>CM060345.1:12491636-12496636 GCA_030674155.1 Stramonita haemastoma | reverse complement strand
CTGTCTGTCTCTCTCTTCTCTTCCTCTCTTCTTCTCTCTCTGTCTCTCTTCTCGTCTCTCTTCTGTCTGTCTGTCTCTCTTCTGTCTGTCTTCTTCTCTCTCTCTCTCTCTCTCTCTCTCTCTCTCTCTCTCTCTCTCTCTCCTCTCTTCTCTCTCTCTCTCTCTTCTTCTCTGTCTGTCTGTCTCTCTGTCTGTCTGTCTGCTTGTCTCGTCTGTCTGCTCTGTCTGCTCTGTCCTGTCTGTCTGTCTCTCTGCTTCTGTCTGTCGTCTTCTCTCTCTCGTCTGCTCTGTCTCTCTCTTATCTCTCCTCCTCTCTCCCTCCTCTCTGCTCTCTCATCTCTCACTCCCTCTCTCTCTCTCTACCAAAACAGCTGTCTCAATCGCATCATGCGCAAACGCTCAATGGCCCCAGAGCTTCTAAGATGGCCCTATCTTCTGCACACTGCATTCATTGCCTTCTTAATGCTTACATTCAAAAACCCTGTCCATGTCGTGAAAGAAGAATTGAAGAGAAGAATTCAGAAGAAGAATTCTGAGGAAGAATTCTGAAGAAGAAAGAAGAAGAAGAAGAAGAAGAAGAAGAAGAAGCAGAATTCTGAAGGAGAAGAAGAATTCTGAAGAAGAAGAAGAAGAAGGAAGAAGAAGAAAAGAAGAAGAAGAAGAAAGAAAAGAAGAAGAAGAGAAGAAAGAAGAAGAAGAATTGCGAGGAAGAAGAAGAATTGCGAAGAAGAAGAATTGCAAAGAATTGCGAAGAGAAGAAGAAGAAGAAGAAGAAGAAGAAGAAGAAGAAGAAGAAGAAGAAGAAGAAGAAGAAGAAGAAGAAGAAGAAGAAGAGAAGAATTGCGAGGGAAAAAGAATTGCGAAGAAAATGCGAAGAAGAAGAAGAATTGCGAAGAAGAAGAAGAATTGCGAAGAAGAAGAAGAATTGCGAAGAAGAAGAAGAATTGCGAAGAAGAAGAAGAATTGCGAAGAAGAAGAAAAAGAATGCGAAGAAGAAGAAGAAGAAGAAGAAGAAGAAGAAGAGAAGAAGAAGAAGAAGAAGAAGAAGAAGAAGAAAGAAGAAGAAGAAGAAAAGAAGAAGAAGAAGAAGAAGAAGAAGAAGAAGAAGAGAAAAGAAGAAGAAGAAGAAGAAGAAAAGAAGAAGAAGAAGAAGAAAGAAGAAGAAGAAGAAGAAGAAGAAAGAGAAGAAGAAAAAAAGAAGAAGAAGAAGAAGAAGAAAAGAGCAAGAAGAAAGAAAGAAAAAAGAAGAAGACTCATAGCCTAGAGGATACACTTGTTCAGCCCCATTTACTCTCTCTCTCTCTCTCTCTCTCTCTCTCTCTCTCTCTCTCTCTCTCTCTCTCTCTCTCTCTCTCTCTCTCTCTCTCCTCTCTCTCTCTCTCTCTCTCTCTCTCTCTCTCACACATCCCTACAGCTTAATAATCCTTATTCAGACACATTCAGAGGCCCCTAAGCAGAGGTTCTATGTATTCACACACATTACACTCGTCACGTTCGTTACACTTCATTTCAGAATCTGTCGTGCGAAAGTAATCACATGAAAGGGACATTACTCTTTTTTTCCACAAGCCAGTAGTGTCCCCTTTCACTCCAAGGGAGACGACTCTTGATGACTTCCTGCCTGGAATGGAGGCAAAAGGAGTTAGACATGTGGAAACCAGAAAATGGAGGTTGGGGTAGGGGTGTGGTGGGGGATGGGGAGAGGGGTGGAGACGAGACAGAGAGAGAGAGAGAGAGAGAGAGAGAGAGAGGAGAGAGAGAGAGAGAGAGAGAGAGAGAGAGAGAGAGAGAGAGAGAGAGAAGAGACAGAGACAGAGACAGAGACAGAGACAGAGACAGAGACAGAGACAGACAGCCAGACAGACAGACAGAGACAGAGAGAGAGAGACAGACAGACAGACAGACAGAAAGACACACACACAGACAGAGAGACAGAGAGGGACAGAGAGAGAGAGACAGAGAGAGACACACAAAGAGAGAGAGACATACAGAGAGAGAGAAAGAGAGACAGAGACAGAGAGAGAGAACCCTGAACACTGACCTCTTAAGTCTGAAATCATTCAATACTCATCGGCCTTTGGCCACAATGCATGTCAAAGTATAAGGGTAAACAAAGGGGAGAAAAAAAATATCAATCATGTCTTCTCACAGAGAGAGAGGGGGGGAAGAGAGAGGGAGAGAGGGAGGGAGAGAGAGAGAATTAGAGAGAGAATGAGAGAGAGACAGAGAGAGACAGAGACAGAGGGAGAGAGAATTAGAGAGAAAGAATTAGAGACATACAGACAGACAGAGACAGAGACAAATAGAGACACAGAGACACAGAGAGACACAGAGAGAGACACAGAGACACAGACACAGACACAGACACACACACACACACACACACACACACACACACACACACACACACACACACACACACACACACACACACACACACACACACAGAGACAAAGAGAGAGACAGAGACACAGAGAAAGATTCAAAGACAGAGACAGACAGACAAACAAACAGAAAAGTAAGAGAAAAAAAAACCTAGAAAAACTCACACAGACAGTACAGACAAATCATTGCAGACACACACAAACACACAGAGCCAGAGAAGCAGACACACACAGACAGACAGACCATCATCATCCAACAAACAAACAAACAAACCAGCAGACGTAGGCAGCTACAGAGGCAGACTAGTCTGACTGACAAGCGATGCTGATAAACCAGTCAGCCACAGTCTGACGTGTCCCCCAAAGCAATGTGACAGTGACATCACTAACGGAAAGTCCCCCGTTATTAATGAAGAGAACTGACTGACTGTTTTCAGTCTGTCTGGATTTCCTTTTTAGGTAGGTAGTCTCGATATTTTATCGCTACTGAAAATGTATGTTTGTGTGTGTGTTTGTGTGTGTGGTGTGTTTGTTTGTGTGTGTTTGTGTGTGTGTGTGTGTGTGTGTGTGTGTGTGTGTGTGTGTGTGTGTGTGTGGTGTGTGTGTGTGTGTGTGTGTGAGTGTGTGTGTTTGCATGTGTGTGTGTGTGTGCATACATATACATATATGCGAACGTATGCCTGCACATTTCACAACACACACACACACACACACACGCATACACATACGCACTCACACACAGACACAGATACATACACACAGGACACAGACACAAAAGACACACACACACATACACACACACACACAGAGAGACAGACAGTGAGAGAGACAGAGAGACAGAGACAGACAGACAGACAGAGACAAGACAAAGAGAGAGACACAGAGAGAGAGAGAGAGATACAAACACACAGAAACACAGAGAGAGACACAGAGAGAGACAGAAAGAGAGAGAGACACAGAGAGACACAGAGAGAGAGACAGAGACAGAGAGAGGGGAGATAGAGACAGAGACAGACAGACAAACAAACACAACAGACACACAGAAAAAACACACAAACAGAAAGCAAGAAAAAAAATACCTAGAAAAACTCACACATAGACAGTACAGACAAATCATTGCAGACAGACACACACAACACACAGAGCCAGAGAAGCAGACACACACAGACAGACAGACCATCATCATCCAACAAACAAACAACAACCAGCAGACGTAGGCAGCTACAGAGCAGACTAGTCTGACTGACAAGCGATGCTGATAAACCAGTCAGCCACAGTCTGACGTGTCCCCAAAGCATGTGACAGTGACATCACTAACGGAAAGTCCTGTTATTAATGAAGAGAACTGACTGACTGTTTTCAGTCTGTCTGGATTTCCTTTTTAGGTAGGTAGTCTCGATATTTTATCGCTACTGAAAATGTATGTTTGTTTCTTGTGTGTGTGTTTGTTTGTGTGTGTTTGTTTGTGTGTGTGTGTGTGTGTGTGTGTGAGTGTGTGTGTTTGCATGTGTGGTGTGTGTGTGTGTGTGTGTGTGTGTGTGTGTGTGGTGTGTGTGCATATACATATATGCGAACGTATGCCTGCACATTTCACACACACCACACGCTACACACACGCATACACACACGCACGCACACACAGACACAGATACATACACACAGACACAGACACAAAGACACACACACACATACACACACATCACAGAGAGACAGACAGTGAGAGAGACAGAGAGGCAGAGACAGACAGACAGACAGAGACAGAGACAAAGAGAGAGACACAGAGAGACAGAGAGAGACACACACACACAGAAACACAGAGAGACACAGATAGAGACAGAGAGAGAGACGCAGAGAGAGACAGAGACAGAGAGAGGGCGAGATAGAGACAGAGACAGACAGACAAACACACAGACACACAGAAAAAAACACACAAACAGAAAAGCAAGAAAAAAAATACCTAGAAAAACTCACACAGACAGTACAGATGAATCATTGCAGACATACACACACAAACACACAGAGCCAGAGAAGCAACACACACACAGACAGACCATCATCATCCAACACACAAACAAACAAACCAGCAGACGTAGCAGCTACAGAGCAGACTAGTCTGACTGACAAGCGATGCTGATAAACCAGTCAGCCACAGTCTGACGTGTCCCCCAAAGCAATGTGACAGTGACATCACTAACGGAAAGTCCCCCGTTGTTAATGAAGAGGACTGGACTGACTGTTTTCAGTCTGTCTGGATTTCCTTTTTAGGTAGGTAAGTCTCGATATTTTATCGCTCCTGATCAACTTTACGAAAAGCTTTTGTTGTGTGCGTGTGTGTGTTGGGGGGGGGGGATGCTGTTGTGTGTGTGTGTGTGTGTGTATGTGCGTATTTGTGTGTGTGTGGGGGGGGGGGATTGTGTGTGTGTGTGTGTTTTGTGTGTATGTGTGTGTGTGTGTTTGTGTGTGTATGTGTTTGTTTGTGCGTGTGGGTGTATGTGTGTTTGTGTGTGTGTGTGTGTTGTGTGTGTGTGTGTTTGTGTGTGTGCATACATATACGTACACGCGAACGTATGCGTGCAAATACACACAAAAACACGCAAACACACACACACACACACA
>CM060345.1:12471636-12476636 GCA_030674155.1 Stramonita haemastoma | reverse complement strand
TCTCTCTCTCTCTCTCTCTCTCTCTCTCTCTCTCTCTCTCCTCTCTCTCTCTCTGGGACTCCGACTCCTCGAGTTTTCCTCAGGGATGGTGTCTAAATACGACACCTGTGTGTATGCTGTTTTATTTTATTATTCTTATTTTGTTCTCATCCACTGCTACTGGCACACAATGGCCTGCTCTTCCGAAAAGAGGCAGGGTTTTTTAATATGTGTGCACACACGGCTTTAGTTTATAGTTTCATCCGAATGGCTTTGAAATTAAGTACGATGCTTTTTCGTCATACTGGGCAGAAAGGACTAGGCTGGGAACGAACCCAGAACCTCACGGTTTACTTGTTGGCAGACGAACGTCTTTTACATCATGTCACTTTACAAACAGGAGGAAGGAAGTGGGAGGATGGTTAATACGTTGGTCATGACAATTTGGCATGGACTTTTTTTTATTTACACCCCTTTCTTCTCTACAGAAAGTAGTTGAAAAATCTATTGGTAATGTATACTTAATTACTGCAATTTTCATTTTTAGGCATGGTAAAAAGGTAAAGGTATCGCATAACCTGTGTGGTCGTAGGGGAGCGAGGCGTCAGAGACCTCAGTTTCTCCAGGGGCCAGCATGTTGAGGGCGGCGCCCATCTCCTCTCCCTCGCTGCTTTACCGTCCCTGTCCCTAAAGAGGGCGGGTACCCATTTAATTAAAAGCTGGGTGAACTGGTGGGGGGTGGGGGGGTGGGGTGGGACTATCCTGAAGCCAAGGCGCACAAACGGTCACCCATTCAACTGGCAACAACGCTCGATGCTGCTTAATCTTGGCTGGGGGAAAGCGAGCGCTCTGACCACTGAGCTATCCTGTCCCCAATTTTCATTTTTAACAGAGAGAAAACGCTGAACAATGAACTCAACCCATTGTTGTCAAAGCTTTACTATAGCCCTTCTCTTCGCCAGTGCATTAGCCTACGTAAAACACTGATACGTGCGAGGTTGTATTGATAATATTGACGTCATGTACAACGCCAACTATGACGCCCAAACTCGAAATGGAACAGGAGTAAGTGCAATTTGTGACACTCCACTACACAATGAGTCAAATATGACCAGAAGTCAATTTCTAATTGCTCACATGTTGTTAGAAGGTAATGGTAAAGGTGTCCCATAACCTGTGTGGTCGTAGGGGAGCGAGGCATCAGAGACCTCAGCTTCTCTAGGGGCCAGCATATTGAGGGCGGCGCCCATGTCCTCTCCCTCGCTGCTTTACCTTCCCTGACCCTAAAGAGGCAGGTACCCATTTACAACTGGGTGAACTGGGGGGACTGTACTGAAGCCAAGGCGCGCAAACGGTCACCCATTCCATTGGTAACCACGCTCGATGCTGCTTAACATGACTGGGGAAAAACGAGCGCTCTGACCACTGAGCTACCCCGCCCCCTGCAATAATGATAAAGATTTTAAATAGCTATTAAAAAAAATTTTTAAGATGAAGAAAACTGGACAATTTTTTAGAAAAAAATGAAACGCAAGACTTATGGAAGAGGCAAAATGAACAATTTACAAATTTTGTATTGTAATAGATCTAGAGGGTCAGGATAAGGGGTTGGGTGTTTCTGAATGCGTTTTAAAGCAACGAAGAAAAGGGGGAGGAGGAAAAAAGCACTCCATAATTCTTAAGTAAGATAAAAAGGTAAAGGTACCAGCTGCCACAGCACAGCAGCTACCACCTTGGGTTTCAGACTGAAAGGTCGCAGGTTCGAATCCCCTAAGAGTCATAGGGATTTTTCGGACTCCTTTTGGCTCCTACCAAAAGTGAGTGCGCTGTGGGCTCCGTGGGAAGACTTGGACCACGCATTTGAGCTATATCCACTTTACAGATGCGACTTTGAGAGTGTTGCTCAAATCACCTGACCAACATCACAGTCACCATCACTACCATCACCATCACCGCATTTACTACTACCACTAACACCTCCATCACATCCACCATCACCACCAAAAACCACCGATACTACCACCACCATCATCACCATGACCATCATCATTTCCATTACCACCACCATCATCATCACCACCACAACAACCACAACCACCTTCCTTTCACCACCACCACCACCACCACACCATCACACCATCACTATAACCATCACACAACCACCAACCCCACCACCACCACCACCACCACCACCACCACCACCTACAACTATCACCACCACCACCACCACCACCACCACCAACCACCCACAACTACCACCACCACCACCATCACCACCACCACCACCATGCCCACCACCACCACCACCACCACCACAACCACACCACCATCATCACCACCACCACCACCACCACCACCATCACAACCACCACCACCACCATCACCACCACAAACATCCCTAACAACTCAGCAGCGACTCCAAGCTGACTCTTCTGATTACAAACACAGTGTTTGCCCACGGGCGCTAGTGCGGCTCAAGACAGACCGAATGAGCATATTCATGACAATGCAATGTATCATCGCAATACCAGTGGTTAGTGCTAGTGGTAGTAGTAGTAGTGGTAATTATAGCCAAAGTCGGGGGGTTGGGATGGTAGTAGTAGAAGTAGTAGTGGTGGTGGTGGTGGTGGTGGTAGTAGTAGTAGTAGAAGTAGTAGTGGTGGTGGTGGTGGTGGTGGTAGTAGTAGTAGTAGAAGTAGTAGTGGTGGTGGTGGTGGTGGTGGTAGTAGTAGTAGTAGAAGTAGTAGTGGTGGTGGTGGTGGTGGTGGTAGTAGTAGTAGTAGAAGTAGTAGTGGTGGTGGTGGTGGTGGTGGTAGTAGTAGTAGTAGAAGTAGTAGTGGTGGTGGTGGTGGTGGTGGTAGTAGTAGTAGTAGAAGTAGTAGTGGTGGTGGTGGTGGTGGTGGTAGTAGTAGTAGTAGAAGTAGTAGTGGTGGTGGTGGTGGTGGTGGTAGTAGTAGTAGTAGAAGTAGTAGTGGTGGTGGTGGTGGTGGTGGTAGTAGTGTAGTAGTAGAAGTAGTAGTGGTGGTGGTGGTGGTGGTGGTAGTAGTAGTAGTAGGAGTAGTAGTGGTGGTGGTGGTGGTGGTGGTAGTAGTAGTAGTAGAGAGTAGTAGTGGTGGTGGTGGTGGTGGTAGTAGTAGTAGTAGGAGTAGTAGTGGTGGTGGTGGTGGTGGTGGGTAGTAGTAGTAGTAGGAGTAGTAGTGGTGGTGGTGGTGGTGGTGGTAGTAGTAGTAGTAGGAGTAGTAGTGGTGGTGGTGGTGGTGGTGGTAGTAGTAGTAGTAGGAGTAGTAGTGGTGGTGGTGGTGGTGGTAGTTAGTAGTAGTAGTGTGGTAGTAGTAGTAGTAGTAGTAGTAGTAGTAGTGGTAGTAGTAGTAGTAGTAGTAGTAGTGGTAGTAGTAGTAGTAGTAGTAGTAGTAGTGGTGGTGTGGTGGTGGTGGTGGTGGTAGAAGTAGTAGTATATAGTAGTAGTAGTAGTAGTAGTAGTAGTAGTAGTAGTAGTAGTAGTAGTAGTAGTAGTAGTAGTAGTAGTAGTGGTGGTGGTGGTAGTAGTAGTAGTAGTAGTATAGTAGTAGTAGTAGTAGTAGTAGTAGTAGTAGTAGTAGTAGTAGTAGTAGTGGTGGATGTGGTGGTAGTAGTAGTAGTAGTAGTAGTAGTAGTAGTAGTAGTAGTAGTAGTAGTAGTAGTAGTACTGGTGGAGGTGGTGGTAATAGTAGTAGTAGTAGTAGTAGTAGTAAGTAGTAGTAGTAGTAGTAGTAGTAGTAGTAGTAGTAGTAGTAGTAGTAGTAGTAGTAGTAGTAGTAGTAGTAGTAGTAGTTGTAGTAGTAGTAGGTGGAGGAGGAGGAGGAGAAAGAGTAGTAGAAGTAGTAGTAGTAGTAGTAGTAGTAGTAGTAGTAGTAGTAGTAGTAGTAGTAGTAGTAGTAGTAGTAGTAGTAGTAGTAGTAGTCGTCGTCGTCGTCGTCGTAGTAGTAGTAGTTTATTATGTGCACTCATTAAAGAGAGAGAGAGAGAGAGAGAGAGAGAGAGAGAGAGAGAGAGAGAGAGAGAGAGAGAGAGAGAGAGAGAGAGAGAGAGAGAGAGAGAGAGAGAGAGAGAGAGAGAGAGAGGAGAGAGAGAGAGAGAGAGAGAGAGAGAGAGAGAGAGAGAGAGAGAGCTCTGCACAGAACTTTAAACTGTGAATTCTGAACCCTGAAATGATTTGATGCACATTGGCCTTGGGCCACATAGAGAGATACAGACACACAGACACACAGACATACGCCCACACTGACACACATACAGACAAACAGACAGACACACAGACAGACACACAGACAAATAAGCATAGCAGAGACAGGTAACTAATTCATCCAATCACATTACTTACTTTTCAAAAAGAAAACAAGTAAAGGAAAGTGGACAGCAGAATAAAAAGTTGGAACAAGATTAAATGAAAGCTTAAGTGAAAGTAAATTCAAAAAACTTTTTTTTTTTTCATTTACAAAAAGGTAGGAAACTTTCTTTAACAGAAAATTTCGGCACGCCACAAAAAGAAAATCAATTCCATTAACCCTTTCCGTCCCTCAGTAGGTTGCCGTCCCTTTTCTTTTTTGAACCCTTTCCTGTCCACAGACTTTTTTTCAGAACACTCTTTGAAGTTTGCTGTGCATACTCAATGTAGATAATTATGTGGTCTAGAAGTAACACACCTACACAGAAGCAAGACGTGTGTGGTGGTTTGATCCCCGTTTTGATCCTGAATATTTCCATTATTCACTAGACCTTGAGTGGTTGTCTGGGTGCTAGTCTTTTGGATGAACCCATAAACCGAGGGTTCGTGTGCAACATTTAATCAGCGCACGGTATAAGAACCCACGATAGCAAGACAGTTGGGTTTGTTTGATTTGTTGTTGTTGTTTTTTGCAAGAAACAACTATGTAGAAAAAGTAATTATCAAAGGGAAACAAACACACATGCAGGCAGGAAAAGAACAACAACAACAACAAAAAAGCCAAAACGAAATGGGTTTTACTGCTCGTATCGCGACA
>CM060345.1:12446609-12449109 GCA_030674155.1 Stramonita haemastoma | reverse complement strand
AATGAGCGACAATGCGTTGTGATGCCATTAAGCACCTGACGAGTCAGGCCCTGTGCACCAGACTTTGGTGTGGGAGGGACTTGTTGTCTTTTAGTTTCTGGGAAAAAGGCAGGAGAATGGCCACAGAGGCAGAAAGTAGACCAGAAGAATGTGACTCGGTGAAAAGGAACAAGGCAGAAACAAAGAGAAGGATAGAAAAGAGGGAATTCCTAGCATAGAATGAAGGAGGAGGAGATATGGGAGAGGGAAGGAAGGAGGGGATAAATCTGGGTGGATGGGGGCAGCACAACAGATGCTGAACATCTACGGTAAACCCAAAGTGTCCAAATTGCCCAGTTCCAGAAATGTTGCAAAACTTCAGTGTTTACCATGTCTCCCATGGGGCACAGATTCATTGTTTCCCACACTAACATTATTCACTATGATAGTAAGTATGTGTATGCAAACCGACATGCTGTCACTCTTCATGTCAGAACTTAATCCTTGGCGGCTGTACAATAGATGCAGTAAGGAAATAAAATCAAATGTGAACACCGAAAAAATAAAAGTCATGGTATTTAGACAGGTAGGTACCTAGGCCAAAACGAGCAATGGATTTTGATGGTAAAAACTAGAAGTTGTAAATAACTATTGTTACTTAGGTATCATTAAAAAAAATCGAAAATGATTAGAATGAAAATAGTAATAATTGAACATTTAGTAATGAAGGGCAAAAAGGAAGCTGTGCAACTGAATAAAGTCTTTGAGAAATATAAGGAAATGACTGCTAATACATTATTTAATATATTTAACGCTTACATTCAATCTGTTTTACTTTTTGCATCCGATGTTTGGGGACTGACCAGGCTAGATGATTCATTAGTAAAAGTGCATACGTTAGTCTGTAGAAGACTCCTGGGTGTTCCAGTAGAAACTCCAAACCAGGTGATTTTGGTTTCAATGTTCCATGTCAAGTTTTCTATTCCTAAGTTTTGATGTGTGTGTTTTGAAATTTATCAACATGTTCCTGCATTACTATACCTGTTCTCCAAATCGATCATTTATGTACTAAGCCCGAAGTACCACTAAACCATTTCAGTGTTCTGTATTTAGTTTCTCTCTCTCCTCTCTCTCTCTCACTCCTCTCTCTCTCTCTCTCTCTCTCTCTCTCTCTCTCTCTCTCTCTCTCTCTCTCTCTCTCTCTTCCTCCCGCCCTCTTTCCCTCTCCTCTCCTTCTCTCTCTCTTTTAGAATTCTTTAAATTTTCAGAGCCACTTTTTTTCAAACCTGTATTCAGGAATAATTCTCTCTCCTTTTTTTGTTGTTGTTGCCCCAAATATTTCCTCCCTGGGGAAGTTTTAATCAGGTCACCATTGTCCACGAACCAGGCACATTGTTTAAACTGCCAAAGTGAATGGGTTGCACGTGCCTATAACAATGGAGGATTTTCTGAAGACCATTTGACAACAACTTTGGCACTCATCGTGGCATTGTTCAAGTCTCTGGCGTGAACGTGTCATGTTCAATGAAGAACATGTTTATGAATTCACAAATATCTCAAGCTAACTCAGAAACAGTATGAAACAGGTCTGCTTGTTCTAATCACGAATTCGTGCACATGCATTTCAGTAAACACACACACGCCTCCACAAATGTGGCCACTTGACACAGACACACTGATAAAAAGACAGTGGTAGAGAAATATGCGGCAGACAGACAGACAGACACACACACAGACATACAGGCACACACACACTCACTCACACACACACACACACACACACACACACACACACCACACATACACACACACACACACACACACACACACACACACACACACACACACACACACACACACCACACACACACACACACACTTGTATGTGTGAAGGAAAGAGGGGGGGGTGAAAGAAATGAAAATCAAGGTCTAGAAATATAAAAAATATATAGAAAGTATTATAAATGTCTTATTCCATCCTTTTCTATACCATATAATTATGTATTCAAAATCTAGAGGGGGAAATGCAGTTTTGTAGAAATATGCAATGCTATACACACGCAACAACAAAATTAAAGTTGAAATTTGAGATGCTGCAAGATAATACTTCCTCATACAGTTGATCAATAATAGCTCATAGTTGTCATGTCTGTGAAGTGATTTTTTTTTCCAGGTAGGCATTTTAGAGAGTGGATTGGGGTAGCTATGACATTATTGGTAATTTCAACCAGAAAGGTGATATCAAATGTCACTTCCACTAATGGGAGAGAATTTAGCCTTATTAAAAAGACAAGCAAGAAAACTATAAAGCCTACAACATCCAAAGCTACAACAGAACAGGATTGGCATATTAATTAATAACCAACTTAGTTAACTGATAGACATATTAGCAGAAAATTATAAGAAAAAGGAGATGGAGATATGCATATATTCATCATTTAAACCAAAGATTAATTAATGAGTGCTACAACAGCAAAATTGTCTGTATGAAAGATCGTATTTTGTGTTTAGTTAGCTAAAC
>CM060345.1:12426609-12429109 GCA_030674155.1 Stramonita haemastoma | reverse complement strand
GTTGGGTCTTTCAGTTTTTCCAGGTCGAATCTTATGCGTGGGCTTTTTGGCTGTTGTTTTGCTTTCAGTTTCAGCCTGATGGTGGTAAGTACAAGGTCGTGGTCACTGCCAATGTCAGCTCCTGGGAATGTTCTTGTGTTTGCCTTGTTTATGCTGGATTTGAATCTTTGGGGTGACAGAATAAAAATGAACTAAAAGGGACTGAATGCAGTAATCCCCTCTGTTTTCATTGTTCTAGCGCACACGTGCTCCTTCGCCTCCGCTTATATGAATGTGTGTGTGTGTGTGTGTGTGTGTGTGTGTGTGTGTGTGTGTGTGTGTGTGTGTGTGTGTGTGTGTGTGTGTGTGTGTGTGCGCGCCGGTGTGTGTGTGTGTGTGTGTGCTGTGTGTGTGTGTGTGTGTGTGTGTGTGTGTGTGTGTGCTGGTGTGTGTGTGTGTGCTGGTGTGTGTGTGTGTGTGGTGTGTGTGTGTGTGTGTGTGTGTGTGGTGTGTGTGTGTGTGTGTGTGTTGGGGGGTTATCTGATGGTTAGAGTGTTGTGCTCGTGATCTGATGGCGTGGGTTCGAGTCGCCCCTGTTTTACCCCCGAGCAAGCGAACATCAGTATTGACTCCACTCGCTAAAACTCTTTCGGGTGATTCTATAAACTGCGAGGTCCCATGTGCAAACGCTAAAAAAAAATCTTGTGCACAGGTCAGTCATGTTCTACCTTTTGGAAGAGTAGGCGACTGTGTACTGATGGGAATGGGTGACAATATTTGCAAAATGACATACACAGGCACTGAATGTAAACAAAAAAAGAGTATGTTTGCTTATGGATTTTTCTTGAAAGAAAAGTATGTAGAGGAAAAAAGTGAACACATGAAAGAAAAATGTCGTGAGGCCAAAGCAGCTCTGTAAATTGTATTTGTATTTGCATACCACTTAAATCACGGCTCTCTACGTAGGTTTTCGAATAATAAGTTGAATCTAAGACTAAAATACACCAGACTTGAAATGACCCAGCAGCAATGCAGGGCCCTTCTTATTGGTGGCCTGACATTGATGGGCTCCCTGTAGATTTCCGAGGAGGATACAAAACAATGACTCTAGGTATGACTGGGGCGGAGAGATTGGAATAAGCGGCGTGGGAAAAGCAGGACAACAATGTCAGACAAGAGAAGTCAGCAAAAGAAAAATAGAGATACACACCCGATTCACACAGGTGCACATGAACTTAGATTTTTATCATTGACCCTAAAAGTGTTATGCGAGGTTGTTGTTTAAGCTGTTATACTTCTGGTCATTTTGCTGGTGGTTTTGTTTTGGTTTTTTTAGGGAGAGGGGGTGTAAGGGTTTGCCAATTCTGTCCCTTGTAGCTGGGTTTTTTGTTCGTTTTTTTTTAGGGTGAGGGGGTGTAATGGCTGGCCAATTGTGTTCCTTGTACGTGATTCATGGTTGCCATGCGTGGAGACAAAGGCTTAAACCATTTCATCCTGACACAATTAATGATTGGCACAATGGTTTTATGACATCTCCTTCCTCAGTCCAACAATCAGCTCAGGTCTATAAATCTGCTGCCTCAGGGTGATCAAGGAAAGGACAAAAGCTAGAGGCCACAAGGAAGAGAACAGGAAAGACAGACTGGGTTCATACCACCAGTCATGGACACTGAGAATCAGGGTGAAAGAGGAAAGAGTTATGGCAAAGGGGTACTGAGAAAGTGTGTTCTGTAACTGAGACAGAACATAGATAAGAACATAGGCAGAAGGGTAGGCAGATAGATAGATAGATAGATAGATAGATAGATAGATAGATAGATAGATAGATAGATAGATAGATAGATAGATAGATAGATAGATAGATTGATGGATAGATAGATATATAGATAGATAGATAGATAGATAGATAGATAGATTGATTGATTGATTGATTGATTGATAGATGGATAGATAGATAGATAGATGGATGGATAGATGGATGTCCTTCGGATGAGGCTTTAAACCGAGGCCCCATGTGCAAACGCTTGCGCACGTAGTAGGCCATCGTGTGCCGGTGGGAACAGATGACAATATTTACAAAACTGCATACACATGGGACCGGATGAAAAAAAGCACATGATTGCTTATTCTGTTATCCTTGATATAAAAGAATAAATAAATTTTAAAAAATAAATGGATGGATAAATAGATAGACAAATAAATGGATGGATGGATGGATGGATGGATGGATGGATGGATGGATGGATGGATGGAGAGAGAGATAGGTAGGTAGGTAGGTAGGTAGGTAGGTAGGTAGGTAGGTAGGTAGGATAGGTAGGTAGGTAGGTAGGTAGGTAGGTAGGTTTAATACAAGATTTAGAGTGAAGTAAACAGTTCATAAAGAAGTGCATTTAAAATCTCTAGTCTGAAAATTGGAGGCTGCCCCAGTTACTGACAAATTGTACACAACAATGTGACCACATGTTCTCCCCCCTCCCTCCCTCCCTCACACACACACACACACACACACACACACACACAC
>CM060345.1:12381609-12421609 GCA_030674155.1 Stramonita haemastoma | reverse complement strand
ACAAACAAAGTAAGAAAATAAAACATCATACCAACACAATAAAAACAGAAACATTATACTAAGTACAATAACTTTCCACACCACACTACACTCATTTCCAATGCAACACTCTCAGCTCAAAAACAGGAAGCACCAAAAGAAGACCCATTATTCATTCAACTGAGACTTGGATTCTTAACTCAGAAACTCTAGACACGACTTGTCCTATCCCGTGACACAAATAAAACACTCAACAAAAAAAACACATATAAAACAAAAATGTGTCAACACTCAAATGACAACGAAAGCTGAAGCCAGCTCCCATATGCAATAAACAGTCTAGGTACAGGCACAACGAAAGACTGGAGAAGGGGCGGGATAGCCTGGTATGGTAAGAAAATTGCGTTTCACCATCTGACGACCTAGGTTCGATTCCCGTTCGAGGGGATTTTTTTCCCCTGGAGTTAACATCAGTGCTGACTCCACTCTCCTCAAAAGTCCTGCGGATGAGGCTATAAGCCGAGGCCCCGTGTGCGAATGCACGTAGAACATCTTGCACACACGTTAAATCCTGTTCCGCTTTTGGTATGAGTAGGCCATTGTGTGCCGGTGGGAACAGATGACAAGATTTATCAAAACTGCAAACACTCGGAGACTAGATGTAAAAAGCACATGAGTGCTTATTCCATTATCCTCGATATAAAAGAATATAAAAAAATTAATATAAATAAATAAATAAATAATAAATGGGTAGATCGGTGGTCTAGAGGTAATGCACCTGCCTAGAAAGCAAAACATCTGGGTTCGAAGTGTGTGGTGGTTTAATCCCCCTTTTGGGCCAGAAATTTTCCCCATATCCACTACACGGTGAGCAGTGGTCTGGGTGCTAGTTTTTTTCCAGATGAGGCGATAAACCGAGGTCCCATGTGTTACATATTGAGAGCATGTAAAAGAACCCATGACAACAAAGGAATTGTCCCTGGGAAAATTCTGTTGAAAAAAGTCACTCTAATAGGGAAGCAAGTCCAGTTGTATTCAGGAAAAGAAAAAGATGGGTGGCGTTGCTCTTATGGCGATGCGCTCTCCCCACGGAGAGCAGCTCAAATTTCATGCAGGGAATTTTGCTGTGGCTTGTAACTCATTAAACACGTTAGAAAATTCACAAAAATCTAAGAAAGAACTCTACATGCACAACAAAGGGCGCAGCCATTTGCACTCAGGGGAAACAACTCCTGGAGGACTCATTGTGGCCGTGTTTTGGCAAGGGAGGGGTTCGTTCTTTTATAAAATGAGCTTGAAACGAAAACAAATAAAACTGGTCCAGAAATGTGGAGCTTTTACTTGACACCCACCCGCTTTGAACCTAAATATTTCTACTGTAGGTTGGAATTGATTCAAAATTCAAACTGTGCATAAAAATTAGAGATATTTATCTGTGTAATGATGTCAGGTATTAGTAGGTTTAAAAAAACACACGATTTTTTGTAAAAATCTAGGTAGGACTGGGCCCTTAAAGCGGCATACAATACAATACAATACAATACAATACAATACAATAATAATAACAATACAATACAATACAATACAATACAACCAACGCAACGCAACGCAACGCAACGCAACGCAACGCAAGACAACGCAACGCAACACAACCAACACAACACAACACAACAAACAACACAATACAATGGAACATAATATAATACGATACAATGCCATACGAAAAAACCCTTTAAAAGAAATCGAACGCACGTTCTGTAACAGAAACCATCCGCAAGTCTCCTCCTAGTTCTTAACTCCAAAAAGCTAAAACAATCCTAGATGGGAGACCTCATATTTCTTCTTCACGGAGTGGTGTTTCTGTGTTTTCCATTTCTGTGTGTTCTATTGCAGTATTCCCCATATCATGATAAAATTGTCTAAATCCTGACTTCCAAAGTTTCAAAACAAAAAGTCCTGAGGTTTTGGCGTGTTTTTTTGGCTCCCATAAGTCAAGAGAAACAAATGTTTGTTTAAAGTTTTGTTGAGTCTAGATCACTAACAAAGATCTGCAATTTGCAAACAAAAATAATGTTGAGAAATTTATTAGAATTTTGGCATCTTTTCCTGGAAAAAAAAAGGAAAGTAGACATTCTATATTTTACCCTGCAGAAGCAGAGGTGCTTTGCATGCCTAAATCCTGTGACTGTTCTGAGATCTGTTAAGTACTCTTCTGTGAGGACAAACCGTGTCTCCATGGTCATTTATTTATTTTGTATCATTTTTATTCTTTTATTTCCAGGAGAATGGAATCAGCATTCGTGTACTTCATTTCTTACGTCCATCCCTGTGTGTATGCAGTTTTGTCAATTTTGTCATCCCGTTCCCACTCGCTCACGGTGGCCAACTCTTACGAAAAGCGAAACGGGTTTTAACGTGTGCACAAGATGTTCTGCGTATATTCACACACAGGTCCTCGGTTTATAGTCTGATTCGAAGGATTTTTTTTTTTTTAGGGGGGGGGGGGGGGGGGCAGTGGAGTCGGCACTGATGTTAAAGAGAAAAAAATCTCTTGAGGGAAATTCGAACCAGGTCAATAGATCACGAGCGAATCATTCTGACCACCAGGCTATCTTGTCCCCCCAGGACAATGGTAGAGATTGTAGGGTAGTATGCCTACATCTACCTATCTGTCTGTCTGTCTGTCTGTCTCTCTGTCTGTCTAAATGTCTGGGCTATCTGTCTGTCTGTAGGCATGCTTATCTGTTTGCAAATTTGGGGACTTAGCAGACGTGTGCCTGAATGTGTTACTGTATGTCGGACCAGTCTCTGTCTCTGTTCTAAGCATTTCGGGTCTCTTCTCTCCCTCTCGTTGCCTCTTTCTCTCTGTCTCTGTCTTCATTTCTTTAAATGTGTGCATTTCATAACCGTGTTGTGTGTGTGTGTGTGTGTGTGTGTGTGTGTGTGTGTGTGTGTGTGTGTGTGTGTCTGTGTCTGTGTGTCTGTGTGTGTTGTGTGTGTGTGTTGTGTGTGTGTGTGTGTGTGCGTGTGTGTGTGGTGTGTGTGTGTGTTGTGTGTTGTGTTCGCGCGCGGCGGCATGTGTGTGTGTGTGTGTGTGTGTGTGTGTGTGTGTGTGTGTAGTGTGTGTGTGCGTGTGTGTGTTGTGTGGTGTGTGTGGTGTGTGTGTGTGTGTGTGTGTGTGTGCGTGTTGTGTGTGTGCACATTCTTTGAGTTGTACATGTCTGTATGTGGTAATGTACTTGTGTATGATAATATATTTTTAGCCTGAATCCATGAATGACTATATCTGTGCATATGTCTAAGCCTTAAGTAAAGCGGTGTCTATTCTGAAGAGCAAAAGCACAGAGGGATGTCTAAATCCCCTTCAGAGGGTGTCAACAATTCTTTTCTTCTTAGGATACTTTTTCTTGGGGGAGGGACTAAACTAAGCTGGGTCTTTTGCAGGTTTGGAGATATTTCTGTGTATTGTTTCAGTATTGTTTTATATTTAGGTATATAGGAGTGTTTTTTGTGTGTATGTGTCTGTATGCTGGCCCCTAGAGAAGCTGAGGTCTTTGATGCCTCGCTCCTCCTACGACTACATAGGTTATGGGGGCACCTTTTATTAGGCATGAGATCGTCTGAATTTTGGAAACTGATTTTCACTTTTTCGGTTTTTTTTGGGGGGGGGGTTTGGTGTTTTTTTTTTTATAGATTCTGTGTCAGATGAAGTAAAGTGTACGTGCAATAGTCCACATACATTGATATTTCCCTGAACTGCTGAACACAGAAACTCACTTTTATAAGGATCTTTTTGCGAGGGCAGACCGAAAGCTGTTGTCAGTTTTCGGTGTAAGCAAAGGGCAAAGTGTCTATTAAAATGTTATTAGACTTAAATTTTATTTTATTTTATTTTGACATTCAACGGTTGTGTGCATACGATGTTGTTCATTTCCTCATCCGTTCTCATCGTCACACAATGGCTCACACTTTGAAAAGTCGGATCAGATTTTAAAGTGTGTGCAAAAATGGTGTCTACGTTTACACACGGGGTCTCGGTTTATAGCCTCATCGGCTTGTAATAAAGGTTAAAAGGTCAGGTAAAGGTGTCCCATAACTAAGCAGTCGTAGGGGAGCGAGGCATCAGAGACCTCAACTGCTCTAAGGGCCAGCATATTGAGGGCGGCGCCCATCTCCTCTCCCCGCTGCTTTACCTTCCCTGACCCTAAATAAAGAGGGCAGGTACCCATTTACAGCTGGGTGAACTGGGGAAACTGTACTGAAGCCAAGGCGCGCAAACGGTCACCCATCTAATTGATAACCACGATCGACGCTGCTTAACTTGACTTGGGGAAAGTGAGCGCTCTGACCACTGAGCTATCCCGCCTCCATAAATCGGCTTGTACTCTCCGTAAAAGGACACAAAATCCTCCGAAGGTAATTTTAATTCCAATTCCAAATACTTTATTATCTCAAAACAGGAAAATTTCAGTTCGGTTATGAACAAGATTATTGCATATCTAAAGGATCAAAGAATGAATCAGGTCCTTGTCATCAGAGAGCTTTTATAATCCTTACAGCACCATACAGCATCAACACACTATACTATCTGTGCAAACAACACACACATATCTGACCTACTCCCACACATGTTTATGCATGTAGACTAGGCCATTGTGTGCTGGTGGGAATGGATGACAAAATTTACAAAACTGCATATACACGGGGACTGGATGTAAAAAAAGCACGTGAGTGCTTATTCCATTATCCTCAAAATAGATCGATAAAATATTTCTTTAAAAAAAACACACATGTCTCAAGAAGAAACCTTTAAGTCTGTATTTATGCAAACCTGAAAAGAAACAGCTCTAAAAATGACTTTGATTGTTAGTCAAGTCAATTCAAGTCAAGTCAAAAATACAATTCTAACATCAAAAATACAATTCTAACAGGCATATTGATATGAATCATAATCAAAAAACACATTTCATATTTGCTTAAACATTACATGCTTCAAATAAAAATATCACAAACACTCACACTCGTCTGTGCGGGGCACCTACACACACAAGCCCACTAGTATCGTTGTTTGACGTTCCCCAGCTTAACACCCTGGGGGTCATCCAGAACATGTATATTTCCTTCATCACAGCTTAAACCAGAACTAATTCAGGATGATCTCGGAGAGAGTATGCCCGGGTGGTCACAAGTGCAGCCCTACCCATTTTCTTTTGACCCCTACTCTTTTTGAAAAGAAAATCAAATCCTATATCTTTTACACCAAGTCTACTTTACACAGTGTGTGTAAAATTTGATTTTGACTTAGAATATACAGTTTATAACTAAGCAAAAAGCAATTAGTCCTTAATATCTATTTCAATCTTTATATGGCTGTCCCTGTTTATTACCGCCCAGTGTACATACATTAGCAGGGGTAGCGTCTAAAAATTACAGTTTTGTTGAATTGGAAAAGTAAAATAAAAAACAAACAAACAAACAAACACTAAGACATCTTAAGCTCCTGTAACGGTTATTTTTCGCTTCCTAATTCCCCACCACCTGATCATACAAGTGCATCAGTTGAGGGGGAGAGAACCGAATGGGTTAAAAATGGTGTGAGCCATTGAGAGATAATGATCATTGTCATCATTTTGTGTGTGCTCCGTGCAAAATGAGTTCAGAGGTGTTTTCTGTGCATTTTGTCATTGACAGTGTGTGTGGGCAAGAAGAAGAAGGAAGAAGAAGAAGAAGAAGAAGAAGAAGAAGAAGAAGAAGAAGAAGAAGAAGAAGAAGAAAAAGAAGAAAAACAACTATGAGGAAATAATATGAAGAAGAAAAAGAATCCTGAAGAAAAAAAAGAATTGCCAAGAAGAATAAAAATCTGTTCAAACCAAGAAGAAGAAATGCAAAGAAGATATAAAAAAAAAATCTTAAGAGTAAAAAGAATTGCAAAGAGGAAGAAAGAACTATGAAGAAAAACATGAAGAAGATTTCTAAAGAAGAAGAATAATTCTGAAGAAGAAGAAGAAGAAAAATTCTAAAGAAAAAGAGTTCCGAAGATGTAGAATTCTGCAAAAAAAATTGCGAAGAATTGCAAAGGAAAAAATCAAAAGAACTATTTTTAAAGCTTGATTTTTAGGAAGCTGTCATGGTGCCTAGCACGGCTTACAAACACCACACCGCACTTGCAAAGTGTCCATAAAATGACAACTATGCAAATTATATGAAAACCATAATATTATATATATATATATATATATATATATATATATATATATATATTATATATATATATATATATATATATATTATATATATATATATATATATTATATATATAAAAGTAGAAACGGTATCTCTAAATTGCAAATAAGAAAACATGTACCTGTACTGAGAATTGGATTTTATACTTTCTTTCCAAATCCATTGAAATTTTGCTTTAAGCAAAAAATCTAAAAGCGAAAAATTTGATATATATATTTTGTATGCCTAGTAATCAGTCTAGCCAACATGGTTGTCAGTTAATGATTATCATTGCCAATGCCTAGATCACAGTGTTTTCAGGTAGTATGTTGTGGTTGCCCTCCTCAGCCATGATAAGCTCAAATACAATAATCATTGGGTTTTTTTTTTAAATTTCAAAAGACAATTATCCTCTGAATCCGGGATATTGATATGGCTTCCCATAACTATTGTATTGTATTGTGTTGTGTTGTGTTGTGTTGTGTTGTAGTGTATTGCATTGCATTGCATTGTATTGTATTGTATTGTATTGTATTGTATTGTATTGTATTGTATTGTATTGTATTGTATTGTATTGTATTGTATTGTATTGTGTTGTGTTGTGTTGTGTTGTGTTGTATTGTATTGTATTGTGTTGTGTTGTGTTGTGCTGCACTGTACTGTATTGTATTGTACTGCATTGTATCGTATTGTATCGTATAGTATCGTGTTTATATTGTATTGTATTGTATTGTATTGTAGTGTAGTGTAGTGTAGTGTAGTGTAGTGTAGTGTAGTGTAGTGTAGTGTAGTGTAGTGTAGTGTAGTGTAGTGTATAACCACTTGTCAAAGCAGATTTATCAACGTGAAATTCGGGCTGTACTCCCCGGGGAAAGCGCGTCGCCACAAAACAACGCCACCCTTTTTTTTTTTACTGTCTGTAACTGTATTTGTTTCCCTATCAGAACGGCTTTTTCTGCAGAATTTTGCGTGGGTTCTTTAACGAACGCTAAATATGAGTAAAACACACGGGACCTCGGTTTATCGTCTCATCTGAAAGAATAGCACCCAGACCACCACTCACGGTCTAGTGGATAAGGAAAAACGTTTTTGGCCCAAACGGGGATCAAACCACAACACACTTCAATCCCGAATTTTTCGCTTTCTATACAGGTGTGTTACCTCTAGACCACCAATCTAAGTATTATGGTAAAGTACTTGAAAACAGCCATGCTCGCAAACTTTTCATCCTTGGGAAATTGTGGTCTTACATTGATTCCGAAATGTGACGAATCAGAAAGAACGCATTTCGTAGGTGACCTCAGAGATGTCTAGCTAGAGAACGCCTATCGAAACGATAGCAAAGCAAAGACCAAGCAAACGTAAAAATCCTCATTCTCTCTACATATTTTCTTATCCCTAAATCTAAACTCTATGACCAATACAGAGGTATCACAATATGTGGGCCACTGGAGAAAATGGGGGAGGGGGGGGAGGGATGGTAGGTTTATGTGTGGGGATGATTGTTAGGATTACTGTCAGTTTTGTTGTGGTTATTATTGGTGAGTGTATTCAGTGCAAAGTGTTTCTTAATGTGTTGAGTTTCTGAAGTTCTTGCGTGGTGGTAGTGGTGGTGGTGGTGGCGAAAATGGGGAAAAAATGGTCAGTTGATGTGCTGGGATGATTGTTAGGATTATTGTCATTTTTGTTGTGGTTATCATTGGTGAGTGTATTCAGTGCAGAGTGTTTGCGATGTGTTGAGTTTCTAAAGTTCTGGTAGTGGTGGTAGTGGTGGTGTGTGTGTTGGGGGGGATGGAGGGGAGGGGGAGTGTCTGTGTGTGTGATTGTGCGCGTGGGTGTGTGTGGTGTGTTTTGTGTGTGGTGTGTTGTGTGTGTGTGTATGTTTGTGTGTGTGTGTGTGTGTGTGTGTGTGTGTGTGTGTGTGTGTGTGTGTGTGTGTGTGTGTGTGTGTGTGTGTGTGTGTGTGTGTGTGTGTGTGTGTGTGTGTGTGTGCTATCCCTTTTACGATGGAGGGGGTAGGGTAGGGTTATTTCTTAATTCTTTTTAAAGATTCTTCTTCAAATTGTTCTTTTTCTTTTTCTTCGCAACTCTTCTTCGCAATTCTTCTTTTTCGCAATTCTTCTTCTTCTTCTTCTTCTTCTTCTTCTTCTTCTTCTTCTTCTTCTTCTTCTTCTTCTTCTTCTTCTTCTTCTTCTTCTTTCTTCTTCGCAATTCTTCTTCTTCGCAATTCTTCTTCTTCGCAATTCTTCTTCCTCGCAGTTCTTGTTCTTCTTCCTCTTCAGTTGACCTGATTTTTTTCTTCTCCCCTCCCTGTTGTCCTTTATTCCTTGTTTCCTCCTTTCTTTCTCTCCTCCTTTCTTTCTCTCCTCCTTTCTTTCTCTCCTCCTTTCTTTCTCTCCTCCTTTCTTTCTCTCCTCCTTTCTTTCTCTCCTCCTTTCTTTCTCTCCTCCTTTCTTTCTCTCCTCCTTTCTTTCTCTCCTCCTTTCTTTCTCTCCTCCTTTCTTTCTCTCCTCCTTTCTTTCCTTTCCTTTTACTTATTTTTCTTTTCTTCTTCATTTCTGTACTTTCTCTGTTGTTTTTCTTTAGCGTTCTCTCCTGTCTGTATTTATCCCTCCCTTCTACCTTTCTTTCACTCATTCCATTATTTTTGTCTGTCAGTTTCTTGTCTATGTTAATTCTTTGTCTCTATTTTTGTTTTCCTTTTTCGCTCACCTATCGAACATAATCATTTCCTTTGCCCACGGGCGTATCTGTTGTTCTATCGTAAATTTCGTCTTTTTCTTTTTCTTTTATCAGACCTTCATTTTTGTCTTTGTTCTGCCGAATCATCCTTCTGTTCTCTCTTCTTTTCTTGATCTTGTTCTTTCTTCTGCTGCTTACATCTTTTTCTTCTTTCTATTTTTCCATTGTTTTACCAATCCATTGTTATTGTGTCTTTATATTTTCGCACCAGTCTAGTTCTTGTTCTTCCTTCATTTTATCTTATAACACTTTAACTCACGGCAGATTTCTCTGCGTGAAATTCAGGCTGCTCTTTAAAGGTAGAGTGCATTGCCACAAGAGCAGTGCCACCCATCATTTTGTTTTCCTTTCCTATCTGCAACTGTATTTGTATCCTTATCAAAGTGACACTTTTCCTACAGAATTTTGCCTGGGACAACTCTCTTGTTACCCCAGGTTCTTATACCATCTCCTCCGAAAGACTAGCACCCAGACCACTCCTCATGGTCTAATGGATGGGGGGCAAAGCTTCGGCCAAAACGGGCATTAAACCAAAGCACACTTTCGACCTGGACTATTTGCTTTCTAGGAAGATGCTCTATATCTAGACCACTGATCCAACCCTACTTCCCTACTTCCTGTCTGTTCATTCTTCCTGACTTCCTGTCTATCCTTCCTTACTTCCTGTCTACCTATCCTTACTTCCTGTCTGACTATCCTTACTTCCTGTCTGCCTATCCTTACTTCCTGTCTGACTATCCTTACTTCCTGTCTGACTATCCTTACTTCCTGTCTGCCTATCCTGACTTCCTGTTTGTTTATCCTGACTTCCTGTTTGTCTATCCTGACTTCCTGTCTGTTCATCCATCCTTACTTCCTGTCTGTTCATCTTTCTTTTCTTCCTATCCGTCCATTCTTCCTTACTTTCTGCCTTTCCTTCTTATCATCATCCCTTCTTTCCTGAATTTCTTTCTTTCTTTTCTTCCTTGTTCTGTTCTTCCATTAGTCTTGTACCTTCAAGTATTATATTTCTTGCTGTCCTTTAGAAAGAAAAAACACCGTTACTTTCTTCTCTTGGTTTTTTCGTGTTGTGCACCTTTACCTTTTCTTTTTTGTGCTGTGCGGTCTCTTTGTAGCGGATGGTAAGTGAATGAGTTCTGTCTCCTTTTTTACAGTATACCATTTGCCGTAAAAGCAATTATGCGACCTCTTTCTCCTGTCTGGACAACCAGATCAAAGAATGCGTCTGGCATCTCCAGAATCAGAACAATGCCAAAGCGGACACTACCTTTACAAATTAATGATCACTTTTTTTTTCTTTTTTTTTTTACATTTAAGTCCACTAGGGGTCTCTAAATTTGTGTCCATTTTGTCCATCTTATCTCGGAAATTGCTTTTTGGAGACTGGTTAGGATGTGTTCATTTGGTTAATCAAATAATGACTGAGTGGGTGAATGAGTGAACGAGATCAACTCAGATTCGAAAGATTTAGTCACAGAAAGGGTATGGGCTTATCCATAAGGGCTTAAACCAGGCCTGAGAGATACAGACACCTCGAAGTGATGATCCAGCATTTTGAGCCAGAATTATTTTCATAATCATGCCCGTAAAGGGGATTGTATTACTCTATCTATTTTTATCTTATTTATTTATTCTTTTATATCGAGGATAATGGAATAAGCACTCATGTGCTTCTTTACATCCAGTCCCCGTGTGTACGCAGTTTTGTAAACTCTTGTCATCTGTTCCCACCGGCACACAATGGCCTGTTCTTACAAAAAGCGGAACAGGAATTATATTGGTCACACTCTTCTCAAGGAGCCCAAAGCAAACTCACATTTGGTGAAGCCGACCAATTGTAAAAAGAAATAATTATATGACTTGATTCGAACCTGCGAAAGGAGGGGCGGGATAGCCTAGTGGTTAAAGCGTTGCATCGGCAATTCAACTGCCTAGGATCCAGCCCGGGTTCGACCCACCACTGAAGAAAAGAAAATGTGTGCCGTGGAGTTAGTTTCAGTACCGATTCCCTCCCCCCCCCCCCTCCACCCGAAAGTTCTCTGAATGAGACTATAAACCAAGGCCCAGTGTGGAAACGCAGACAGAATACTGTGCTCACATGTTGAAGCCCGTTTTACATTATGAAAGAGTAAGCCTTTCGTGTTAGTAAAAGTGGATAAAAGAATATGGTTAAACAGGAATAAAATAAAGCATGCACACTAATATCGTGATTAGACATCATCCTCGAAGTCGGAATACAGCTACCTTAATGATGGGGAAAAACGGTCGCATATGCCAGATCTCACCATTGTGAACCTCAGAGCCCTGGCCTAGAAACAAACAACAACAAAAAAAATCACCAGCAAGGAATCAGGATAGAGAGATATCGATAATAAAATATGTAAAAGTAAAGCATGTCCCATAGCCTGTGTGGTCGTACCGGAGCGAGGTGTTAGAGACCTCAGCTTCTCTAGGGGCCAGCATAATGAGGGCGGCGCCCATCTCCTCTCCCTCGCTGCTTTACCTTCCCTGACCCTAAAGAGGGCATGTTCCTATCTACAGATGGGTGAACTGGGGGACTGTTCTGAAGCCAAGGCGCGCAAACGGTCACCCATCCACTTGGTAAACACGCTCGATGCTGCTTAACCTTAGCTTGGGGAAAGCGAGTGCTCTGACCACTGATATATCCTGTCCCCACATAGAGATAATGTTGAAGTAAAATACAGAGATAAAGATAGAAAGATAGAGAGACAAAGACAGCCTTAGAGAAAGACACACATTGACAGACAGAAATTATCAAAAAGGAAAATACATAGATAAAGTTAGAGAGATATAGAGAGACCAAGAAAGACACAAATCAATTAACAGACAGACAATAAAATTATTATCAGTGGTATTGTTAGACAGAGAGAAGGCACATTCCCAGCTCTAACACACACACAAACACGCAGACACACACACACACACACACACACACACACACACACACACACACACACCACACACGCGCACACACCACACACACACACACACACACACACACACACACACACACACACACACACACACACACACACACACACACACACACACACACCATTATACACATCTCTCCTTTCCAGACAAAATTCAGACCATCCAGCAATTGAAATTCACCACTGATATTCACCATTCAGCCTTGATGTCTACCAAACGGACAGACAGAGACTAACAGACGTATGACTCCCTCCTCCCCGACCCACCCCCTCCCCACACCTGCCTAACGTTGTCATGGTGACCACAGAAAAAAAAATTCTGGACGTTAAAGAATGGTACCTTGCAGAGCAGAGAACGCTGGCTGAGTGTGAAGCAGCAACCAATTCTGACCTACACGTGGCAGTGTAACACACGCTAACTACATTTTCCAATCTGTTGAAAACATCCATAGATTTTGCTGGATACCAAAAGCATATCTTGCAAACCCCTAGTATCGTATAAGCTTCCCGGACCAGCCAAAACCTTACCGCAAACACGTTGCGTCAGTTGAAATAATTATGGGATCAAAAAGAAAAAGAGCTTGTTCAACTTTTGAGAGATGAAAGAAATCACTGCATTTTGCCGTGTGGGGTAGGGTGCACTCTAGCAGTAGAAACATTTAAATGCTTATTTGTTGATGGAGGCAGGAGGTATCTTTTCTGAGATCGATGTGGCTTTTATTTGAAGATTCGGGATAGGACCTGGGAATGGCTTCTGTGTAGAAATAGTTTGGGGATAAGACCTGGGTACGGTTTTTGTATATAAATAGTATTGTGATAAGACCTGGGAATGGTTTTTGCATAGAAATAGTATTGGGATATGATAAGACATGGCAATGGTTTTTGCATAGAAATAGTATTGGGATATGATAAGACATGGCAATGGTTTTTGCATAGAAATAGTATTGGGATATGATAAGACATGGCAATGGTTTTTGCATAGAAATAGTATTGGGATATGATAAGACATGGCAATGGTTTTTGTTTAGAAATAGTATTGGGATATGATAAGACATGGCAATGGTTTTTGCATAGAAATAGTATTGGGATATGATAAGACATGGCAATGGTTTTTGTTTAGAAATAGTATTGGGATATGATAAGACATGGCAATGGTTTTTGCATAGAAATAGTATTGGGATATGATAAGACATGGCAATGGTTTTTGTTTAGAAATAGTATTGGGATATGATAAGACATGGCAATGGTTTTTGCATAGAAATAGTATTGGGATATGATAAGACATGGCAATGGTTTTTGTTTAGAAATAGTATTGGGATATGATAAGACATGGCAATGGTTTTTGTTTAGAAATAGTATTGGGATATGATAAGACATGGCAATGGTTTTTGTTTAGAAATAGTATTGGGATATGATAAGACATGGCAATGGTTTTTGCATAGAAATAGTATTGGGATATGATAAGACATGGCAATGGTTTTTGCATAGAAATAGTATTGGGATATGATAAGACATGGCAATGGTTTTTGTATAGAAATAGTATTGGGATAGGACCTGGGAATGGCTTTTGTATAGAAATAGTGTGTTCAGTTTTGGAAGTAAAGCGTTTTAAAGTTTTTAAACTGCCCAATGTCTATGTTTGCAGGAGTTTTAGTGCGTTCAGTTTTTAAGGTCTTTGTGTCTGGTACTAAAAAGATCTAAAGGAAAAATGGGGTTGGATTAAAGTTTCAATATCACAGCGCCACTGAGGTTTTAGTTTGGTTTCCATGCTGTAGTTTGGCATGAGGGGGAAGTTGCACGCTGAAAGTGGAGATAAATTATTTCCTTTTCAAGAGATTGCTTGTCGGGTTGTTGTTGGGTTTGTTTGTCTTTTTAGCTATTGTTGTTTTGTGTTACGAAAAATAAAACCCACAAAAATATGCTGGACATGTTTTTATTCCTACTGTTGTCT
The DNA here is from genome assembly GCA_030674155.1 of Stramonita haemastoma. Classification (NCBI taxonomy): domain Eukaryota; kingdom Metazoa; phylum Mollusca; class Gastropoda; order Neogastropoda; family Muricidae; genus Stramonita; species Stramonita haemastoma. Next base: position 12,407,761 of record CM060345.1, on the reverse strand, counting down.
ACCTAATGGGTAAAAATTTGTTGCGTTGTCGTTAATCACCTGACAAGTCAGGCTCAGCGCTGCCGACTTCGGCGTAGGAGAGAATTATCTTGTTATTTTTTTCTGGAAAATAGGTAGGAGAATGACCCCCCCCCCCCCCCCCCCCCCCCACCCTCCCCCAAAAAAAATCAGAAAACAGACAAGAAGGTGGTGGCTGTAAGAAAAGGAACCAGATAAAATAATAACAAAAAAAACAAAGAGAGGAATAGAAAAGAGGGAACTCCTACCACAGTTTTTCCAGGTGGTGATACTATTTTCTACTGAAAGGCCCTCGACATGCTCAGGCTGAGAAATTTTATGTTTATTTTCGCTGTAGACAATATTACAGGGGGAAGGATTTAAACTATACTCTGCACCGTGTTATGGACAGAGCCCGAGCGATTACTATACGATAAAGATCACTCTTTTTTGTAATCATTTTTCCACTACGCAAATCCGGATGCCAGCTTTTGGGGGATTTTTATGATTTAGAGAACCGGGTGCGGTTGTTCTAGAACACTCACAGATTAACAAACAAACAAACAAACAAACAAACAAAAACCCAAGCAAGAAATGATCAAACTGATAAACAACGTCCAAAATATTCAAAGATGTGTAAAAAAAAAAATAAATAAATAAACGGAATTAATTTGGGTGCAAAGGTTGACTTGCGTGCTTTGTTCTTTATAAGCTTTGTGTTACTAGGCGCATACATGTTCCTCTGCGAGAAGAAGAAGAACAACAACACCAAATAAATAAGAACAACAAGAACAAGTAGAGAAAGAAAGACAGGAAGGAAGACAGAGAGACAGACAGACAGAAAGAAAGAGAGGGAAAAAGAAAAGAAAGAAAAAGAAAGAAAGAAAGAAAGAAAGAAAGAAAGAAAGAAAGAAGAAGAAACAAAAAGAAAGCAATGAAATGAGAAAGAAACGAGGGAAGAAAGGAAGAAAGAAAGGAAGGAAGAAAAAAACGACAGCAACAACAATAGCAACAAACAAGACAGAATAGAAAACACACACATACAACGACAAAAGCAATGATAAGAAGAACAAAAAGATGTGATATCATAAAGAATACGAAAATAGCAACAATAAGGACGACGACGATAATGGTGACATCAATACTGATGGCTACTACGATGATGACAAGTAATGGTGATAACGATGACGATGGTAATGACAATGAGGTTGATGACTAAGACGATTATTATAACAAGTGATGATGACGACAACAGTGATGAAAATACTGCTGCTGCTTTCGTTGCTGCTGCTGCTGCTGCTACTGCCGATGATGATGATGTGATGATGATGATTGATGATGATGATGATGATGATGATGATGATGATGATGATGATGATGATGATGACGACGATGACGACGACGACGACGACGAGAGACGACGACGACGAGATGATGATGATTGTGACAAAGGTGATGATGAAAGTAACAATGAATATGACGGTGATGACTATGATGATAATGATAATAGCAGTCATGACAGTAGCTGTGGTTGCGAAGAATGAGAGAGAGGAGAGAGGAGAGAGAGAGAGAGAGAGAGAGAGAGAGAGAGAGAGAGAGAGAGGAGAGAGAGAGAGAGAGAGAGAGAGAGAGAGAGAGAGACAGAGAGACAGAGCAGACAGAAGCGAGACAGACAGACAGACAGACAGACAGACAGACAGACAGACAGAGACAGACAGACAGACAGATAGAGACGACGAGACAGATAGAGACAGACTAGAGAGACATAGGAGAGACAGAGAGAGACAGAGACACAGAGAGGGAGAGGGGGAAAAAGAAGGGAAGGACGGAGGAAAAGAAACGGTTTTTCTTCTCCATCGTTTGGTTATATATTAACGTCTGAAGATTTTTCCGGCTGAAGAAAAAAGAATAACTGGGAGACAGCTGCAGAGACAGCATAAAAGATAACGCCTTTATTTTATATTTTATATCAGACGCAACCTTCTTGCCATATCTCACAAAACGTCGCCAGGCTTCCATACTATTTACAACACAAATTCTATGGAAACGAGCAGAGAAAAGAATCAGAAAAAGCACCTAAAGAACCCTCAATCTCCCCCTACTCCTTACCACTAACAAAGAAACACACATTCACAGAGAAACCACATTACACACAAACATTTATTCACTCGTATAACAAACACCAAAAAAGCTTCCCCTTCAAAAAACCAACCAACCCAACAAACAAACGAAACCAGCCAACCTAACAAACAAAGAAACGAAATCGACATGTTCGTTAGGACTGGTTGAGTCTCTGTGTGAAAGGTGATTGTATTATTAATTGATTAATTCACTCACCCACTCACTCACTCAATAAATCAATCAATTATTTACTCACTCACTCACTCACCCACTCACTCACCCACTCACTCAATAAATCAATCAATAAATCAGTCAATCAATAAATCAATAATTTACTCACTCACTCACTCACCCACTCACCCACTCACCCACTCACCCACTCACTCACTCAATCAATCAATCAATCACTCAATTAATCAATCAATCAATCAATCAATCATCAATCAATCAATCAATAATTTACTAACTCACTCACTCACTCAATCAATCGATCATTTACTCACTTAATCAATCAATAAATAAATCAATCACTTATACATTCATTCACTTGCTCACTCAATTACTCACTCATACACACATATTACTCACTCATTAATTATACTCACACATTCCCTCATTCATAACTTGATCAACAAAGCTAACTAAACATATTTCGACCAGTCCTCCCCCCAAAAAAAAATCAATTTCAGAGATATGATAGACAAACAGACAGACAGAAGACAGGCAGGCAGGCAGGCAGGCAGGCAGGCAGGCAGGCAGGCAGAAACTTAGAGTGCTGTAGACTTTTGTCCCCAGACTAATTGTCAAGGGCACAGGCATTGCCACTTTGGCATTGTCCAGAGTGGAAACTTGTCAGACAAATTCCTTCATCTGTTGTCCAGACAAGAAAAAGAGGTCTCACGCAATTACTTTTAGGACTGTCAACTAAAGGAAAAGAAATCACTTAATATACCATCCACACTGTTTAAAGGAACTGTAAACAAAAACTCAAAGAGAAAAGCCAAAAGAAAAAAGAAAAAGAGAAGAAAGGGAAAAAAAATATATATATGGAGAGAGAGAGAGGAAGAGAGAGAGAGAGGACAGAGAGACAGAAAGACAGAGAGACAGAGAGACAGAGAGACAGAGAGAGACAGAGACAGAGAGAGAGAGAGAGAGAGGAGGAGAGGAGAGAGAGAGAGAGAGAGAGAGAGAGAGAGAGAGAGAGAGAGAGAGAGAGAGAGAGGAGAGAGAGAAATGAGATACAGAAGAAAGAGCTACAGAAGAATTGGGGGGGGGGGGGAGAGGAGGATAGAAAGATATAAAGAATGATTGTTGAATAGACAGAAAAATACATTATAAAGTAACCATGGATACGTAGACGAAAGAAAGAAAAAAACAAACGACAAACAAGACCAAAAAAAAGAGAGAAAGATTAAGTGAAAGAACGAAGGATGGAAATGAATGAATGTAAGAAGGAAAGAAGGAAACATGGAAGAAGGAAAAGCAAACGAATGAAGAACAAAGAGAAGGGGTTTTACGTACAACAAAGGAAGATAAAGAAGAATGGCATCAAAGATGGAACGATAAATGGAGGAGTAAAAAAAACAACAACAAAAACTGAGACAAAATACTCGGAAAAGTACATGGGTAAGAAAAAGGGGGGGAAAGACACAAAGAAAAAACTGAAAGAAAACAGAAATATAAATTGATGGTCACAGAAAAAGATAGATTGATAGAAAGAAAAAAACGAAGGAAAACAGGGGGGTGGGGGGGGGGGGGGAACGAAGAAAGGAAAGAGTGAAAGAAAAAAGAAAGTAGAATGAAAGATATAGAAACAGGGACAACAGACGAGGAGGAGGAGGAGGAGGAGGAGGAGGAGGAGGAGGAGGAGGAGGAGGAGGAGGGGGAGGAGGAGAGGAGGAGGAGGAGGAAGAAGAAGAAGAAGAAGAAGAAGAAGAAGAAGAAGAGAAGAAGAAGAAGAAGAAGAAGAAGAAGAAGAAGAAGAAAGAACAACGACAACAACAACAACAACAACAGCAACAGCAACAACAGCAACAGCAACAGCAACAGCAACAGCAACAACAGTGAACTGCTTTTTTTAAATTTTATTTTTTTAGGAAACATGAGTCTTGGAAACAAACGTCTTCTCTTCTTCTTCTTTCTTCTTCTTCTTCTTCTTCTTCTTCTTCTTCTTCTTTCTTCTTCATTCTTCTTTTCTTCTTCTTTCTTCTTCTTCTTCTTCTTTTCTTCTTCTAATTTCCTCTTCTTCTACTTATTTTCTTCTTCTTCATTCTTCTTCTCTTCTTCTTCTTCTTCTTCTTCTTCTTCTTCTTCTTTTTTCTTCTTCTTCTCTCTCTTCATTCCAATTTTTCTTCTTTCCCTACATCTACTCAGTTTGTGACAAAATGCCGGAAACACTCTGAACTCTATTTTGCACCGAGCACACACAGAGTTATGACAATGTTCATTATCTCTCGAAGACTCACACCATTTTTAACCCATTCATTTCGCCTACATCTGATGCAGTTGTGTGATCAGATCGTGGGAACTGATCAAATATATGTTTTAAATGTCATAAGAAGATTATGTTACTTTGGCATTTGGTTTAGAGTTTCTGGGTTGTTTTTTTTATCTAATCGATTTTTTTTCTCTTTTGAAAATTTGATAAATGCATTGTACACACAATTTCAGGTTTGTCTATTTTGGTTTATGGCTGTCTGTTTTCAAATACTTCACCATCATAGGTGGCTATACTCCCACTTTTGATTTCTTTTAGATTTTCATTAAAATTAATGAAAGTATAAATGGATTCTGCCAAGATTGGGTATAGATGGAGACTATCCCCACAAACAATTTCAAAATATATTAACCTTTTAATGCAAGCTTTAGCTTTTTGCTTGCTGACCAACTAGCCAATAAAGCTGTTGGTTTAGGTCAAATTTATATGATGAATTTGGAGTGTGTTTTCTGATGTTGGTTTTAATACTTTTTTTCTGACATGATGCTCATGCAGTAAGCATCTATTCTGTTCACCTGCCTCTGCATGCTCTGTGTCTCTAGCAAACACTACTGAAGATATTGGTAGAGCATATGATGGCAATTAATTTTGATCTAGCCTTGACTGTTCCAAGATGGTTCTTTAATGCTTCGATCATTGAGGGGTTCTTTTAAATAAAAAAAAACTTTGACCATAACAGGAGAAAGAAATTGAAAAGTGTCGTAGTTTTCATGTGTATAATTGTCACGACCGCCAATTTTTTTTTTAAAGAATGGTAGAAAGAAAATGAAAGAGTGCCATTATTTTCATGTCTAGCTATGATTATCAAGATTGCCAGATTGAAGTGATGATTATTACAATGATTTTCTGCCCTGCCAGAGAGAGAGGCAATATGGTGGTATTATTTTATCAATATTATGAATCCTATTGTTTGGTCCTGAATGGAATTGTATTTGTGTTGTTATGTTGTGTATATCTTTTTTTAAATTGGCTGTTTGATATATTTTTAGTGAGACAAAGCATAGTCCAACAATAGCCTAAACTAAGCATGACACGAAATGCATTAAATATGGTGTGATTGCGTGAAATAGGCATAAAATAAGCATGAAATAAATACAAAATTTGCATAAATTATTCTTTTTAAAAGCTTAGAAAAATTGAATTAAATTATTTCAAATTAAATACCCAAACAAATAAAAAATAAACAAATGAATTCAACCCAGATCAGATCAGGATTAATGAACGTGGATGAAAAGCCCTTGAAGTTTAATGGAACTGAATGACATTGAACTAAACACGTGAAAGTTAAAGGTTTATTTGCGAAATAAAAGCTAGTGAAATGAAGTAATAACTAGTGAATCCACTGAAGAGACCGGTGCTAGTTCTCTGATCATTGGGGTGGGGGGAGGGTTGTTTGGTTTTGTTGTTGTTGCTGTTGTTGTTTTTGCTTTATCCTTTAATTTCTTCATTGAAATCGTGCTGATTTTTTTCCAGGGAACAGTATTGACACCAGACATTGTGAATTTCGGCCCTAAAATTCATAGCTATAATTATAACAAAGAAATCTGGCCAATAGAATCTGTAAATATAGACAGAAAGCTGCTTTAAAAGCTTAATAAAATATCAAAAGAACATTGTTGTCTTGCAGTATTTAACTGAGAGACTGGATAGCTCAGTGGTCAGAGCACTTGCTTTCCCCAAGCCAAGGTTAAGAAGCATTGAGCGTGGTTACCAATTGGGTGGGTGACCTTGGCTTCAGTACAGTCCCCCCACCACCACCCAATTTACCCAGCAGTAAATGGGTACCTGCCCTCTTTAGGGTCAGGGAAGGTAAAGCAGCGATGGAGAGGAGATGGGAACCGCCCTCAACATGCTGGCCCCTAGAGATGCTGAGGTCTCTGATGCCTCACTCCTCTTCGGCCACATAGGTTATGGGACACCTTTACCTTTAATGTTTAAGTACATGATTATTAAAAAGGAACATTGCTTTGATGTATTTAACAATGTAAACAAAACTTTTTGGTGTGTGAAATACTGAACTTTGTATCAGAGGAACTTTGAAATAAAATTTCTACCTGCATATTATCAAAGGAATACTTTCACAACCAATTAGCTACCTATCAGAGGAACATTGCCATAATAAATTTAGCCAGGTATCCATGAAACATTACTATGAAATATTGAAGTATGTACCAAAGAAACATTTCTAGGAAACGTGAACCTATGTGACAAAGAAACAGTTCTAGGAAACGTGAACCTATGTAACAAAGAAACATTTCTAGGAAACATGAACCTATGTGACAAAGAAACATTTCTAGGAAACATGAACCTATGTACCAAAGAAACATTTCTAGGAAACGTGAACCTATGTGACAAAGAAACATTTCTAGGAAACATGAACCTATGTACTAAAGAAACATTTCTAGGAAACATGAACCTATGTGACAAAGAAACATTTCTAGGAAACATGAACCTATGTACCAAAGAAACATTTCTAGGAAACGTGAACCTATGTGACAAAGAAACATTTTTAGGAAACGTGAACCTATGTGACAAAGACACATTTCTAGGAAACGTGAACCTATGTGACAAAGAAACATTTTTTTTAGGAAACGTGAACCTATGTGACAAAGTAACATTGCTATGAAAATGTTGAACTTTAAGTAAAAGACACATTGTGATGAAATGTTGAACTATATTCAAAAGAAACATTGCTATAAAAAATAAATGGTGAACTATGTATAAAAGGAACAAAGCTATGATAATTATGTTGAAACATGGACAAGCAATGCCAAGCTATATGTCAAAGGAACACTATAATTAAAAACATGCTACCCACCAAAGGCAGATTGCCACCAAATGCCACACCCACAGGTCAAAAACTATTGCCATAAATGTTTGATTATATATCAATGAAACCCTACCACAAAATGTTTAACCACATATCAATTGAACATTGACCTTTATTTAACCTTGTATTAAAAAAAAACTTGTCCCACCCACATGTTCAAAAGATTACCAAAAATGTTTAACTATAAATCAATGAAAAACACGACCATACACATTTTTAACTACATATTAAACGAAATTTTTTTAAAAAGATGAATCAAATTAATATCAAAGAAAAACTGACATAAAAAATCAACACTTACCTGCCAGTAATTTTGCCCCTGTCTTTGGCTGGAGCTCTGTCCTAAACAAATATTCTTTAAAATCAAAACAACCTTGAAAACTGAAATAGTTTTAGACCAAATAAATTGTGATCAAGCAGTGGCCTTCATAAACATTATCTATTTTAAAAATGCGAGTACAAAATAGAAAAAAAGGAAAAAAGAAATACTTTTAGCTACAGCAATAATCAACAATTCATTGTCATGCCTTCTTTATGGGAATCACGACGATAATTAATTAAGAATAATTACTTTCCAAAGGGCAAAGGAAATTAAAAAGGGTTTCATTTGCTTCCTTTACGTCCTTTAGGAATGTGAGAGTATTCATTTCCGCGGATTGGTCCGAAACTATCTTGATTTCACTTCGACACTGAGTTTGTACAGGTTGTTCCCCTTTTGTTGCAGTTGTGTGTGTGTTGTGTGTGTGTGTGTGTGTGTGTGTGTGTGTGTGTGTGTGTGTGTCGTGCGTGCGTGCGTGCGTGCGTGCGTGCGTGTGTGTGTGTGTGTGTGTGTGTGTGTGTGTGTGAACGTGTGTGTATGTGTGTGTGTGTGTGTGTGTATGTGTGTGTGTGTGTGTGTGTGTGTGTCCGTGTGAGCGTGCGTGCGTCCGTGTGAACGTGTGAACGTGGTGTGTGTGTTTGTGTGTGCGTGTGTGCGTGCGTGTGTGCGTGCGTGCGTGTGCGTGTGTGTGTGCGCGTGTGTGCATGCGCGTGTGCATGCGTGCATGCGTGCGTGTGTGCAAGCACGTGTGTGCGCGTGTGTGCATGCGTGCGTGTAACAGAAAAGTACATTCTAAGTAGCCACTGTGGGTACTTATGTACGGTACAAGAATGAAGCAACTCTGATATTCCGACACTTCTCATCCAACAACCTTGAGGTCATTGCCGCGAAGTTTTAGAAGACAGCCAGAGTGACGTGAAACCAGATATATATCTGGTTTCACGTCACTCTGGCTGTCTTAGCCAGAGTGACGTGAAACCAGATATACTGTTCTACTGTTTAGTTCTCATAACACGAATGGTTCTAACTGAGCTAACGGTGTGAATGTATTTTTATTTATCTATCTATTTATTTATTCTTGAGGACATTGCCGCGAAGTTTTAGAAGACGGCAAGAGTGACATGAAACCAGATATGCTGCTCTACTGTTTAGCTCTCATAACACGAAGGGTTCTGACTGAGCTCACTGTGTGAACGGGAAACGGGATAGCCCAGTGGTCAGAACATTGCACTCGCAATTTGACGACCCGAATTCGACTCCCGTGCGAAGGGATTTTTTCCCTGGAGTTAACATCAGTGCTGACTCCACTCTCCCCAAAAGTCTTTGGGATGAGACTATAAACCAAGGCCCCGTGTGCGAACGCACGCAGAATATCTTGCGTACACGTTAAATCCTGTTCCGCTTTTCGTAAGAGCAGGCCATTTTGTGCCGGTGGGAACAGATGACAATATTTACAAAACTGCATACACACGGGGACCGGATGAAAAAAGGCACATGATTGCTTATTCTGTTATCCTCGATATAAAAGAATGAATAGATAAATAAATGAAATAAATAAATAAACGATGGCCTACTCTTACAAAAAGCGGAACAGGATTTAACGTGTGCGCAAGATGTTGTGCGTGCGTTCGCACACGGGGCCTCGGTTTATAGTCTCATCCGATAGACTTTTGGGGAGAGTGGAGTCAGCACTGATATTAACTCCAGGGGGAAAATCTCCTTGTATGGGAATCGAACCTGGGTCGTCAAATTGCGAGCACAATGTTCTGACGACTTGGGTAGTATGCGTAGATTCATAATTCCAGCTTTGAGGTGTTCAATGGTTATTTAACTCAGGTCATGAACTTTAGGTCACAGATGGGGATATTTTGGTTCCAGAACGAACGAACCAGTTGCGGAGCTGTTTTATTAAAAAATATTTTTAAAAAAATAAAAAGAAGAAGAAAAGTTCATCAGGTATGTGAATGAATCTTAGTACTTATCACGAATAATATGCAATATTGAGGGAGAGGAGATGGGCGCCACCCTCAATATGCTGGCCCCCTAGAGAAGCTGAGGTCTCTGATGCCTCGCTCCCCTACGACCACATAGGTTGTGGGACACCTTTACCTTTATTACCTATTGCAGCTATACACACATAGAGTAAAGCCATCCATTTTGCTTGATACATATGATCAAAAATTAGTAACAGCAATAAAAGGAAGGTTGAAGTTTGATTTCAAATTAACATAAAAGTTAATGTTATTAGTCGTGCTTGAAAATTCTCATCAAAAATGAGTAACAGTACTACAATAAAACATTAAAGAGATATATCTCTTAGATCTAAGCAACGTTAAGTAACTCAAGTCTCTCACCCTCAATTTTTTTCTTCTTCTGAAAGTTAGAAGCGTAATTAAGAATCCTTCATTTGCGAAAGAAGGAGGAGGAAATGAAAAGAGAATTAATGTGGTTCATTTAGGGTTTTTTTCTTTTAAAAAGACTTTGCGAGATTCATTTCCGCTGACTGATCCGAAATGATGTTCATTTCACTTTGTCCTTGACTACTCGGGTCCAAGTCATTTCTCTTTATTATTATTTGTTGAGTCTCTGTGTGTGTGTGTGTGTGTGTGTGTGTGTGTGTGTGTGTGTGTGTGTGTGTGTGTGTGTGTGTGTGTGTGTGTGTGTGTGTGTGTGTGTGTGTGTGTGTGTGTGAGTGTGTGTGTGTGTGTGTGTGTGTGTGTGTGTGTGTGTGTGTGTGTGTGTGTGTGTGTGTGTGTGTGAGTGAGTGTGTGTGAGAGACAGAGAGAGATTTGGTTTGATTTGATTTGATTTTTTTTATATCGAGGATAATGGAATAAACACTCTTGTGCTTTTTTACATCCAGTCCCCGTGTGTATGTAGTTTTGTAAATGTCATCTGTTCCCACCGGCACACGATGGCCTACTCTTACGAAAAACGGAACAGGATTTAACGTGTGCGCAATATGTTCTGCGTGCGTTTGCACACGGGGCCTCGGTTTTCAGTCTCATCCGAAAGACTTTTGGGGAGAGTGGAGTCAGCACTGATGTTAACTCCAGGGAAAAGTCCCCTCCAACGGGAATCGAACTCGGGTCTTCAAATTGCCAGCGCAATGTTCTGACCTCTAGGCTATTTTCTAAGAAGCAAAGTTTGGAAGAAAAATTATGAATTTAGATCGGAGTCTTTGACAGTCCCAATACAAGTGAAACTAGTATGGAATGAGTTGGTTCACACCCTGTTTATCCATCTGTATAAGGATGTACAGTTTTCCTCTAATGTTTGAATTTTGGATAGCTCCGATTATACGACCTCTGTGGTCAGCGGGGCTATAAACAACCTGAATGAATGGGATTGGATTAGAACTTGAAGCTGATGCTATTAATTATCTCAGTAAAAAAAAAAGAAAAAAAAAAGAAAAAAAAGAAGATAATATTCCCTATAGAGTAATGAACATCGTAACTCAAACCATAATAATGTAAAACACGTGATATGAAAACATAAAGACAACAAAGCGTATGCTGCTTTGGTTCTAGGGGAAAACCCCATTTTTTGTGACGTTTCCTCCACCTTAATCTTGTATGGGCAAAGATAATGAGAAGAAAGGCTACACAGCCTAGGCAAGACAGACCAGCGCTGGTGGTCAGATTTCATCTGTGCCCTCTGCCATAGGGACTGTCGGTCATTCCCGTGTGGGACTGGCCAGCCACACCCGACGGTGTACCAGACTAGATACCTAGAGTGCAAAGTTCTCCATACATAGTCTTCTGAGACTAAAGGCTGCCTATTTACGTGTATAGGCTACTCTGATATCAAAAGACAAAATTAGTCCTACTTGTAGACATTAATACCTGAACAGGTTTCTGGTACTGGCCAAAAAATGGTTTTATAAAATTGTAAAAAAAAAAAAAAAAAAAGAAGAAAAAAAAGAAAGAAAAGGAAAAAAAAGAAAAGAGTTTCTGTCACACATGTTATACAGCTTTAAACAATTGTTTCACAAGTCACTTTTCAATATAGATATACACGTGCGTAGCAACGTGCGCGGGCGCACGCACGCACGCATGCACACACACACCACACACACACACACACACACACAACACACACACACACACACACACACACACACACACACACACACACACACACACACACACACACACACACACACACACACACACACACAACACACACACACACACACACGTTCATTCCTTCAATCACTCAGAACTAATACTATAGGATAAAACCATAAACCGAGGTCCCGTGTATGAACGCACGCAGAACATCCTGCGCTCACGTTAAAACCTATTCAACTTTCCGGAAGAGTAGGCCTTTGTGTGAAGGTACGGTCGGAACGGATGACAAGATTAACAAATCACATGCGCACGGGAACTAGATGTAAAATTAGCACAACAGCGCTTATTCCATTGTCCTCGAAATAAAAGAAGTAATAAATAAAATAGATATTAATCGATTTACTAATGGCTAGAATGTGTGGCTTTTTGTGCATTTTCAGCGATTAATCCATTAAATCTCCGTTTATAAAGTCTTCAGTCAAAAGCAGTTTCTAAGCCAGAATATTCTATTGTACAGTGACAGGCTAGAACCAGCCATGCACGCAAACTATTTATCAATGGGTTTTATTTTCCTTTTAACTTTTTATCTTTTTCATGTTTTTAATGAAATAGTGTACATCATGAATAGATTATATTTAATTCATAGAACTAATCTCACCTTAAGACGTGCTGTTACCATTTGTGCGCGATTGTGTGTTTGTGTGTGGTTGAGAGAGAGTGTGTGTGTGTGTGTGTGTGTGTGTGTATGTGTGTGTGTGTGTGTGTGTGTGTGTGTGTGTGTGTGTGTGTGTGTGTGTGTGTGTGTGTGTGTGCGTGCGTGCGTGCGCGCGCGCGCGCGCGCGAGTATGTGTGTGTGAGTGTGCGTGTATGTGTGCATGCGTGCGTGCGTGTGTGTGTATGTGTGTGTGTGTGTGTGTGTTTGTGGGTCTGTGCGTGCGTGCGTGCGTGCGTGCGTGCGTGCGTGTGTGTGTGTGTGTGTGTGTGTGTTGGTTTGTGTGTGTGATGTGGTGTGATGTGGGTTTTTTTAATCTAGTCCCCGTGTGTATGCAGTTTTGTGAATTAATTTTGTCATCCACCCCTATCAGCACGCAAATGCCTACTCTTCCAAAAGGCGAAACAGGTTTTGAAGTGTGCACAAGATGTTCTGTGCGCATTTGCACACGGGACCTTGGTTTAATTAAAGTCTCATCCCACGGACATTATGGGAGACTAAAGTGAGAGCGCTGATGTGAACTCCAGAGGAGTGTGTAGGCGTGCGTGGGTGCCTGCATGTATGTGTGTGTAACTTTAAAATTGAATTTTGTTTTATTTATTTCTGTAATATTATTGTCTTTGTTCTTTTTTTTTTTTTTTTTTTATACATATATGGTTTGTAACTCACCTGTGTTTATCTGACTGCTGAAGTTTAGGTGATGGTCAGCCTGCAATCAGTTTTCTCTACAGAAGGCAAACAAATGCCAAAAAAAATGTGTTATAAAACAAGCCTGTTGTCTTTGGCATCTAGCTAGCTAGCTAGCTAGCTAGCTAGCTAGCTAGCTAGCTAGCTATCTATTGGGGTGTAGATTGCCTTTTAATTCTTTTATTTTGAGGACAATGGAATAAGCATTCATGTGTAAATGTGGATATGTTTATGCATACACAGACACACATGCATGTATGTAAACACACACAAACGCACGCACACATTTGTGCATGTACATATGCAGCACTCACATGCAACATATGTACACACACACGCGCGCGCGCACCACACACACACACACACACACACACACATACACACGCACACACACACACACATACACACTTACACACACTTACACGCAGACACGTTACATAATTACTCCTCATTGCAAAGGAGTTCTGAGAAACATTCTAGTCTAGCACATACACATCTGCCAATATTAATTTTCCGCTGTGTCTGGCACTGAGAAGAAAGAAAACAAACACCTTGCTCATCACATTTCTTTCAAACATCCTGAACTGGTTCAGTGGATGCAAATAGATACCCCCACCCACCTCCCACTCCCCCCACCTCCATCCCCTGTCTTTTTTTTAACACATTTTTTTCCTCGTGAAGTTTTAATGAGTATTTGGCCGTGTAATACAACGTCTCTTTTTTTTTTCTTAATTTACTTCTGATTGCTATTTGAAATGGTTTCATGTTCTCACCTTTTGCATTAAACAAAGATAAATGACATGTTCAGGAAATGTGCTTCACCTTCATCTTCACGTTCAACCTATCCCGTATATGGGGCACCACTGAAGATTTTGCAACCAGCTTCCTGCACTCCCTGTGGGTCTTCCGCTTTCCTTAGCAAATCGTACCACCGTAAGTCCAGTCCACTCTCTGATGTTGTCTTCCCATCGTTTTCTCTGTCTGTCTCTTCGTCTCCTTCCGTGTACTTTTCCATGGTAGGAAACGCTCTAGCTCTAGTTAAATGCTTTATGAGATTTATATCTCTTTTTTTATTTATTCACGCTAGGTATAAAAAAGAGTAAAAGCTAAAAGGTGTCCCATAACTTTCCCTGACCCTAAAGAGGGCAGGTACCCATTTACAGCTGGGTGAATTGGGGGACTGTCCTGAAGCCAAGGCGCGCAAACAGTCACCCATCCACTTGGTAACGCTGCTTAACATTGGCTGGGGGAAAGTGGGTGCTCTGACCACTGAGCTATCCCGTTCCCCGTGACGAGCTAGGCCTACCTTTTTTTTGTTGTCGTTTTTCGGCTAGAGCTCTGAGGTTCACCAATGGTGAGATTTAGCGACGTACGCTAACGTTTTTGACCACCATTTAAAAAAAAGCAGCCTTTTGACTTGAGGATTCAAGAATACTTCACAGATTTGTGTGATAAAAGGTAGACCAATGGACGGACTAAGGCGGCAGAAAATAAGCACAAAATCAGTACCAAAAAAAAGAGAGAGAGAAACAAAGAGAGTGCTGGAAAAGAGGAGATTTCTAACACAGATTTTTCCCCATTGAGTTAACATCAGTGCCGACTCCACCCTACCTACCCCACTCCAAAAAAAAAAGTCCCTTGGATAAGACTATAAGCCGAGGTCTTGTGTGTGAAGACACGCAGGACATCTTTCACCCACGTTCAAACCTGTTCCTTTTTTTGGAAGAGTAGGCTATTGTGTGCTGGTGGGAATGAATGACAACATGTACATAACGGCATACACATAGAAACTGGATGTAAAAAAGAATTGAGTGATTACTCCATTCTCGATATAAAACAAGAGAGAGACAGAGAGACAGAGACAAAGACAGAGCAGAGAGACAGAGACAGAGACAAAGACAGACAGAGCAGAGAGACAGAGACAGAGACAGAGACAGATACAGACACAGACACAGAGAGACAGACAGAGACAGATTTTTTTTATTTATTCTTTTATATCGAGGATAATGGGATAAGCACTCTTGTGCTTTTTTACATCCAGTCCCCGTGTGTATGCAGTTTTGTAAATGTCATCTGTTCCCACTGGCACACGATGGCCTACTCTTACGAAAAGTGGAACAGGATTTAACGTGTGCGCAAGATGTTCTGCGTGCGTTCGCACACGGGGCCTCGGTTTACAGTCTCATCCGAAGGACTTGTGGGGAGAGTGGAGTCAGCACTGATGTTAACTCCAGGAGAAAAATCTCCTCCACCGGATTCGAGCCTGGGTCGTCAAATTGCCAGCGCAATGTTCTGACCACTAGGCTATCCGTCCCCCTGAGAGAGAGAGAGAGAGAGAGAGAGAGAGAGAGGAGAGGAGAGAGAGAGAGAGAGAGAGAGAGAGAGAGAGAGAGAGAGAGAGAGAGAGAGAGAGAGAGAGAGAGAGAGAGAGAGAGAGAGAGAGAGAGAGAGAGAGAGAGAGAGAGAGAGGAGAGAGAGAGAGAGAGAGAGAGAGAGAGAGAGAGAGAGAGATGAGGAGAGAGAGAGAGAGAGAGAGAGAGAATCTTTATTTACGTAGCATTATCTCTTGAATATCGATAGAAAGCTGATTTGTCGTTTAAGACAGTTTTGAAATGGTGAAACACTGTCAATGCTTTACGCAACCTCAATATCAGATAGGCAGCTAAAAAAAATAATAATAAAAAAGCAATCGTGTTTTTTATGCTACCATTCTGGCGTTCTTAAATCCAACACAACCTATCTCCAACCATCAATACAAACTCCGAAAATGGAATGCAGCCACCTGAAGTGAAAGCGAAAAAAAACCTAGCTGTTAACGCTCGCACGCACAAACTCACGCACGCACGCAGTCGAAGACAATCTCAGATACCAGCATACGTAGGAGTCAAAGAGATTATGAAGGCGGGAAATGTTCCGAAGCTTTAGTCAAGTAAGAAAGGGAGGGAGAGAGGAGGGAGAGAGATGAGGGGGAGTGAGGAGAGAGAGAGGGGGGGGAGGGAGGAGAGAGATAGGGTGGGAGTTGGGAGAGAGAGAGAGAGAGGGGGGGGGGCGAGAGAGAGAGAGAGAGAGAGAGAGAGAGAGAGAGGGGGGGGGGAGAGAGGGGAGTCGAGGAGAGAGAGAAGAGAGAGAGAGAGAGAGAGAGAGAGAGAGAGAGAGAGAGAGAGAGAGAGAGAGAGAGAGAGAGAGAGAGAGAGAGAGACGCGTGAGGGCCTATAAAAGCCAGAGGAGGCCCCAGTCTGAGAGAATTCCACACTGAGCAGCCGCACGTGCGAAGACTTGACAGAAAGACTGGTTCCACGTGCCGAGAGAGAAAGAGAGAGAGAAACGACAGTTGTGTGCAGGTATGGTTAGGCCGCTTGCTTGCTTGCCTTGAAGTAGTATTGACTGATTTGTTTGCAATATGGTTTGTTGGGTTTTTTTTTTTTATTGGTTTGTTTGTGAGTGGGTTATATTGGTTTATAAGGTCTGAGTTGGCTTTGTGACTGATATGACTTCTTTGGGAATTTTAGTTTTATGTGATGTAGGGGATTTTTTGTTCTGTTTGTGTTAGTTGTTTGTATGTTTTTGTTTGGGTTTTTTTCCGGTTTTTGTGTGGGTTTTTCTCTTTTTAAATTTTATGTCATATTCCTTTTTTTTTCTATGATTCTTTCAGTTATTTTTTTTTCTTGTTTCTTTTTTTTAATACTTTTCTCGTTTTTCTTTTTTTTTCATTTCTTTTATTGTCTTTCCTTACATCTTTTTTCTTTCATTCTGTAATATTTCGTATTCTTTATTTCTTTATTTCTGTGTTAATTTTTTTTTCTATATCTCTTTTCTTTATTTCATTTTTGCGTTTCTTTTCTTTTTCTCGTTTCTGTTTACTTTCCTCTGTTCCATTTATCGCAATTGAAGAAATAGTTACATTTCTTCTCTCTCCTCTCTCTCTCTCTCTCTCTCTCTCCTCTCTCTCTCCTCTCTCTCTCTCTCTCTCTCTCTCTCTCTCTCTCTCTTCTCCTTTGTTTTTTTTTTCATCCTTTTGGTTTTACTTTTTTATTTTTCTAGCTGCTGATAATCAATTTTTTTTCATTTCATGTGTGGTACCAACTTTTCCCTATACACCCCTTTCTCTTCCTCTTTCTTCTTCTTCTTCTTTTCTTCTTCTTCAGAATCTTCTTCTTCTTCTTCTGAATTCTTCTTCTTCTTCTGAATTCTTCTTCTTCAGAATTTTTCTTCTTCTTCTTCTTCTTCTTCAGATTCTTCTTCTTCTTCTGAATTCTTCTTCTTCTCAGAATTCTTCTTCTTCAGAATTCTTCTTCTTCTTCTTCTTCTTCTTCTTCTTCTTTTCTTCTTCTTCTTCTTCTTCTTCTTCTTTCGTAAGTCTTCTTTAGAATTCTTTTTTTCTTCAGAATTTCTTCTTCTTCTTCACAATTCTTCTTTTTGAGAATTCTTTTTCTTTCTTTCATCGGAATTCTTCTTTTTCTTCTTCGGAATTCTTCTTCTTCAGAAATCTTCTTAAGAATTCTTCTCCATTTTTTCCCTGTTATTTACTATCTAACTGAGATAGGTGTTACACTCTTGGGGCTGGGTAATTACTGGTCGCTAATAAAGAAACACCAGATTGTTATCGAAACAAAGAACAGCTTTAATCCTTCTGTTTCATTTCAGAAAAGAAAAACAGAGGCAAAGAAACAAGCAGTGCATGTAATTCGTTTCTGTATAGTTTTGTTGTTTTTGAGTTTTTCAATCTTGTTGCTGAGGATAATACAACCGCTTATGTTGCTAGTGGTAGTCGCATCTATATCAGTTTATATTGTTTGTAGTATAGTGTTAGTATCTTACAGAAAAAAGCGCACAATTGTTCTTTTCTTTGACTTCCAAAAAGCTTTTGATAGTATGCATGTCAAAACGTATTTTTAAAAATGTAAGCTTAGTATTTTCACTCAAGCAAACTACAAAAAATAGCTGGATAAACAAGCCACACCTATAATGCTAGAACTAACAACAAAACTTCATTGTATAAGTCAAAATCAGGGACTAATAATTATTCTTTGGCTGGCTGCTCCACAGTGATTGGAGTTCTCTAGGCTCTACGCTGCGTCCTTTACTTTTCTCCATTTATATTTTTGGCACACCGTTAATATCAAATATGTTATAGAACTAAACCAACAATAAGTTGGCAACAACACGATCTATGATTTAAAAAAAAATCACGAGGTAATACTTCTCTGAATAGGGAATGTGGATTTTTCTTTTTTAATCAAAACTACCTTGTGTGGAATTTTGAAAACAGTTTGCGTATGTGGAAAGATTAGTTTTCGCGGTTGTGTGTGTGTGTGTGTGGTGTGTGTGTGTGTGTGTGTGTGTGTGTGTTTTATTTTATTCTTTTATATCGAGGATAACGGGATAAGCACTCTGGTGCTCTTTTACATCCAGTCCCCGTGTGTATGAAGTTTTGTAAATGTCATCTGTTCCCACCGGCACACGATGGCCTACTCTTACGAAAAGCGGAACAGGATTTAACGTGTGCGCAAGATATTCTGCATGCGATCACACACGGGGCCTCGGTTTAAAGTCTCATCCGAAAGACTTTGGGGGGAGAGTGGAGTCAGCACTGATGTTAACTCCAGGAGAAAAATCTCCTCGAACGGGAATCGAACCCGGGTCGTCAAATTGCGAGCGCAATGTTTTGACCACTAGGCAATCCGTCCCCCCTGTGTGTGTATGTGTGTGTGTGTGTGTGGTTTCTCAGCTAGAGCTCCGAGGTTCATCAACATTGTATGTTGCATATTATACCACCGTTTTTGCCCGCTATGAAGGTAGCCGCATTCCAACTTTGGGGATATATAGAGTTTAGTTTTGCTTTAAGTGCAAAATACTATGAAAGAAAATGACGTGAGGAAACAGCCTATGGAATTGCTACTTTATATGAAATAATGATAACAAAGTGTTAACATGATAGTTAAAAATATCAGTGATATCTGATATAAAGAAAACAAAGCATGGACACTGGTTACTATATAATTATGTAAAGATTAAAGAACATTGTGTAAGGCTATACAGTGTAACATTTTGCAATGAACTACGATGCCCTCCTGTCATAAAGAGCTGTCACCAATGAACTCTTAACAGAGGAAAGCTTGCCGTACGGTCGACTCCATGTGGCCCCATAACAGTGCATAAGTGTTATGTGCCTTTAAAAATGGATTTATCTGCGAACCATTCCTCTCTTGTTGCTGTGCTAGTGATGTTGCACATACCTGATTCCGCTACTGCTGCTGCTGCTGTTGCTGCTGCTGTTGCTGCTGCTGCTTCTGCTACTATTACTATTACTGCTACTACTGGTTTTTTGTTTTTTTAGTCTTCTTTTATATCGAGGATAATCGAATAAGCACGCATGTGCTTTTTTACATCCAGTCCTCGTGTGGATGCAGTTTTATAAATATTGTCATCTGTTCCCAACGGCATGCAATGTCCTACTCTTACGAAAAGCGGAACTGGATTTAACGTGTTTGCAAAATGTTATGCATGCGTTCGCACACGTGGCCTCGGTTTAAAGTCTCATCCGAAAGTCTTTTGGGGAGAATGGAGAAAGCACTGATCTTAACTCCAGGGGAAAAAATCCCCTCGAACGGGAATCGAACCCGGGTCGTCAAATTGCGAGCGCAATGTTCTGACCACTAGGCTATCTCGTCCCATCTGCTGCTGCTTCTGCTACTACTATTGTTACTGCTGCTGTTGTTTTGCTGGTATTATTTTTCAATGGTTATTGCTGCGGTTTTACAACAAAGCATTGTTGCATGAAGCCTACGCGTATCGTCTCATCCGAAACACTTGTACCTAGGGTCTTGTGAAACAGGAAAAATTGTGCAGGATTTGCGTTACATTTTTATTTAAATCACAAGCTTTACAAAATCTTAAAACGTGTGCAGATCTAACAAGCCATAAGTATATTGAAAGTAAGCAAAGTGCACGAGAATAATCATTATGGGTTTTTTTTACATTATGCATTCAAAAATTTATTGATAGTGGTGTGCTATGGCTGTTGTTTGACCTTATCACTGGTATGGTGACACTTGTGTGGTTATGGAATAAGAAGAAATTAAATCGAAAGAAATATTAAAGGTTGGGGTTTTGTTTTCATTGAGTGTTTACAAGAAATGATGATGAAGCTGTTAAACGAGTTTCCAGAAATGCTTTCGATTGAAAGGTCAGCGAGGTTGTTGTTTTTCTATTATTATTATTGCAAAAACAAAATTCGAATGGTCTTGCGCAGATGAAATTTGCATATGTTTTAACGTCACATTTTATTTGCTATACAAAAACTCAAATACCACGGTATGACAATAACTATGACGATATATATATATATATATATATATATATATATATATATATATATATATATATATATATATATAATATATATATATATGGCAGGATGGTTAAGACGTTCGCCTGCCAATATGTAAACCGTGAGTTTCTGGGTTCGTACCCAGCCTCGCCCTTTCTTTCTAGTTTGATGAAAAAATCGAACTGAATGTCAGTCATTCGGATGAGACTCGAAACCGAGGCCCCGTGTGTGAATGCACGCAGAACATCTTGCGCACACGTTAAAACCCCGTTCCACCTTTCGGAAGAGTAGGCCATCGTGTGCCGGTAGGGGCGGATGACAAAATTATAACAAACCAGCATGCACACAGGTGTCGTGTTTAGACACCATCCCTGAGGAAAAATCGGGGAGTTGGAGTCCCAGGGCGGCTCGGGGCTGTAGGTATATGGCAACGTTCTGGTGGCTCCTGCGACGGTACTGGAACCATTCGTATCGGTCATTGCCTTTCCAATGGCTCATTCCAGTGCTGTGGAGAGGGGGGGTCTGCTGCATGGGTAACAGCTTGCCCTCCATACATACTTGCCCAGGCTTTGCGCTCTAAAGACTAGAGCGCAACTCCATAGTCTTCCGAGACTGATGGGTGCCTACTACTACTACTACTACTACTACTACTACTACTACACTACATATACAGCTGTTCCCCTATAATTTGACTTTTGCCTTCCTCAGGGGTGTTTATTGCAAGGACCTGACGGTATGACGTCTATTTCAATTATACATCATTGTGAAACTTTGCCATATTTCAACTTAAACGTCATAGTGAGAGGACATCACAGAGAGAGAGAGAGAGAGAGAGAGAGAGAATTTTCTTTCCCCCACTACAGGAACTTTGGGAACTGCTTTCCTCATTCTTGCACTGCAGTGTAGGGTAGGGAGATTGTCCTGCAACCATTTTTAGATCGTGGGATTTCGTGGGTTGTGGGTGAGGACTACTGGGACTCTGTTGTTGGTGTTTCTTTTGGCGTAATGGAGGGTAGCCTGGCGTGGAGTGGATTTTGCCCTTGCTTTAGCAGCCATGATGATGGTGTCAGGGTAGCCACGATCCTGGAAGGCTTGGCACATCTCCATGCTGTGGCGTTCCGAGTTTTGCTCTGTGGAGCACAGGTAGCGTGCTCGCAAGAACTGTTCTACACACACACACACTCATACATACATACATACATACATACATAACATACATACATACATACATACATACATACATACATACATACATACATACATACATACATACACACAACACACACACATACACACACAGACCATCTTGTGCATATGCTGAATCCTGATCCGCTTTCCGTAAGAGTAGGCCATAGTGTGCCGGTGGGAACAGATGACATTTACAAAACTCCATACACACGGGGACTGTAGGTAAAAAAAAAAAAAGCACATGAGTGCTTATTCCATATCCTCGATATCAAATAATTAATAAATAAATACACACACACACACACACACACACACACACACACACACACACACACACACACACACACACACACACATATATATATATATTATTATAATAAATAATATATTATATAATATTCTATAATATAATATATACACACACACACACACACATAATATATATATATATATATATATATATAATATATATATATATATATATATATATATTAATATAATCACAACTCGCTTTTGTTTTTCTCAAGTAAAAGGGGATTCCAAATCGCCTTGGAAATATTGGTATGGAGCTTGAACCCATTATCAAAAGAAATACGTGAAAAGATTGTTTTCAGTTTCAGTTTTTCCGTTGTTACTGCTACTTTGACTTACTCTCAATACTATCACTTTTTATGTTCTGTATTGTATTGAATCATATTCATTGTATTGTAATGTTATTTATTGTATTGTGTTGTGTTGTTTTGTATTGTGTGTAGTGTAGTGTAGTGTAGTGTAGTGTAGTGTAGTGTAGTGTAGTGTAGTGTAGTGTATACCACTTTAAGTCCTTCGGATAGACTTTAAACCGAGGGCCCCGTGTGGCGAACGCACGCAGACATCTGCGCACACGTTAAATCCTGTTTCCCTTTTCGTAAGAGTAGGCCATCTTTGTGCCGGTGGGAACAGATGACATGATTTACAAAATCGCATAAACACTGCGGGACCGGATGAAAAAAAAGCATATGATTGCTTATTCTGTTTATCCTCGATATAAAAGAATAAATAATAAGTCACGACAGATTTCTCTGCGTGAAACTCAGGCTGCTCACCCTGGAAGAGCGGAGTCGTCAAAAGAGCAACACCATCCCCTTTTTTCTTCTCCTTGTCTGCAACTGTATAGTATGTTTCTGTATCAAGTGGCTTTTTTTCTACAGATTTTGCCAAAGGCAACTCTCTTGTTGCGCGGGTTCAATTACGTGTGCTAAAATATATGTGTAGCACACAGGACCGCTGTTTATCGTCTCATCAAGTCAAGTCAAAGTCAAGTCAAAATTTTATTTCCAGATGGTATATTGAGTAAGCAATAAATTTGCTTTTTTTCACCAAGCCATCTATCTAGCAAAAAACCAACAACAACAAAACAAAAATCCGAAAGACTAGCATCCACACCACCACGCATGGTCTAGTGGATGGGGGGGGAAGTTTTGGGCCCAAACGGGGATCAAACCGCTGTATACTTCGAACCCGGAGTTTTCGCTTTTTAAGCTGGTATGTTATCTCTAGACCACTGATCCACCGATGTCTTTGCTATCATTTATTTTTCCTTTTCCTTTTTCTTCTCTTCCTCCTCCTCCACCTCCTTTTTGTTTTGTTTTGTCAGTCAGTTACTTATTTGCAAAAGTACTGTCGTTGTTGTTTTTTTAGATTAGTCCTAAGCTTTTTGACTAGGATGAAGTAAAAATGTGGAGAAGGGGCGGGTTTGGGGGAGGGAGTGTTAGAACAATTTCAAACTTCATATAAAAAAGGCAACGACTTTCAATATTCAATATGAGTTGGTGACATTTTTAATGGAGTGTAATTTGGTGTGCTCTTATAATTCATAGCAAAGAGAGTAATTATGATTGTGTTTCTTGATTAAAAAAAAAGAATTAGTCAAGAAAAAAAATTGAAAAATTGAAATTGGGTTAGACTTCTGCATATATACAACTAGCATGCAATAAAATATTCATTGTCATTTACTATCTGTAGTAGTAGTAGTTAGTAATAGTAGTAGTAAATAGGAGTAGTAGTAGTAGCAGCAGCAGCAGCAGCGCAGCTGTAGCAGTAGTAGTAGTCACAAAAAGAACATGGGATATACAAATTAATTCTTTTCTTCATTGAACGCTCAAACAACAACTATTCATGTCTGCCATATGAGCGAAAATGCGTTGCGCTGCCGTTAAGCGCCTGACAAGTCAGGACCAGCACATCTGATTCTGTGTAGGGAGAGAATTGTTATCTTTTAGGTCTTCTGAGGAAAAGAGTAGTAGAATGGACCAAGAAGACAGAAAATAGACAAAGAGGAGGTGACAGGAAGAAAAAGAGAAAATTAAGGCAGAAATAAAAAGATGGATAGAAAATAGAGAATTTCTACCATCTGATTTCCAGAAGATGGGGATGATAGTTATATTGACCCCCTCCTACACACACACACACACACACACACACACACACACACACCACCACACACCACACACACACACACACACACACACACACACACACACACACACACACAACACACACACACACACACACAAAACCGGTATCCCAACGGGGGAGATAACTTAAAATCAAAAACAAAACTTAGTAATCACACAATGTAACAGATATCAAGATCCGTGTTACTCTTTTTAGATTTTTGTTCAAGGCGTTTGTTTGAAACTGCTTCACGTGTAAATGAGTTCTGACATTTTTTTTTATACACACATGCGTGTCAAATCAACTTTGTAATTATGCAGTTACGTCTGTCGATAAGTTAAAAAAAATATGTGTGCAAGATTGATGATTACACGCGAGATATTTAGTGAATCAACGAGGATGGGAGTGGGGGGGGGGGGGTGTTCTTTTTCCCGTTGATTTTCCTTACACGCTATTCACGCCATACATTTTTGCTCTTTTGAAATAAATATCAGTTAACTAACGCTTTTTGTCTAAAAGTGATAACACTTTGAACCCAGTTTTCACGGCAATGTTACAGGAAGATTACTATTCTCATTCAAGGTCTACATGAAGGGTTGTTGTAAAAGAAGGACTGAAAAAAATCAGTAAACAGGTTAGGGAATTTCTTGATAATAAATGTTAATATGTGTGTGTTGTGTGTGTGTTTTTTTTTATTGTTTGTGTTGATGAGTGTGTGGTGTCTGTGTTTGTTATGTGTGTGGTGTGTGTTTGTTTTTGTGTGTGTATTGTTACGTGTTGTTTGTGTGTGATTTATGTTTGATTTGTGGTGTGTTTTATTGTGTGTGTGTGTGTGTGTGTGTGTGTGTGTGTGTGTGTGTTGTGTGTGTGTGTGTGTGTGTGTGTGTGTGTGTCTGTGTGTGTTGTGTGTGTCTGTGTCTGTGTCTGTGTCTGTGTCTGTGTGTATTTGTGTGTGGTGTGTGTGTGTGTTTGTGTGTGGTGTGTATGTGTATGTGTGTGTGTGTGTCTGTGTCTTTTGTCTGTATGTCTGTGTCTAGTTGTTGTCTGTGTCTGTGTTTGTGTCTGTGCATCTATGCAACTTATTACACGACAAACATCTCAAGCAGACTCTTATTTGCAATTGAACTCTATCCATCAGGAAGAGTAGTGTCTTTATTTTACCTTTCTTCTTGTCCAGTTTTCTCATCTGATTTTCTCCGTTTTCTTCTACTGTGACTTTCCTGTATGGATTTCCTGGCTCCACGCTACTCTGCTGACTTTTATTTCCATTAGTCATCGGTGCCTGATGCTGCCATGTCGGTGTGGGTTTTTGTCTTTGTTTTGTGTGCTGCAGACATCTTTAAAACGCAGATAAGGACGATCTGTGTTGAGAATTCTGTTGAACAGTTCCTGGTGGAGTTTTTTTTAATTTATTCTTTTATATCGAGGATTTATCGTATATTATCATTATTTATTCTTTTATATCAAGAATAATGGAATAAGCACTCATGTGCTTTTTTATATCCAGTCCCCGTGTGTGTGTGCAGTTTTTGTAAATCTTGTCATCCGTTCGCTCCGCCACACAATCCTACTATTCCAAAAAGCGGAACAGGATTTATCGTGTGCACAAGATGTTCTGCGTGCGTTCGCACATGGGACCTCGATTTATAGTCTCATCCTTTTAAAGGACTTTCGTAGGGGAGTGGAGTCGGCACTGATGTTAACTTCAGAGGAAAAATCCTCTTGAACGAGATTCGAACCTGGGTCAGCAGATCACGAGGCATCACTCTGACCACCAGACTTTCCCGTCTGGATATGATGTAGCCACTGCTGTGTCTGTATTGATAAATGACACTGAGATTTTGTGTTGTTGCAGCTCAATTTCTTTACAGAAGCAACAACCTAAAAATGGAACTAAGAAATCAGTAACCTAAAACGTATGCTGTAAATGAGGATGAGTGTTTGTGTTTTTTGGGGGGGTAT
>CM060345.1:12371609-12379109 GCA_030674155.1 Stramonita haemastoma | reverse complement strand
CATGAAATGTATGTTTAACTGCAGTTCGTCTCTATGGTTGATTGTTTGTATCAATACCAGGGACGATACAGCTCAGTGGTCAGAGCACTTACTTTCCCCAAGCTAAGGTTAAGCAGCACTGGGCGTGGTTACCAAGCGGATGGATGACCGTTTACGCGCCTTGGCTTCAACACAGTTCCCCAGTTCACCCAGCTGTAAATGAATACTTGCACTTTTTTAGTGAACGTGGAATGTAAAGCAGCGAGGGAGAGGAGATGGCGCCGCCCTCAATATTCTGTCCCCTAGAGAAGCTGAGGTCTTTGACATCTCGTTTTCCGCATAGGTTATGGGAACACCTTTACTTTCACCTCTTACTTTTCTTTTATAAATACCTGTATGCAAGTTGGTGGTGGTGGTGCTGGTGCTGCTGTTGTTGGCCGTTCCGCATCTTAATAACGATGGAGACTACCCCCAGACTTTGCGCTCTGTCTCCCTCATCATCGGACGCACGCAGAACATCTTGCGCACACGTTAAATCCTGTTCCGCTTTTCGTAAGAGTAGGCCATCGTGTGCCGGTGGGAACAGTTGACAATATTTACAAAACTGCATACACACGGGGACCGGATGAAAAAAAAGCACATGATTGCTTATTCTGTTATCCTCGATATAAAGAATAAATAAAAAATAAAAAAATACCTAGCAAGCAGTGTGAGAACATAGGATCACACTGAAGAAGAAGTGTACATGTGTGAATAGGTTTCAAACAACTTGCCATTATTAGAGGGCCATCATACTCTCATTTCAGATGATATATTTGTTCTTTCGTTTGATGGAAGATTGCAGACTGCTATGCTAAACGACAGTCATATTTAAAAGAAATCTTATTATCACATTTGACAACATCACAATATTTCAATAAAGACCGCGGCACTTAGTCTATATCAAGAATCGACAAAATTTTGTCTTTTTTTTTTTTGGCTTAGGACACGTGTGCACACATACACTCCCGTATGCACACACATACGTATGCATGCACCCACGTGCGCGCGCATACACACACACAAACACTCACACAAACACACAAACACACACACAAACACACACAAAACAAACACACAAACACACAACACACACACACAAACATACACAAACACACAAACATACACACACTTGCACATATACACACATACACACACATACACACACACCCATACACACACAACCACAGCACACAGACACACACACACACAACACACACACACAAACAAACAAACAAACAAACAAACACACACACACACAAACACACACAAACAAACAAACAAACACACACACACACACACACACACACACACACACACACAACAAACAACACACACACACACACACACACACACAAAACAACACACACACACACACACACACACACACACACACACACACACACACACACACACACACACACACACAAAACACACCACACACACACACCACACACACACACACACACACACACACACACACACACACACACACACACACACACACACACACACATAGCTGCCTTCAGCCAGTATTCTACATACAGTTAACATTTAGCATCTCCTCAATAATGGATACACCTCTTCCTGTAAACAAACAGCTTTCACATTTTCCTAGTCAAAGCAAAAGAAAAACAAACTAAATCGAATGTAGGAAAGGAATAACAAAGAATTATAGACCCAAAAAATTTTTTACATAAAATATGAAAAAGAAGAAAGAGCGGAGACAGACACATAAACAGTTACTAAAGAGAAAGAATGACAGATAACAACAAAAAAATTAGAAGGGAAAGACAAAAAATGGAAAGAAAAAAAGTATAAACTTGGAAAAACAGAAAAAAAATTTACAACAGTCACAGACACAAAAAACACAACACACCACACACACACACACACACCCACTCTCTCTCTCTCTCTCTCTCTCTCTCTCTCTCTCTCTCTGTCTCTGTCTCTTCTCTGCTCTCTCTCTCTCTCTCTCTCTCTCTCTCTCTCTCTCTCTCTCTCTCTCTCTCTCTCTCTCTCTCTCACACAACACACAACACATACACACACACACACCACACACACACACACACACACACACACACACACACACACACCACACACACACACACACACACACACACACACACACACACACACACACACACACACACACACACACACACACACACACACACACACACACAATTGACGGGACGGGATAGCCTAGTGGTCAGAACATTGCACTCGCAATTTGACGACCCGGGTTCGATTCCCGTTCGAGTGGATTTTTCCTCTAGAGTTAACATCAGTGCTGACTCCACTCTCCCCAAAAGTCCTTCGGATGAGACTTTAAACCGAGGCCCCGTGTGCGAATGCACGCAGAACCTCTTGGCACACGTTAAATCCTGTTTTCAGGCTCTTGCTCATTGATGCAGTTTGATGCTGGTGGTGCAGGAACATCTTGATCCATGTCGTTGATCTGTTTTGATGCTGATCAACACTCTTACTCCATACAGGTGTGGTCAAGAGACTGGTCAGCTCTTGTCGTTCTTCTTTATTTATTTTATTATTTTATTTTTTGGTATGTTAATTTGTGTTTTAATTATGTGTGTATCGTATTTATTTATCCATTTTCCAAGCACATTCCTATTTAATTTAGTTATATTATGGTTATTTTAAGTCTTTTATATCGAAGACGTTTGAAATGTGGATCAGCACTGTGTTACTTTATTTTAAAAATAGCATGCGTTGTGTGTCATCCAGTTTTGTCAATCTTGGACATCTTCCAGCCGGCACTACGTTTGAAATCTTATGAACAATCAACCTCTATTCATATCAAATTGCCAGTCGCGAACATTGTGTGTGTGAGTGGTAGGGTATTTTGTTTTTATCACTATCTCTTATCAAATTCTACAACGGGGAAATAAACTGTCATGTGCTTTTGTTTCATCAGTCCGCGGGTGGGTTTTGTCAATCTTGTCATCTGTTCCCTGGTGAAATAATCAGGGAGTTTTCAGGCTCTTGCTCATTGATGCAGTTTGGTGATGGTGGTGCAGGAATATTCTGATCCATGTCATTGATCTGCTTAATGCTGATGGCAGTCTGCCCCCTGCATGTCATTGATCTGTTTGATGCTAATCAACACTCTAAACTTCATACATACAGGTGTGGTCAGACAGACTGGTCAGCTGTTGTTGTTCTTCTCTATTTATTTTACTTATTTATTTATTTATTCTATTTATTTATTTATTTTATTTATTTATCCATTTTAGTTCTTATTCTATTTATTTATTGTATTTATTTTATTTTATTCTTTTATATCGAGGATAATGGGATAAGCACTCTTGTGCTTTTTTTTTATTTACATCCAGTTCCCCGTGTGTATGCAGTTTTGTCAATCTTGTCATCTCTTCCCACCGGCACACGATGGCCTTCTCTTACTCGAACGGGAATCGAACCCGGGTCGTCAAATTGCCAGCGCAATGTTGTGATGTGTGAGGTCAGGGATTCCTTGTCTTCTTACCGCAGCATCTCTTACCAACATTAAACAGAAAAAAACTGTGCAGGATTGGGTCCTGGGTTTCATACAGATCATGCGGGCTGGGGAACAACACTTCATCCATCACACCCGCTGTGTGAGGGTAATTTTCCTCATAGACTCCCATTTCAAACATCGAAATCCCTCTAAGCTTTTCATGCTGGTCTGAAGGCTTTATAATAAATAAATCAATCTTTTCAATGGTCTGATTTGTGTTACACCCAGGTGTCCTTTTTCTTCTTATCTGGTTCCAGCTTGAGTAGAGAGCATGATTTGATTTTGGCTCAAATGCAGAACTGTCATTTATCACCTGTCTCAGACAGGATTGTGTTTATCACACCTATCATTAATGGCTGTAGATTGGTCTCCGGTACCTACCTACCTACCTACCCTTTATGCACTCTCTGCCGCGGTAGTTTATCATATTACGCTTGTGTCTGTCTAGTTTCTGTCCAAACATCTTTGTTTAGTTGTGTGTTGTGTCATAATTATTGGAAAGATGGGAACCGCACCTCTGAATCAACACGTCACCAGTTTTTTTTTTTCTCATTCCTAGCACTGTGCATCTCCTAGAATAATACAAAACGTTTCATCTCGTGCTTCAAGCCTGCGAATCATAAGTAGCCTGACCCAGTTCAAAAAATAGTAACTAATTTCAATAGATAGTAACACAGTTTGTAAGTTTAGTACTTTTTTATTCACAATTTATCTTCGTCTATAAATTATCGGTAGACATTAAGGCTATGATTCCGACACTTCTCAGATTTTTCCTTTAATAATGCAAAAGTGGTAAATGTCATAATTTAGGTAGTGATCACTCGTATTTGATGTTTGTAGAGACAAGAACACTCTGGACATAGCGGTTTAAATATAAACAGCATGTTAAATGTAATCCTTGGAAGCTTTAAACATCAACAGGTGTAGACTGTATAGCCTTACAAGGTACAGATGCGTAGCCTATGTCAATCCTTCAATACGATTCTATCTATTCTATCTATCTATTTTAATCAGTCTATCATCCTAATCTTTCATGAGACTATTAACACCTTGAAGCACACGCATCTGCCCCTATCAGTCCTGGTAGGACTGTGGGGGGCATACCCCTGTAAGACTGATGAGAAAAGCCAGTTTCTCCATTATCTCGATTAGTAACTTAACTAAAATATAGGTTTGAAAAATTTAATAGCCTGTCCACGCTGATTTTACCCCAATTCCAATCCTGAGATCATGCCTCTGTCATTCTTCCTCCATGGACAGTCCCTTGCAGTATTGTTTTTACGAATAGTGCCTTTATCAACCTAGTCGACTGCCCGTACCATGTAAAGTTTACGTTTTTACGATAGATAGAAGATTTTCTATGGGACATGTTTTGCTAATTTTTGTTATGCACACTTCTGCGTTGCTAATGTTGGTCTCCCTAGTCAAGGAGAGCACGCACTAGCAGGTTCTACCGGACAGTTACAAACTACAACGACAAGGCTAGGACAAGTATACCTGCAGTGTTTGCCATGGACGTTTTACAGAAATGTAATGGTCACAAACAAGATCAATGAGGCACGACATGCATGGCTATGACGTTTTGAATATTAATGGTCTATCAACAATAGATCAGAGGTGAGAGACACAGCTACTACGAGTTTGCTAGGACGGTTTTAACAGAAATTAATGGTCTTCAACACTCAGATCAGAGCTGAGAGACACAGCTACCTACTGGTGTTGTTATAGGACGGTTTTAACAGAAATTAATGGTCTTCAACACTCAGATCAGAGTTGAGAGACACAGCTACCCACCGCGTGTTGTTTAGACGGTTTTAACAGAAATTAATGGTCTATGGGGTGGGATAGCTCTGTGGTCAGACCGCTCTCTTTCCCCAGTCAAGTTAAGCAGCGTCGAGCGTGGTTCCCAAATTGGATGGGTGACCGTTTGCGCGCCTTGGCTTCAGTACAGTCCCCCAGTTCACCCAGCTGTAATGTGTACCTGCCCTCTTTAGGGTCAGGGAAGGTAAAGCAGCGAGGAGAGAGAGGAGATGGGTGCCGCCCTCAACATGCTGGTCCTAAGAGAAGCTGAGGTCTCTGATGCCTCACTCCCCTACGACCGCTTAGGTTATGGGACAACCTTTACCTTTTACCTTAATAGTCTATCAACACTAGATCAGACGTGAGAGACACAGCTACCTGCTGTGTTACTATAAACAGTTTAACCGTCTCTGGGGCTATACATTATAGCTTGTAAAGAAGCAGTGACTTGACTGAACTAATTAAACTATAAAAAAAATTATTTCGAGGATAATGAAATAAGTTCCATCTTTGTTTTTTCATCCAGTCCCCGTGTGTATGCAGTTTTGTCATGTTTGTCATTCGTTCCCACGGCACACAATGGCCTACTTTCCAAAAAGCAGAAGGAGTTTAACGTGTGTACAAGATGTTCTGTGGCGTTCGCTACGCACATGGGACCACGGTTTATAGTCTCATCCAAAGGTTTGTCTTTGCTTTGTTATTTGTTTTGGATTTGTTGTAGTATTGTTGAATTTTGTTTCGACTTCTTTTGTTTTGCTTTAACATTTTTCTCAGATTTCGTTCCTTGAGGTATTTTGGAGGTAGGTAGAGAAAGAAGGGGGTTCTTTGCAAGGAAGGGGGGGGGGGTGGAGGGGGAGGTAGAAGTGTGTGTAGGGGGGGGGGGTTATTGTTACAGTTTTGCGTTTGAACTTGTAATTATATGGCCAGCATAAATTGGGTGATGGCCTTCAGTTTCAACGGTTTTTGACCCGCTGATGTCTCCGACAGGCACCAAGACTTGTTGGCCATTTGCGTGACAATGGCTGATCAATGATGTGGCTTGACATTTTGGTGGAGTTTTCATGAATGTGTGTGGGGGGGGGGTGGGGTGGGGGATGTGGTGTGGTGTGGGGGGGGGAGTGGTGTGTGTGTGTGTGTGGTGTGTGTGTGGGTGTGTTGTGTGTGTGGTGTTGGGGGGTGGGGTGATGTGTGTTTTGTGTGTGTGTGTGTGTGTGTGGTGGTGTGTGTAGTGTGTGTGTGTGTGTGTGTGTGTGTGTGGTTGTGGTGTGTGTGTGTGTGTCGTGTCTGTCTGTCTGTCTGTCTGTTTCTGTCTGTCTGTCCTGTCTCTATCTGTCTTTCAGTCTGTCTCGTACTCTGTTGTCTGTTCGTTTCTTTGCAACATATCTGACTGGATTGACTTTGTAATGTTTCGTTCCTTTCCATTCACTTTATAACACTCGATCACACACACACACACGCACGCACGCACACATACACTAACACTAACACACACATACACACTTACACACACTTACACACACATACACACTTACTCACACTTACACACACACACACCACACACACCACACACACACACAAACACACACATACACACACACACACAAACAAACACACACACACACACACACACACAACACACACACACCACACACACACACACCATACACACACAAACTTCTTTTGTTTTGGTTTTCTCTAAAAAATAAAAACATTAACCATGACATCTCTCTCTCTGTCTGTGTCTCTGTGTCTCTGTCTCTGCTGTCTGCTGTCGTCTGTCTGTCTGTCTGTCTGTCTGTCTGTCTGTCTGTCTGTCTGTCTGTCTCTCTCTCTCTCTCTCTCTCTCCCTCTCTCTCTCTCTGTCTCGTGTCTTCTGTCTGTCGTCTGTCTGTCTGTCTGTCTGTCTCTGTCTCTCTCTCTCTCTCTCTCTCTCTCTCTCTCTCTCTCTCTCCTCTCTCTCCTCTCTCTCTCTCTCTCTCTCTCTCTCTCTCTCTCTCCTCTCTCTCTCTCCTCCGTTTTGGTTTTCTCAAAAAAAACCTAAAAACATTAACCATGACATCTCTCCCTTTCCCCCCCCCCTCCTCTCTCTCTCTCTCTTCTACAGATCATGTCCTCACCGCCTCACCACCACCACACCCTCCTCCTCCTCACCCTCTTCCTCA
>CM060345.1:12356609-12366609 GCA_030674155.1 Stramonita haemastoma | reverse complement strand
TTATAATAATCATAATCATAAAAAATAATATAATCATCATCATCATGATCATGATCATCATCATGATCATCATCATCATCATCATCATCATCATCATCATCATCATATATCCCAGCGTCAACCGGGCCCGAGAGATACAGACACCTGCAGTGCTGGTCAGGTACTGTGAGCAACACTATCAAAATCACATCTGTAAAATGGATAAATCTGCCCCCCCCCCCCCCCCCCCTCTCCACGTTGCTGGAATAGTCCATTGGAAAAGCAATTGCCGATAAGAATGGTTCTAGTGCCGTCGCAGGAGCCGCCAGAACGTTGCCATATACAGCCCCAAACCACCCCAGGGACTCCGACTCCCCGATTTTTTTCTTCAGGAATGGTGTCTAAACACGAAGCCTGTATGCATGCTGGAGTTAACATCAGTGCTGACTCCACTCTCCCCAAAAGTCTTTCGGATGAGACTGTAAACCGAGCCCCCGAGTGCGAACGCAGGGAGAACATCTTGTGCACACGTTAAATCCTGTTCCGCTTTTAGTAAGAGTAGGCCATTGTGTGCCGGTGGGAACAGATGACAATATTTACACAACTGCATACACACGGGGACTGGATGAGAAAAAAAGCACATGAGTACTTATCCCATTATCCTCGATATAAAAGAATAATTTTTTAAAATATATACTTTTTGGGTCATCCGCTCCTACCGGCACACAATGTCCTGCTCTCCCAAAAGGCGGAACGGGTTTTTAACGTATGCGCAAGATGTTCTGCGTGTGTTCACACACGGGGCCCTCGATTTATAGTCTCCTCCGAGTGATTAAGTTGAGTGCACGGGCCCACAGTAGCATGGCGTTATGTTGTAAAATGCTATGTTCAGATTGCCTTCAGCCTTAACAAGCTCTTAACATAACAACCTGCACTCTCCTTTAAAAGGGACGAAATTCTCTGAAGGAGGAGTGTGGCTGCCTATATGGAGAGTTACTTAACAACAGTCATACACACACAAAACTTCTCACCCAACTATACAATATCAATCTCACAGTGATTCGCAGGTGGGATAAATGAGTCAGAGTGCACATTCTGGGTGACCCCCAACGTGTTAAGCTGGGGAACGCACAATAACCACACATAAAAATGTGTTTTCCGTCGCCATTAAGTACCTTTCATGTTAACTTAGAATTCTGTTGTCAATTTTTTCAAGCATTTTCAGACACCAATGCACCCTGCCCGTCTTTTGAGTATTAGTTTTTTTTCATATGGAATCCATCATGCACATAGCTTGTGTATTAGTAATGATGATGATGATGATGATGATGATGATGATGATGATGATGATGATGATGATGATGATGATGATATAATAATAATGATGATAATATAATAATATAATAAAATAATAATAATAATAATAATAATAATAATATAATAATAATAATATATATGAGATGATGATGATGATGATGATGATGATGATGATGATGATGAATGAGATGATGATGATGATATAATAATAATAATAAATAATATATATAATATGATAATAATAATAATAATAATAATAATAATAATAATAATAATAATAATAATAATAATAATAATAATAATAATAATATGGAATTCATATAGCGCTATATCTTGCGAAAACAAATCATAGCGCTTGCATTCAACCTATTCTTACACATGCAACCAATATCAATTAACAGTTCTAACAAATTCAAATGCACCACACACACACACACACACACACACACACACACACACACACACACACACACACACACACACACACACACACCACACACACACACACTTTGGCAGTGTGAAGGAAATTTCGGCTGTTGAAGGCAGGGACAGTTATGAAATGAAACAGGAGAGGAACATCTTAGGTTTGAAATTTAAAAAAATGTCTTCAGGCTAGACTTTAAAGTGTCATAAGCAGGCTTTTGGCGAAGGGAGAGAGGGAAGTCATTCCAGGCGGATGGACCAGAAACAGAGAAAGAGTGACGGCCAACGGTAGATTGGTTGAATCTGGGTATAGGTAAGCACAATGCGTCTGCAGTACAAAATGGCCGGTGTAACACGCTCAAAACACTACCGTGCAATAAAGACTACTGTAGTGGTTTTGGCGTAAGGCTTTCATGCCATAACCACTACCGTAGTGACTTTTAGCACATGCTGTAAGCACTAGGTTAGTGACTTTGGCGTACGCTTTGAACACTATGAACACTATCTCTACGCTAAAACACTACCGCTTACACACACTTTTTTAAATATCAAAATAACTAAGTAGGAGGGTGGCAGGAGGGTGCCAACAAGCAAATCATGAATGAGGTCCTGGGTTCGATTCCCAGCCTCGCGTAGGAGGCTAGTCAGAAATAGTGTTTTTTGGCGTGTAGGCCTGTGCTATAAACACTCTGATAGTGCTTTCAGCGTTGCCAAAATGACTATGGTAGTGTTT
This sequence comes from Stramonita haemastoma, assembly GCA_030674155.1. Lineage (NCBI taxonomy): Eukaryota > Metazoa > Mollusca > Gastropoda > Neogastropoda > Muricidae > Stramonita > Stramonita haemastoma. The sequence goes on along the minus strand of CM060345.1, from coordinate 12,364,157 downwards.
GTTGCATAGAGTGATTCTGGCTTATTACACCGGCCATGCAAAATAGAGACAGCTGCTACTGACCATTCCTGCCAATGCCATAACTAGCTTCACTCTAGATGTCACTCAGGTATCTTCCTGTATAACTTTTTCTACAATGCTGGGTTGGTTTCTTTGGGTTTGTTGTGTTGTTGTTGTTGTTTTTTTGTTTTGTAAGAGCAGGCTATTGTGTGCCGGTGAGAACAGATGACAAGATTTACAAAACTGCATACACACGTGGACTGGATGTAAAAAAAAAAAAAAAGCACATGAGTGCTTATTCCATTATCCTCGATATAAAAGAATAAATCAAATAAATGAATAAATGAAATAACTTTTGAACTTTCATACAAATTAATTAATCAGCTGGCTATTATTAACCTTTTCTTGAAGTCATTATAAATCATAGCCTGAAAATGCTAGTTCGTGGGCTACACAGCGCGATTTAAACAATGCTTGATCGATAACTTTCACAATCTTGTAGGTAGCGGGGTATGAAGTAAAGATGTACAAGTGTATTGCAGTGTGGTATGAAGTATAAAGTTAGAAGTGATTGAGTGTGGTATGAGTATAAAGATGTAGAAGTGTATGCAGTGTGGTATGAAGTATAAAGATGTAGAAGTGTATTGCAGTGTGGTATGAAGTATAAAGATGTAGAAGTGTATTGATGTGTGGTATGAAGTATAAAGATGTAGAAGTGCATTGATGATGTGGTATGAAGTATAAAGATGTAGAAGTGTATTGCAGTGTGGTATGAAGTATAAAGATGTAGAAGTGTATTGATGTGTGGTATGAAGTAAAGATGTAGAAGTGTATTGCAGTGTGGTATGAAGTAAAGATGTACAAGTGTATTGCAGTGTGGTATGAAGTATAAAGATGTAGAAGTGCATTGATGATGTGTATGAAGTATAAAGATGTAGAAGTGTATTGCAGTGGGTATGAAGTAAAGATGTACAAGTGTATTGCAGTGTGGTATGAAGTATAAAGATGTAGAAGTGCATTGATGATGTGGTATGAAGTAAAGATGTAGAAGTGTATTGCAGTGTGGTATGAAGTATAAAGATGTAGAAGTGTATTGCAGTGGGGTGTGAAGTAAAGATGTACAAGTGTATTGCAGTGTGGTATGAAGTATAAAGATGTAGAAGTGTATTGCAGTGTGGTATGAAGTATTATAAGATTAGAAATGTATTCGTGGGTATAAAGGGGTTAACAAGTGATCGATAAGTTAATTTGCTAGTGGGGTATGAAGTAAAGATGTAGAAGTGTATTGCAGTGTGGTATGAAGTATAAAGATGTAGAAGTGTGATTGAGTGTGGTATGAAGTATAAGATGTAGAAGTGTATTGCAGTGTGGTATGAAGTATAAAGATGTAGAAGTGTATTGCATGTGGTATGAAGTATAAAGATGTAGAAGTGTATTGCAGTGTGGTATGAAGTATAAAGATGTAGAAGTGCATTGCATGTGTGGTATGAAGTATAAAGATGTAGAAGTGTATTGCAGTGTGGTATGAAGTATAAAGATGTAGAAGTGCATTGAGATGTGGTATGAAGTAAAGATGTAGAAGTGTATTGCAGTGTGGTATGAAGTATAAAGATGTAGAAGTGTATTGCAGATGTGGTATGAAGTATAAAGATGTAGAAGTGTATTGATGATGTGGTATGAAGTATAAAGATGTAGAAGTGTATTGAGTGTGGTATGAAGTATAAAGATGTAGAAGTGATTGATGATGTGGTATGAAGTATAAAGATGTAGAAGTGTATTGATGATGTGGTATGAAGTATAAAGATGTAGAAGTGTATTGATGATGTGGTATGAAGTATAAAGATGTAGAAGTGTATTGATGGTGTGGTATGAAGTAAAGATGTAGAAGTGTATTGATGGTGTGGTATGAAGTAAAGATGCGAAGTGTATTGATGGTGTGGTATGAAGATAAAGATGTAGATGTGTATTGATGGTGTGGTATGAAGTAAAGATGTAGAAGTGTATTGATGGTGTGGTATGAAGTAAAGATGTAGAAGTGTATCGATGGTGTGCTATGAAGTAAAGATGTAGAAGTGTATTGCAGTGTGGTATGAAGTAAAAATGTAGAATTGTAGGCAGTGTGGTATACTGTAAAGATGTACAAGTGTATTGAAGTTGGTATGAAGTGAAAATGTACGAGTGTATTGCAGTGTGGTATGCAGTAAAGATGTGTAAAAGTGAAAAAAAATGAAATTTAAATAAAAATTTTAATGGACTTTCTAAATTTCATCTTTTTTTGTCTGTCATATGATCTAAAATAGTTATGCTGCGCGCCGTTAAGTGCCTGAAAGTAAGGACCCAGCCATCTGATTTTGGCGAGGAAGTAACTGTTATCTTTTGAGGATCTTTTGGAATAGAAAAAAAGGCAGGAGAATTAACCAGGAAGGCAGAAAGTAGACAAGAAGGAAGTGACAGGAAGAAAAGAAACAAGCAAAAGCAAAGAGAGGGATAGAAAAGAGGGATCTCCTAGCCAGAATTTCCAGTAGGTGGTGGGATCTGATTTATACTGAAAGTCCCCCGTTTTTCAACGGGGAAGATAACCCAGTCAACGTGGACACTTCTAGATCTAGATCTATGAGTTTGCTCACGTTCGCAAAGTGTCCCTTGCTCTTTTGTATTTTTTTTTTCTGTAATCAGAACTTCCATAAAACTGAATGAAGGGCAGGAGTTTAAGACGTCGCATGCCAATATGTAAATAATAGAAACGGAGTTCGGAGTTCGTACCCGCTTTCCCTTTCTTCCCGTTGACGGCAAAAAATCCGAACTGGGAAAGTCAAAGTCTTTCGGAGGACTTAGTAAACTGAGTCCTTCCCTGTGCGTAACGCACGCGAACACTTGCCACACGTAAAATCCGGTTCCGCCTTTCGAGATCAGCCATGTGTGCCGGAGGGCATCCAACAATGCAAGAAACAAACAGCATGCACACAGGTGTCGTGTTAGACAGTACCCTGAGGAAAAAAGATGGTAGCCTGCACTTTGGCGACGCGCTTCCGGAGAGCACCCGAATTTCACGCAGAGAAATCTGCTGTGACATAAAGTGGTAAAAATGCAAATAAAAATGTCTCCCTCTGTTGAGACGAGATAGCCTGTGTTGATGATAACTCGTGATCTGCTGACCCGGGTTCCATCTCGTTCAAGTTTTTCTCTGGAGTATAAACTATCAGTGCTGACTCCACTCCCCCAAAAGTCCTTCGGATGAGACTTACCGATTCCCATGTGCGAACGCACGCAGAACTCTTGCGCACATGTTAAAACTCGTTCACTTTCGAAGGTAGGCCTTGTGTGCAGGTGGGAACGGATGACATAGATACAAAGGCATACACACTGTTGACTGATGTAAAAAACAACACACATGAGTGCTTGTTCCATTATCATCCATATAAAAAAAAGGAATAATAGAATATAAGAGTTGTTGTTGTGCCTACCCCAGCTTAACACTCTGGGGGTCTGTCACCACACTCATCTCACCTGGGAATCACTGTAGATTGAAACTGCACACTGAATTAGAAGTTTGCGTGTATGACCATTTTTAAGTACCTCGCCATATAGGTAGCCGTATTCTAACTTCAGAGGACAATCTCCGTTTTACATGACCTAAAGTCACATAATGACCTGTGAAAACGTACCAACCAGCTGCCAGCCGAAAATGAAATCATGCGCAGGAGATGGGGATGGATCAGGCACACCCTGAGAAAGCCAGCCAGCAACATCACAAGGCAGCACAGCACTATCATGGACCCACAGGGAAAACGAAAAAGAGGAAGGCCAAGAAACACCTGGCGACGTGACCTTGAGGTAGAGACCAAGAAGAAGGGATACACCTGGAGACAGCTGGAGAGAACAGCCCAGGACAGAGGACTCTGGCGACTGTTGTCGGCGGCCTATGCTCCAGGGGAGTGATGGGCCTAAGTAAGTAAGTAAGTAAAGTAAGTAAGTAAGTAAGTAAGTAAGTAATGTAAGTAAGTAAGTAAGTAAGTAAGCAAGCAAGCAAGTAAGTAAGTAAGTAAGTAAGTAAGTAAGTAAGTAAGTAAGCAAGTAAGCAAGTAAGTAAGTAAGTAAGTAAGTAAGTAAGTAAGTAAGTAAGTAAGTAAGTAAGTAAGTAAGTAAGTAAGAAGTCACAATAAAACATTATCTAAAAATCGTAGTTACTGAGATTCAGAGCCTAATTTCAAACAACGCCTAATAGTCTAGTCAATATTTGCAAAAAAAAAGTGCCGAGAAAAGAATTAATTGTAATAGTAATGCTTTTGCGATGATTGTATAGAAAAGTAGCTAGCTATTAACATATTCAAAAAGTAGGGCGATCTAAGTGTCGGAAGGTCACTTTTTTAAAGATTTTATGACGTCATGAAATTTAGATTTTACCATATTTTTTAAACAGTTTGTAATATGGTCTTGTGGCATATCCTTGGAAAGCGTTCGACATACTGATTACGAATTTGACAATAGAATCACTATTAAACGCAAGATAAAGCAAAAAGCAATGAAAGTATACTGCACATAATGCTAAATTAAGCATTTGCAGCCCATGAGCATGCAAAATCATGTATGCTTTCCTGCATTTTACCAGGATTAAACCGAGTTTACGACACTGTACAGTCCCCACGGCTAAATAAAGTGATAGTCTCTCCTTGAAGGTCAGAACTTTACAATGAGTATAAAATAAAACAATGCAGGTACAGGAAAACAGCATCAGAGTTAGTTCAAATAATCACTGTGGCAAGTCACTTCAGTCGGCATAATCAGAACATAGTTCCCAACGAAGAATCAGTACACATCTGATAGTTATTGAAAGCTCAGTTTATCTAGCGTACTCTTGCTGGGATGAAATGAAGCAGCAGAATCAATCAAAATCAGGCACACCCGGTGAGTCAAATTCATTCACTTCCTGAAGCTTTAAAGAAAAAACACATACAGAGAAAGAAAGAAAAAGAGAGAAAGAGAAAGGGATGATGTGACACTCACATATACACATATACACTGATACACATAAAAGAATAAAATAAAAATAAATAATAATATAAAACATTCTTCTCCTCTCTACACTGCCCACCTCCTCCTCCAATCTCTTCACTTGACTGCTCTCCTCCAATCTCTTCACTTGACTGCTCCCCATCTCTTCTTGACTGCTCTCCTTCTCTTCACTTGACTGCCTCTCAATCTCTTCACTTGACTGCCCTCCTTTCTTCTCTTCACTTGACTGCCCTCCTCCTTTCTTCTCTTCACTTGACTGCCCTCCTCCAATCTCTTCACTTGACTGCCCTCCTCCTTTCTTCTCTTCACTTGACTGCCCTCCTCCAATCTCTTCTACTTGACTGCCCTCCCCCATCTCTTCACTTGACTGCCCTCCTCCAATCTCTTCACTTGACTGCCCTCCTCCTTTCTTCTCTTCACTTGACTGCCCTCCTCCATCTCTTCACTTGACTGCCCTCCTCCAATCTCTTCACTTGACTGCCCTCCTCCAATCTCTTCTCTTGACTGCCCTCCTCCTTTCTTCTCTTCTTTTGACTGCCCTCCTCCAATCTCTTCACTTGACTGCCCTCCTCCAATCTCTTCACTTGACTGCCCTCCTCCAATCTCTTCACTTGACTGCCCTCCTCCATCTCTCTTCACTTGACTGCCCTCCTCCTTTCTTCTCTTCACTTGACTGCCCTCCTCCAATCTCTTCACTTGACTGCCCTCCTCCAATCTCTTCACTTGACTGCCCTCCTCCTATCTCTTCACTTGACTGCCCTCCTCCAATCTCTTCACTTGACTGCCCTCCTCCAATCTCTTCACTTGACTGCCCTCCTCCAATCTCTTCACTTGACTGCCCTCCTCCAATCCTCTTCACTTGACTGCCCTCCTCCTATCTCTTCACTTGACTGCCCTCCTCCAATCTCTTCTTTTGACTGCCCTCCTCCAATCTCTTCACTTGACTGCCCTCCTCCTAATCTCTTCACTTGACTGCCCTTCCTCCTTCATCTCTTCACTTGACTGCCCTCCTCCTATCTCTTCACTTGACTGCCCTCCTCCAATCTCTTCACTTGACTGCCCTCCTCCAATCTCTTCACTTGACTGCCCTCCTCCAATCTCTTCACTTGACTGCCCTCCTCCAATCTCTTCACTTGACTGCCCTCCTCCAATCTCTTCACTTGACTGCCCTCCTCCATTTCTCTTCATTGATGCCCTCCTCCATCTCTCTCACTACATGCCTCCCCTTCTCACTTCACTGCTCTCCTTCCTCACTACATGCCTATTCATTTCCTCTTTCTACATTCCCCTTCCCTCTCTACATTCTCCTGAAGGGTATCATATGATGCCCATCTTCAGTTTGCTCACTTCTCTGACTGAGGAGCATCATTCACCTTTTGCAGGTCACCAGGAAAGAAGGCCTGGAGTTGATTTTTTTCAGGATAACCCCCCAGCGGGTCCCAGCTTAAGACAGGCTGCCCAGGGAGATGGTCTTTCTGGAGCAGGCCCTCATCATACCTGCCCCCATCATACTCCCCCATAACTTTCCTCCACCCTCCATGTACTTATATATATATAAATATATATATATTATATATATTTTTTTTTTTTTTTTTTTTTTAAATTAAAGGGCATAGTTTTGTCAACTACAAGGTACATAGTAAAACTCCCACTGAAATTCGAACCCATGACACACGGGGACATACAGACCACAAAGTCTGTTCGTCTTATCCAACAGGCCACTGTGCCTGTCTATGAGGTAAGTGAACTTGGGAAATATATATCTGATTTCAGGCTGAGAAGCATGTAGGATATAGAAAATTCCTATTGTGCTGCATTGTGTTCTATTTTACCATAATGATCCTAAAATGTTGTTTTTCTAATGTTTATTATTTTTTTAATTTCATTTTATTTTTTATTGTGTTTCCGGCAATATCCATACTTTCGGAGATTTCTATAAATAAACTGGAAAACCCACAACCTATGAACTCTGCATTAAATATTTTTTATGTGAGCAGTCGTCAGTGGGGAGTGGAGGAAGCTGTTGCCAAATCGTCAGTGGTGCCCCCACGGGTCCACGGGACTACGGGACAGGTGAAGGTGAGGTGAAGGTGGTCAGTTGTTCAGTTAATGGGGCAAAATGTAAATATTGTCTTATTTCCTTCATTCCTGTTTCTGATGTTTGTATATATTTTGATCATTGGCATTGTAGATCAGTGTGTGTGTGTGTGTGTGTGTGTGTGTGTGTGTGTGTGTGTGTGTGTGTGTGTGTGTGTGTGTGTGTGTGTGTGTGTGTGTGTGTGTGTGTTTTGATTTTTTTTTATTCTGTAATCGAGGATAATGGGAATAAGCACTCATGTGCTTTTTTTCAGTCCGATACCCGTGTGTGCACAGTATTTAAATCTTGTTTTTGATTTTTTAAAATAATTCTATTTATATCGAGGATAATGGAATAAGCACTCATGTGCTTTTTTACGTCCAGTACCCGTGCGCATGCATGTTGTAAATCTTATCTTTCCACCGCAACAAATGCCTACTCATACGAAAAGCGGAAAT
>CM060345.1:12334109-12336609 GCA_030674155.1 Stramonita haemastoma | reverse complement strand
TACCTATCTATTTTTTTTATTCTTTTATATCGAGGATAATGGAATAAGCAATCATATGCTTTTTTTAACATCCAGTCCCCCTCTGTATGCAGTTTTATCTCTTGTCATCTGTTCCCACCGACACACAATGGCCTACTCTTACGAAATGCGGAACAGGATTTAACGTGTGCGCAAGATATTCTGGGTCCGAAGGACTTTTGGGGGGTAGTGGAGTCAGCACTGATGTTAACTCCAGGGAAAAAGTCCCCTCCATGGGGAATCGAACCCGATTCGTCAAATTGCAAGGGCAATGTTCTGACCACTAGGCTATCCCGTCCCCGTCCAGTAGCAAACGAAACCAAAAAGAGCAAAAACAGAAAAAGGAAACCAGAAGAAAAAGGGTTTTTTGGTGGAATGTATGTTTATGCTTTTCCCCCGCGTTAATAAGGGAGATATTAAGCATTCGGATGAGACTATAAACCAAGGCCCTGTGTGCGAACGCACGCAGAACATCTTGTACACACGTTATAAACCCGTTCCGCCTTTGGGAAGAGCAAACCATTGTGTGCCGGTTGGAGCGGATGACAACCAAATAATAAAAAACCAGCATGTACGCAGGTGTCGTATTTAGACACCATCCCTGAGAAAAAAAAATCGGTGAGTTGGTGTCCCAAGGGCAGTTCGGGGCTGTATATGGCAACGTTCTGGCGGCTCCTGCAACGGCACTGAAACTATTCGTATTGGTCATTGCCTTTCCAATGGACCATTCTAGCGACGTGGAGAGGAAGGGGGGGGGGGGGTTGTCTGCTGCATGGGTAACAGCTTACCCTCCATACTTACTTACCCAGGCTTTGCGCTCTAGAGTGTAACTCCATAGTCTTCTGAGACTGACGGATGTCTACAATTTATTATTTTTTAAATTATTTTTCTTCTTTTATATCAAGAATAATGAAAAAAAAACACTCGGGTGCTTTTTTACATCCAGTCCCCGTTTGTATGCAGTTGTGTAAATCTTGTCATCTGTTCCCACCGACACACAATGGCCTAATCTTACGAAAAGCGGAACAAGATTTAACGTGTTGTTGTTGTTGTTGTTGTTGTTGTTGTCTTCAATTTAACGTCTGTTCACACTTAGTGATATTAGACGAGGAAAGTGGAAAGTAAAGAAGTTGAAGAAGGGAGTGGAAGGAGTGGGAGAAGAAAAGACTGAAGAGTTAACATGTGGGTGGATGTTTTTGTACATGAAAAGGTAATAATACTTTTTTTTTAAATAAATAAATTTAAAAAATCTTAGACATGAGAAAAGTTTGAATTTAACAAAGTGTGAACATTAAACATCAATAATGTAACTACAACAAATATTCAAGTGGACTGTGCAATAAACATCTAGCAATGGCAAAGGCTAACTTTGAATTTTCAAATACTTTTTTCAGAGACTGCTCGGAAAATACAGGTAAGAAGGGCTTTACAATTGGGCACTCAAATAAACGTGTGCGCAAGATGTTATGCGTGCGTTCGCACACGGGGCCTCGGTTTATAGTCTCATCCGAAAGACTTGTGGGGAGATTGGATTCAGCACTGATGTTAACTCCAGGGAAAAAATCCCCTCGAACGAGAACCGAACCCGGGGTCGTCAAATTGCGAGCGCAATGTTCTGATCACTAGACTATCCCGTCCCCTGTATTAGGCTTAATGATGTCTTTCAAAGAATAGAAACTACTCAGCTGTCGTGTCCGGTGTGGTCAAACCACAAAGGCCTCTCTGGACACGAACGTGACTTCTTACTCTATTAGTGCAGGGGTCAGAGGTTTAAATCCTGCCCGACTGTAACTGGATAACGAAGCGGGATGATTGTAGTCTGACCTTGAAGGGCAAAGATTATTACTGGTGTCTCTGACTCCAGTGCTGACTCCACTCTCTCCAAAAGTACGTCGGATGAGACTGTAAACAGAGGCCCCGTGTGCGAACGCACGCAGAACATCTTGCGCACACGTTAAATCCTGTTCCGCTTTTCGTAAGAGTAGGCCATTTTGTGCCGGTGGGAACAGATGACATTTACAAAAACTGCATACACATGGGGACTGGATGTAAAAAAAGCACAAGAGTGCTTATTTCATTATCCTCGATATAAAAGAATAATAATAATATGCAAACATGTTACGCAGTGTCTGTATGTATGCAAACCTGTGACGCACTGTCTGTATGCAAACCTGTGACGCACTGTCTGTATGCAAACCTGTGACGCACTGTCTGTATGCAAACCTATTATGCACTGTCTGTATGCAAACCTATTACGCACTGTCTGTATGCAAACCTGTTACGCACTGTCTGTATGTATGCAAACCTGTTATGCACTGTCTGTATGCAAACCTATTACGCACTGTCTGTATGCAAACCTGTTACGCACTGTCTGTATGCAAACCTGTTATGCACTGTCTGTATGCAAACCTATTACGCACTGTCTGTATGCAAACCTATTACGCACTGTCTGTATGCAAACCTGTTACGCACTGTCTGTATG
>CM060345.1:12316609-12329109 GCA_030674155.1 Stramonita haemastoma | reverse complement strand
CTAAAAAAAATGATAAAGGGAAATGACCGGTTTTGTTGTATTTTTACAGCCAAATAGGCTAAACATGAAATTAAAACAACTGGAAAATTAAGGAGCAATGTGTTTCAAAATGAGGCCCGAATGTCGCGCCTACTTGAAATTGTGATCAGTTTAAAATAGAGCCCGAAACAACACATTAGTAAAGGCTTTATCTGGCTAAAATTGACAGTAACCTGAAACAACACATTAATGAAGGCTTTCATTGGCTAAAATTGACAGTAACCATTACTCAGCACGGGGAATTGGCTTGCATGCGTGTTTGCGTGCGTGCGTGCGTGCGAGTGTGTGTGTGTGTGTGTGTGTGTGCTCGCACGCGCATGCGTGTGTGTGTGTACATTCGAATTCGCTGAAACTCTAAATTGTTATTGATTGCTTGTGTGTTGTATAGGTCAAATGCAAGCCTGTGATTTGTTTTTACAAGATATAGCGCTATATACAAATTCCATGTATTATTATTTATTATTATATTATTATTATTATTATTATTATTATTATTATTATTATTATTTAATCAGGACGATAAACAACCTAATTCAAGGCAAAATACGACTAAGAATCAATAACCAAACAACCCATTATTTGTTCAGAAACCACATATTGCAGAAAGTGGGGGTGTAGCTTTAAAAAAAACATTAAAAACTGCAAAAATAGCCCATGTGTATAGCAGGATACATCTAAAAAAAAAAAGGAAAAAACACAAGATCTAAATGGGTTTTTTTTTCACGTCAGGCAGGATATTACTAAGATTAAAGTCCACGCGACCCTGTATTCAAAACGGGATATAACCAAATTTCATACATAAGATACTTCCATGAGGCGAGATATGGCTATTATATATATATATATATATATATATATATATATATATATATATATATATATATATATATATATATATATATATAATATATATATATATATATCTGTGTGTGTGTGTGTGTGTGTGTGTGTGTGTGTGTGTGTGTGTGTGTGTGTGTGTGTGTGTGTGTGTGTAAAAAGTTATCTAAAAAATAGAAAAAGGTCACCCAAAACTCGTTATTTGTAGCTGATTATTGCAGAAAACAAAGTACAATATATATATAGAAATCTATATTAATTTAGTTAAAACCAATGACGTTGCTTTTGAGGGAAAAAGATAAGAGAATGGCATTTTCTATTCACAAGATCTGTAAAATTCAGTTTATCGTCAATAACGGTACCAAGATATTTATGTTCATGCACATGTTCAACCGTTACACCATCTATGAAAAGATTTGGTATAGGCTCAGGTTTTTCACGAAAATCAATTAATATTTCTTTTATCTTTTTAACGTTCAAATCTAGACAATATTTTTTTTTTGTTTGCACCAGGAGGCAAACTCTTCAACTAGTTGAGAATACATGACATGAGAGTTGGACAGATCTTCCAGAGCAGAGTCATCAGAATATTTGATTAAAGGTATTAGATCAGAGCCAGTGCAAATCATTAGTGTAAAAGGTGAACAGAATGGGAGACAGAACAGTACCTTGGGGAGAACCAGTGGACGTTGATCTTTCAGTCGATAATTATTGCTTTCTGAAAACGGACAAACTGTGTTCGTTCGGTCAAAAAACTCATTACCCAAAGAATGAACCGAGGACAGACGTTTATAGAGATTAGTTTAAGCGCTACGAGATGGCCATCTATATGGTTTGGGCTGTCTATATGGCAAGGAATTTCAAGACAAGTCACATTAATTTCAGCACAGCTTTGTGGAGATAAAGCTACATACACAGTTCCAGAGCTTTGTCTTTTCTTTTCTTTTCTTTTTTAGTTTTGTGTGTGTAGGGGGGGGGGGGGGGGGGGGGTTCGCTAGTATAGGTGTGATAGTGTGGGGAGGGGAGGGGGGAAACTAGCCAGTGTTTGCTTGCGATTCAGTTCCTTTGTCCCTGTACCGGTGAGCGTAAGCACGCGCGCGCACGCTTACGGCCAAACAAGCAGCGCTTCCACCTAGGCCTATTGGTATTTGTGTTTTCTCTCAAGGTTAAGCGGTGTGTGTGTTTGCGTGTGTGTGTGTGTGTGTGTGTGTGTGTGTGTGTGTGTGTGTGTGTGTGTGTGTGTGTGGTTGTGTGTGTGTGTGCGTGTGTGTGTGTGTGTGTGATTGTGCGTGCGTGCGTGCGTGCGTGCGTGCGTGCGTGTGTGTGTGTGTGTGTGTGTGTGTATGTACGTGCTTGCGTGCGTGCGTGTGTGTGTGTGTGTGTGTGTGTTCTTGCGTGCGTGCGTGCGTGCGTGCGTGCGTGCGTGTGTGTGTGTGTGTGTGTGTGTGTGTGTGTGTGTGTGCAGGTACAATTTAGGAATCTCAGTCAATGTGAATGTTTAAGCTCGGTGTTTGTGGGTTCGGGTTTTTTTTTGGTTTTTTTTGGTTCTTGTTTTTTTTCTTTCCGGTATTGTGTGTAGTTGAATGTTTGATTCGTCGTGTTTTTCCTCTCCAAATAGTGTCATTAGTGTGGAGCCAGGGACTAAAGAAATAATGAGTTGTCGTTTTGTTTCCCTAATTAGCTCCCCTGCGGATGCAAACCTTTACGAAGTTTAGTAGTCTCAAAGAAGGCAATTGTGGTCTGTGTAAAGGGGGACAATTGGGAAATTTAATATGCTTTGTGGGAAGCAAGTTCTACGGCACACACGTTTTGTTTTATCGGTACATTTCTTTTGGGCGATTTGATGAAAAAGCAAATACGTTACTTTTTCAGTGTACCTACTGGAAACAACAGTTAGCGATGATTTTGTCGTGTGCATGCAACACTGCTAACATTTTCCCACTAATGGTTTTAAGTGTTCTCGAAAGTCGCCAGTTCTTACAGCTTACAGTATCATCATTCACATTCTGAGGATTTATCTTATTCATTTTATATATTCTTTTATATCGAGGATAATGAAATAAGCACTCTTGTGCTTTTTTTTTTGTTATCAAATCCCCATGTGTATGCAGTTTTGTAAATATTGTCATCTGTTCCCACCGGCACACCTACTCTTACGAAAAGCGGAACAGAATTTAACGTGTGCGCAAGATGTTCTGCGTGTGTTCGCACACGGGGCCTCGGCATTCATCCCAACATAGATACTTTAGAGAAAACAACACCCCCCCCCCAAAAAAAAAAAATTGCATCATTCATTGGAAAACAGATTTCATTTCAACCAAACTTTAACCCCCCCCCCCCCCCTTTTTTTCGCTAAAACCCAAACAAATCGTCTAAACTCATGATTCCTTAACAGAATTTCTGAAATTCATTCAAGTACTGATTAATACTGAAAAAAGAGAAAGAAACACAGAAAGACAAACTTAACAACTATGACTAAGCATCAGGGATGAACAGGCTGATTTCGTTATTTGACAATACACAAATTGAAAACAACAACAACAAAACCTTCCTATACGTGTACAGACTCATGCCCTAAAATAATATAATATAAAATAAAGCAACCCGCCTCAACATACATCCTTTTTGAAATCATTTTGTTTTTCATTTCATGTTTGTAGCCCCTGATAAAAAAAAGAGGAAATAAAAAAGAAGATAGATAAGATAAGTAGGCTACAATTCAGCCCCTGATTTGATTACAATAGTGATGATTCAAATCTGAAGGCTGATGAAAAAATTGCCATAGTCCCCCAAAGAAAGACTATACCCAATTGAGAACACACACACACACACACACACACACACACACACACACACACACACACACAATTATATATATACCGTAAAATCCCTAGCATAAGCCCACCATCTAGCAAACGCCCACCCCCACTTTGGGCCAAAAGTTGTGCACAGGGGAAACTACCTAGCAAACGCCCACCCTGCTTTTTTCAAAGAGACCATGCTCACTTTCACTAGGATTTGTGCAGACTGTTCTATAAGTCATCTTTTCCCCATTCTTTACATTTTCCTGTTTCTTTCCTTTTTTCTTATCCTTTGTCCCCTCTCCTCACTCCCACCCATCCCCAGAATTGAAAATACGTCATGCTTTTTCCACTGATGTCTTTTGTCTGTCAGTGAGTACAGGTAGGCCTTTGACAACGCTTGCTTCCTGATGGCCGTAAGTTGGTTCTTGAATCTCTCTGTGCCATTTTTGCAAAATGCCAAGCAACAGTTTTACACTGTATCTTTCAAATTGGAAAGCCCTCCAGTATCTGGATAGCCAAGCAGGTGGGAATGTTTTGGAGTGTGCCCGTGAATTTTCTTTGGATAGGAAGAGGATCAGGGAATGGAGTGAAAACAGAGATAGACTTGAACAGCAGTATGGAAAAGAAAAAGAAAAACAAAAATGGAAGCTTTCAAAAGGCAGGGTATTGCAAAACAAGGACCTACAAGGGAAAGCCATGGAACTCGTTGGCCTTCTTTGCCTCAAAGTCCCTATTTTTCGTATTTTCCTTCACTTCTACTCACACGACCTAACTTACATGCTTTCGGGGTTTGTATTCACTCAATTACACGGTTGAGCACAAAAATTACTTTGTGCAAAGGGTTCTATCCCTAGCAAACGCCCACCCCCCCAATTTTGCCCTAAATCAGTGCACAGGGGGGGGGGGGGGGGGGGGGGGGGGGGCGTATGCTAGGGATTTTACGGTATATATATATATATATATATATATATATATATATATATATATATATATATATATATATATATATATATATATATGGGTCATTCTCAGAAACATGTGAGGCATGATAGTGACCTACTTTACACATCTGCCATTTGGCTGAATTAAGTTTAAAATTGTGGTGAATGCTGTTTACTGGTTGTGTTTAATTTAAAAAAATAAAATTTAAATGTTTTTATGACCATTTGTGTTTTTGCTTTTAAATATTGTGAATTTCTTTCACCAAATTGCTCATTCCAACATGGCGGATTTGTGACATTTTGGTGCATACTTTATTCAGATTGTTCTTCTGACTTGAAAGACTGCTAATTTGAAACACAACTTGTATTAAAGCAATGCCCAGATGTTGTTTCAAGTTCCCTAGAAGAAAAATTGTACTTTCTTTGTCATGGACATTAAATAGAGGGCAGATTAAAAGCTTGTTGCGGTTGTGACGTTGGTTTCCCAAAGTAGGCCCAATTTTAACAATTTACTCACAAAGAACTATATGTTATCATCAACACACTATAGCCACAAGGGATGAATTAAACTGTTAACAGTATAAAGAAAACATTGTTTTTGATCAGCTGGAGCTCCTATCCTCGTAAATTGCTTGAAACCCCAGATGACCAACATGGTTTCCCTTTTTTCATGTCACAACCAAACGATGTAAATCTGTTGCAAAATCCGGCACATTCTTTCACTGACCGAGATTTTCAGGTAGGTACTTCATCTTGACCTTAAATATCTCTGACACATACTTTTTCCCGCCAAAGGAGTATCGCGATGCTATAATTAGAGTTCCAGTCTTTGGTTTCTCCCAGCTTTTTCATGTCACAACCAAACGCAGCATTTGATCAATAATAATATTGATTGATATATCACTTTAATTATATAAATCAATGTAGATAATGTTAACAGAATGCATTGTTTCTAATTTAAGATGGTGGTTTTTTTTCCATTTGTGTTTAAATTGCTACACTTGGGTGATTTGTGGTTTTGAAGGATGTGGTTTCCATGTCACAACCAAACGGTTTCCATGTTACAGCTGTAACAAAAAACATCTATCTCTAAAATGACAAATTAGTATAAAAATAATGTTAATAGAATGCATTGTTTCTAATTTAGGATGGTGGGGTTTTGTTCAATTTGTGTTTAAATTGCTTCACTTCAGTGATTTGTGGGTTTTGAGGGGTGTGGTTTCCATGTCACAACCAAACGGTTTCCATGTCACAACCAAACGGTTTCCATGTCACAACCATAACAGATCACTCTAAAATGACAAATCAATGTAAATAATCATAATAATGTAAATAGAATGCATTGTTCTCAATTCAAGTAGGTTGTTTTTTGGATTTAATTTGTATTTTCATTGGTACAATTTCAGGTTTTGTGCTTTTCAAGGGTGTGGTTTCCATGTCACAACCAAACGGTTTCCATGTCACAACCAAAACATATTACTTCTATAAGGCATTACTATTAAACAGCTTCCATTCTTATGTAAAGAAAACTGTTTAGTTTAATGGATATCATTCTGTGGTTTAAGTTCAGGATAATCTGGGGGATGCTTGCTGTGGTCATTTGTACAAAAACCAAACTTTAAATCTGGGTATACAAAATGTCTTAGAGTGTCATTACAAAAAAGCAAAAACATATGCTTTGTCGATGATTGTCATACTTCTAATTGATAGTTTTGTTTTATAGATAAAAACAAAAGCATTTGTGAGTGTTTTTTGTTTGATATTTTGTGTAAAAAGATGTTTTAATGCTACTTTTGGTTTCCATGTCACAACCGCAACACAGCTAAAAATAGAACCTTTATGCCTCAATTACAAAAAAAACAATTAATGATTCATAATTTTGTCAACAGATTGCACTTTGCAACAGAGTACTCTAATATATGACAAGAAGGCAAAAACTTCCAAGGACATTTATTTTTCAAGGTCTATGTCACAAAAACCTCACATGTTTCTGAGAATAACCCATATATATATCAATCATACATACATACATACATACATACATACACACATACATACATACATACATACATACATACATACATACATACATACATACATACATACATATAATATCAATTCAAAAACATAATTTGTGTGGTTTTACAATTTACAAAGAAATTTGTGCACACATAGGAGCCCATACACGGGCAGGGGGGGGGGGGGGGGGGGGGGGGGTAGTTGTCACTACTATTGTGGCAACATGCTCTCCCCAGATAGAGCAGCCCACAGTTTTCACGAAGAGAAACCTACAATGATTGATAAGTGTACACTTCCCACCATCTTCGTCATCATCATAATCATTGAGACTCACCGCGAGGTTACAATCTTCAATTTAACGACAACAACACAATTTATGGCGCCTGTCGAAATATTGACCAATCAAAATACGCGATACTCGTCTGCTTCGGGATGCATTTGTTTGGGGGCAACAAACATCGAAGCAAGTTCCTGTTGCAAGCTGAACATCGTTTCGCTCATTTTAAGATAAGCCCACCGAAAGCGGTGAAGGTTCCTATCATCAAATTTAGAATATTATACATCGATCAGCATGACTTTAGAAACAGAACCGCTTATGGAAGAATCAGTTGAAGAAGAGGTTTTGCTTCCAGATACGACCATAGTAACGCACTGCATTTACAAAAATGATTTGGAGCGTTTATTGAAAAGTTTTGAAGATGATAGTGACCCTTACAAGGAAACCATCAACGAATTGATGAATGAGAGAGACGATGATGGAAAATCGCCGCTCGATCTGTCAGCTAGCCTGGGTAGGACGGATATTTGTCGTGAGTTGCTCACCAGAGGCGCTGATCTCACCAGTGTAACAGATAAAGGTCGGTATCGTATCCTTAACAAATTGACAGACTATGTTCTTGTTATCAATGTTATCAACACCATTGTTATCATCATTGATAGTATAATTTTCATATCATTATCATCCTCTTTTTTATTGTTGTTGTTATTGTCATCATCATCACCACCACCACCATCATCACCATCATATTATCATGACTATTATCATTATCATCATCGTCATCTTTATTACCTTTATCATTATTATCATTGTTGAATTAATTCATTCATTTAGTTATCGTCTTTAACTCATCTGTTTTACTCTTAAATTTTGTTCCTCATATTTGCATTTTTAAGCTAACATAGATGAAGATTGCTAGTAGCATGAATCTGCATACACATGTAGATGTAAAAAAAAACAAAAAAACCCCAAAAAAAAGCGCATGAGTACTTATTCCATTTTCCTCAAAATAAAAGATTGTTTTTGTAAAATGCATGTAAATTGTGTCTTTGAATTACAAGTAAGTGTGCGTGCGTGCGTGCGTGTGTGTGTGTGTGTGTGTGTGTGTGTGTGTGTGTGTGTGTGTGTGTGTGTGTGTGTGTGTGTTCATTTTTTTCATATCATGGATAATAGAATAAACACCTGTGATTTTTTACATGCAGTCCCCATGCGTATGCAGGTTTGTAAATTTTGTCATCTGTTCCCACCGGCGCACAATGGCCAACCCTTTTGAAAAGTGGAACTGGATTTAATGTGTGCGCAAGATGTTCTGCATGCGTTCACACACGGGCATCGGTTTATATTAGTCTCATCCGAAGGACTTTTGGGGAAAGTGAAGTCAGCACTGATGTTAACTCCAGGGGGAAAATCCCCTTGAATGGGATTCAAACTCGGGTCATTAGATTACAAGCGTAATGTTCTAACTACTAGACTATCCCATTCTTTACACGTGTGTTCATGTGTGTGTGTGTGTGTGTGTGTGTGTGTGTGTGTGTGTGTGTGTGTGTGTGTGTGTGTGTGTGTGTGTGTGTGATGTTGTGTGTGTGTATGTGTGTGTGTGCGTGTGTGCGTGCGTGCATGTGTGTATGGTCCTGTTTTGTAAAATAATAACGTGTGTGTTCATTTTACGTCTCTTCACAAAAAGTGTTGGAAAACTACTCTGTGTGTGTGTGTGTGTGTGTGTGGTGTGTGTGTGTGTGTGTGTGTGTGTGTGAGAGAGAGAGATCCTGTTCTGTCAAACTAATAATAAAGTGTGTGTGTGTGTACATGTGAGTGTATTGATACTCATCAATACCTATTCATCCCCCTGCCACTCCCCCACCCTTCCCTTCCCCTCCCTCCCTGCTTCACATTTTTGTGGCTTCCATAAACTAACATTTTCTTCTTACTCTCAGGTTACTGCCCTCTGCATCACGCTGCTGCCTGGGGTCGGGTGGGTGTGCTGAAAGTCCTGGTGGAATTCAGCGCCAACCTGCAACAGCGAAACGCGCACGGGGAACGCGCGCGTGAGACAGCTGCCCGCTACAACCAGACAGAGTGTGTGGACTTTCTGGACTGGGCTGGTGGGTAGAGTGCAAAAAATTTCTTAATTAATTAACCCTCGACACAGCACACAATATCCAACATCACTCAGTCAAGAGTGCTACATTTAGTGCACCCTTCTTTTTAACTAGTCGTAAGTGCGGTCAGTTCCTGCTATAATTAGCACCAGCTGGCCCCATCTGGGCTGGGCTTGGATGGATTAATTAGCCACTGAGAGGAGCTGAATGTGGGGGAAACTGACAGCTGTACCTCTTGCATTTGGATTCTCTGAACAGAAACTGCCCCTAGATTTCACAGTCCATCACGAAATCAGGTCAGACACACATGCTCGCTTGCATTTTCTTCCTTCTAAGTACATACCGGCACCTATAATTACTTCCAGACTCTCACAACAGGCTCTCCCTCTGGCCTGATAGAACTTTGGCATGTGGTAGCAATAGGTCAATGTTTTCACCAGTGTTTACATTTCAGAGGTTATATTCAGAGAATGTTTTCACCTGTGTTTACATTTCAGAGGTTATATTCCCAGAACACTTTCACCTGTGTTTACATTTCAGAGGCTAAATTCACAGAATGTTTTCACCTGTGTTTACTTTTTAAAGTTTAGTTTGCATTTCAGAGGTTATATTCACAGAATGTTTTCACTAGTGTTTACATTTCAGAGGCTAGTTTGAATTTCAGAGGCTAGTTTGCATTTCAGAGGTTATATTCACAGAATGTTTTCACTAGTTTTGCATTTCAGAGGCTAGTTTGCATTTCAGAGGCTAGTTTGCATTTCAGAGGCTCAATTCCCAGAAGGTTTTCACCTGTGTTTGCATTTCAGAGGCTAAATTGACCAAATGTTTTCACCTGTGTTTACCTTTCAGAGGTTATATTCACAGAATGTTTTGACCTGTGTTTACCTTTCAGAGGTTAAATTCCCAGAATGTTTTTACCTGTGTTTACATTTTCACCTGTGTTTACCTTTCAGAGGCCAAAGTGAACCTGGTGGAGTGCATTCGTCTGTGCCAGGAGTCGGTGACAGACCCGGAGAAAGCTGGAGGGCGTGTCAGCAAAGATGAGAAGGTCTGCAGGGACAAGTAGAACTCAGGGAAAACCTCTCTCTGATGTGTTTAGTTTTTATATGTGTGTTATTTACTATAGGGAAAATCTCCTTCTGATCTATTTATTTTTTTGTATGTGTGTTATTTATAGTGGGAAAATCTTTTTCTGATGTATTTTCTGTTTGTTTTTTTTGTTTATTTATTTATTTATTTATCTATTTATTTATTCTTTTATATCGAGGATCATGGAATAAGCACTCGTGTGCCTTTTTTTTCATCCAGTCCCCGTGTGTATGCAGTTTTGTAAATATTGTCATCTGTTCCGAGATGTGTTTTTTTTTTTATCGCTTGTCTTTCCTATCGAGGGATTTGTGCGTATAATTGTTTAGTCTGTTATTTTCTTTTATTTTGAGGATAATGGAATAAGCACTTATGTGCTTATGTCATCCAGTCCCGTGTGTATGTAGTTTTGTAAATTTTGCCATCCATTCCCATCGGCACATAATGTGTGAGAATGTATGTGGGGTTTTGGGGAGGGTGGGGGGGGCTGTTTGTTTGTTTGTTTGTTTGTTTGTTTGTTTGTTTGTTTGTGTGTGTGTGTGTGTGTGTGTGTGTGTGTGTGTGTGTGTGTGTGTGTGTGTGTGTGTGTGTAGTAGTAGTAGTCTTCAATTTTACGTCCTTTCCACATAAAGTGATACCGGACGGGGGGGGGGGGGGGGGGGGGGGGGGGGGGGGGGGGGGAGCATAAAAAAAGAAGATAAATGGAATCAAAGATGGGAAATATATGCAAATATAGCAATAATAAAAAAAAAACCAAATAAACATCTAGAATAATAATACTAATAAATATCAAAATGTTGATAAACTAAAGAGAGAAGGGGAGAGAAAGACAAGGATAATGATGGGGGATATATGCATTAAAGTATATACTTAAATATTTACTTTTTATTTTAAAAAGGAAATCGTGTGTGTGTGTGTGTGTGTGTGTGTGTGTGTGTGTGTGTGTGTGTGTGTGTGTGTGTGTGTGTGTGTGTGTGTGTTGTATTTTGTGCAAGTTTGCAATTGTGGTTGAAGTTATTCTCATTACTTAAAACGAAACTGTATGCTAAACATTAAATTAACAGGGAAGAGTAAAATTCAAAACAGAACAATGATGTAACTACAACAAATGCCCTATGGGACTTAACAATAAACCCTTAGCAATAGCAAACACTAACTTGACATTATCCAGAACTTGTTCAAGGGAAGTTTCGGTAAAACTAGGTAAATAAGGCTTTAAAGTCTTGCATTCAAGTACAATATGGGTATTTGAAATATTGTTGTTTCCACATAAGCATTTAACATCCTTACTAAATTTTGTGACAAAAGCGTTTAATCGGATTCTAAAAAATAACGCCTGAAGCTGTCTTTCTCTGACCACATTTGTATAAATTCTTTGACTGATGTATACTTTTAAAGACACTTTTTATCTGGTTGGAACCCATTTTACAAACTGTTCTTTTTTGTAGTATTTCATTAAACTTGCTTAAGGATGTTTGTTCTAACAAATGATATCCTTCTTTGATAGATAAAGGAATATGTAGCTCACTGTTTCCACTTCTATTGCTCGCACCTCTCTTAGCAGCCCAATCAACCCATTCATTAGAGTACAATCCAATGTGTGAAGGAACCCAAAGAAGAGTAACAAATATGTTTCTTAAACTTAGAAGGTGGACTGTGTGTTTTATATCTAATATAAGTTTTGAATGATTCTTATAATCTGCAGATTTTATGGCATATAAAACTGATTTAGAATCCACACAAAGTAAGACATGGAAAAAACAATATGGGTTATCTAGCACATATGTTAAAGCCATTAAAATTGCAACCAGTTCAGCTGTAAATACTGACAGATTTACACCTATAAAATATGATTTTTCTACTTTGAGTGCTGGTATAACAAAAGCTGAACCAGCTTGGTGATTATTCAGAAGTGAACCATCAGTGTACACTTTAAGATAACTACAGTAGTTGTCATGAATATATGATCTAACAGTGGCTGCCAAAACATTAGGATTTTCATCCTTCTTCATGTCTGTGTAATTGATATCAAAATATGCCTGATTCATTTCCCAAGAGGGGCAAGGTGGAACCATTTTCTGTGAATCTACATTCATTTTATCAAGTTTAGATTGCTCGTAAAGGTCCGCCACGTATGTACCAATAGTTGTTAAAGAACGTATTTGCTGCGCTCGTTTTGGAAAAAGAATATCAGATTTTACTTTAACGTCTTCTGATGCAAAGTTTTTGGGTGTGGAACTTCTCAGTACATATTTGGCGCATGCAAGTTTTCGGTATTCATCTAACGGAAGTATTCCAACTTCTTTATATGTTTCAATTGCTGATGCATGAAAAGGTACACCAAGAGTAAGCCTGTATGCTTTACAGTCTATACTTTGGAGCTTCCTCAATAAATATT
>CM060345.1:12304109-12311609 GCA_030674155.1 Stramonita haemastoma | reverse complement strand
CCCTCTCTAGACTACATTTGATAAACACTTCACCTTGACCTGTCCCGTAGTCCCATGGACCGTGGGGGCACAACTTAAGATTCTGCAACACACTATAAAAACTGTGCATATGTAAAGGGAGAGAACCCCTCTTTCCCTGTACATGTGCACTGTGTACATTTGTATGCTTCTGTAAACCCTGTAGTGGGTGATACGTAGGGAAGGGTTAGTAGCTGGCTGGTTGCCATACAGTGGGTTACCTGTAGGGAAAAGGTTAACCCTTTCAGTACGGCCAGCCTGTTTTCCAGCTCAGCTTTCTGCTACCCTTCAGTCCTGTAAGGAGGAAAACCGGCACGACCGAATTTTCCTTCAATTCCTGGGTTTCTGAGGTGCAGAAGAGTGCAAAACGGGTACCTAGGTAAATTTACATACACACACACGAAGCTTTATAAACATTCTCGTGGGAAAGGAAAAGCAGTGTTTGCCGTATCAAAACTACTTCCCCCCCCCCCCCCCCAGTCCGTTGATGCCAGTTAGCCACATGATGGATCACTGTAAACAAACCCTCCTCTGGTATCGTTATTGCCGGAATATCAGCTGACAGGACTGAAGGGGAGAGCGCCGGGGCAGAAATTTAGGATAGGGGAAGTAATTGTTTGCAGATATTCAGTGCTGCTGTAAGAGTTAAGGTGACAGGAAAAGAAAGACAACTTGGCCAGAGAACAGAGAACTTGAGCATATCTATATGATCACCATTGCTCATTGTAGTGATACATTTTTTTGGTGTTTTTTTTTAAACTTATTCTTTTATATCGAGGACAGTTTACAACCTGTGCATGTATAATCATAATGCAAGCCATGGTTGTGACCGATTGTTGTGTTGTGCTGCATGTTTCTGCTACAGCAGATGTGACTTGATTTGCTGTCATGATTTTGTGTGTGTGTGTGTGTGGTGTGTGTGTGTGTGTGTGTGTGTGTGTGTGTGTGTGTGTGTGTGTGTGTGTGTGTGTAGATGTGTGTGTGTGTGTGTGTGTGTGTGTGTGTTAGATGTGTGTGTGTGTGTGTGTGTGTGTGTGTTTGTGTGTTTGTGTGTTTGTGTGTGTGTGTGTGTCTTTTTATGTGTGTATGTGTCACTGTGTGTGTGTGTGTGTGTGTGTGTGTGTGTGTGTGTGTGTGTGTGTGTGTGTGTGTGTGTGTGTGTGTGTGTTAACACCTGCACTGAAATAGACAATATGTTTTCATTTGTTTTTCATCTGTTTGGAGTGTTTTGATGTTGACATCAGTTTAATTTGCTGTTGTTATGTTTGACATGAGTGGCACATGTATACACACACTGCCTAGAAGTATATATACATGCATGTAAATAATTTCACCGTTTTATTTTCAGTTTGTTTTAGATTTGTACTCCTAAAACAGGCTTTTCATTTCAGCTTACAATTATGGACTTTAAGTTGGAGAAGTATAGTATTGGTGTTGTTGTTTGCAGTGTTTATGTCTTTGGTTTCAGAAAAGCACAGTTATTTTTTTGGATGTAGACAACACCACATTTCAAATCTTTTGGTTCATTGTTTTTATATATATATATATATAGATATAGATATAGATATATATATATATATATATATATATATCTGTTTCAGTATGTAATTATCATCATAATCATGAATATCATTGTGATCCTCTGCCCCCAAGCTGTTCTGACCATGCTAATTATGCATGTGTTTGCAGTTGTGCATGTGTGTGTGTGTGTGTGGTGTGGTGTGTGTGTGTGTGTGTGTGTGTGTGTGGTGTGTGTGTTGTGGTGTGTGTGTGTGTGTGTGTGTGTGTGTGTGTGTCTGTGTGTGTCGTGTGTGCTGTGTGGTGTGGTGTGATGTGATGGTGACTTTAATAAGGAATATATTGTAGATTAGATTGTGCAGATGAGAATTATTTCCTTAAATGTGTTTGCTCATGCATGTGTTGTGTGTATGTGTATACATTGTGTGTGTGTGTGTGTGTGTGTGTGTGTGTGTGTGCGCGCGAGTTCGTGCGTGCGTGCAAGCGAGAGAGAGAGAGAGAGAGAGAGAGAGAGAGAGAGAGAGAGAGAGAGAGAGAGAGAGAGAGAGAGAGAGAGAGAGAGAGAGAGTTTGTATAAATGTGCTTTGTGAAAGAGTAAACATTATCTAGACCATGGATTTTAAATTTATCAGTTATGAATAGAATAACATATTTAACACATGAAATATTGATCAAAGCATTGCATTTTCTCAGTTTGCTTTCCTTCTTTTTTTTTCCTTTAAACAGTATATTGGTATTGATCTTGATTAGTAATTGTTCACATTCTGTCTGAGCTTTCATGATTTATTCAATTTTTTTATTATCACAAATTCCATTCCTCTTTCATATTTTAAATGTTGGAATATAAAACATTTATCATAACACAGTTTGGGATATTCAGATATTATATGGAGCATATCTTCATTTTCTGTGTGTGTGTGTGTGTGTGTGTGTGTGTGTGTGTGTGTGTGTGTGTGTGTGCGTGCTGGTAAAATTACATTATCTTTTTCATCATGCAACAATGCACAAATTTCTACATTTGTGGTGTGTGTGTGTGTGTGTTTGTGTGTGTATGTGTATGTGTGTGTACGCATGTGCATGTATGTGTGTACATTTGCACATGTGTGAAAGTGTGTCTATATTTGTGCATGCAGCCCTGAATATTTATAGGGTTTTTTTGTTACGGTTGTTTTTGGGGGGGAGTTTTTGGTTTAAAGGGCAAAAAGAAAAAAAAAACTTACTCATTTCTACATTTTCCATCTGATTTCAGCGCCAGAAAAACCCGAAAAAAAGTAAATAAACAAAAACAAGATGGAGTCACCCACATCACATCACTCACAAGCGAGCCTGGAAAAAGAGACCGACACATTCTGGAAGATTCTTCTACCATGAACCCATCATCTGACTGACAACCTTGGTAGATCCAGTATTGAAAGCTATTTGTGTTCGGGAGATCGCTGTGCTGTTTCTCTTTGCCTAATTCTTCATTGTCCTGTCCCTGTTGTATCAACTCAGTTAAAACTCTGTAGTGTTCTGTCTGAGTGAGTTTCTGTGAGTGTTATACACATTTACTTGTGTGTGTATGCATGTGGGCAAAACATTTTCTGATCTTGAAAGAAAATGTTTATTCTCATACCTATCGAAAAAGGAGGATTTTTGTTTCAAGTTCTCATTTAACAAAGACACAGTTACCTTATCTGATTTGTGGGAAACAAATGCACATGTAAACAGGAAGAAAATTTTTTGTAAAAAAAGAAGACTTAAGCATGGATGGTGCTGCTCTTTTGGCGATGCCCTCTCCCCAGGGAGAGCAGCCCACATTCCATGCAGAGAAATCTGCCATGACTTGAAGTGAAGTACAATACAATACAATACAATACAATACAATACAGTACAGTACAGTACAGTACAATACAATACACAATAATGAAATACTGACACACCGCTGCACCATGTGTAAACCAGTACAATGCAAGTCAGATAAGGTAGGTGTTGTGTTGCTAAAAAAAATAAAATTTTGTATTAAAAAAAAAAAAAAACCCAACAAAAGCAAAAGCAATAAAGAAATAAAGCTGCTTTGGCGAGTTGTATGTATTATGGTGATTGTGATAGTGTACTGGTCAGCTAGGATCAAGAAGAAAAAGAAACAAAAAATCTCATCTGGCAGTGTGTGTGTGTGTGTGTATGTGTGTGTGTGTGTGTGTGTGTGTGTGCATGTGTGTGTGCGTGCATGTGCGTGTGTGTGTGTGTGTTTTAACCAATATTGGTATTTATCTTGAAGATGGGTTCTTCAAGGGAGGGCGGGGGAGGATGCCAGTGATAGTATTATTTTTTAATTTCTTTTTTGTTCAAACTTTTTTTTTCAGTAAGAAACTGTGTGGTAGGTTAATCATTCTATGTTGGGAAAAATATTTATCAAACCTTCGTTTCCTTTGGAGGGAAAATAGACTATAATTAATAGGTGTTTAACCCTTTCAGTACAGTAAGCCTGTTTTCTGGCTCAGCTTTCTGCTTCCCTTCAGTCCTGTAAGGAGGAAAACTGGCGTGACCGAATTTGCCTTCAGTTCATGGGTTTCTGAGCTGCTGAAGAGTGCAAAACTGGTTCCTAGGTAAATTTTACTTACACACACTTGAAGCTTTATATTCTTGTGGGAAAGGAGCAGTGTTTGCCGTATCAAAACTGTTTTCCAGGGTCCGTTGATGCCAGTTAGCCGCACGACGGATCACTATAAACAAACCCTCCTCTGGTACTGTTATCACCGGGAAATCGGCTGACAGGACTGAAGGGGAGAGCGCCGGGGCAGAAATTCAGGATAGGGGAAGTAATTGTGAGCAGATATTCAGTGCTGTAAGGGTTAATAAAATAAACTTCTCTGGTTTTGTTTTGTATTTCAGTAAATATGCTTTTTTCTTACTCAATACACAAGTTTTTTGTCTGTGTCAATTCACCAGTAGTATTCTAAACTTGAGAGTTTGAAACGATGACATTTGCTGAACTTGTATCATGTTTTAAATATTGATTTTGAAAACTGTCACCTATCTATGTACCATGTGTGTACACTCTGCTGTTTGTGATATGTTTTGTGCCAGTAGCATCGAGAGTGGTAAATAAAATAACGTCAGCATTAAAACTGTATGGAGACATGAAAACTGATGCTGTGTGTGTGTGTGTGTGTGTGTGTGTGTGTGTGTGTGTGTGTGTGTGTGTGGTGTGTGTGTGTGCTTTGCATGCCTCTTTGAGTTTTGACCTTTTTTTTCTGTGTGTGTGTGTGTGTGTGTGTGTGTGTGCATGTAAAAAATTATGTAGTTAACACAAAGAAACTCCAAACAGAAAAAAACCATAAATGAAAAGTCTGCCACTACTTCTGCTGGTTTTCTTTTTGTTTTATAAAGTGTTTCAGAACAATTGCAGTGGTCTTGTTATCCATCACATTCAGTAAGGAAGGTGGCTTGTTTCCTTTTCTTTTTTTCTTTCATCCTTTCATATTGAGGATAATGGAATAAGCACTTTTGTGCTTTTTT
Source organism: Stramonita haemastoma (assembly GCA_030674155.1). Classification (NCBI taxonomy): domain Eukaryota; kingdom Metazoa; phylum Mollusca; class Gastropoda; order Neogastropoda; family Muricidae; genus Stramonita; species Stramonita haemastoma. The sequence continues at coordinate 12,306,572 of CM060345.1, read as the reverse complement.
TACATTCAGTCCCCATGTGTATGCAGTTTGTAAATTTTCTCATCTGTCCCCACCAGCAAACAATGGCCTACTCTTCCAAAATGCAGAACAGGATTTAATGTGAACACAAGATGTTCTACGTGCATTCACACACAGGGCCTCAGCTTATAGTCTCATCTGAAGGACTTTTGGGGAGGGTGGAGTCGGCACTGACGTTAACTCCAGGGGAAAAATCTCCTCGAGCAGGAATCGAACCCAGGTCAGATTGCAAGCGCAATGTTCTGACCACTAGGCTATCCCATCCCCATGGCAGGATGGTTAAGACATTTGCCTGCTAACAAGTACACCGTGAGGTTCTGGGTTCTGATCCCAACCTTGCTCTTTCTTCCCAGTGTGACGAAAAAATTTTAATGAAAGTCAAAATTCTTCAGATGAGACTATAAACCCTGGCCATGTGTGTGAATGCATGTAGAACATCTTGCGCACATGTTAAAACCTGTTCCGCCTTTAGGAGAGAAGGCAGGCCATTGTGTGCTGGTAGGAGCAGATGACAACACCTTTTTTAAAAGCACATGCATACAGGTGTCATGTTTAGACACCATCCCTGAAGTCGGAATGCGGCTACCTGAATAGTAGAAAACAAAGAAAAGGTCACAAGTGCAAACATTTCACCATTGGTGAACCTTGGAGCTCTAGCTGAGGAATGGAAAAAAATATTCATCTCATCTTACACACCTGAGCTCATGATTTCTCTGTGTGGTAAGGAAGTTGACTCCTTGTATGTGATAAATGCTCCCATCTTATTCTCACCAATACCACCATAACCGTCCTCGTACACGTGCGTGTGCACATGTGCAAACACACCACACACACACTCTCTCTCTCTCTCTCTCTCTCTCTCTCTCTCTCTCTCTCTCTCTCTCTCTCTCTCACACACACACACACACACACACACACACACACACACACACACACACACACACACTATTATATATCCTTCACTATTTAATTCATCATCAATCAAAAACTCGAAAAGGCTTAATCAATAACCCAAATCAACCTTGATCCGAAAACAAAACAATGGTCAAATTTCTTCTTTCTGTATGGTTCCCATGTAAACACTTTTTTTTTTTTCATATTCTTGAACATATCATATGCATAAATACCAACCCAAAACCAAATTAATACGTTCTGCATTATTTTATGCATACACTAATGGTCAACATTTTGAATACTTTAATCATAAGAAAAGACTCCTGTATTTTTCCATATGTACAGTAAACTCACTTTGTATGTGATGTTTCTTAAATGATAAATGATTGCACACTGTTAGAAAAAATCACACGGAATATCATAGTAAAAGAATTTATGTGTTACAGTATAAAAAATTCATTCGTTATGTATTATTTCACACACGCACAGATTCTTCATCACTGTTCAAAATATTCTAATCATATTGCTTATAAACAACCAGCAGTCTGAAACAATATCAGCACAGTCCAACAGGCAGAAAATGGCTTAACACAGAGACTTCACCATCAGATCTCACTGACCAGAAGATGGTTTTTAGTGAGGTCATCATACGTTCTCTTCTCCACTTCACGCATGCAGGACATCACACTGAAATTATTTCAGACCAAAAACCTAACGAACACCCACACCCACCCACCACCAAAAGAACCCCACAAAGAAAGAAAAAAGAAAAAGAAAAGTTCACACGCATTTTTCATTCAAACATGACACGCATAACTTTTTTCTTTTTTTCTGAGCTCCTTATTGCCTTCTATCCTTTGTAAATGCAAATGTGTAATATATATATATATGTGTGTGTGTGGGTGGGTGTGGGTGTGTGGGTGTGTGTGTGTGTAAATGTCAAGAAAGTACTAACAAGTATGAAATATTTTCACACCTCTGACTCGAACACACAGACAGTTATTTTACTAGCCTTCACCCTTTGGACACACTCATAATGACTTAGATGGATGAAAAATGCTGCCATAATATGACAGTGAAGAAGTCCTGAAAAATAATGCGGTAACACAGCAGTGAAAAAGTCCACAAGTGACTAGGTAAGGCCATTTTAAATAACCTGATGCGTTATTTCCTTTTTTCAATTCTTATTCCGGAAGTGACTAGGTAAGGCCATTTTAAATAACCTGATGCGTTTTCTCCTTTTTTCAATTCTTATTCCGACTGTATGCATGCATGTATCAAAAGATAGATTACACTTTGTACATAGACTGGGGTGGCTTTGCTTTGTTATGATCTAGTTTCTGCATTAAAAATTTTTTTTTATCACACAATACATAACCTGTGGCAGAAATAAAAAAGAGAGGTCAAAATGTTTTTGGAATCCTAGAATAAGATGACATCAATCCAGCAACCAAAAAAAAAAAAAACAAAAGAAGAGAAAAAAGATCCACATGAGATCTGAATGAAAACTTCAGCTGCTCTGAAAAAATAGAATCCCTGAGAGAGAAACAT
>CM060345.1:12289109-12299109 GCA_030674155.1 Stramonita haemastoma | reverse complement strand
ATCTCTATAAATCAAGCCTTGCTTATTCAGGAAGAACATTGTGGAATAGCCTACCCCCTTTTCTAAAATCAGTTCCTTCAAAACAAATGTTTAAGAAACTTTTGAAGAAACATTTGATGGACAAACTATAAGTCCGCATTTATGTTTGATACTACCTCACATTTAGCTGCTTGTTGTTATTCATGCCCATGTTATATAATATTTGTATCATTTGTATGTATGATGTGAGCTTATGTTGTATTGTCTTGGGTTTGTTTTTTGTTTTGTTTTTTATCTTGAGATTTGTTGGAAAGTAATCCTGATTTATTTTAGTTTTTCAACAAAGGTTGATATTTGTCTTTGAATGTTTTAGAAGTCAATTTACATGATTTTTTTTGTGAGGGCAGGATGAAAAAAAGTTGTGTAAACTTAATCTTTTACCCTCAATAAAGATCATTTTGACTTGACTTGACTTGACTTCACTTCACACACACACACACACACACACACACACACACACACACACACACACACACACACACACACACATATATTGCAGTATTTATCGTACTCAAGTTCACTTGCTTCTATTTGTTATCTTTTTGTATGTATAGTTCAAGCAGTTTCTGATGGTTAGACCTGTTTTGTTGTTGTTTTTTCTATTATCCTCCATTCACCTGTCCACACAAACACACCGACTTTTTTTTTTTTTTTTTTTAAATTTATTTTCCTTCGCAATCATTTGTCTAAAATCACTTTTTAGTGGATAGACATTAAATTGAAGACACACACACATGCACACTCACACCCACACACCCCCACACACATACAAATACACACACCCCCTCCCACTCACCCACCCACCCACCCCCACACACAAACACACACACTGACACACCCACATTCCCCCCCTCCTACCCACCTACCCACCCATCCACCCACACCCACATACCCCCACACACAAACACACACCCCTCCAACCCCTAACCCCCCCCCCCCCTCCCCCCAATTACCTCTGCCCCGAAACAGGCACCGATGAAGCCGCTGCGTGAAGCGTTGCAGCCTCCAATCTTGATGGTGCCCCGGACGGCAGACGTGTAGTCCTGTCCAGTCAACACCCGTGAAGGGCGGACTGGAAGGACCCGGGCAAGTCTGTCACAACAGGGAAACACTTCAAGGTTAGGCTGGAATAGAGAGGCAGGAGGTAGGGGTTTTGTCTAGGTTCTATCAATCAAGTCGTAGCAAAGTCAATCTGTATAGGTTTTATAAGTCAAGTCGTATCAAAGCAGTACTCTGATCACTGAGCTATCCCGTCCTCAACTCACCTATGGTCAGTTTCCACAGACAATGGACAGTTCATAGTTAGGCTGGAATAGGGAGGAGGTAGGGATTTTGTCTTGGTTCTTTCAATCAAGTCGTAGCACAGTCAATCTGTCGGTTTCTACAGAAAATGAACAGTTTGTGTTTATGTTGGAATAGGAGAGGATTTAGGTCTTGTTTCTGTCCAAATCAAATCGCATCAAAGTTCTTCTATCAGTTTCCATAGAAAATGAGCCATTTATGTTGGAATAGAAGGGGATTTAGGTCTTGTTCCTGTAAAATTAAATCGTATCAAAGCTACACTGTTTTGGTTTCGATTCAAGTAGCTATGAGTGTTTTGAAAGACTAAGGGTGAAGCTGTTGTGATATTTTTTTTTCAATAGCTCAGAACTTTTGGGACTACTTTTCTACAATAGCTGCAAACCTGTTATTTCCACCCCCCCCCCCCTTCCCCCCTCCCCCCCCCTCCCCAACACACACATATTCACACACTTACTTTCACACTTTGCCTGCTAATACCACAGCTTTGCAAAAAGAGATTGAATGAATCTGAACACACTGCCTTCACTCCCAAAGTCATCAACTCACGTCAGTCTTAACACACTCCGGACAGCCAGTTCTCTCCCTTGCTTTTCCCCACAGATGGCCCATTTATAATCGTTTGCAAAAAAAAAATCATAAAAAATACAAAACACATAGTAATAAAATAGCCGCCGCTGTAGTCTAGTGGTTAGGGCGTTGGACTCATAATCTAAAGGTTGCGGGTTCGATCCCAGCTTTCGGCTATGGTGTTGTGCCCTTGGAAAAGGCACTTTACGGCTATTTTCTCACCCCACCCAGGTGTAAAAGGGGTACCAACCTTGTGTTGGGGGTTAACCCTGCGATAGACTGGCGTCCCTATCCAGGGGGGAGTCTATGACTCTCAGTCGCTTAACGCCACAGAAACCGGGATAAGCACCGGCCTGATGAGCCTTAGGCTCGGGACAGACTTTAACTTTTTTAACTAGTAAGAAAATGACATTTTCTGAACTTATGAATAACATGCTGGGTTAGTACATATCAAACGATCAAAGCTATCACTTAAATATTTGAGCTTTGACTAACATGAAGAAAATACTCCAAATTTTGTACTCCATATCACGACTATGTGACGGCTACTCTTTGCAACCACGAACAAAGAGTTCGGAACACACGGAATCACCCAACAACGCTCTGCATTCCACCTTGGACAGACTCACGAAGCTATGTTAAGCTGCACTAGTCATAGTATCAATGCGGCCGCCGCGAGAAAGATCTGCAAACAGCAAATCCACTATAGCAGATGGCCATCCAGAACCACTGCTTTACACTGATCCACTATAGCAGACAGCCGTCCTCTGAGAGTTTATAAAAAACACACACACACAAAAGAAAAAAACTTGTGTCAGTCTTTACCCCCCCAAAAAACATGCAAAAAACCCAAAAAAACACACAAAAACACCCAACAAAATTCATGTCAGTCTTTACAAAAAAAAACTCCACAAAAAAACAACAAAAAAACCCCATAAAAAATCAACAACAAAACTCATGTCAGTCTTTACAAAAAAACAAAACAACAAAAAGACAACCCCACCCCACCCCCCCCACAAAAAAACAACAAGAAAACTCACATCAGTCTTTGCAAAACAACTCACACTAAAAACAACAACAAAACTCATGTCAGTCTTTAAAAAAAAAAACATACAAAAAACCCCAACAACAACAAAACCCCATAAAAAAAAAACAAACAACAAAACTCACGTCAGTCTTTACACAAAACACACACACACAAAAAAAAACCAACAAAATACCCACAAAAAACAACAACAAAACTCACGTCAGTCTTTACGAAAAAAAACCACACAAAAAAACCCCAACACTCCCCTCACAAAAAAACAAAAAGAAAACTCATGTCAGTCTTTACAAACAAAAACACACACACAAAAAACAACAACAACAAAAACTCTCATCAGTCATTACAAAAACACACACACAACACACACACAAAAAAACACCAACAAAAAACCACCAACACACACAAAAAAAACAACAACCATAACAAAACTCACGTCAGTCTTTAAAACACACACACACACACACACACACACACACACACACACACACACACACACACACACACACACACACACAAACCAACAACAAAACTCACACCAATCTGTAAAAAAACAACAACCCCCCCCACACAAAAAAAAACACCAACACTCCCCCCTCCCCCCCCACAAAAACAACAACCAAAAAACCCACACACAAAAAACCCCAACCACAACAACCAAACTCACGTCAGTCTTTGCGGAACTTCTGGGTGACGGCCTCGTGGTGCGAGGAGCCGCGACACTCCACGACCTTCCGCAGGTGGCCAATCACGGCCCGGTCCAGGTCCTGAGGGTTGCGGCGACCTTTGTCCTCCATCTCCCCCATCACCCTCTCCACCACGTCCTCGCTCTTCCCGTGCAGGATAAACTGCTCCAGGATTCTGGGGGACCGGACAAAAAAAAATCCACAAGTTTATTTTAGTTATTTTTTTAAAAATATATTTTATACCACTTTATGTCACAGCAGTCACCACTGTAGTCTAGTGGTTAGGGCGTTGGACTCATAATCTAAAGGTTGCGGGTTCGATCCCAGCTTTCAGCTATGGCGTTGTGCCCTTGGAAAAGGCACTTTACGGCTATTTTCTCACCCCACCCAGGTGTAAAAGGGGTACCAACCTTGTGTTGGGGGTTAACCCTGCGATAGACTGGCATCCTATCCAGGGGGGAGTCTATGACTCTCAGTGGCTTAACGCCACAGAAACCGGGATAAGCACTGGCCTGATGAGCCTTAGGCTCGAGACAGACTTTTAACTTTTAACTTATGTCACAGCAGATTTCTCTGCGTGAAATTCGGGCTGCTCTCTCTCTTCCCCGGGGAGAGAGAGCGCGTCGCCACCACAAGTGCAAAGCCTACCCTTTTTTTTTTTTTTCTCCTAAGGGATGGTTGTCTAAACACGACACCTGTGTGCTTGCTGGTTTTTTAAAAATAATTTTGTCATCCGCTCCTACCGGTACATGATGGCCTGCTCTTCCGAAAGGCAGAACAGGGTTTTAACGTGTGCGCAAGATGTTCTGCGTGCGTTCGCACACGGGGCCTCGCTTTATAATCTCATCCAAATGACAATGACACCAATCCAATCCGATTTTTTTGCTTATAGCTCCACCGACCACACAGGGCTTATCGGGGTTGTCACCTAGTAAGATTGTTAAATCTCAGATTAATACTGTGCAACTACATACAGATCAACCCTCTTGCATTCGGATTCTCTGAACACAAACTGCCCCTAGTTTTCACATTCCATCATGGTGAAATCAGGTCAGGGCACACATGCTCTCTGGCCTTTTCCTCCTTCTAAGTACATACCAGCAGCTATAATTACTTCCAGACTCTCAACAGGGTTTCTCCTGCTAGCCTGATAGAGCTTTGGCATGTGGTAGCAATTAGTGATGATCACAGCGTGATGGAAATCTACTGTGTGTAAATCCTGGCAAGTCCCAGTTTGGGACTAAGAGGGTTAAAAACAGGGTATGACAATTTTAGATGATGTAGAACTTTTATTTGAAATGAAAAAAAAAGGGAAAGACAAGAGAATGGAGTCACAACAAATATTAACTGAAGGTGAAAATCTGTTTCCACCAGCACACAATGCCCTACTCTTCTAAAAGGTGAAATGGGGTTTAGCATGTGGGCAAGATGTTCTGCTTGCATTCGCACACGGGACTTCTGTTTATACTTTTATCTGATGGACTTCTGGCAGGAGTGTGGTCTAGTCGGCACTGATGTTAACTCCAGAGGAAAAACCCTCTTGAATGAGATTCTTGTTTGAGATTGAAACACAACACACTACAGTACAATGCGATACAACACAAAATAACACAATACCACACATAGCCTAGTGGTCAGAACATTGCACTCGCAATTTAATGACCCAGATTTGATTCTCGGTCGAGGAGAGTTTTCTCCTGGAGTTAACTTCAGTGCCGACTCCACTCTCCCCAAAGTCCTTCAGATGAGACTTTAAACCGAGGCCCCGTGTGCGAACCCACGCAGAACATCTTGTGTACACGTTAATCCTGATCCGCTTTTTGTAAGAGTAGGCCATCGTCGGCTGGTGGGAACAGATGACATTTACAAAACTGCATACACATGGGGACCGGATGTAAAAAAGCACATGAGTGCTTTTTCCATTATCCTCCATATAAAAGAATAAATAAATAAATAAATAAATAAATAAATAAAGGGAATCACGTTTCCAAGGGAGGCAATTACTATTACCACCCTTTACGAAATAAGTGGCCTAATACGAGTAGCAGACGACAAGCATTCTATCGGTGATAATACGATCTTTGGACACCCTTCTTGCATTCATTTCTCCAAAGTTTTATTTTAAATATTTTTTTAATACCTGTTTTCTTTTAAATCTCACACGACTTCCATTTTTAGGGCTTTTTAGGACTTGTGTGAACCTTGCTACAGTACAATGCGATACAACACAAAATATCACATCACGCGACCCTAAACAAAACAAGCAACGCGTCACCTTGCAGCAGCCAAGGCAACACAGACAGCGGTGTCTGAGTTCTGCGTCACTCGCAGCACATCCTCCACCCTGTCCAGCATCACACACACACACACACACACACACACACACACACACACACACACACACACACACAACACACACACACACACTTCAACACAATACAACACAATATAACACAACAGCATGCAACATCACCTTGCAGCAGCCAAGGCGACACACACACCGCGGTGTCTGAGTTCTGTGTAACTCGCAGCACATCCTCCACCCTGTCCAGCATCTCACACACACACACACACACACACACACACACACACACACACACACACACACACACACACAAGAGTCACCTTGCAGCAGCCAGAGCGACAGAGACAGCGGTGTCTGAGTTCTGCGTCACTCGCAGGACATCCTCCACCCTGTCCAGCATCTCAGCCTGTCCTGCGTACAGCGCGCACACTGGCACCATGCGCAGCACACAGTCCACCTGGTCGTCTTTCTCCGAACCTGCACAGAGACAGAGAGGGAGGGAGGGAGAGAGAGAGAGAGAGAGAGAGAGAGAGAGAGAGAGAGGAGAGAGAGAGAGAGAGAGAGAGAGAGAGAGAGAGAGAGAGAGAGAGAGAGAGAGAGAGAGAGAGAGAGAGAGAGAGAGCATGAACAACATGGGATAATGGTAGCAATAATGACAATAACTCTTTTGTTTTGTGCTTTTCATTAAAATTCACTTAAGGCCAGACACGGGTCGGATTTCAGTGAAAAATCATGATTTTTCATTGTGACGGGGCAGTGATTGGATTACTTCCCATGCGACCAGAACTGCCAATCGCAGCGTCATGGATTTATATTTAGATCCACACCTGTGAATTGTGCGATGTTCTGTATCGTTGGGGGGTGATCGAAAACCATCCGTTGCATGCACTTTGCCCATAGCGGTAAAATGTAGTAATTATGCAGCCTCTTTTTAGAGGCCACATTCCCACTGTCTGACCGTGCAGTCATCGCCGAGAAGTTGTACAGAGCTGCGGCAGATCAAATATCTGCACTCTGTTATATCATGATTTGGGGGGAGGGGGGTGGAAATGGAACCCTAAACATGTATTCTTTCATGTCCCATAATTAAAAAAAAAAAAAAAAAGACATTAATCGTGATAATTCGACAATAAAGATGACAATATTTATTGAGTATAAATGCATACTTGATTTTCTTTCCTCATTTTATCTTTTTACCACCTAATCCATTTTTTGAAAGAACATACACTTTTCAAAGCAAAAGATACAGCATTGAAATCTTGCATGTTTGTTTTTAGTAATATAATCTAAAGTTTTACAGATTTATTTGCATTTATCTTGATAAACTTTGATGTTATAGCAATTTGAAACTTTCTATCCAGCCAAATTTGTCACAAAAATCAGGATTTCACAAGAAAAATTCACAAAAAATCATAAAACTGTACATTGTCCTAAAAAAAATCTGTAAAAGTGAAGAAAGCAATTGTAAAAAACATGTATGCAAAACACAGTTATGTTTAATATTTTTTTCAGTTTTCTTCTTTCAAAATATGATGTTTGTCAGACATTTTGAATTCGTTTCCATAAAAACAGGTCATTCTACATAGTCAAACTATTTTTTCTGATTCCCAAGTGGTATATGATATATCTTAAACAACAGAACCCTTATAACTATTTAAATAAAAATTTTCCCTTTACCACCCATGTCTGGCCTTAAGCCATGGCTAATTCTCTCCCTTGCATTTCTCCCCACAGATGGTCCACTTGTAATTGTTATCTTTTTTAAATCATAAAAAATACAAAACACACAGAAGGTACATGAAATTTACTGAATTTATTAATGATATGCTGGTTTAGTACATACCAAAAAGACTGTAGCTCCCATATCAATACTAGAGCTTTGGCTAACATGAAGAAAATACTAAAAAAAATTTTTTAACTTGCTTGAGATGTCAAAACCCTGTTGTATCGGGTATTCTCAGCAATGGCTAACGAATAAACCTGAACACATGGAATTACCCGACACAGCTGTTCATTTGACCTTAGACAGGTTCACAAATCCGTGTTTTATTGTTTAGCTGCACAAGCCATAGTCTCAGGCAGCCGCCATGTGAAAAATCTGTAAATAGTACAACTGCAACAGCTTTCTGTAGTACAAAAGTATGACTTCAGACCAGAACATTTATAAATAGCCACGAAAAATCTTACTATTGAGGACCCTTGGAGCTCTAGGCCAGAAACAACAAAAAAATACCACAGTTGTTTGTCATTCGTTGTCGTTGTCATTGTCATCATCATCATCACCGCCACCATCCACTACCTGTGTCCTCTTTTCCCTCCTCCATGTTCTTCAAGAAATCCTTGATGCTGGCGTGTCTCCACGGTCTGTGGATGGGGAGTGTGGGCTTCACATCTGTACAATCCAATCCAATCCACACACACACACACACACACAGAACACACACACACACACACACAATCAGAGAGAGAGACACACACAGAGACACACACACAGACACATACACACAGACACACACACACACACTCTGTTACAAACAGATTCAGAAGGTGGAGATGTTATTTAGACTGACAGGCCACCGGCATCCCAAAAGGAGAAGATGGAGATAAAACTCAACACAACAGAAAGCGTTAAGGGATGCACTGACTAAGGGAAGATCACGTCGCTTACCTTTGACCTCTCTGTGGCTGTAAGCACTCTGATTTCTGCTAGGAAATCTTAACATCAGTAACTTATGATCTTGTAACTGACCTTCATGGAATGGTTCAGGTATTTTTGACTTGACGTACATCTGCACCTGAAAAACATCTTGTACTGCATTTAATCATACTTCCATTCCATTCCTTCTGGTCATCTAGTGTGCTATTGTGTAGCGTTTTTTCACACAACACTTACACATCCCTCTCCCATTCAAAAGAAACAGTAGCAATACACACCTCTGAAAAAAATCTTGAAAATATTAAACATTGAGCTTTCAAGCAAAAAATAGTGGTCAGCACACTGAAATCCACAGAGAGGTCAAAGGTGAAGCAACATGATCTTCGTCCAACTGACCTATCACCAGTTACAATCCTCTTAGTCCCGAACCGGGATTTACCGGGATTGAATATTTGCCCCCCCCCCCCCTTCATCCCAAACCAGGATTTGCCAGGATTTACACAGAGTAGATTTCCATCACTCTGAGACCATCACTAATTGCTACCATATATATGCCAAAGCTCTATCAGGCCAGAGGTACAAAGCCTGCTGAGAGTCTGGAAGTAATTACAGCTCCTGGTATGTACTTAGAAGGAGGAAAAGGCCAGGGAGCATGTGTGCATGACCTGATTTTGTGATGGAATGTGAAATCTAGGGGCAGTTTTGTGTTCAGAGAATCCGAATGCAAGAGGGTTAAGGAAAGTCATGCTTTGTCAATATCTAAAGAATTTTCTTCACCCCCCTAGAATAACAATAATGCTACATAGTAATACTTGCCCTTATGTAAATGAGTAAGGTGTGTTGATGCATGAAAGAAACTCATTAATGCGTTATGTATCTTCGCATGCTATCATGCGTAATAATTTGGAGAGGGGGAGGAGTTGGAAATCAAACATAAAAGCCTCTGTGTGTGTGTGTGTGTGTGTGTGTGTGTGTGTGTGTGTGTGTGTGTGTGTGTGTGTGTGTGTGTGTGTGTGTCTGTGTGTCTGTGTGTTTGTGTAGTGGGGGGAGGGGGGGGAGTGAGTGCCTGTGCATGAGTGTGTGTGTGTGTGTGTGTGTGTGTGTGTGTGTGTGTGTGTGCTTGCGTGCGTGCGTGTGTGTCTGTGTCTGTGTCTGTATTGGGATGGGGGTGGGGAAAATGATAAAAGTCTGAATGTCATAAAGGTGTAGACTCACTGAATGTGTGTATGTGTATATATATATATATATATATATATATATATATATATATATATATATATATATATATATATATATAAAATTATATGGGTACACATGTTATCACTGAGATACACTGGCACATTTGTGTTTCTTACTTTACAATGTTAATCGTTGCAGATCTGGAAATAATCTTTACATGAAGT
>CM060345.1:12271609-12279109 GCA_030674155.1 Stramonita haemastoma | reverse complement strand
GTAGTGTGTCATGCCTTGCGTGATAAAGTGTGTCAGGCTGTCTCACCTGTAGTGTGTCATGCCTTGCGGATAAAGTGTGTCAGGTTTCACTTGTAGTGTGTCATGCCTTGTGTGTCAGGGTGTCTCACCTGTAGTGTGTCATGCCTTGCGTGATAAAGTGTGTCAGGGTTTTTCACCTGTAGTGTGTCATGCCTTGCGTGATAAAGTGTGTCAGGGTGTGTCACCTGTTTGTGTGTCATGCCTTGCGTGATAAAGTGTGTCAGGGTGTTCATCCTGTAGTGTGTCATGCCTTGTGTGTCAGGGTGTGTCACCTGTAGTGTGTCATACCCTGCGTGATAACGTGTGTCAGGTTTTTCACCTGTAGTGTGTCATGCCTGCAGGATAAAGTGTGTCAGGTTTTCACCTGTAGTGTGTCATGCCTTGCAGGATAAAGTGTGTCAGGCTGTCTCACCTGTAGTGTGTCATGCCTTCAGGATAAAGTGTGTCAGGGCTGTCTCACCTGTAGTGTGTCATGCCTTGCAGGATAAAGTGTGTCAGGCTGTCTCACCTGTAGTGTGTCATGCCTTGCAGGATAAAGTGTGTCAGGTGTCTCACCTGTAGTGTGTCATGCCTTGCAGGATAAAGTGTGTCAGGGTGTTTCACCTGTAGTGTGTCATGCCTTGCAGATAAAGTGTGTCAGGGTGTGTCACCTTAGTGTGTCATGCTTTGTGTGTCAGGTGTGTTCACCTGTAGTGTGTCATGCCTCTGCGTGATAACGTGTGTCAAGGTTTTTCACCTGTAGTGTGTCATGCCTTGCAGGATAAAGTGTGTCAGGCTGTCTCACCTGTAGTGTGTCATGCCTTGCAGGATAAAGTGTGTCAGGGTTTTTCACTTTTATTGTGTCATGCCTTGCGTGATAAAGTGTGTCAGGGTTTTTCACTTTTATTGTGTCATGCCTTGCGTGATAAAGTGTGTCAGGCTGTCTCACCTGTAGTGTGTCATGCCTTGCATGATAAAGTGTGTCAGGGTGTTTCTCCTGTAGTGTGTCATGCCTTGTGTGTCAGAGTGTGTCACCTGTAGTGTGTCATGCCCTGCGTGATCAAGTGTGTCAGGGTATGTCACCTGTAGTGTGTCATACCTTGCAGGATAAAGTGTGTCAGGCTGTCTCACCTGTAGTGTGTCATGCCTTGCAGGATAAAGTGTGTCAGGGTGTGTCACCTGTAGTGTGTCATGCCTTGCGTGATCAAGTGTGTCACACGTTCAGGATCTGAGGATTCAGGGAGGATGTGGTGATGGCAGTTTTTGTTGTTGTAGTTTGTTTGGGGTTTTTGTTTTATTACTTTAACATTAGCGTCATACTTTGTCTTCTTAGCCAGCTAGCTGGGCTGTCATTGTATTGTATTGTGTTTGATTGTATTGTATTGTGTTTGATTGTGTTGCATTGTGTTTCATTGTATTGTATATTGTTTCACTGTGTTGTATTGTATTGTGTTTCATTGTATTGTACTGTATTGTACTATATTGTATTTCATTGTATCTTATTTTATTTTTTATTTATTTGTTATTTTATATCGAGGATAATGGAGTAAGCACTCGTGTGCTTTTTTTTTTTTTTTTTTACATCCAGTCCCCATGTGTATGCAGTTTCGTAAATCTTGTCATCTGTTCCCACCAGCACACAATGGCCTGCTTTACGAAAAGCGGAACAAGATTTAACATGTGCGCAAGATGTTCTGCGTGCGTTCGCATACGGGGCCTCGGTTTATAGTCTCACCCAAAGGACTTTGGGAGGAGTGGAGTCAGCACTGATGTTAACTCCAGAGGAGTGTGTGTTTGTGTGTGCTTTTTATTAACAATTTTTTTTTTTTAATTCTCTCATATCGAGGATAATGGAGTAAGCACTCGTGTACTTTTTTACATCTAGTCCCGTGTGTATGCAGTTTCGTAAATCTTGTCATCTGTTCCCACCGGCACACAATGGCCTACTTTTACGAAAAGCGGAACAAGATTTAACGTGTGCGCAAGATGTTCTGCGTGCGTTCGCACACGGGGCCTCGGTTTATAGTCTCACCCAAAGGACTTTGGGAGGAGTGGAGTCAGCACTGATGTTAACTCCAGAGGAGTGTGTATTTGTGTGTGTTTGTGTGTGTGTGTTTTGTGTGTGTGTGCTCCATTTTTTTTTCATTCTTTCATATCGAGGATAATGGAATAAACATTCATGTGCTTTTTTCATCCAGTCCCCGTGTGTATGCAGTTTCGTAAATCTTGTCATCAGTTCCCACCGGCACACAATGGCCTGCTTTTACGAAAAGCGGAACAGGATTTAACGTGTGGGCAAGATGTTCTGCGTGCGTTCGCACCCGGGGCCTCGGTTTATAGTCTCATCCGAAGTGTGTGTGCGCGCGCGCGCGTGTGTATGTGTGTGTGTGTGTGTGCATATTTTTTTTTCTTTTTGTTTAGAATTTAGACTATCATCACATTATGCCACTGATGTGACTATTGTTGTCATTGTTGTTGATTTTTTCTTTTTCATTTTCTTACATACTTTTCTTTGTAGATGGCTTGATGAAAAAAAGCAAGTGTTTTGCTTAATCAATGTACCATCTGTAAATAAAAATTTGACTTTGACTTTGACTTTGACTGAAGTAGACCAGCCCCTGTGCTGTGTCTTCTCTGGCTGGTGTCCTCTCGGCGGCTTAGTATTGATAGCTCCTTGTGGAATAATTCTGACGTTGAGGGCAAGACAGAATGTATCTCAGTGTGACTGTGGTTGTAAGATTGGAGTGAACAATGTGAAACTAGCAATAGTCATAATAAATTAAAAAAAAATTTTTTATGCCCCCGGTACGGAATAGCTCAGTGGTCAGAGCGCTCGCTTTCCCCCAGCCAATGTTAAGCAGCGTCGAGCGTGGTTACTTGTTGGATGGGTGACCGTTTGCGCGCCTTGGCTTCAGTACACTCCTCTCTTCAGTTCACCCAGCTGTAAATGTGTACCTGCCCTCTTTAGGGTCAGGGAAGGTAAAGCAGCGAGGGAGAGGAGATGGGGCCCCTCAACATGCTGGCCCCTAGAAAGCTGAGGTCTCTGAACCTCGCTCCCCTACGACCACCGAGGTTGTGGGACACCTTTACCTTTTTACTTGTGTTACTTTGGCCCAGGCCAAAAGCTGTGTCAGTTATTGATATCAGCTAGTTGCCAGGCCTCACTAAATGTGTATGTTGTAAAATGTTGTGTTGAGATTGCCTTTCAGCCTGACAAGCTCTTAGACATAACTACCTGCACTCTCCTTTAAAGAGAAAAAAAGTCCTCTGAAGACAGAATTGGCTGCCTATATGGCGAGGTACTTGAAAACAGTCGTTACACGCAAACTTCTCATTCAGTGTAAAATTTCAATCTCGCAGTGATTTCCAGGTGGGATGAGCGAGTTAGAGTGCATTATGGGTGACCCTCTGAGTGTTAAGCTGGGGAACGCTACAACAACAACAACATATGTCACCCATATTTATTTCATTTATTTATTTTATTATTTTTAAAATTTATTTATGTATACTTTTATATTGAGGATAATGGAATAAGCCCTCTTTGCTTTTTTTTTTTTTTACATCCAGTCCCCGTGTGTATGCAGTTTGTAAATCTTGTCATTTGTTCCCCCCGGCACACAATGGCCTACTCTTACGAAAAGCAGAACAGATTTAACGTGTGCGTACGATGTTCAGCGTGCGTTCGCACACGGGGCCTCGGTTTATAGTCTCATCCGAAGGACTTTTGGGGGGGGAGTAGGAGTCGGCACTGTTTGTTAACTTATGGAGAAAAAATCTCCTCAACGAGAATCGAACTCGGATCGTCAAATTGCGAGCGAATGTTCTGACCACTAGGCTATCCCATCCCCTGGATAGATATTTCCCCATAGAGACAGACAGACAGACAGACAGACAGACAGACAGACAGACAGACAGAAGAAGATGACAGATAGATAGATAGATAGATAGATAGATAGATAGATAGATAGATAGATAGATAGATAGATAGATGGATGTGATGGATGGAATGGATGGATGGATGGATGGATGGATGGATGGATGGATGGATGGATATATAGATGATAGATAGATAGATAGATAGATAGATAGATAGATAGATAGATAGATAGATAGATAGATAGATAGATAGATAGATAGATAGATGGAGAGAGACAGAGACAGAGACACAGAGACATACATACAGACAGACAGACAGACAGAGATTTAAAGCTTGAGAAAACTAAATGTTACTGTGATTGTCTTAAATATGTTCAAAATGTTTCGTTAAATGCATGCTAATATAAAAAAATGAATGTGTTTGTGCATCACAAGTAACACAAACATATGTTTGAAATATAAAAAAGACAAGATAAGGACAAAAATAAACAAAACACACAAACAAACAAAATAATTACAAAGATACTAAGCATTTTGTCAGACGAGACAAAATTCGAACAAAACATGAACACACACAAAGGATACCACCAAACACAGATTGACAGTTCGTGTTACATATAGAGACCACATAATCTTCTCATATACACTGTCCAAACACGTGAAGCTTTTATTTTCAAACTATTGAAGAGGAAACAGACTGGAAAAGACGTGTTAGGAATAAAAAACACACACAAAAGAGATTCTGCTCCTATTTAAAAAAAAAAAAATTGAAAGGAAAGGAAATTACCACGGAGAGAAAGGTTACGATTCCAAGCTTTTGATGCAGAATTGAACTAACTGATGAAGAAGCAGATAGAAGACTATAACTTTCGCACCACACACCGCACACACACACACACACACACACACACACACACACACACACACACACACACACACACACACACACCATTTTTCTTTTCTACTTTAAGGAGAAATCAAGCCACCACGAAAAAAAAAAACAATGATCACAAAAAATGTCATACTAAATCAACGCCACTCAAAATAAACAATTCATGGAATGATCTGATTTTGGTGAAGGCTGGCTTTTTAAATACTTCTTCATCTTAAATCACAGTGTATTGCTTTTTTTCTTCATTTTTTTTATAGCTTAAACACTCAGTGCTCGCACAAACATTTTGATAACAACATCTGCAACAAAAAGCTGAAAAATTGTTCTTTTTTTTGACAGTTTGAACCAGCACAACCTTCCTCAACAGAAGAACAATTATCACTCATCGTTGCAGATGTTTCCATCAAAGCAAACCTCTCATGACACATTTCATACATGCTTGATTAACCAAGACCTTCAGAATGTTATCACAAGATGAATATTACGTGGAAAAAAAATGAGCGAAAAAAAGTTAGTTATAATGTCATTCAATGAAAGACATGGCAATAATGCGTGTAGTGACCAACAGATGAAGTGATAAGAGATTTATAAAGAAAGCACACAAGCACCAAAAAAATGTAACTAAGAGTTTTTTTGAAGACAAATAATGCCGTGAGGAACAGCACAAGGTTCTAAACACTATTCAGTTGAAAGAACAATTTTTCAGCACACGATAATTATTGGCAAAGTGGTGGCAAACCTGGCAATGTAAAAGTGATATGACTTCTTGGAATATTAACAATATATAATTATGTGTATTTCAACATTGACAATTTGTGTTTCGTTGATTTTTTTTTTAATTTTTTGTCTTGGTGAAGGCGTGAATGACAAAATTGTTGAAAGACTGAAACAGATTGCCGGTGCAATTGAAATACTAGAATTATTGAAACTGAACACACGTCCATAGAACTTTGTGGAAGAACTTTAAATCAGTATTTTTTTTACCTAGTCGGCAAACAAAATTTAGTGACCAGATTAAGTGGTCAAGAAGTTAAATGGTTTTTCATTTCACTAGATTAAAATCATGGGCATGATATCGCTTTAAGCTTGTACAAGGATAAAAATACGTTTGCTTAATATAAAATGTGCAGTTTGTTTGCCTAAATCAAACAACTATTCTAGCACAAACAGCTCAAATCCATTTAATATCATTATTCTAAACAGTTTCTGACACATCACTTTCAACAATTGAAACCTGCATTTGAAAATGAAATCTACAATTAATGAAAGTAAACTGTTTCTTTCAAGAAACGCATCCCAAATCGCAAAAGAGTGTTCACTTACTCATAGTAGATCACAAGATAGAGTGCATTAATTTTTATCATTAAAGACGTTACAGTTACTAAATTATACAGACACGAACACCTGCCAGCATAAAGTCCAGAGGTATATTGCATAGAAAAAGTACAAAGCTTTTGTTGTTTTCTTTTTTTTTCTTTGAAGAAAATGTGCTTGAATTAAAAAAAAGAGTTCTTTAAAAAAAAAAAAAAAAAAAAGCAGATCAGTCACAACACGTGAAGAAATATTTTTGATAAGACATTAGTGTTCTCGATGTGTTTAGCTCAGAGAACTTCAGGTGAACGTAAGAGAGCGCGTCTTGAACTCATTTTGTACTGAACCCATTCAACTGTGAACTGATTCACTGACCTACAGATTAAAAAAAAAACAACTTAACTGTGGAGAAATAACTGCTGAATATAAAGAAGATGTAAACAAGACCAGAATGTGGACACAAATGTCTGAAGAATATGACGCATTAGTTAATTTAAACGGTTGATTTCAATGTAGATAAAATGAATGGGTGCTGAATACAAAATAGACACGTAAACACACTGTCTAGCTAAAGACTAAGCATTGAACAGTTTAATAAATAATTCTGTAGCTATTGACTGATTTGATTTCCAGTTCAGTCATACTTTACTAAATACACTCTTATAAAAAAAAACTAATGACTCAACAAAACATACATTCAAACACAGTTAAAAGCAATATCATGAGCTAGCAATTTGCGCTCTGATTATAGACGGGTAGACAATCAAACTACAATACTGAATAACACAATTAGGAAAGACAGTTTATCAAACAAACGAGGGAGAAAATGATTAAAAAAAAAAACAAACCGAAATACAACTGATAGTATTGTCAACTCAAGTCTCAGAAGAATGTTCTCTCTCATATTATTATGCCAGTGCAATGAGTACATGCCCTATTATCATCATCATCATCATCATCATCACGTAAACATCAGTTTACTAGGGAAGAATGAGTACATCATTTTGATTGTTTGATGGTACAGCACAAAATAACAGCACATACATATGAAAAAAGTCTCAAATTAAATGCTCAAACTATACAAAAGTAACACTTGCAACTCAAAGACTAGAAATGAGAACGTGATCATAACTGAACAACACAAATACTAAACAATAAACAGCGAACCACATGTAAGACTAACGAATGAAAATTATTAAGATCCCAACAAACAAACAAAAAGTTTCTGTAAAGTGTCGGACAAGGACACAATTTGGAATCATTTTTCAAGTCACACTGTATACCACCAACACATCCAGTGAATATTGCTGTGTTTCTATCCCAAATCGGGCTGTGGGATATTCAGCTGTATACTTTCAAATGCATGGCTGTCAAAAACCAGGTTCTGAGATCACGCTTTTGAT
>CM060345.1:12246609-12266609 GCA_030674155.1 Stramonita haemastoma | reverse complement strand
ATCGTCCTCTGTGTTGTTTTCCTTGTCGTCCTCAGCGCCAGCTTTCTCTTCTTTGTGGACAGAGGCCGTGTCTTGTGTTGCCACTGCCAGGTCACTGGCCTCGCCCTGGTCTTTGACCTCCGCTTCTTTGGGGGCGTCCTTGACCTCCTCCTGCTTGCTTTGGGCTGCATCCTTTGCCTTGTCCTGTGGTGCCTCTGGTTCTGCGGCTGTCTTCAGTTCCTCCTTTTCAGTCTTTTCCAGTTCTGCCTGACCCTGTACTTCAGTTTCTGGTTTGCCATCTTTCTCGGCAGCGGTTTCAGTGGACAAAGATTCTGGTTTGACCGTTTCACTTTCCTGGACTTTTTCTTGTGACTCTGTCTGGCCAGTTTCTTCTTGTGCCGCTTTGCTGGCGGTTTTGTCTTCCTGGGTCGTCGGACTGGCTTTCACTTCTGTCAGCTCTGCTGTGGACTCAGAGCTTTTATCTACTTCTTCCTGCGTTCTCGTTCGTTTCGTTTGTAAGCTCATCCGTCTTCTTTTCTTCTTTGGGTTCTTCGGTCTGTTCTTCCGCTGCTGAAGTTGTTTTTGTGGATTCTATCACTTCAGTTTGTTTGTTGCTGTCATCCAGTTTTGTTTCACTGATCTGTCCATCAGTTGTGTCTGTCTGAGGGTTTTCATTTACGTCCGTCTTCTTCTGGTCAGATGATGCGAGTTGTTCCTTTTCTTCTGTCTCCTTGTCTGCGGTTGTTTTATCTTCTTCTTTGTCTGCAGGTGCTTCTTTCTCTTCTTTGTCTGCAGGTGCTTTTTCCTCTTCTTTGTCTGCAGGTGCTTTTTCCTCTGCAGGTGCTTTTTCCTCTTTTTTGTCTGCAGGTGCTTTTTCCTCTGCAGGTGCTTTTTCCTCTTCTTTGCTTTCAGGTGCTTTTTCCTCTGCAGGTGCTTTTTCCTCTGCAGGTGCTTTTTCCTCTTCTTTGCTTTCAGGTGCTTTTTCCTCTGCTGGTGCTTTTTCCTCTGCAGATGCTTTTTCCTTTGCAGGTGCTTTTTCCTCTTCTTTGCTTTCAGGTGCTTTTTCCTCTTCTTTGCTTTCAGGTGCTTTTTCCTCTGCAGGTGCTTTTTCTTCTTTGTCTACAGGTGCTTTTTCCACTGCAGGTACTTTTTCTTCTTTTTCTACAGGTGCTTTTTCCTCTTCTTTGCTTTCAGGTGCCTTTTCCTCTTCTTTGCTTTCAGGTGCTTTTTCCTCTTCTTTGTCCTGCAGGTGCTTTTTCCTCTTCTTTGCTTTCAGGTGCTGTTTTCTCTTCTTTTGCAGCAGGCACTGCTTCTTTTTCATCTGTGGCTGGCTTTTCTTCTTCTTGTTCTTCTTTCTCTGTGGATGGTTTGTCTTGTTCCTTATCGGCAGATGCTTTTTCATCTTCTTCTTTGACTGCAGGTACTTTCTCCACTTCTGTAACGGACACTGCTTTGATTTCTTCTTTTTCTGTTTCAGGTTTGACTTCCTTCTCTTCTTCCTTGCTCGCAGCTGGCTTGTCTTCTGCAGCTGGCTTATCTTCTGCAGTTGGCTTGTCTTCTGCAGCTGGCTTATCTTCTTCCTTGCTTGCAGCTGGCTTGTCTTCTGTAGCTGGCTTGTCTTCTGCAGCTGGCTTGTCTTCTGCAGCTGGCTTGTCTTCTGCAGCTGGCTTATCTTCTGCAACTGGCTTGTCTTCTGCAGCTGGCTTGTCTTCTGCAGCTGGCTTGTCTTCTTCCTTGCTTGCAGCTGGCTTGTCTTCTGCAGCTGGCTTGTCTTCTACAGCTGGCTTGTCTTCTGCAGCTGGCTTGTCTTCTGCAGCTGGCTTGTCCTCTTCCTTCACTGCAGCTGGCTTGTCTTCTTCCTTGCTTGCAGCTGGCTTGTCTTCTGCAGCTGGCTTGTCCTCTGCAGCTGGTTTATCTTCTGCAGCTGGCTTGTCTTCTGCAGCTGGCTTGTCTTCTGCAGCTGGCTTGTCTTCTGCAGCTGGCTTTTCTTCTTCCTTCACTGCAGCTGGCTTGTCTTCTTCCTTGCTTGCAGCTGGCTTGTCTTCTGCAGCTGGCTTTCTTCTTTTGCAGCAGTGTTGTCGTCCTCTTCTTTTGCCCGTGTCTTCTCTTCAGCTTTTTCCTCTTCTTTACTTGCAGCAATTTTGCATTCTTCTTGGGCTGTAGCTGTTTTGTCTTCCTCTGTCTTTGTTGTTGCTGCTGATTCTTCTGCTTTATCCGTGGCTGCTTTGTCCTCCTCTTTGTTTTTAACCTCTTCTTTTTCCACGCTTGTTTTGTCTTCCTCTTTGTTCGCAGTTGTGTTGCTCTCTTCTTTCTCATCAGTGGGTTTTTCCTCTTTGTCTGCAGCAGGAGCAGCAGAAACAGCAGGAGCAACAGCTGGTTTCACTGATTCCTCTTCTACTTCTTCCTTTGCAGCCGTTTTCTCAGTTTCTTTCTCTGCTGCTTTGTTGTCTGTTGTGTCCTGTTGCTGACTGCTTGCTTCCTTAGCGATGTCCTTGCTTTCTTCTGGAGCGTCACCTGGTTCTTCGTCAGCTTTCTTTGAGGTGTCACCTGCAGTTTCTGTTTTGGGAGATTCTTCCACCTTGCTCTGTTCTGTGGCTTGTGGTTCGTCTTCTTTTGTGTCTGGTTCAGGTTCTTTTTCAGGTTCTGCTTCTTTTCCCTTTTCAGTTGGTGTTTCTGGTTTATTTTCTGTTGGTGGCTCCTCTGTGACCTTCGCCTTTGTCTCTTCAGGAACTGTTTCTGGTGCCGCTTTGGTGTCGTCTGCTTTGGGTTCTTCAGTCTTGCCAGTTTCTTTGATTTCGTCTTCTGTTTCTGCAGGAACAGCCTGTGCGGTTGTGTCTTTTTCCTCTTTGCTCTCACTTTTGTCAGTAGCTTCATCTTTGGTAGGGGTTTCTTGTGGAGCTTCTTTTTGTTCTGATTGGGCATCTTCCTTTTCCTCTTTTTGTGCTTCTGCACTGGTTGGCTCAGTGGCTTGTTTTGTGGAGTCATCTTCTGCTTGGGAAGTTTCTGTGGTCTTGGCAGCTTCACTTGAGAGTTCTTCCTGAGCCGTTTCTGCTGCTGGTTTCTCAGTCTCCTGTGTGGTCACCGCTTTTGCTTCAATCTTTGGTTCTTCTGCTTCTTCTTTTTCTTTTTCGCTGACTTCTTCATGAAGCTCAGCTACTGTAGTCACTTCAACTGTTTTTTGGTTTCTTCTTTCTCTTGTTTAGTTGTTTCAGTTACTTCAGCGGGTTTTTCTGCTGTTTTGGTTTCTGTGACCTCTTCTGCTGTCTTTGCTGAGTCCTTTTTGTCTTCAGTGTCTTCCGTTTTGGGAGTTTCTGCTTTCTGTGCAACTTCTGGCTTCACCAGTTCCTCCTTCACGTCTTGCTTGGCATCGTCCTGTTTTTTAGCAGCTGTGTCCTTTACTTCTTCTTCAGCTTTTTTCTCTGCTTCAGGCTTTTCATCTGTGGTTGATACTTCTTCTGTCACCGCTTTGTCTGCTCCTTCCTTGTCTTCTGCTGTGGCTGGCTGCTTTACATCCTCATCACCGCCATCTTGTTTAGCGCTCTCTTCTTTCGTTGTGCTAGTTTCTTCTTTTGAGATGACCTCATCTTTCGAAGGTTCTTCCTCTTTTGCTTCTGGAGTTATTTCCTGTTCAGATTTGACTGATTGTGTGGCTTCGATTACTTCTTCGACAGCTTCTTTTTCCTCCTTAGCCTTTTCCTCTGGAGCTGGCGATGCTGCAGGCTGACTCTTGGTTTCTGTGGTGTCTGGTGCGGCAGACGGTTCAGTTTCCTGCTCTTTTACATCTTCTTTCGCCTCCTGAACTTGCTCCCCACCTGTAGTCTCCTGTGCAGCTGTCTCATCCACAGCAACTGCATCTGTTTCATCCGTTGGTTTAGACTCTGAGTCTTCTGTCTTTCCTTCTTCTTCCTGTGTCTCTTCTTTGGTCTTTGATTCCTCAGCAGCTGTTTCCTTGGACGGAGTTTTGCTGTCTTCCTGTGCTACTTCTTGGGTTTCTTGTATAGAATCTTCATCTACTTTTGCTTCTTTCGCTTCTCCCTCCTTCTCCTCCTGTTTTTCTTCTTTTGTTATCGGTACTGCTTCTAGCTTAGTAGCTTTCACTGCTTCCTGTGTTATTATCTCTTGTTCCACTTCCTTACTCTCTGCCTGCTCTGCAGGCTTCCCCTCTACCGCCCCGGATTTCCTAGGAACCAAAGCCTCTTCCACTACTTCTCTGATCTGACTACGGGCTGAGGGGGGTCTGCTGTCTTCTTGCTTGCTGTCCAGGGGCCCTGTTCCAGAGCTTTCTGCTTTGCCTGAGGTGGGCAGTGTGACCTCTGAAGTGGGTTTGACCTTTTCGGGCTCTGGGGCAGGTGGCTGCCGAGGAGTGATGGGAGGGCGCGTCTGGCGTTGTGGGGGCAGGCCAGTTCTGTGAAGAAAAGGGGACGCAGTGCGCCGTTGAGTGTTCAAATCTACACCTGACCATCATCTAGTATCTGAAAAATGCCACACTTAAACACACCACAGCAACACAAACACAGCGTCCGTACCTTCACATCACATCATCCATATGTATCTAGGAATCTAGTCCAACCAAACGCTACATTTGTTTTTGGTTGTTTTTTTGTTGAAAAAAAGTACAATAGCATTCTAGTTGGAATTTAAAAAAATGTCCTTAGAGGAGTAAAGATGAAGGAAAGACAATCTTTGCATGGTGGAGACAGAATTAAAAAAAACAGACAAACACAGAGGACAGAGACAGAATAAACAGACACACACACACAGAGGACAGAGACAAGTGCATGCAACATGTAACCATTTGAACACAGCAACGACCAGCATTTGGATCTGAAAGGAAACGTTTATTTGAAAACCACTTGCACAATCTGTGAAGAAGCCATGACAGTCTCACATAAAAATAGGTCATGATCGTAGAAATGGTATACCAGCAAATGAGAACAAGGTAAAGTGCAGTAAAGCTGTTTTCATTCAATACTTGAGACATGTTTGCATTCTTTTGAAAGACCAAAATCAGAGTCCAAAATTGTATTTTGAACTTGTATCATGATACAGATGACGAATTACATTCAATGCAACGTGTTCATGCATATCTTTTTCTCTTTTTTTAGGAATATTTTCCTAGCAGGATCAGGATTTTATGTCTTATATTATCAATACGTTCACATGTCGAAAAAGCTCTGGATAAAACTGATATACTTCTAGATATTTGACGAGCCAATTTAAAATAAAAAAACCCCACTAAATCAAAGCATCGGTAACTTACCAAGCAGCACGCTTTTAAGCTAAGAAGGGGTAATTCTTTACCTGTTGACATCACTGTTAAAGATTTGTGCTTTACGATTTGACTCTCTGCTAGCCAGAAACACACTGTTTCAAGGTCAAAACAAACATGATGATCTGGAAAGAGAATAATGCTGATGTTAACTTCATTGCCATTTAGACATATTATGATTGTCAATTATGGTTTCGATGTTTTCGAGAATCAGAACTAGCATTGCTGTCTTGGAAGTACCGAAGACAGTTATGATCAATGAGCACCCACTCCTGGAATGTCTACATAATTCTAATTAAACTATGGTGATCTTTCTCCAGAAGGATAGTATGACAGCTATCACTTTCCTCTTTATTCTTTCCCCTTGACCAGTGGAACAACGCAATCCCTCTTTTAACAGGATGGAAGATAGAAGCACACCATGCACGAAACCCAGGTCACTTGGAAGTTATGATCTCCTCGGTAAGGAGAGAGAGAGAGAAAAAAAAATCTCAAACTGAAAAAAACTGAGCACCATGCATGTTTTTAATCCTTTTTTTCTTCTTTAAAAAAAAAATGTTGATCTTGCACTTATGATGAAACACTGGCGATTAGGAGGATGAAGCCTTTTCATGTAGGCAGTTGTAAAATCTATCAACTTTTGTTATGACTTTCTTTCTTTTATCCTAAGGTTAAGCAGCACACTTTTAACTCACAATTTATTAAATTTAAATAAAAAGAAGAAGAAGAAGAAGAAGAAGAAGAAGAAGAAAACAGTGATATTTATTTTCTTGACAGTTGAAAAATGCTGTTTACAAGATTATACAAATCCATTGAGAATGCTGGTTTGGCGTAGATTTGATGCATTGAAGCACAGCTATTTGCTCTTCTGAGAAGTACAAGAAGTTGTAGCATATATCATTATGTATTAGTGTCTGATTAAACAGATGCGCCTAGTCCTTTTTCTCACGGCAAGCCAACTAATACCATCATCTTAAGAAGCGAGTGACAAAAAACTATTTCCAAAACTTTCACCAGCTACAAAACTTGCAGGAATACAAGTTTATTATGCAGATGCGAGAGTAAAAAAACCAACAACAATGTTACAAAAGAGTCACACTACTACTACTCAGTAGAACACGGTGATACCCAAGTTTGCCAATCCAGAAGTTGGCAGAGCACAGTGGCAGAAGAAAAGCGTTGGCACTCTCCAAGACAATGTTGAATGTCACTATGCCAAAACGATGTAATGTGTATGTATATATTAATGATGATTTAAAAAATCACCAGTACTGCAAAGATGACATTGCTGAAATATGAAATACATACTCACCTTTTCAAAGGACTTTTTAACATTGAACATGTTGAAAACATTTGGAAGCACCAGACATTGAATCCAGCAATTTCGAGTAGATTTTGTTTTTTAGATAAAAGCAACCATGCAATGGATGCCAAACTTCAGAATAGTAGTTTATCTCTGGAGCGTTATAATATAGCTTCAATTTTGGTGTGATTAAAAAAAAAAAAAGAATCATTGCTCAACAATATTAAAAACAACTTACTCCAGACTGCAAGAGAAAAAAACAGGTTTTCAAATTTTGGAATTTGTACAAATAATTTTTTGTGCACTTGCTTTTTTCCCCCGCAAAGAATTTCAAACTATTTCCAGTTTTTACTTTGTTAGAGAACCAATCACACACGGAGTTGTACTGTCATACTCTCTTGTAATCATACATGTTAAATTGGTAAAAAATATAGCTCATCAACATATTTACAATCAAGAAAGCCAATATTGCATTTGTCTACCAAACTCAATATCAAATAATGCAGTACAGGAAATTAAGATTGGAAAATGTCAAGGAAAAAGTGTTTGATATCTGATTTCCAAACAAAGAGCTGTTCACAGTTCAGAACTTCATGGACGCTCAGAATTGTCAAAGAAAATGATATTTGTTAATATAATGAAAAAGAACATGTTTCATTCAGTATTAGGCTTGGGTTTCTTTTTCTTAATGATATGTTGCTGTATGTGAGTCAATTCATATAATATATCAGCATATTATGCCAATTTGAAGTGAAAACAAAGATTAGGGGATTCAAATTTATATATCATTGATAAATTGATCTGTTCCATGAAGAAAGACGACAAAGTGAAGTCTCAGGGATATTGAAATGAGTGGAATGTACGACTGGAATGCAACATCGATAAAAAGTGACAGAGAAGAAACTGCTTATTACTAACAACCCAGATGAAAACGAAACCTCCATCTCAAAGTCTACAACAACAATGACGCCACGATAATTTAGAAAATTGAAAACACCTGGTTACTTTTCACGACATAAACCGGGAAGATCAGAAAAAATATGAGGCAGAAAAAGGAGACTACTGGAAGATGTCCTGAACAGTCCAGAAAGGACACAAGACCGGAGAGACCACAGAATGAAGTGTCTGGAAATACCTGTCCAGCTGTCTGGAGCTTGAGAACCACACTGATATACTTCGTCTACCTCACGACATTTTAAATGAGAAACACACGATAAAAGGTGAACCTTCAGAAGGTATAGCTAAACTCATGAAGTTTAAGTCAAAGAAACTGCAGAAAAAGGGTGGAGGGGGAGGGTATATAACCAGAACGATACGTTCATCTTTAGATTATAGGTACTAAAATCTATGAAAGGGTTACACACAAAAGGTTTACGCGGATATATAGAAAAAAGGTGTTCCTTCTACCTTTCCACCTTCACACATTTTTACTAACATGAAGTAAAGATCAGAAAATATCCAGAATAGTGATTACTCAGTCCATCAATAGTAGACCTACTGAAAGTGAAGAAGAACCGCAGAAAAAGTTGACACAACTTACCAAGAGGAAATTCGGCCTAACACTTAGAACCATTTACACTACGCTAGAAAACCACACACGCTCTTACAAAACACAGAAGAAAAAATACACCCATGTTTACACGATTCAGCCAGAGAAAGAGAAGAAGAATGAGAAGAAATAGTCTACGATGAGACAACTACACAGAAACACCTTAGCTATGCACTTGGCTATATACCTCACTACAAGTATCAACTAAGACAAAGATTCATTACCAAGACGTTTGGCTTCAAGTTTCTGTACTGATCACCTAGACGAGAGAGAGAGAAAGCTTAGCTAATACAAGACAAATGATAACTTATTAGCACAAGACCGAGAGAGATACAGCTTAACTATTACAACGACAAGAGAGAGAATAGCTTAGTAGGACAAGAGAGAGAGAGACAAACAAAGAGAGAGAGAAGAGACAGAGACAGAGAGCGTAGCTAATACAAAAGAAAGACAGAGATACAGAGAGAAAGACAGAGAAAGACCAAGCTTAACTAGTACAATTATCAAACATACACTATTTTTTTGAGAGACACTACTGAAAACAACTACTAGGGGTTTGGATTGGCTAGTTTTTGGCTAGTTTTTGGCTAGTTTTGGCTAGTGCCAGCTAGGTACTTGGCCAGGCCTGGCGGGGTTCAGTGCCTGACCTGTTCTCCTCAGCCTCCAGCAGTTTGCGGTAGGCGGCAATCTCCAGCTCCAGAGACAGCTTGGCATCCATCAGAGACTGCAACCACCACAACCACAACCACACACGGACACACGCAGCGGCACGCACGTGCATGCAGACAAAGACACACAAACATTATTATCGATATGAAAGAATTAAATAAAATGATACAAAAAAACACACACACACGTGCGCACGCACGCACGCACATACACACACACACACGAATGCACGCACGCCACGCCACACACACACACACACACACACACACACACCACACACACACACACACACACACACACACACACACACACACACAATTATCATCGATATGAAAGAAGAAAATAATTTTTAAAAAACACACATATTCGCACGCACGCACGCACACACACACACACATACACACACACACACACACACACACACACACACACACACACACACACACACACACACACACACACACACACACACACACACACACACACACACGCACACACACACAAACCCCCACAACCCCCCTCCACCCCACCCCCCCCCCACACACACACAACCCCCACAACCCGCCCCACACACAAACTCCGCCCCCACCCCCCCACACCCACAGACACAGACCTGTAGTTCCACAAGCATGGCCTCCATCTCGGCGCGCAGTTTGTTCATCTCTTCTTTGAGCTGGTTGACCTCCAGAGTGTGCTCCTGTTCCTTCTGTTCCATCTCCCTCAGAACCTCCTGGTACTGCTTCTCCAGCTGCGCGTTCTGGAGCATGCACAGAGAAAGGGGGTCAAGGGCGTAGTCAGAGTAGGTCAAGGGCGTGGTCAAAATAGGTCAGTCACAGGCACGGTCAAAGGAGGTCACGGTCATACTCAAGGAAAGTCATGGGCATTGTCAAAGGTCATGGGCATTGACAAAAGGTTATGGGCATTGTCAAAGGTTATGGGCATTGTCAAAGGTTATGGGCATTGTCAAAGGTTATGGGCATTGTCAAAGGTTATGGGCATAATCAAAGGAGATCATGGGCATAGTCAAAGGAGGTCAAGGGCATAGTCAGAGGTCAGTCATGAGCATTGTCAAATGAGGTCACAGGCATTGTCAAAGGAGTCATGGACATAGTGAAAAGATATCATGGGCATAGTCAAAGGAATCATGGGCATAATGAAAAGATATCATGGGCATAGTCAAAGGAATCATGGGCATAGTGAAAAGATATGGCATAATCAAAGGAGTCATGGGCATAGTGAAAAGATATCATGGGCATAGTCAAAGGAATCATGAGCATAGTGAAAAGATATCATGGGCATAGTCAAAGGAATCATGGGCATAGTGAAAAGATATCATGGGCATAGTCAAAGGAGGTCATGGGCATAATCAAGGGAGGTCAGTCATGGTTTATTATTATTTTTTTTTATACCAGGCTGCTTTTAGATGTCTATAGTATTAGAGTTTGTTTTTGAACATTAATGTTCTTAGAGGTGTTTTTGGATGGCTAGCATTTATACAGGTTTTTTTTGTAAATGGACAATGTTCCAAAAGGTAATTTCGGGACGGTAAGTTTGTGTTTTTTAGAAGTTGGTCTTGATTGGTAGGCATTTTTGGAGCTCGTTATGGCATGCTTAATATTCATAGAGGTCGTTTTTGACTGATTATCATTCATAGGTCGTTAAGGAAGGATTAGAATTCATAGAAATTGCTTTCGGATTATTAGCAATCTTACAGGTCACTCATTTGGACAATCAGGAAGGAATGATAACATCGACGACGATTCTGATATGACAATGATAACCTGTTGATGACACAAGTCGATGACAATGACATCGGTTAACATTTTGATAAAAAAAAAGTAGCTTCTAACCTACGATAATGATAGTTAATATGATGAAGATTATCACAATGACGATGACAATGGCATTAATGATGATAATGGAAGTACCATGCGGAAAAAGACAAGGAGAAACACGATGCAAGAGAAGGGATTTTCAATGTGATAATGAATGAATAAATGAATGAATGATGCATTTTATGAGGATCTGAAATGAGTTGAATTACAAACGGCAATGGTGTCTGTCTGTCTGTCCGTCTGCCTGTCTGTTTGTCTGTATTTTTGTCTACCTGCCTGTCTATGTCTCTATCTTCCAGTCCATCTTTCCGTCTTTCTAACTGCTTGTCCGCCTTCCTGCCTGTATGTTTGCCTGTCTGTCCACCTGCCTGTACACCTCTCTTTCTCTGTCTCTCTCTGCCTGTCTGTCTGCCTACCTCTCTGTATTTTTGTCTGTCTGTCTGCTTTCTCTGCAGCCTGCCTCTCTGTTCGTCTACCTGTCTGTCTGTCTTCCTGTCTGTCTGTCTGTCTGCCTGTCTGTTCATTTCCCCAAGCCCCCCCCCCCCCCCCCCCCTTTTTTGCCTTGTCAGTGTAGTTTGGACTGATCTAGGACTGTTTTTCTATGAAATCACTGACACCAAACATTTTGAAAACGTTTTTTGGTGGTTTCTTTTAAATGATGAAACAGAAACAGATCAAGCCAAGTTTGTCAAACAGTCAGCTAGCCAGCCAAGCATACAACCTACCAGCCAAGAAAGCAATCAATCGAGCAACCAACCAGTCCAAAAAAGAAACACTGACCACCCCCTCCCATCCCCCTAACCAATACCCATGCCAACCAACTATATACACCATCAATACATCCACCTATCCAATCACCTAACCAAGCCCACCCACCCCTCCCACCCCCCAACCCACTAACTGATACAAACTAATCGCTTTTTGAAAGAGTAGGCCATTGTGTGCCGCGCTGGTGGGAACAGATGACAAAATTACAAAAAAGTACCTTCATACACACGGGACTGGATGTAAAGAAAAGCACATGAGTGTCCTTTCTATTATCCTCGATATAAAAGAATATATTCATAAATGAATTTTAAAAAAAATAAATGAATGAATGAATGAATAATGAATGAATAAATAAATAAATAAATAAATAAATAAATAAATAAATAAATAAATAAATAAATAAATAATGAATAAATAAATAAATAAATAAAAAATAAGTAAATACAATGCTCAGACTTACCCTAGCCTCTAGGTCGGCCATTCTGATCTTGAAGTCGTTGAGCATCTTCTGCAGTTTCTTGGTTTCCTCACGGGCATGAGTCACCTCCATGTTCTGTTTGGTGGCTCCAGTTCGGAACTCTTGTACCTGTAGAAGAGAGGGAGGGGGAGAGTGCAGTGTCGTGTGATGCAGACATGGTTGTTACACACTTGTTCTGTTTTTTATAAAGACATGTTATACTTGTGCTGTTTTTATAATTATAAAGACATGTTGTACTTGTACTGTTTTATATAAAGACATGTTGTACTTGTACTGTTTTATATAAAGACATAGTATTATTGTACTGTTTCATTTATTTATTTATTACGATTTTAATAGAAAGGTCATCCTTGGAGCTCAAAGACAACGTTCATCATAAACAGGTGAGGTCATTTAAATTACTGCATACGTAATCAAGGCAGAGAATGCCTGGACTTTTTCTGGTCAAAATTGAGAAAACAAAAAAAGAAAGAAACAAACAAAAACAATGACCCAAATAACTTGTCCTCAGACTATTTTTTGTATTAGGATCAGAGTATCCTCATTTCACTCTAAGGGATCAGAGCAATTAATGTGTTTAAAATGCTACAGTGTTGATATGCTGTACAGTACTATGTCGAAATTAAGTCATCTATGACAAACTTTAAGCATAACAATCTGTGTTCTACATTAAAGGAGAAAAGAATCCCCTGAAGCCGGAGTACGGCTGCTCATTTGGCGAGATAATTAACCCCCCCCAGCCAATCTGTCATCCACTGTGTGCTTACTTACGGTGAGACGGTGTGTAAATTCGGGATGACCCCAGAATATTAAACCAAAAAATGCCCAAGAAGAAGAAGAGGAAAAGAAAAAGAAGAAGAGAAGAAGAAGAAGAAAAAGAAAAAGAAGAATGACATGAAGAAGAGGAAGTGGAAAAGGAGGACGAACAAGAAGACAAGAACAAGAAAAGAACAAGGAGAAGAGGAAGAACAAGAAACACAACAACAACAACAAAACAACAACATCACCAAACAAAACAAACATCAACACCACCACCAACCAACCAAAACAAAACCAAAACACACAAACTCAAAGGTCTTACCTTCAAGTTATAGAAGGTCTCCATTTCTCCTCGGATGGTGTCCAGTTTGGAGTCGTACTCTCCCTGGATGTCTCTGATGGCCTGAGACAGCTCGTTCTTCCAGAACTCACGGTTCTCAGCCGTCGTGTCTCGGTAAGCCAGGGCTGCCAGTTCCTTCAGCTCCTGTTGCACACACCAACACACACACACACAAGTTACTTCACTCTCGATCTCCCCGAAGACGGCATAAAAGTTAAAAGGTCAAAGGTGTTCCATAACCTGTGTGGTCGTAGGGAAGCGAGGCGTCAGAGACCTCAACTTCTCTAGGGGCCAGCATATTGAGGGCAGCGGCGCCCATCTCTCTCCCTCGTTGCTGTTTTACCATCCCTGACCCTAAAGAGGGCAGTACCTATTTACAGCTGGGGAACTGGGGGAACTGTACTGTAACCAAGGCGCGCAAACCGTCACCCATCCAATTGGTAACCACGCTCGAACGCTGCTTAACTTGACTGGGGAAAGCGAGCGCTCTGACCACTGAGCTATCCCGTCCCCGACGGCATACAGCTTCCTAATGGTGGAACTGGAAACAGTTCACGCCAAAGTCGGGCCGGATGTGCTTGGCCTGACTTTGGTCATGCGCGTAAACGGCTTTGGCAACGCATTTTTTGGTCATATGACAGAGAGCAATAGTTGCTGCCTTGAGTTTTAACGAGGAAGAAGAAGAAGAAGAAGAAGAAGAAGAAGAAGAAGAAGAAGAAGAAGAAGAAGAAGAAGAAAACCCTACTTGTCTTGCATATCATTTTATACGCCTTCCTCTTCTTCTTCTTCTTCTTCTTCTTCTTCTCTTCTTCTTCTTCTTCTTCTTCTTCTTCTTCTCCTCCTCCTCCTCCTCCTTCTTCTTCTTCTTCTTCTTCTTCTTCTTCTTTCTTCTTCTTCTTCTTCTTCTTCTTCTTCTTCTCTTCTTTGAATTCTTCGTAATTCTTCTTCGAATTCTTTTTCTTATTTCTGTTTCTTCTCGTTCTTGTTCGTCTTGTCTTGTTCTTCTTGTTCTTCTTGTTCTTCTTCTTCACATTATTTCCCCACCCCCATAATACGGGGTAGAATACGTAGTGCCAGGCCTAATCCTGTGCTTGTAACCCTGCAGGAGGTCTGCCCATTGGCTTCAGCCAATATAGGTTGATTTCAGGGCAGCTCATTGTAAAATTAATAAGTTATGATAAACGCCAGAAACTGTTTGTCGGATTTGCTTTAAAAATGCCAGAGAGAGATCATGAATACGAAGAGTGTATTGAGATTCATGCCATAGAAACCCTTTCCGAATAGGGTTATACATAACAATTATGGAAACAAGTGCCAAGATTTATCACAAAGCTGAGCAATCAAAACCCGCTAAGGAGAGAGGGGAGAGAGAGAGAGAGAGAGAGAGAGAGAGAGAGAGAGAGAGAGAGAGAGAGAGAGAGAGAGAGAGAGAGAAGAGAGAGAGAGAGGCAGCAACAGACAGACAGACAGACAGACAGACAGACAGACAGACAGACAGAGATAGAGAGGCAGAGACAGTTTTGATCAGAGAAAGAAGAAAGAGACACAAAAAATTATAGTATTTTTTTTCTTAAAAAAGAGAAAAGACCTACCAATATCCTAACACAGAAACTTCCAAAAGCGTAAAAACACCATTCATATATCAAATACTTAAAAGAGACCTCCCCCCCCCTTCCGTTACCCCGTTGCAGGTGAATCTTATACTGTACACAACAGTTGAATCTTATACTATACGTAACAGGTAAATCTTGGCAGGTGGATGTCATACTGTACCTGTTCGTGAAGGGTCTTGAGGAACTCCAGTTCTTCCGCCAGGGTCTGGGCCCTGTTCTCTGCATCCAGGCGCTGGATGGTCTCGTTGCTCAGGTCCTGCACAGACAGACACACAGGCACACATCAGTCCATGCTGTTACAACTGCTATATCTACTACTACTACTACTACTACTACTACTACTAAATACTACTACTACTACTACCACTACCACTACTACTACTCCTACTACTACCACTCATACTAGTACTCCTACTCCTGCTACTACCCCCCCCACCATCCCCACTACTACTACTACCACTACCACCACCACCACTAACCACCACCACCACCACCACCACCACCACCACCCCACCACCACCACCACCACCACTACTACTACTACTACACACTACTACTACTACTACTATACTACTACTACTACTACTATCATACTCCACCACCACCACCACCACCACCACTACTACGACTTCTAACAATACTACTGCTACATCACTACTATACCACACTACTATTATCACCACCACCACCACCACTCCTACTTCTACTACTACCGCTGCTCCTGCTCCTGCTCCTCCTCCTACTACTACAACTCCTCCTACTACTACTATTACCACCACCACCACCACCACCACCCCTCCTCCTCCTACTACTACTACAACTACCACTACAACCATCACCACCACCACCACCACTACTACCATTACCACTATTACTCCTACTCCTCCTCCTTCTCCTTCTCCTACCACTACTCCTCCACCTCCCCCCCACTCCTCCACCTCCCCACTCCCCCCACCACTCCCCCCCCACCTCCCCCACAACCCCCCCCCCCACCACGACTCTGCACTCACCATGCGGAGTTTCTCCTGCTCCTCGTTCAGCCTGTTGATGTTCTGCTTGTCCCTCTGTCTCTCGGTGTCCAGGGAGTCGTTGGATCTCCGCAGCATCCTGATCTCAGCCTCCAGGTCCGACACCTGCTGGTTCAGCTTGTTGATCACCTCGCGGTCCTGAGACCTCCACTTCTTGGCCTCGTCCAGTCTGAAACACACACAGGGTCAAAGTTTTAAAGTCAAAGGTCAAGTGGGTGAGAAACTCGCTTAGAGCGTGTCTCTGTCTCTCTCTCTGTCTCTTTCTCTGTATGTGTGTATAATTATGTTTTGTGTGCACGTGAGAGAGAGAAGAGAGAGAGAGAGAGAGAGAGAGAGAGAGAGAGAGAGAGAGAGAGAGAAGAGAGAGAAGAGAGAAGAGAGATTTGATTTGATTTGATTTGATTTATTCTTTTATATCGAGGATAATGGAATAAGCACTCTTGTGCTTTTTTACATCCAGTCCCCGTGTGTATGCAGTTTTGTAAATGTCATCTGTTCCCACCGGCACACGATGGCCTACTCTTATGAAAAGCGGAACAGGATTTAACGTGTGCGCAAGATGTTCTGCGTGCATTCGCACACGGGCCTCGGTTTAAAGTCTCATCTGAAGGAAGAGAGAGAGAGAGAGAAGAGAGAGAGAGAGAGAGAGAGAGAGAGAGAGAGAGAGAGAGAGAGAGAGAGAGAGAGAGAGAGAGAGAGAGAAGAAGAAGAAAAATGCAAAGGAATTTTATCATTATCATTACTTGTTTTTTTATGGTTGTTTTTTTGGGAGGTATTTTAGCATTTTATTGTCGATGTCACCAGTTCATGTGAATCTCTACTGCTGTTTTTGTTGTTGTTGTTGTATTGCTATTGTTACTACTACTGCCGCTGCTGCCATTATTCTTCCTGTAGCTATCTGATGTTATTGTTTTTATTATTATTATTATCATCTCTGTTGTGCTTTATTCTCAGATTACGTGTCATCTCCCAGACTGATAAAGGGTAAAAGGAAGGACGCCATTTTTTTTTGCTGTTGTTATTGTTGTTGATATAGCGTTGTTGTTCTTGTTAATAAATATTGGTTATTTTCCTTTGATTCAAGATGATCATTATTATGGTCTGATCTACACCCGATAGACAGGAAGCAGACAGGAAATTGCTTCTGGAATTGGTGCCGTAACATAGGGGGGAGGGGGTCGGGAGAAGAGAGAGAGAGAGAGAGAGAGAGAGAGAGAGAGAAGAGAGAGAGAGAGAGAGAGAGAGAGAGAAGAGGAAGAGACAGAAGAGAGAGACAGACAGACAGAGAAGACAGAGACAGAAAAGAGAGAGAGACAGACAGAGACAGAGGGAAGAGAGACAAAGACAGAAGACAGACAGAGACAAGAGAGACAGAACAGAAGAAGAAGAGAGACAGAAGAGAGAGAGAGTAAGAGAGAGAGAGAGAGAGAGAGAGAGAGAGAGAGAGAAGAGAGAGAGAGAGAGAGAGAAGAGAGAGAGAGAGAGAGAGAGAGAAAGAGAGAGAGAGAGTCTATTACATGACAAACTGTAACACGAAAAGTATTCATATCGATATTGATCTTTCCGTTGTGTGTCTTTTTTTATGGGGGCGGGGTAACCCGGTAGGAAAAGGCAGCAACACTACTTTTTTTTGTTCCTTGGCTAGAGCTCCGAGGTTCACCAACGGTGAGTCTTGTGAGTGCGACTGTTATCCTCCTCCCCCTCCTTCTCCTCCTCCTCCTCATCTTCTTCTTCTTCTTTCTCATCAACATCATCATCATCATCATCATCATCATCATCTTCATCATCACCTTCTTCTTCTCTTTTTCTTCCCCCTCCTCTTCTTCTCTTCTTCTTCTTCCTTCTCTTCTTCTTTTTATCTTCTCCTTCTTCTTCCTCCTCCTCCTCTTCTTCTTCTCTTCTTCCTCCTCTTCTTTTTCTTCTTCCTTCTTCATCTTCTTCTTCCTCCTCCTCCTCCTCCTCCTCAACACAATCACCGATACTACCACCACCGCCACCACACATCACCACAACCATCACCCCCCCCCCCCTCCCAATTTCCAACATCCTCCTCCTACTCATCATCAACACTATCATTATCAATCACCTTTATCATTATCATCATCAACAGCAACAACAACAACATCATCAACCATCACCATCATCATCTATCTTCACTATCAGACATCTCACCACCAGTGTCACACAGGCAGGCACCATGTAAAGAGGGCAGAATAAAAATCAAGATTGATGTCCCGTTATTTATTTCAGCAGAAGTGACGTGTGGTCGAAGACAGTGTCATTTTTCGTCATTGGGGAAAATGACGTCTACTGCATTACCTCACAACCGCTATCACTGTGTTCTGTCTGTCTGTCTGTGTGTCTGTCTGTCTGTCTCTGTCTCTGTTTGTCTGTCTGTCTATCTGTCTGTCTGTCTGTCTGTCTGTCTGTCTGTCTGTCTGTCTGTCTGTCTCTCTCTCTCTCTCTCTCTTCTCTCTTCTCTCTCTCTCCTCTCCTCTCCTTCTCTCTCTCTCTCTCTCTCTCTCTCTGGACTGGATGTAAAAAAGCACAAGAGTGCTTATCTATTATCCTCGAATAAAAGAATTTGCCTTGCTTTGCCTTGCCTTGCCTTGCCTTGCCTTCTCTCTCTCTCTCTCTCTCTCTCTCCTCTCTCTCTCTCTCTCTCTCTCTCTCTCTCCTCTCTCTCTCTCTCTCTCTCTCTCCTCTCCTCCTCTCTCTCTCTCTCGCTCCTTCCTAAACTACTATATTATTATCATTGTTATCATCATCAACAACATCATCATCATCAACATCGTTGTCCTCGTCGTCCTCGTCTTTCTCCTCCTTTATATTTTATTTTATACCACTTTATATCACAGCAGATTTCTCTGCGTGAAATTCGGGCTGCTCTCCCAGGGGAGAGCGCGTCGCCACAAGTGCAGCGCCTACCCATTATTTTTTTCCCTCAGGGAAATCTAATTATCTTTATTACCATGACACACAATCATGCAATGATAACAATGCGCGCACACACACACACCACACACACACACACACACACACACACACACACACACACACACACACACACAAAGACACCCACACATACACACAAACACCCCCCCCCCACACACACACACACACATACCCCTCACCCTCCCACCCTCACAAGTTAAAAATGACAGACCATAAATTCCACCCCAGACGATATTAATCAGACAGGCAAAGAGAATGGACATTAGCAGAGAGAGGAGGGGAGGAGGAGACATGTGAGGTGAACGGGGGCTGGGAAGGGACAAAGGTGTGTGTGTAGGTGTGTGTGTGTGTGGGGGGGGGGGGGTGAGGGGTCAGTCACATTCATTAGTTAGGTGTCAGCAACCATCACTCACGTGATCAGCTATTCTGACGACGTTGGTTAATTACTTTGTGACGAGGTGTTATTCTTTATGTTTGTCTCTTCCTCTGTTCGCTTTTATGTGTGTGTGTGTGTGTGTGTGTGTGTGTGTGTGTGTGTGTGTGTGTGTTGTGTGTGTGTGTGTGTGTGTGTGTGTTGTGTGTGAGAGAGAGAGAGAGAGAGAGAGAGGAGGGAGAGAGAGAGAGAGAGAGAGAGAGAGAGAGAGAGAGAGAGAGAGAGAGAGAGAGAGAGAGAGAGAGAGGAGAGAGAGAGAGAGAGAATGTGTATGTGAATGTGTGTGCGCGCGCGCGCGCGTGTGTGTGTGTGTGTGTATCACTGTATGTCTGTTGGTCTGTATGTGGGTGTGTATCTATCTATCTATCTATCTATCTATCTATCTATCTATCTATCTATCTATCTATCCATCTATCTATCCATCTGTCTGTCTGCCTGTCTGTCCGTGTGTCTGCCTGTCTGTCTGTCTGTCTGTCTGTCTTCTGTCTGTCTGTCTGTCTGTCTGTCTGTCTGTCTGTCTGTCTGTCTGTCTGTCTGTCTGTCTGTCTGTCTCTCTCTCTCTCTCTCTCTCTCTCTCTCTCTCTCTCTCTCTCTCTCTCTCTCTCTCTCTCTCTCTCTCTCTCCCCCCAGTTTATGGGAGATCTACGTGATGGCACGCACACAGGCCATCAACAGTAATGATGCTTGATGAGCACATCGACATTGGAGACACAGACACTGATATCAGGTGTGTCTGTGTGTACAAAAAACAACAACAAAAAACAACCAGTCAATCAAACAAACAAACAAAAAGAAAAAAGGAAAGAATACTGAAATTTCCGAAGTGTTCTGTATGATTCCGAGTCGCATGTCCTAGTATCAGTTGCAGAAAGTATTAGCCAGTCACCAGTAGGTCAGTTACTATAAATGAAATTGTATAAACTTATCATCATCCATTATATTCTTTATCCTTTCACTTTTCCCCCTCATCCCCTTTTTAGTGCATTTTTAACGTGAATGTATCATTGTCGAAATCACCTTGT
>CM060345.1:12229109-12239109 GCA_030674155.1 Stramonita haemastoma | reverse complement strand
TCTCTTTTCTCTCTCTCTCTCTCTCTCTCTCTCCTCTCTCTCTCTCTTCTCTCTCTTCTTCTCTCTCTCTCTCTCTCTCTCTCTCTCCTCCCTCATCTGTCTGTCTGTGCTCCTGTCTGTCTGTCTGTCGTCTGTCTGTCTGTCTGTCGTCTGTGTCTGTCTGTCTGTTCTGTCTGTCTGTCTGTCTCTCTCTCTCTCGTCCCCCTCTCTGTCTGTCTGTCTGTCTGTCTGTCTGTCTGTCTGTCTGTCTGTCTGTCTGTCTGTCCTCTCTCTCTCCCTCTCTCTCCTCCTCCTCTTCTCTCTCTTCTCCCTCTTCTCTCCTCTCTCCCTCTCCTCTCTTCTCCTCTCTCCTCTCTTCTCTCTCTCTCTCCTCTCTCTCTCCTCTTCCCCCCCTCTCTCCCCCCCTCTCTCTCCCTTTCCCTCTGTCTTCACAATTGTTGTTCACTACTCTCGTCTTTTTTTTTTTTTTGTTGCGACAGAAAGAGAGACTCATTCCGTTTAAACTTTTAATGATCTTTCTCCAGTCATTAACAACACCAGTGGCCGGGCAGAGTAGAGAAGGAAGAGAGTGGTAACATAGTGGGTCGATATAAAAAAAAATTCAAGGGGTTGTTGGAAGGTGAGTGGGTGGGTGGGGGTGTGGGGAGTGGGAGGGAAGCAAGGGGTTAGGGGAGAGAGAGAAGGCTAGGCTGTGACGTAACTGATGGTGGAACAAGAAAAGAATAAACTAGATCCTGCGATGAGATTGAATTTATAGTGCCAAGACCAGTGTATTGCCATCTAACAATTCTTTCATTCACCGAAGTCGGATGCGCTGGGCCTGACTTGTCAGGCGCTTAACGGCAGCACAACGCATTGTCAGTTATATGACAGACAGCAATAGTTTTCTGTCTGAGCGTTCAATGACGATAACGACGAATAAGATAATGGTTGATTATTTGGTATCTAGATGAGTCTGTAGTCCAGTATAATGGGCTGAAACAATTGCTATGGTTCATTTCATTTTGTTTTATATTCTATAATTGAAATAATTACACGGAAACAGCCATGCACGCAAGCTTCTCATTCAGTGTATATGTATGGTCTCATAGTGATTCCCAGATGGGATTAGACACTAAGAGTGCATACTCTGGGTGATTGCCAGGATATTTAGCTGAAAAATGCGTGAAAAAAAAAAAAGAAGAAGAAGAAGAAGAAGAAGAAGAAGAAGAAGAAGAAGAAGAAGAAGAAGAAGAAGAAGAAGAAGAAGACAGACAGACAGATAGACAGACAGACAGACAGAAAGACAGACAGACAGACAGAAACAAAGAAAGAAGGAAAGAAAGAAAAGAAAGAAAAAGAAAAGACAGAAAGAAAGAAAGAAAGGAAAAAAGAAAGAAAGAAAGAAAAGTGGAAAAACAAGAACAAGAACGAGATGGAGGAGAAGATTAAATTGATAGCGACAACAACAACGGCAACAACACAAGTTATCAAAACTTGCAACATCAGCAGGATCAAGTGTAATCCATAACCACCTCCATCCTCTAAAAATCCAGCAACCCTATCTTCTTTGCCTCTCTACATCTCTCAAAACATTCAAACTCACCCCCTCCCCTCCTCCTTTTCCACTTTTATCTCCACCCCCATCCTTTTCTCCAATTGTATGTTCCACCCCCTTTCCTCTCCCCCTCCTTGCTACGCTTTTCTCATGTATTATTTATCATTATTAACATTAAAAAAAAAATGTATTCTTGTATTCCGAGGATAATGGAATAAACACTCATGTGCTTTTTTACATCCAGTCCCCATGTATATGCAGTTTTGTAACTTCTGTCGTCTGTTCCCACCGGCACACGATTGCCTACTCTTACGAAAAGCGGAACAGGATTTAACGTGTGCGCAAGATGTTCTACGTGCGTTCGCACACAGGCCTCGGTTTTTTACTCTTATCCGAAGGACTTTTGGGGAGAGTGGAGTCAGCACTGATGTTAACTCCAGGGGAAAAATCTCCTCAACGGGAATCGAACCCGGGCCGTCAAATTGCGAGTGCAATGTTCTTACCACTAGGCTATCCCGTCCCACTTCCATCTCCCCCTCTGGTCACTTGCTCTCAAAGCGGGAGTGTTCAGG
Organism: Stramonita haemastoma; assembly: GCA_030674155.1. NCBI lineage: Eukaryota > Metazoa > Mollusca > Gastropoda > Neogastropoda > Muricidae > Stramonita > Stramonita haemastoma. Next base: position 12,237,000 of record CM060345.1, on the reverse strand, counting down.
ATACCTGGCATCAAGTGTCCACTCTGCATACACTGACCTTCCTTCTCTCTCTCTCCTCTCTCTCCTCTCTCTCTCTCTCTCTCTCTCTCTGTCTCTCTTCTGTCTCTCTCTGTCTCTCTCTGTCTCTCTCTTCTCTCTCTCTCTCTCTCTCTCTCTCTCTCGTCTCTCTCCTCTCTCTCCTCTCTCTCCTCTCTCTCTCTCTCTCCTCCTCTCTCTCTTCTCTCTCTCTCTCTCTCTCTCTCTCTCTCTCCCCACTGAGGACAAAGACCCCGGGAAGTTGGCTCGGAAGATAATCCAGGGAAATAAAATGGTCACCACAGGTTGCTAAGAATCATCGCTGATACTGGAATATTCAAAACTGAACGACTATGTTTATGACCAAATCTCAAGATGCATCTTTTAAAAAATCTCTTTTTTTCCTATGGATTTTCTATCCGTACTATGTGAGGAATGGAGGGTGCTGGTTGTCAAGTCTTCAGGGGTGCCTCTCACTGTCGCCAGACTAAGGGATAGATAGATAGACACATGCAAACAGACAGACAACAGACAGACAGACAGACAGACAGACAGACAGACAGACAGACAGACAGACAGAGAGACAAACAGACAGACAAAAGACAGATAGAGAGACAGATAGACAGATATATAGATAGATAGATAGATAGAGAGATAGAGAGATAGAGAGATAGAGAGATAGAGAGATAGAGACGATAGATGAGAGAGAGAGAGAGAGAGAGAGAGATAGATAGATAGATAGATAGATAGATAGATAGATAGATAGATAGATAGATAGATAGATAGATAGATAGACTATGTGATTCTGCAGGTTGAGAACAGGACGACACATGTAATGTAAAATAATAAAATATATATTTTACCCCTTTAAGTCCTTCCGGAGAAAGGATCCAGTACATTAATACAGATACGAACTTAGCGGGTAAAGCCCCCAACCGGCCTCTTGTGAGAAATTCATGAATCGCGGGTGTGAATCTCATCAAGGCGTGTTGGATGTCGGGTTGAGGATTCCTTATTCATGATTTCACCGGGCCGGTCAACTTGCGTACATAACTGGCCAGAGCTTATCCCCAGTTCCATGCATACATACATGCATGCAGGAGATTATAAATTTATAATTATTGTACACGTTAAGGATCTTGTAACTCCTGTCCAGCGGGTAATGAATTGCAGAGATACTAACATGATCCGTTTGCACTCAAAGCTTCACATATCGTAGAGAGATTTTGCATTCTGTCGAGCATCTGATGTGTAGGGGTGATTGCACGTTGTGGTGTTAACGTGTGTAAAACATCCTCAGGCAATAAGAACTTAAAGAAAAAAAAAAGAAAAAATGTTCAGGTATGATACAGTCTCGAAGCTTATTGCCACTCTGAATATATTCTTATCTCAAACGATTATCTGCTAGGTTTTTGTAGGGATACGATGTGTTTAAATCTAAAATTAAAACCTGACATGTTCCAGTCTTTAAATAGGTAAAGGTAAAAAAAAAAGTAAATGTGTCCCATAACCTATGTGGTCGTAGGGGAGCAAGGCCTCAGAGACCTCAGCTTATGTAGGGGCCAGCATATTGAGTGCGGCGCCCATCTCCTCTCCCTCGCTGCTTTACCTTCCCTGACCCTAAAGAGGGAAGGTACCCATTTATGGCTAGGTGAACTGGGGGGACTGTACTGAAGCCAAGGTGCCCAAACGGTTACCCATCCAACTGGTAAACACGCTCGACGCTGCTTAACTTGACTGGGGGAAAGCGAGCACTCTGACCACTTAGTTATCCCGCCCCCTTGTCTTTAAAAAGAAAACTTAATACCATCCTCTGCTCTGAGTGCTCCTACCATAGACAATGATCTACTAGTTTTTACGAGCTTAAGATAATGTTTAAAATCCAATAATGAAACTTGACATGGATCCAGTCTTGAAATAGAAAGTCTAGACCCATCCCCTGATCATGCAACGTTTACATTGATTTTAAAAAAAAGGTTCAGGCACTGTTTGGCAGAAGAGAAAAGAGACAAATATGACCGCGGGTGAAAAAAGGGGAGGGAAGCGTGGAAGTATAGGCGGGAAAAGGGCAGTAATGGAAGAGGGAGGGGGGGGGGGGGGGTTGATGGAGGAAGGGTTAATGTGATTGGAGGAATGGTGCACTCACGTGATTATGTAGGCAATGGTATAGGGGGGCTTTAGCATTGGCTTTGCTTCTGGTTTACTCTTGTTTACTCTGTCTGTCTGTCTCTGTCTGTCTGTCTGTATGTCTGTCTCTCAACCACCTCTGTTTCTATTTGTGTGTCTGCATGTCTGTCTGTCTGTCTGTCTGTCTGTCTGTCTGTCTGTCTCTCTGCCTGTCTGTCTGTATTTGGTGAAAAGAATGAGTTTACACATGGGCAAAAAGCGGTGATCATGTTTGTCTTTATAAAGGATCTTCAATTCATGGACTTATTGGGGCCTAAAGAGTCATGAACATTGTTTGTGTCTATGCTTCGGACCAAAAAAATGGCTGATGTATTATCATCAACATTATTATCATTATTATCATCATCATCGTCGTCGTCGTCGTCGTCTTCATCATCATCATCATCATCATCATCATCATCATCATCATCATCATCATCATCATCATCATTCATTTCTTTCTTTCTTTCTTTTTTTTTTCTTTCTTTCTTTCTTTCTTTCTTTCTTTCTTTCATTTTTCATCTCCATCTTAATAATCAACATCACATTTTCCACAACCATCATCATCATTATTATTATCTATATCTTTATTTAAAAACAAAACAAAACATATGTAGACCGAAAACTGTGCCTAACCTTGCAGCAACATTTTGAAAGAAATGTCAACACCCAGGGTTAGGTTTTTCCTTTTTCTTTCTCTTTTCTTTTCTATTTTTCTAACCTCGCAAGTAAAATAACTATTGCGAAGAATTACAAACCATCCGCTTTTGATACCAACTTTCAGCAAAAGTTAAAACAAAAAACCCAAACCAAACCAATAAAAAAAAAACCGTTGACAGAAGGAGATAGGCGAGAGAGGAAGTCAAAACTGAGGAACTGCACCGCCATTATTTTTCCTCTGCTTTCCCTTGAGAAAGAGAGAAACGTGGAAATGGATGGGGCAGGGGAGGAGAATTGAAAGACTTTAGTTTTTGGGGGGGTTAGAGGGGTAGAGGGAGGTAGTAGGGAATAGGAGGGGTGGGTGGTGGTGGTGGTGGTGGTGGTGGTGTGTGGTGGTGGTGGCGGTTGGGAAATTCTTTTGTGTGTCGAAGTTTTAGGGAGCAGATGGTTGCAAGTCTCTAAGGTTTACAGTGATAAACAGAAATGTACTCGGTGATTGCTGCAGTTTGTCTTGTCTCTGTCTGTCTCTCTGTCTGTCTCTTGACTCTGTCCGTCTGTCTGTCTGTCTGTCTGTCTGTCTCCCTTTCTCTGTGTATCTGTCTTTGTCTCTCTCTCTCTCTGTCTTTTGTCTATTTCTCTGTCTCTCTCTGACTATCAGTATGTCTGTCTACCCGTCTGTCTGTCTGTCTTCCTCTTTCTCTGTACGTCTGTCTCTTGGTTTGTCTATCTGCATGTCTGTCTGTATCTGTCTGTCTCCGTCTCTGGCTGTCTGTTTTTCCATATGGCTGTCTGTCCCTGTCTGTGTGTTTGTCTGCCTGTCTGCCTCTCCCTGTGTCTGTCATTCTCCCTGTGTGTGTGTGTGTGTGTGTGTGTGTGTGTGTGTGTGTGTGTGTGTGTGTGTGTGTGTGTGTGTGTGTGTGTGTGTGTGTGTGTGTGTGTGTGTGTGTGTGTGTGTGTGTGTGTGTCTGTCTGTCTGTCTGTCTGTTTGTCTGTCTGTCTGTCTGTCATGACATTTTTATTTTTGCAAAAAAAGGGAGTGATCTTCTCTCTCTCTCTCTCTCTCTCTCTCTCTCTCTCTCTCTCTCTCTCTCTCTCTCTCTCTCTCTCTCTCTCTCTCTCTCTCTCTTTGTAGATTTCAAAAAGGCTTTTGACTCAGTCGAACATGATAGGTTATTACGTTATATCAAGGGCCAAGGTGTAAAAGGTCAGTTTTTTGCATCACTTAGAGCTATGTACGAATCATTATCAGCATGTATACGAGCAAATTTTGAATTAACTGATATGTTTCAAACACCAGTGGGAGTAAGACAGGGTTGTGTTCTAAGCCCCATTGTTTTCTATGTTTATTAATCAGTTAGCAAATCTTATGACTGAAAAAGGTAAGCATGGGGCTCAGATGTTTCCAGATATTTTTGAGTTGTTTATTTTGTTATTTGCTGATGACGTGGCATTAATGTCAACTACACCTTCAGGCTTACAAAATCAATTAAGGGTTTTAGAAACTTGCTGTGATAATATGAAATTAAATGTAAACATAGACAAAACTAAGATTATGGTATTTAGAAAAGGGGGATACTTAGGAAAACATGAAAAATGGTTTTTTCATAATAAAAAATTAGATGTAGTGAACAATTATTGTTATTTGGGATTTAACTTTACACCTATGATTAGCGCAAAGAGAGGTACATCGCATTTAGTTACTAAAGGCAAAAAAGCAGTTATACAGCTTAACAAAGTTTTCCAGAGGTGCAAGGAAATGACAGTTAAGTCATTCTTTAAAATTTTTGATATTAAAATCCAACCAATATTGTTATATTCAGCTGAAATATGGGGGCTGCATAGGTTAGAACATCTAGAAAAAGTACATTTAATTGCTTGTAAAAGGTTTTTAGGTGTGCCTGCCAGGACACCAAATAAGATGGTTTACGGAGATCTTGGCAGGTACCCACTGTATGTAAATACATATGTTGCATGCATAAGATTTTGGTTTAAACTACTACACATGAATCCTGAAAGATTACCATATAAAGCTTATCATATGTTGTTAGAATTAGATAAAAAAGGTAAACAATGCTGGGTCTCTAAAATCAGGGAAATATTATGTATTACTGGGTATAATATCGGTGTAGGAGACATAAAAATGTTCTTGCGTGCCTTTAAACAAAGACTTGTAGATTGGTTTGCTCAGGGATGGGCAGGCACCATTAGAGACCGTGAGCGATATGATGGTTTAGAAACTTTAAAACTATTTTTGAAAAAGAAAAGTATATAACCGAAATGGATACATATTGTTTTCGAGTTGCTGTTACGCAAGTTCGATTTAATGCTCTACCATTGAACAATAATACACAGCGGTATAATAGTTTAAACGAAGTTAAGCAATGCCCTGTTTGTAAAGATCAAATAGAAAATGAAGAACACTTTATACTGAATTGTCCTATCTATGAAGACTTAAGAAATAAGTTTCTTAAAGATTCCAAAAGACTTCCTTTCTATGTACTACTTAAAGCCACTGTACCTACTGATAGATACAATTTATCACGTTTTATCTTTCATGCAACCAATAGAAGAAATAGGATAACTTTCTAGAAATTGATATTTGTATTGATGAATAATACATCTAAAACAGTGTCTTTCACGATACGTGTGAATTTTTCAGTGATTAACTGTGAAGAAATGGCTTATATAACTTTCTTGCTTTATTATTACTCATACATTATTTCATATACATATACGTTGATAGTAATATGTTTATAACACCTATGTCATATGCACACACTCTATGTCCACCACTCTTTTGTATTGTGGCCTAAGGCCGATGTACATGAAACAATTTCAGTGTTCAGTGTTCAGTGTTCAGTGTTCTCTCTCTCTCTCTCTCTCTCTCTCTCTCTCTCTCTCTCTCTCTCTCTCTCTCTCTCTCTCTCTCTCTCTCTCTCTCTCTCTCTGTCAGTCTCTCTAACACCCCATCTCTCTTCCCCCCTCTCTCCCCCTCTCTCCCCCTCTCGCCCTCTTTCTCTCTCTCTCTGTCAGTCTCTCTAACACCCCATCTCTCTTCCCCCCCCCCTCTCTCTCTCTCTCTCTCTCTCTCTCTCTCTCTCTCTCTCTCGCTCGCTCGCTCTCTGCCCTTTCCTTTTTATTTCTTTTTCTTCTCTCTCATTGGATAAAGATGGGACTTGCAGATGAGTGATGTGTACACACTGTTCTGACGCCTCAAGGAGCTGAGAGGTAACATTCTGACCTGGATTCCAGAGCTAAGCCTACAGTGTGCCGATATTTCACAAAGCCTGGGAAAAAGATGAAGTGTGGCGCGAATACATTGCCTTAGGTAGAAACCCATTTTCGTTTCTCAAGGTCAATTTATAACTTGTCTACACTGCACTTTTTGTAGTCATGAATCTGAAATCTTTGGCGCATTATTATTATTATTATTATTGTTATTATTATTATTATTATTATTATTATTATTATTGTTATTATTATTATTATCATTATCATTATCATTATTATTATTATTATTATTATTATTATTATTATTATTATTATTTTATTTTTCGTTTCGCGGTTAGAGCTCCGAGATACATCCATGGTGAGATTTTTCAGTATGAAACGAGTTTGAAAACAGTTATGCAGGCAAACATCTCATTCGGTGTACTTTCTATCTCACAGTGATTCCCAGATGGAATGAGCAAGTCGAAAAGTACATGTATATATTTTGGGTGACACCCAGGGTGTTAAGCTGGGGAACGCACAATAACAACATCATCAACACCACCACCAACAACAACAACAGCAAACAACAAAAACAGCAGCAACAAGTGATAATAATCTTGTTCACCGTTTTCAAGACAACAAATCTGAAAAAAATAGACCGTTTCGATTTTTTGGCTGGAAGCGAGGTGAGATGAGGAGTACATTGTGGAAATATTGTTGTGTTCTTATGCAAATAATATTAGTGTCAGATTGCATTTTTATAAAGGATTATGTTTCTCTCAAGGAACAACTCGTGAGGTGTGAAGATTGTGTGAAATTTCAAATCACGTTGAAGCCCTCCTAATGCATATCAAATATCAGGTTGCGTTGTGTGTTGCTGCTGTTGTTGTTGCTTCTTTGATCCATAAACATAATTGTTTTTTTGCATTTTTGATGATTTTTGTTTTGGTGTGGGGATTTGTCCCTGTGTGTGTGTGTGTGTGTGTGTGGTGTGTGTGTGTGTGTGTGTGTGTGTGTGTGTGTGTGTGTGTGTGTGTGTGTGTGTGTGTGTGTGTGTGTGTGTGTGTGTATGTGTGTGTATGTGTGTGTATGTGAGTGTGTCTTTTTTATTCTCTCTCTCTCTCTCTCTCTCTCTCTCTCTCTCTCTCTCTCTCTCTCTCTCTCTCTCTCTCTCTCTCTCTCTCTCTCTCTCTCTTTCCTTCTCTTCCACATTATCTCTACCCCTCTCTCTTTTCTTCTCCCCTTCTCTGTCTCTTTCTTTCTCTGTCTGTCTGTCTGTCTGTCTGTCTGTGTCTCGATGTCTCTGTCTCTGTCTCTCTGTCTCTGTCTCTCTGTCTCTCTCTCTGTCTCTCTCTCTCTCTGTCTCTCTGTCTCTCTCTCTCTCTCTCTCTCTCTCTCTCTCTCTCTCTCTCTCTCTCTCTCTCTCTCTCTCTCTTAAAAGCAGTCGAACTACAGTATCCAGTTAAGACATAAATTTAGACACAAATCATGAAGTAAAGACACAAATCATAGAGTAAAGACACATATCATGGAGTTAGAGTCCCAAATTATGGTTTAGACACAAATCATGAAGTTTAGACACAAATCAGGGAGTTGAGACACAAATCATGGAGTTTATACACCATTCATTGAGTTAAGACACAAATCAATGGAGTTAGACACAAATCACGGAGTTAAGACACAAACCAATGGAGTAAAGACACAATTCATGGAGTACAGACACAAATCATGGAGAAAAGACACAAATCATGGAATTTAGACACAAATCATGGAATTTAGACACAAATCATGGAGTTAAAGTCTCAAATCATGGAGTAAAGACACAAATCATGGAGTG
>CM060345.1:12211609-12219109 GCA_030674155.1 Stramonita haemastoma | reverse complement strand
AAAAAAAACAAGAAAAAGAAAAGACTGTTCGCCTGAAGGTCAAGATGGTGTGAAGGTCAGGGTGACTCGCAAATTTCAAAGTGTAAGAAGTGCTGACGCCAAACCGCTGTCAGATCAGCTAACTAGCTATCGATTTTCCTGACACCTCTCTTTTTTCGTCCTTTCTTTTCTTCACTCTAGACGACAAAATCCATACTCGCGTCGTACCCTGGAATGCTGCTATTTCTAAGACTGTATGTTTTTTTGGGGGTGGGGGGTTGCCAAAGGGGGGGGGGGGGGGGGTAGGGGTGGGGAGGCGGGGTGGAGAGAGAGAGAGGGGGGGGGGACGCACGATAGCCTTGTCTGGGGGGGGGGGGGGTAGCCTAGTGGTCAGAATATTGCGTTTGCAATCTGACGACCCTGGTTCGAATCATTTTTTTTTTTTTTTTTTTTTTTTTTTTTTTTGCTGCCTCGTCTTCTGTGACGTTCCCGTACTGCTGTTCCCACGCCGCTCATTTCAATCTCCCCGCCACAGCCATACCCAGATTCGTTGTGTCCCACCCCCGGGGCCGGGAGTCCACAGGGAGCTCATCAATATTAGGCCGCCGCGGGGCCACCAGCCAGAGGGGCCCTGCACTTCTGCTGGGTCACTTTGGTGGTGTTCAGTGGCGCCTGTTCTGAGCTAACATACGCAGGACACCACCTACTAAGCCCCCTACTAACGACAGTATTAGCTCAGTCGCGGAGCCAGACTGAGTGAGTCACCCACCCAAGGTGGCGACCACCACAACGTCCCTCCAACGACCGCCTCCCCACGAACCCCCAACCCCAAAGGCTTTGACACAAATTCACCACAGGCACAGAAGCGTATGGGGAAACCGAATCTGAGGTCACCATGAGACCAGAGCAACGGAGGCCACCGAATCAGAGGCAATTTTTATTATTGCATGATGATCAATGATGATGAGGATGATGTAATGATGCTGCTGTGGAGGTGCATCCGCTTTGAGACTACTTGACAGGGTTGTTCTCTACGCTTACTGTCATAATATATCCCGGCGTCAACCAGGCCCGAGAGATACAGACACCTGCAGTGTTGGTCAGGTAATTTGAGCAACACTCTCAAATTCGCATCCGTAAAGTGGATGAAGCTCGACTGTGTGGTCCCAGTCTCCCCACTGAGCCCACAGCACACTCACTCTGGGTAGGAGCCGGCCGGAGCCCGAAAAAATCCCTATGACTTATGGGATTCGAACCCGCGACCTTCCAGTCCGGAATCCACGGCGCTAACCACTGCGCCATGGCGGCTGGTCGTGGTTCGAATCATGATCCAGGGTGGGTTTTTTTGCCATGGAGTTAACATCAGTGCTGACTCTACTTTCCCCCTACAGTCCTTCGGATGAGACTGTAAACCGAGGCCCCGTGTGCGAACGCGTGCAGAACATCTTGTGTCCACACGTTAAATCTTGTTCCGCTTTTTGGAAGAGTAGGCCACTGTGTGCAGGTGGGAACAGATGACAAAATTGACAAAACTGCATTCACATGGGGACTGGATGTATAAAAGCACTTGAGTACTTATTCCATTATCCTCGATATGAAAGAATAAATACATTAAAAAAAAAAACCTGTCTTCTCTCTCTCTCTCTCTCTCTCTCTCTCTCTCTCTCTCTCTCTCTCTCTCTCTCTCTCTCTCTCTCTCTCTCTCTCTCTCTCTATATATATATATATGTCGCTCACACACACACACACACACACACACACACACACACACACACACACACACACACAACACATACACAAACACACACACACACACACACACACACACGCACACACACACACCAATCGAACAACAACAACACAGCATGCAGCGGAGAAGCATCAAGTTACAGCATCTCTGAAGCCCCACCCCACCCCATGACAAGCTCACATCTGATACTGATGTAGACGAGTGAGAAGCCTAAACACAAAATCGCTTTCCGATAATCATACAACTACATACAACAACACAAACAAGTTAAAGAAACATGACACAACACATATAAAACTGAAGTGAAAAACCAGTGTCATGAAATAAAAAAAAGGGACACAAACATATCAAGAAGCACTGAGATCAAGGGAAACAACTGGGCATGTTATGGTCGCGGAATGATAATTCTCTACCTTTACATTTCAACACACAAGGCAGACAGGAAGAAAAAGAACGTCAAAACGAATGTGTTCTCTGTTTTTTTTTTCCTCTATAAGCCTTCTTAATGGTCTTTTGATGATCAATAACACCAAGGGCATCAGCACTGATCTTGGTGTCAATGACCCGAAGCTGGAAACGATTCAAAGCCTTAAAAACTTTGCAGCCGTTGTATCAGACCAGGGGTCCAAGCCAGAGGTAGTATGCAGGATTGCACAGACAATGACAGCACTGTCAAAACTGAACGCCACCTGGAGAGAGAGAAAAAAATGTCTCATTCAGCTCCAAGATCAGACTAATGCGCTCCCTTGTCATATCCACATTCCTGTATGCCTGTGAATCGTGGACCCTGACTGCTGATTTGGAGAGAAGAGTACAGGTGGTAGAGATGAGATGCTTCTGGAGACTCCTTGGCATCTTCTACAGAGACCACATAAGCAACAAAGATGTGCGTAACAGAATCCAGCAAACCATTGGTCCCTACGAAAACCTGTCAATCGTAAAGAAGCGTAAACTTAAATGGTACGGGCAGGTCACAAGATCAAAAAAAGACTTACAAGGACAACATTGCAAGGAGGAAGAAAAAGAGGCAGACCAAGGAAGAGATGGGAGGACAACATCAGCGAATGGACAGGCCTAGAACTCAACGAAATTTTGAGAAAGGCAGAGAAAGAGAGAGGAATGGTGGTAAACTGGTTGTCAAGTCTTTGGGGACTCCCCCAGGGTCGCCAGACTAAGGGATAGACAGACAGACAGACACACAGACAGACAGAGAGACAGACAGACAGACAGACAGACAGACAGACAGACCGCTTACAAATATATTTTCTTTCCCTCTTCCTTTTTCTCCCAGCGCTAGAAAAGACACACAGTTCAAGACAGGTCAGCCGGTGACTCCGCATTTTTAATGGTGTAAAATAACACACACACCACAAAACCAAACCCAAACTTTGGCGCCAGCCTAACTGGAAGCTCCACGGACTTTCAGACTGATAGATTGAATTCCACACCACACCTCACCCGAGCCCTATACCCTGCCTATCCTGTTCCCCTCCCCCTTCCCCTTCTCCAGGGCAGACAGTCAGATCTACAACAACACTGCTGGCCCCTAGAGGCTGCTGCTCTATTGAATCCAACCTTCACTCCACTGTCTGCAGTCTTCAAGAAAGACTGATGTGTTTTGGGTGTTTTTTTGGGGGGAGAGAAGAAAATCAGCCCTGGTAGTGAATTTAGAGAGAAGGGGGTGGGTTGGGAAGGGATGGCTGGCTGGGGAGGGAGGGGAAGGATGGTGGTTGTGGTGGTGGTGTGATGGTGGTGGTGGTGGTGGTGGTGTGGGAGGGGTGGTTAGGCTCTATAGCTTTGCTAGATTGGATTTTCCCCCCTCCCCACCTCCCCCCCCCCACCCTCGAGAAAACACGATTTAAAAATTTAGTAGTGGCGGTATTCGAGGAATCCTCAAAAACTTAAATATTATGGGAGAAGTGGGGAAAATCTGATGTGATGAAATAACATGAACTTATTTGCATTTTTATTTGGATTAAACTCATCACGTCTGTTCTATGAGATATATAATTATTCAGTCTTTGTATGCTTTGTTTGCAAGTAGTGATTAAAATAAAATTAATTGTGATTTCTACACTTGCAGGCTCATACCAGCTTTGTGATTTGTCTATGATAGCTCCGGGCACAATAGAGTTAAACGTATGAGATTTTTCAGGGGAATTGTGTGTGTTCTGAGGTGACATTTACTAACATTGCAAATACATATATGATGCAATAACGGCTGGGCGTGTCTCTTTCTCTGGCTATTTTCTTTTCTTTTCTTCTCTGTCTCTGTCTCTGTCTCTGTCTGTCTGTCTGTCTGATGTCTCTCTCTCATTCTTTCTCTCTCTCTCTGTCTCTCTCTCTCTCCTCTGTCTGTCAGCCTCTCTCTCTCTCTCTCTCATTCTCTCATTCTCTCTCTCTCTCATTTTTTGTCTCTGTTTCTGTGTCTGTCTGTCTATCTGTCTCTGTCTCTGTCTGTCTATCTGTCTCTGTATGTCTGTCTGTCTGTCTGTCTGTCTCTCTCTTCCTCTCTCTCTCTCTCCTCTCTCTCTCTCTCTCTCTCTCTCTCTCTCTCTCTCCTCTCTCTCTCTCTCTCTCTCTCTCTCTCTCTCTCTCTCTCACCCTCTTTCTCTCTCTCTCTCTCTTTCTCTCCCTCTCTCTCCCTCCCTCGCTCTGTCTCTGTCAGTCTGTCTATCTTTCTGTGTGTCTGTCTGTGTGTCTGACTATGTGTCTGTGTGTCTGTCTGTCTCTGTCTGTCTGTCTGTCTCTCTCTCTGTCTCTCTCTCTCTCTCTTTTGTCTCTCTCTCGCTCTTCATCTTCATCCTCTCATGGGATTTTTGGTGGGTTTATTTTCTTCCAGTGCTCTCACTTGGCATTTTGTTTTGCATGTCTGCCTTCCATAAAACTAATAGCTGAGCTGAAAGCAGTTTCGCTTGTCTGTCTTTAAAAAAAATACTAACAGCTAAGCTAAAAGCAATTTGCTTTATCTGCCTCTAAAAGATACTAACAGCTAAGGTAATTCCGTATCCATTTCTCTTCACTGCATTGTTTGTCTTCCCTAGGGGACAGGGATAGCTCAGTGGTCAGAGCATTCGCTTTTCTCCAGCCAAGGTTAAGCAGCGTCGAGCGTGGTTACCCAACTGGATGGGTGACTGTTTGCGCGCCTTGGCTTCAGTACAGTCCCCCAGTTCACCCAGCTGTAAATGTGACCTTCCAGCACATAAAGAGTCGCTTCTCATCATCCGGCTTTTGCATATTCTATATGATTCTAGATGTACTTTAAATGCTCTTACTACTGGTGAAAACCCCATCCAAATCGGATGATCAGTTTTTGAGATATGGGTACCTGCCTCTTTAGGGACAGGGAAGGTAAAGCAGCGAGGGAGAGGAGATGGGCGCCACCCTCAACATGCTGGCCCCTGGAGTGGCTGAGGTCTCTGATGCCTTGTTCCCCTACAACTACATAGGTTATGGGACACCTTTACTGTTTATCTGTCTTCCCTAAAGCTAACAGCTAAGGTAATGTTATTTCCTTTACTGCTACCAGCATTTTTCCATGTTAATTTGTCTTTAAAAACAAAAATTAGCAAATAAGCTAGTTTTGAATCTATGTCTGCTATCAGCATTTTTGCATGTCTATCTTAAAAAAAAGCAAATAAGCTAATTTTGTATCCATTTTTATTATCAGCAATTTTGTCCATGTCTGTCTTCGAAAATAAAACTTTGTATCCATTTTTGTTATCATCATTTTTCCATGTCTGTCTTCGAAAATAAAACTTTGTATCCATTTTTATTATCAGCATTTTTCCATGTCTGTCTTCGAAAATAAAACTTTGTATCCATTTTTATTATCATCATTTTTCCATATTTGTCTTCGAAAATTAAACTTTGTATCCATTTTTATTATCATCATTTTTCCATGTTCGTCTTCGAAAATTAAAACGGCTTGGATCCATTTTTATTATCAGCATTTTTTCCATATTTGTCTTCGAAATAAAAAAAACACCACCACCACCAAAACAACTAGCAAGCCAAGCTATTTTTGTATCAATTTCTGCCAACTTTCTCTTTCTCTGCTGGCTGTTTCCGAACAAGACAAAAGTACACTGCAGCATGCAGAGGCAAATTAATGTTGCCGTGTCCAATGTCAACTGACGTTTCAGGAATAATTCAGTCTCAAGGGAGCAGTGGCACAGAATGGGATCTAGGGTCAAATTCGAAACTGTTTTTCTTAGGAGGTGAGAGGGGGTATGGTAGTCTTTGTATCACTGTCAATCTCAACAATATTCTAAACGAATTACTGACAGATGATATCAGCAATAATAAAAGAGCAAGGACTGGGATGCTGATGTCTTCACAAAGACACCATACTCCAAGTGGGGACGGGATAGCCTAGTGGTCAGAAGATTGCACTCGCAATTTGACGACCCGGGTTCGATTCCCGTTCGAGGGGATTTTTCTCCTAGAGTTAACATCAGTGCTGACTCCACTCTCCCCAAAAAGTCTTTCGGATGAGACTATAAACCGAGGCCCCGTGTGCGAACGCACGCAGAACATCTTGCGCACACGTTAAATCATGTTCCTCTTTTCGTAAGAGTAGGCCATTGTGTGCCGGTGGGAACAGATGACATTTACAAAACTGCGCGCACACACACGGGGACTGAATGAAAAAAAAAGCCTATGAATGCTTATTCCATTATCCTTGATATGAAAAGAATATATAAAAAAATAAATAGAATAAAGGCAAAGACACCATACTCCAAGTCAGCATTGATTGTGCCGCTAACTCAACAAAAGGACTGGTAACTGCAAGAAGGAAATGAGAAACTTTCTGTAACTACGTTCTTTAAGTTTAACGACTGTTGCATTTCCAAACATTTCTTTTGTAGGTTTCAGTATCACTATTGAGGGAAGTGTGTGTGTGTGTGTGTGTGTGTGTGTGTGTGTGTGTGTGTGTGTGTGTGTGTGTGTGTGTGTGTGTGTGTGTGTGTGTGTGTGTGTGTGTGTGTGTGTTGTGTATTTATGTATGTTTCTCTGTTTGTCTATCTGTCTTATTGTCGATCTGCCTGTCTATCTCTCTCAATATGTCTCCCTATCTTTCTCTCTGTTTTCTCTCTGTCTACCCCAACCCTCCTTCCCTCCCTCCCCCCTCTCTTTCTCTCTTTGTCTTCTCCCCCATCTTCATTTTCATCCCTCAGACCACCTTCATTTCTTTTCGATTAATTCATTTCTACATTAAAATAATATTTTTATTAATATTTTTGTCCCTTCTTCCCCCTTCTTCCGAAAATCTTGTCATCAGCTCTGAATCTGCCATTTCCATTGCAAATTAAAGTTGTCGTGTTTATCTTAGTTTTCTTCTCTTATTAATTAAACGAATTATAGATTTTCATATGTTCTTTGAAAAGCAAAACATATTTCTTTATGTTTTCGAAATGTCACTGTTTTCAATTTGCCTGTCCCATAATTTCTCCTGTCAGCTCGAATTTTCAAAACAAATAAACTGAGGAATCTAATAGAAGTTGTTTACTACCAAGAAAATTAAACTCGTGTTAAAAACATCTGACAATAATTCTTAGGCCATTTATTAACAGAAAATGTATGGAAGAGCATTAATCATAAACGATCACAATATCTAATATGTTTACAGTATACTTTGTTGGATACGTGTATCAGTACGGAAGCACGTAACATTCTTGTATGTAAAAATGCGTGTACGCACATGTGCACTCGCTTATAAATATGCACGCGCATGCGCACAAACACACATACACATACACACACACACA
>CM060345.1:12201609-12204109 GCA_030674155.1 Stramonita haemastoma | reverse complement strand
TTTTTCTTATTGAGATTGTTTTTAAAATGCTACGAGAGAAAAATGAACAAAAAAAGTTATCGTTTCTGCTGTTTTTTGCTGGCATGTTTTCTCCATCTCTTTTTCTTTTCTCTCTCTTCCCTGTCTTCTTCTAGCGGTTCTTTATCTTAAATTGGTGGCTGAATCTTGACGGGGCGGAAGGAAAACAAGGTCTATGTCGTTCTTTGGATTTTCTGGATTTTTTGTGTTTAAGTGGAGATTTTGTTTTTGTCCTTTCATCCCCTTTCGTTTGAGGTTGTGTGAAAGATTAAAGTTGAAATTATTCCTGTTTCTTTTCTTATTATTTTCTTAGCTTTTGATGGTTTTTTTCTTCTTCTTTTACTTCTTGCTCTTCTGTTTCCTCTGTTTCTTCTTCTTCTGTTTCTTGTTCTTGTTGTTGTTGTTCTTGTTCTTCCTCTTCCTCTTTATCTTCTTCTTGTTCTTCTTGTTCTTCTTCTCCTTCTTCTTCTTGTTCTTCTTGTTCTTGTTCTTCTTCTTCTTCTTCTTCTTCTTCTTCTTCTTCTTCTTCTTCTTCTTCTTCTTCTTCTTCTTCTTCTTCCTCCTCCTCTGTTTCATCTTCTTCTCCTCCTCCTCCTCCTTCGCTTTCTTCTCCTTCTAATATGATGACCATCTTTATCATATTTATTACCCCTAGGTTGTGCTGAATAGAAACATTTAACAAAATGAAGTGATGCCTTTTTTTTCCGTTCGTTTTATATTTCCTGGCTCTCTCCTTCTGTCTTTTATAGGTTTTTTAAAAAAAAAAGATTGTCTGAAAACAACCAACGGTGAGACATTGCGTAATAATTTCCATCATTTTTCCTTTATTATTATTTTTAAACATCTTTCTTTCTTCGCCTATTACATTTCGGTTCTTTCCCCTTTTTCTTGTTTTGCTATCTCACTCGTAATATTGTGAATCCACCCTGGAAAAATCAGATGTATTTATTTCTCCTTTCTTTTTATTTCTGTCTTTTACAATTTGATCTTCCATAGTCTGTGTTTTTTTTTTTTCTTCTCTACCTCCGTGTCTTTCTTTGTTGTTTTATCTCTGGTCTGTGATGTTTCCAATCCACGGTCGTGTTAATGAAATGCAAGTATTTTACAGATGTTCTTTTATCTTTCCTTGTCTCTCCTTTATTTCTTTGAGTTTTTTTAAACATATTCCTCTGATAGCAGCAGACGAAATGAAATGTGTATAATTTCCTTTTCTCTTTTAGCTTCATGAGATTTCTCGTGTTCTGATGTCTTTTATTTTTCTGTTTGTCTTTCATTTTCATTAAATTCGTGTATTGGATGCTAGCCAAAAGGTATGTTAGCATCTCTCTCTTCTTTCTCTCTCTCTCATTCTTTCTGTCTCCTCTTCTCTCTCTCTCTCATCTCTCTCTCTCTCTCTCTCTCTCTCTCTCTCTCTCTCTCTCTTCTCTCTCTCTCTCTCTCTCTCTCTCTCTCTCTCTCTCTCTCATTTGTGTACAATTTGTGCCCTATTATCAATTCTCTAATCAATTTTTGTTATTCTGTCATTTATTATTATTTCTATAATTTATGTTTAGTCTAAAATGTTGCAAACATTCTAATCAATGTATGCTAATACACAAGTGAATGTTAATCGTTTGTGCTTAGGAAGTGTTTCAGGTGCATTCTATGGAAAGGATGAGAACGAAATTATATGTGTGGGGTGGAGGTGGGTGGTGGGGGATGAGCGAGTGTGTGGGGAATGTGTAAGTGTGTGAAATTGTATGGGTCCGGTGGCCTCTACAATAAAATCGTTCAGAGTTCAGAGTTCAGAGTTCTCTCTCTCTCTCTCTCTCTCTCTCTCTCTCTCTCTCTCTCTCTCTCTCTCTCTCTCTCTCTCTCTCTCTCTCTCTCTCTCTCTCTCTCTCTCTCGCTTGCTTGCTCGCTCTCTCTTCCTTCCTTCTCTCTCTATTCCTTACCTGTTGTTCTTGTTCTTTCTCCCGTTTACCAAAATTTTGTTTTATGGGACTTATTTGATGTTAGATGGTGGTAGATTGATGTTTTCAGTCATTTAACCTCATTATATTTTCATGTTTACTCTTAATTATTGCGCCTTTTCTTTGTTTTGTTTTGTTTTTGTTTGTTCTTTGTTCTTCTTGCTTTCTTTATTCAACTCAAAATCATCATTGATTCTTACTTCTCATTTTCGTTTCTGAATCAGTGACTTTATAACATTACCTTAATATTGTATCTCTGTGTTAATTCTTGCCTGTTGTTTGATATTTGGTATGGTTCCTTACTTTTGGTATTTGGATCATTATAATTGTTGATTTTATTTATATTTTTATTGGCAGTATCTCCCCCCCCCCCTCCAATAAGGATATTAGTTTTTAAAAAATGTCCCCCTTTTATCCAAATGTAGGATTATATCACATGTATAATTTTTGACAGATGGTGGTGGATTGATGTTTTCAGTTGTTTATTCTCTTCTCTTGTTTGCTCTTTACCTATTAACACTTTTCTATTC
>CM060345.1:12174109-12184109 GCA_030674155.1 Stramonita haemastoma | reverse complement strand
ACAGTCCGTTTGGCACCACCTGCCACTGGCTGCACACAACGCGACGTCACTAGGTGCAGGTCTGACCTCCAGAAGTCCTGGATCTTGTTTCTGCCCGCCACACGGTTGCGATGGTAGACGTGTTCACCAACGTGAAGGGCGTGATCCGAGGCTCTCTTGTCAGTGAACCTCTCCCGTTTGGTGGCAGTCTCCTTCAGCTGCTGGTAGGCTTTCCAGGGAACAGGTTCAGGACCACCTTTATGTCGTGGAGCACCATGGTTGGAGGGAAGTCCGGAGAGGGCGTCTGCAGGGTTCGTCTTTCCTGGCGAGTGTTGCTCTGCTTCCCCCAGCGGGGCTGGTCGACGGCGAGGTGGACACCTAGATGGTTGTCTCGCTGGTTTTCGTCTTCGTCGTTTCCGGCGGCGTTTCTGTGGCACCATGTCCTGTACTGTAGTACGTGGCCCCTCAGCTGGCCTGCCACTTTTAACGACTGTCAGGCTGTAGACAACTGACTGCCTACATCGTCCTTTGTCTCTTGCACTTTTGAAGTAGAGTTGCTTAGTCCAGCATTTGTCCTCTTTGTGACCCTTTTTGCGACACCAGTAGCAGAATGGAATGTCTGGTTTAGGGTACTGCAAGTTCGTTGAGCAGCTGCAAATATGGAGAGGTGCAGCATGGTGTTGCAGCTCAACTTTCAGGCTAGCAATCTCGGTTGTAAGGGTTGCTAGCCGAGACTGAAGTTTGGTGACAGTAGCTTTTAGTCTTCTAGTTTCCCTCCGTTGCTGGTTTGACTGCTTCTGTCCACTGGTTTGACGTTGTGGTGTAGATAAAGCTGGGTCCTGCTGATCTCGTATTGGTTTGACAGCGTTATTGGTCTCCAAGGCCTCCAGGCGATCTAGGACAGCTGTCTGCTGTGCAGTCATGTTCTGGCCCACAGCGTTATTGGTCTCCAAGGTGGTAACCAAGGCCTCCAGACGACCCAGAACAGCTGTCTGCTGTGCAGTCATGTTATGGCTGACAACGTTATTGGTCTCTAAGGTGGTGATAGAGGCCTCCAGGCAATCCAGGATTCCTGGATCTATCACAGCTGTCTGCTGTGCAGTCATGTTCTGGCCGTCATCTTCTGTCAGCCAGTGTTGGGCTTCAGTGGTTAGCTCCTGGAAGGTACACCCTGGTCTTCCCCTCAGAAAGTGTTTCAACTCTCTTCTCAAAGAGGTGTTGTGGAGCCCTTTAATGAAGACATCGCATAGTACGGCCGCAGAAAAGGTATTGGCATCAACAGCATTGGTCTTAGCCCAGAGTTTCCTCAGGGCTGCAGCATACTCGCCTGAAGACTCGGAAAGTCCTTGCTTTCTTTCGATGAAAGCTTTAGCAAGAGAAAAGCTGCTTTGCTGCTCATCCCAGTGTTGTTCTAAGACGTTAAATATCTTAGAAGGACTGTCTATTTCTTCCACTTCCTTGGACAGGATCTGCTCCCTTGCCGCTCCCCGCAGCGCATCGTACACCCACGCAACAGCTGGTCCATCCGGCATTGGGTACAGCTTCAACAACACCTTGGCCTCGTGGATGAAGTCCTGGACATCTTCTTCCCCAGAAAACGTGGACAGGACAGGAGGCTCGAACTCTCTGCTGGCTTGGTCTTCTGCCTTCTGCCTGGTCTTCTTGCTGGCAGACATCATGGGTTCCTTGGTCTTCTTGCTGGCAGACATCATGAGTTCCGTGGTGTGGTCTGGACTGGGCTGGACCGAGTCTTCCGTCACCCAAATGTTCCACCTTCCCTAATCCTGCTCGCAGCGCCACTTGTGATGGTGCCGAGAGGTAAGGAAAAGACAGGTTAGGGAAAGAGCGGAACAACAATTCTCAAGCAACGAGTCTCAACAATTGGGCAACAGAAGACTCAGGGGAAGACGGTAGCTGGCTGGTCATTCTTTATTTGTTACTCAGCATTCCGATACAGGCGAAGACCGTATGAAGACTATATGAAGACAAAAGCTCTAACTTAAGGATACTTATTCACTACACAGCGATAAAATTATATAAAATATTATCTAATCAAGTCTCCTGTCGCACTAAGTCTAGCACACTACATCTAGCATACAAACAATATTATTTACAAAATCTCTTACTCACTCACACACACACACACGCACACACGCGCACGCACGCACACACACATGCATACACACATGGGAGATAATTCCCTGTCGCGCTGTCTCACACGCTAGCTCTACCGGTACTAGATCTACTGCACCTGGCTACATATATATATATATATATATATATATATATATATATATATATATATATATATATATATATATATATATATATATATATATATATATATATATATATATATATAGTGTGTGTGTCTGTCTGTCTGTCTGTTTCTGTTTGTCTGTCTGTCTGTCTGTCTCTCTCTCTCTGTCTCTGTCTGTCTGTCTGTCTGTCTGTCTGTCTCTCTCTCTCTCTCTCTCTCTCTCTCTCTCTCTCTCTCTCTCTCTCTCTCTCTCTCTCTCTCTCTCTGAGCAGACTATAAACACATCTAATCACATTGCTTATTTCATTTCTGTAGATGCTACAACTATTTGGCACTTACAGTGTGATTACCAATCTAAAGTTATGGGCTCAATCATCTCCAACAGGCTTTTGATAAAAAAAAAACCAAAAAAACCAACCCAACACCATAATCTAAGAATCCATTTTTTTTCTGATAGAACTCTGCAGACAGTTCATCTCCAGGTCTTGCCTGTTTTGGCAACAGTTTCAGACAGTATTGATCAGTCTCTACATGTTCTCTCCCCTCCCCCCTCCCCCTCCCTCCCCACCTGTCCTTCCCTTCTCCCTTTCCGCCATCTCCCTTTCAAAAAACGAAAAAAATATTCAGACAACAGTGGCTGGAACTCTTGTATGTTGTGTGTGTGTGTGTGTGTGTGTGTGTGTGTGTGTGTGTGTGTGTGGTGTGTGTGTGTGTGTGTGTGTGTGTGTGTGTGTGTGTGTATTTATGCATATATATATATATATATATATATATATATATATATATATATATATATATATATATATATATATATATGTGTGTGTGTGTGTGTGTGTGTCTGTCTGTCTGTCTGTCTGTCTGTCTGTCTGTCTCTGACTCTGACTCTGTCTCTGTCTGTCTGTCTGTCTGTCTGTCTGTCTGTCTGTCTGTCTGTCTGTCTGTCTGTCTGTCTGTCTGTCTGTCTGTCTGTCTGTCTCTCTCTCTCTCTCTCTCTCTCTCTCTCTCTCTCTCTCTCTCTCTCTCTCTCTCTCTCTCTCTCTCTCTCTCTCCCTCCTTCGGAGCAGACTATAAAAACATCTAATCACATTGTTGATTTCATTTCTATAGATGCTACAACAATTCTGAAAAAAGTGTTTTATGTCTCGGTTCTTTTGCCTAATACTACTTCAGTGTATTTCATTTCCTGGTAGATAGTTCTGTCAAGACGAAGTAAGAAGAAGGAAGAAGACGAAGACGAAGACGAAGGCGAAGAAGAAGAAGAAGAAGAGAAGAAGAAGAAGAAGAAGAAGAAGAAGAAGAAGAAGAAGAAGAAGAAGGCCACCACCACCACCACCACCACCAACTTTTGAAAATGAAAGCAAGCCGTAGGTATTATCAGAAGTAGCATAACATGAAAGCATATGCATTAGCTTCAAGTTATCACAAAACGCAAGTATCTATTTTATCAGTCATGCAAGTCAGACTATGTGAACAAAGTACATAAATAATTACTTAGGACATGTAAGAAGTATAAAAGTACAATCTTTTAGGAACTGCAGAGAGCAGCATCAAACACGACAGTCAGTTAACAAGTAAAACTCCAAACATCAACCAGTTTTGCAACCAACCCGTTTTCACTTTACAGAACATGAAAGAGAATTCCAAGTGTTTTTCTCTGCCCAAGGGACATGCACAGTTCAGACCACACGACAAAGTGATGAGTGATAAAACTTCGTGCCTTTATCCCCCCCCCCCCTTCCCCCCTTCCCTCAGATCTCAGTATAAAAGCATCCCACAACTGTCCACCAAGGGTATTTCAATATAGACAGTCATGGAGTGGGGAATCGAATTTCAGGATCCTTGATGCACGAGGAAAGTCAGTTATGGAACATAAGATACTGTTACCATCAGATATTAGTTTTTTGGCATGACAATACCAATATGTAACAAAAGTTGCAGATGCCAGACACATGTCTCAACTCCCAGGATGATTGCAACACAATAACAATATTTCTTAGTAACCCTAATACTTTTTTTTAGACAACATCTGCTCTATCGCAACTTATTTTGTCTTATGGACAACTTGACCCAGACATACAGTCTATAACTTATCTCTCTCTCCCCTTGTCCTCTGAGGCCCCAATTCTTGCACTTAGTTTCTTGTTCTCAGACAGCTAGATTTCCTCTCAAACCCTTCCAGCACCAAATTCATTACCTTGTCTTACCCCCCCCTCCCCCCCCCCCCCCCCGCTCCAGTCTCCCTCCCTACCATCTCCAGACGTCCAGCATGTCTGGTCTGTTGTGGCGTGAAGAGTTCTGGTACCAGTCAGACAGCCAATACATCTTTCTGGGAGACAGTGGGTACCACAGGGTTCACCAGGCAGAAGTTATGTGCCTTTGTGTGTTTTTGGCAAAGAAAAAAAGTTTCTTCCCTTGTTCATTTTCTCTTTGCCAATATAAAAAGCCTCAGCTATAGCCACGTAGTTTTGTCATCTGTTTACACTATCAAATGGGGATTTATGACAAAAACTATGTTCAGAGACAGTCACTGGTGATGCTTGGAATGTGGATTGACTCTGATATACGTCCTTGTATCTTTAATATCAAAGGCTGAATCAGTCTTTTTGTGTTACCAAACACTCAAAAGAAGTTCACAGTTCAGCAGTGTTCTAGGCACATCTTGGATTTTCTTACTATATTCATCAGTATCAGTGTAATAGTCTGCATTCAACTGATATTGTTAGGCAAATAGAAGAAGAAGAAGAAGAAGAAGAAGAAAGAAGAAAAGAAGAAGAAGAAGAGAAGAAAGAAGAAGAGAAGAGAGAAGAAAAGAAAGAAGAAGAAGAAGAAGAAGAAGAAGTAGAAGAAGAATACCACCACCACCTCCACCACCACCACCACCACCACCATAAACAACAACAACACCAAATTTCGAAAACGAAAGCAAGCAGTAAGTATTATCAGAAGTTGCATAACAGCAAAGCATATGCATTCTTTTCAAGTTACCACAAAACGCAAGTATCTATTTTGTCAGTCAGGCAAGTCAGACTATGCAAACAAAGTACTGGTATCATTACTTCAGACATGCAAGAAATAAAAAATAAAAAATAATTTTTTTAGCACCAGATAATAGCATCAAACACGACAGTCAGTTAACAAGTAAAACTCAAAACATCAACCAGTTTTGCAACCAACCCCCTTTTAACTTTTACAGAACATGAAAGAGAATTCCAAGTGGTTTCTCTGCCCAGGGGACATGCACAGTTCAGACCACACCACAAAGTGATGAGTGATAAAACTCCTGTGCCTTTACCCTCCCCCCCTCCCTCCCTTCCCTAAGATCTCTGTATAAAAGCATCCCACAACTGTCCACCAAGGGTATTTCAATATAGGCAGTCATGGAGTAGGGAATGGAATTTCATCATCCATGATGTGCACAAAGAAAGTCAGTTATGTAACGTAAGATACTGTTACCATCAGATATTAGTTTTTTTGGGGCATGACAATACCAATATGTAACAAAAGTGCAGATGCCACACACGTGTTCCAACTCCCAGGATGATTGCAACACAATAACAATGTTTCTTAGTAACCCTTATACTTTTATAGACAACATCTGCTCTATCACAATTGTTTATTTTGTCTTATGGACAACTTGACCCAGACATACAGTCTATAACTTATCTCTCTCTCTCTCTGTCCTCTGAGGCCCCAATTCTTGCACTTAGTTTCTTGTTCTCAGACAGCTAGACTTCCTCTCAAACCCTTCCAGCACCAAATTCATTACCTCGTCTTACCCCCCAGCCCCCCCCCCCCCCCCCCCCAGCTCCAGTCTCCCTCCCTAGCATCCCCAGACGTCCAGCATGTCTGGTCTGTTGTGGCGTGAAGAGTGCTGGTACCAGTCAGACAGCCAATACATCTTTCTGGGAGACAGTGGGTACCACAGGGTTCACCAGGCAGAAGTTATGTGCCTTTGTGTGTTTTTTGGAAAAGAAAAAAAGTTTCTTTTTCCCTTGTTCATTTTCTCTTTGCCAATAAAAAAAGCTTCAGCTATAACCACGTGATTTTGTGGTCCATTTATACTACTAAAGGGGATTTATGATGAAAACTATGTTCAGAGACAGTCACTCCTTGGAGCATAGATTGACTCTAATATACGTAAAAAATGTATTTTGAAAATATCAAAAGCTGCATTAGTCTTTTCGTTTTACCAAAGCACAAAAATATCGGGTTCAGCAGCGTGCTAGACAATAACACTACTAACTTTGGATTAGATAAATCACATGATCAAACAGTCGTGTCAGCTCTTTAGCCTTCAGACACAATCTATTCACCAATGGTCAGTGCTATGAACCTTTAGCTTGAAAGACTTTGACCCAGGCAAAGTCACAGCAACTTTGTCCCTTTGACGCTTGAAGTCTTACACTTGGTAACGGTTTTTCAGACAGAATCGTTTCCATCCATACCCCTTTCACATTTACATCATGCCCTTTACACAATTTCCACCCACAAAGCTCCAGGGTTAAAAGCTTTGCCCAGAGCCTGAAAAGTTAATTACTGACTCCCGCAAAATTAACGGTTTCTCTCCAGAAGCTTTTAGAAAAACCAGACAGCTTAGAAGGTGGTCACGAAACTTCTAGTTAGTCTGCCCTTCCTTCCTGAAAGCTTTGCGGCAGAAGAACCAATAAAGGGAATCTGGTAAGGGCAGTTTAGGATTGTTAATGGCTTTGTTGTTTGTAGGAACAATTAGCTGATCACAGTATTTTAGACTTGTATGTTCTGTGTTAAGTTTTATTGGGGTTTTTTCCACATCAAGTGGTATCAGACCTGTGTATATTGTTTCAATGATATGTATGTTTTACGATCAGATGAGAGTGTTTATAGAGTTTGTGAACAGTTTCAAAATATGTGCTTATGCTAGGTGTGTTGTTCTCCTTGATAGACTTCTCTAAGCCTTCAACTGAGAATGAATATGCAACAGACATGATTCGTGCCCTTGTTAAATTGACCAATGGTGGCAGTTGTGATGTTAGAAGCACATTCTACAACGACAGATTTGTTTGTATGTTTAGTTCAACACTATACAGAAACAATATCTTTGACAATACGTGACACAGATACAGAATCAGGTACAAACTTTAAATGGTTGTAAATATAACAAAAATAGGTAACACTCACCTCCACTATCATAATTCCAACAATATTTGACCCTACACTAACGTGGCTCTATAATTCATGAAAACAGGACTGACAGTCCTCAAAATACTTTGTGTTTACAGCAGCTTTAGAAGTTTAACAATGGATAACTAGATTCCAGTTCCTACATAATAAAATTATACACTGAGATCAAGTAATCCAAAAACTTCTGAGCATTTTCAAAACTGGTTGGGAAATAAGAGATATGCTGTATAAAAGGATAGTTCAAAGTCATGATCATAGTACTTCATGCACACTGAGAAACAGACTATAGATAAAATGACGAACTCTGAATGTGCTGTAGGGAAAATTACGTGCATACAACTCCTAAACGAGCATATTACAATAACAGCAATTTCTGCGCAAGTTTTTAGATTCTGTGAATGTTTGATCATCAATTCTCTATGTTGCAGTTCTTAAAAAAAACACAAAAAAACTACTACCTACACTGGCAAGATCAAATTGTTTATTTCTGCTATCCAAATCTAAGTTCCTCCGCTTGGTAATTCTTCTTCAGACAGCTTCATGCTTACCCTAAGCCCAGCATTACCTTCAAATGAATTTCTCCGGCCTATCTCCACCCAGAAAACCCCCAGACATCCACATTGTCTGCTTGAAGTTAAGAGTGCTGCCAAGAAGCTGAAAGGCAAAAATGCCCGCTCCTCTCAAGTAACGATTTCTCTCCAGGAGCTTTCAGGAAAAAACAGACAGCCTAGAAGATGGTCACGTGACCTTTCAGTCCATCTGCCCTTCCTGAAAGTTTCGTGATAGATGATATTAAACAGAGAGAGAGGAGAGAGAGAGAGAGAGGAGAGAGAGAGAGAGAGAGAGAGAGGAGAGAGAGAGAGAGAGAGAGAGAGAGAGAGAGAGAGAAGAGAGAGAGAGAAGAGAAGTTAAGGATTGGTAACTGCGCTGTTTAGTGTGAGAAGGACTGAGTGGTCGCAACTTGGACATGTTCGTTGTTGCATTGACCTTTGTCATCTTTAGCCAAACCGTAAATGTCAATTTCTTGGACAATTTCCAGATATTTCTTAGAACGTTTAATGCATACTATCTTAGTTGTCTCTTTTAATCTTTGTCATTAACATTACCTCCTTTCAACACATAATTCAAACAGCTTTGTGTGTCATTCAAGGTACACAGACGGTCACTATCCACTTGGTAACCACGCTTGATGCTTGGGGAAAGCAAGTGCTCTGACCACTGAGCTATCCCATCCCTCATTTGATGTATACTAAGCAAAATATGACATAAAAGCTGAAATAACAAGTTTGCGATGTAAAATGTAACAAACATGACGGGTTTAGGTCGCATTTACTCAGACAAATTTTAGATTAAGATCCAGTTAAATATTTCCTAGCAAGCTTTCAGTCTTAGCAAGAAAAAAGAAAGAAACAACAGAAAAAAACAAAAAAAACCTAGAAGACAAATAATTAAAACAAAACTGTACAAAAAAGTTTCCTTATCAACTCCCATCTTTCAAATCCCTGTCTAGCAAAACTTTCCAACCAGGACATCGCACATTTTAGACATTTTTTTTCTCTCTCTTTTAAGACTGAGCTTCCCACTCCATAATTCTTTCACCAGACAGCTTTGTTTCAATGCATACCCCCACGCGCCACCCTCCAATTCATTTTCCTCCCACAGTCTCTCCCCACCACAGAACTCCGCAATGTCTGAACTGGGGTTAAAACTTCTGCCAACGGCTCCACAAGGCAATAACAGCTGCCCCTAAAACTGATGGCTTCTGACCGGGTCAGGGGATCCTCTAGTCTGTCTGCCCCTTGTTGAAAGCTTCATCACAGAGGATGGTTCAGAAGGGGAGGGAGGGAAGGGGGTGTGGGGGGGGGGGGGGGGTTGAGGGACAGTACAGGATTGGCAATGATTTCACTTTGTGTAAGAACGTTTGACTGATCACAGCATTTTGAATCAACGCAGCATTTTTGGACTGACCACAGCATTTTGGACTGATAACAGCATTTTGGACTGATAACAGCATTTTTGACTGATCATAGCATTTTGGACTGTTCATAGCATTTTGCACAGTTCATAGCATTTTGCACTGTTCATAGCATTTTGGACTGTTCATAGCATTTTGCACATTCATAGCATTTTGCACTGTTCATAGCATTTTGGACTGTTCATAGCATTTGCACAGTTCATAGCATTTTGCACTGTTCATAGCATTTTGGACTGTTCATAGCATTTTGGACTGATCACATCATTAATTTTGGACTGATCTCGTCATTTTGGACATGTTTGTGATATGATTGAGTTGATCGTTGTCTGACACTAGTCAGACAATCTAAGATCAATCATTTCATGGATTCTTTCTGGACATTCTCTGACCGTGCTTTAACTTACTGCTGGCAAACTTGGCTTGAGCTGTTGCATTCAATGGAACTTACCACGTAAGAATGTGTTTATGTGTGCATAGAAACAAAATATTTTGAAGGTCGTTGCAATAGTGTGCATAAGTTATAGAAGTAAATGCAGCTGTGGCAGTTTATCTTAAGACTGTTTATTGATCATAGTACAGAAGGACCTACAATACAG
Source organism: Stramonita haemastoma (assembly GCA_030674155.1). Classification (NCBI taxonomy): domain Eukaryota; kingdom Metazoa; phylum Mollusca; class Gastropoda; order Neogastropoda; family Muricidae; genus Stramonita; species Stramonita haemastoma. The sequence goes on along the minus strand of CM060345.1, from coordinate 12,174,139 downwards.
GCCATACATTTTCTGTTGAGAACAACATGA
>CM060345.1:12166609-12169109 GCA_030674155.1 Stramonita haemastoma | reverse complement strand
ATGATAACAAAATGGCGCATTGCAATATTTAACAAACATCAAACAAAAGGCCTACGTTTTATAAACGCCAATTCACAGTGTATAACTAACACGATAATGCTTAGATCAACAGAATGCAGAATTATTCCTTGTTCTAAATTTTGGTTGCCTTAGAAAGAGAAAAGAAAAGATAATATAGTATGTAGCATGTTTAGTTATCTCCTTAACAGTTTCAGCGTAAGCCTACACGCGTTTTCTCTTTAGCTTTTAAACTTTGTATTTATGCCAACAATAGTGGATACCAGAGAATTGCTAAACAGTGTTTTACATTAGATTCGTCTTATTTGGTTTTATCTCTCTTTCTCTTCTTCTTCGTTATTCACAACAGTCTTTTATAGTCACACACTTTTCTGTACACTTTCAAGCAACTTACATTTTGGTAAAATAAAGCAGTTTGACGACATAGACGTAACTTGTTTCACAGACCTACTCCTTGCTTATAGTACACATTACATTTGAGGTTGTTAGGTAAATTGAGATGTCATTTTTCCACACTGTGTCACTTTTATCCATCTATTTGTCTCACATACCACGCACAAACACACAGCTGAATATGCATACACAACATCGAAGCTGACTGTACACAGGCAATTTTTTCTTCTTTTTTTTTAAAGTGAAGGGGGGGGGGGGGGGGCGGTTATGCTTGCTTTATCATTGGATGAGCTGGTCTCATATGAACTCACACAGTTTCGAGCAATCGTGTGAAAATAATTCCCCTTTCCCTTCTATCTCTTGTTTGTTGTGTGTAACCAGCCAAGCGTTTGACTTTCTCCCTGTCTGTCTGTCTGTCTCTGTCTGTCTGTCTGTTCTCTGTCTGTCTGTCTCTGTCTCTGTCTCTGTCTCTGTCTCTCTCTGAAACTATTTTTCTGTCTATATTAACGTATTGTGTTGTGTGTGTGTGTGTGTGTGTGTGTGTGTGTGTGTGTGTGTGTGTCGTGCACGCCCGTGCGTGCGTGTGTGTGGGTGTGTGTGTGTGTGTGTGGTGTGTGTGTGTGTGTGTGTGTGTGCGTACGTGTTTTTAACAGATTGGCGAAAGGTTACTACAATCAACTTATGTTCCTTGAAGCGTATAGTGCACCCACCTCCGGACTTCCCCCCCCCCCCCCCCCCCCCTCAAATCATTATGCCTTCTTTCAAAACATTTCAGCAGGCTCTATGCTCAGAATACTCTAAAGTAAAAAAGGGTGTCATTCCGCTTCTCTGGTTTTGAATATCATCATATGAAGTAGGCTATGGTGCGCGTACACTGGAAAGACAGCATCAACGCAATAATTTGTTATTTTTTCTAACCTGTACGTTTTCCCAAATTATCCTACAGGGGGAAAACTTGATGGGGGAAGAAGATAAAAGAAGTGGATGCATGCAGTAACATCCAGACTGGATCGGCCTTGACAAGGCGAAAGGCTGAATGTCCCGTGTGTTCCCCCTGATGACCATTTTGGTCAAGAGACTGCTACTGCTGATGCTGTTGTTGAAGATGACCAACACACACCTACGACAATCAATAACAACAGCGAAAAAATTAACACTCAACAATACATCGTTATTTAAAAATGCAGAGATTCAATGTTTTTTTCTTTAAGTTTATATATATATATATATATATATATATATATATATATATATATATATATATATATATATAATATATAATATATATATATTGAGTGTGTGTGTGTGTTGTGTGTGTGTGTGTGTGTGTGTTGTGTGTGTGTGTGTTTTGTATGTAGATGTACAAATTATATTTTCTTTTCATCTAAAGACTAACACTCATATTACCACTCACGGTGATTTCCAGGTGGGATGAATGAGTCAGAGTGCATATTCTGGGTGACCCCCACAGTGTTAAGCTGGGGAATGCACAACAACAGCAACTACCACTCAAAGTTTAGAGGATGAATAAAAAGAAAATTCGGGTTTAAACAGAAGTTGCGATATTTATGACTAGTATCTTAAATCATCGAACCCAGTGCCAGAAAGATTCACACCTACAACCTCCTTGCCAAGAAGATCAGAATTAAAGTACTTTGTCTAACTATCGGATTCACCGGCAGAATTTTTGGTCAGTTAGAATAAATATCCTGAATAAAAGGAATGAAAGATGGTGACTTTCACTCGTGGAAAATACGGCAGAGCATCTAAAGAATAAAAACAACAACAAAATAACCCCAGACAAAACAAAACAAAACAAAACAAAACCACACACACACACACACACACACACACACAACACACACACACACACACACACACACACACACACCAAACACACACACACACACCCCCAAACACACACACACACACCACACACACATACACGCACGCACGCGCGCGCGCGCACGCACGCACGCACAAACACACACAACACACACACACACACACACTTAAAAGAAAAACTGTACAAACTTGTGTCAATGGGGTTTTGGCGTGCAGAGAGTTTTTAGCTTATTTTCCTGTCAAG
>CM060345.1:12156609-12159109 GCA_030674155.1 Stramonita haemastoma | reverse complement strand
AACGCTTTCGATTGCGGGAAATAAACACACAGAGAGAGAGAAGAGAGAGAGAGAGAGGAGAGAGAGAGAGAAAGAGAGAGAGAGAGAGAGACAGACAGACAGACAGACAGACAGACAGACAGACAGAACACAGAGACAAAGAGAGAGACAGACAGAGACATAGACAATAGAGACAGACACAGAAAGCCAGTGACAAAAAGAGAAGAGACGAAAACACTTTCAGAATGAAAGACAGGGGAAGGGGACAGACAAACATAGATCTAGATTAAATTCAGATAGAAAGACGGGGATATTTTGTATTTGTATTTTGTACCACTATGTCACAGCAGATTTCTCTGCGTGAAATTCGGGCTGCTTTCCCCGGGGAGAGCACGTCGCCACAATTGCAGCGCCAACCCATTTTTTTTTCTTTTTCCTGTCTGCAATTGTATTTGTTTTCCTATTTTTTTTGGATAGCCAAAAGTTTAGGTGTGTGGTGTGTGTGTGTGTGTGTGTGTTGTGTGTGTGTGTGTGTGTGTGTGTGTGGTGTGTGTGTGTGTAGCAAACATTAATTTTAATATGTGTTTGTGTGTGTGCATGTGTGTAACTATGTGTGTGTGTGTGTGTGTGTGTGTGTGCATTTTAATCTGCGTTGCATGCTGTTTTAATCAAACACGCACACTTCAGTGTGTGCCTAAGTCATTTGTAACCGCCTCCTTCTCAGTGTAGGCGGAGTCTCAGGCTATATTATACCCACAGGGCAGGACATTTGCATAATTAATGCATGACGTGTACAGTTGACCCTGCCTCACCCTGGGCTATTGCCAAACTCTTTCATTTGCATAACGGCGGCTACGTCCAAGATCTGTGTCTGTCTGTCTGCTTTTTTTTTTTTGGGTGGGGGGGATGGGGTATTTTGTCCGTGTGTGGGGGTGGGGGTGGGGGGTGGGGGGGTGTGAGGGGTGTGTGTGTGTGTGTGTGTGTGTGTGTGTGTGTGTGTGTGTGGTGTGTGTGTGTAGGTGGTGTGGGCGTGTGTGTGTGTGGTGTGTGTGTGTGTGTGTGTGTGTGTGTGTGTGTGTGTGTGTGTGTGTGTGTGTGTGTGTGAGAGAGAGAGAGAGAGAGAGAGAGAGGGGGGGGGGGGGGGGGAAACAAATAGACAGACAGACAGACAGATAGATAGATAGACAGATAGATAGACAGGCAGACAGACATATAGATAGATAGATAGATAGATAGATAGATAGATAGATAGATAGATAGATAGATAGATAGATAGATAGAGATAAATAGATAGATAGATAGATAGATAGATAGATAGATAGATAGATAGATAGATAGATAGATAGATAGATAGATAGATAGATAGAGTCGTGCAGAAACAATGAACAGGGAGGCAGAAACTTAAAAGAGAGAATTGAGCAAGTACTAAACACACACACACACACACACACACACACACACACACACACACACACACACACACACACACACACACAACACACACACACATTTCTCGACATTACCCAGCACAAAACCAGTCTACATGCTCTGTGTATGCGGACGGGATAGCCTCGGGGTTAGGGTGTTGCGCATTGCGCTCGTGATCTGCTAACCTGGGTTCAAATCCCGTTCAAAGAGATATTTACCTCCGTCGTTAAAATCAGTGCCGACTCCACTACCCCGAAAAGTTCGGATTTTACAATAAACCGAGGTTCCATGTGCAAATGCACGCAGAACACCTCGTGCACACGTTAAAACCCGTTCAGCTTTTCGGAAGAGTAGGTCTTTGTGTGCCTGTGGGAACAGATGACAACATTGACAAAACTGCATACAACAGGGACTGGATATATAAAAAGGCATATAAGTGGTTATTTTATTATCCTGGAAATAAAAGAATAAAGAAACAGATAAATACATAGATACTAAACCACACCATCACTACTGATGCCCCATCCACTAAACCACACACACACACATCACCACCACTTCCATAGAGGCAGAGTACGAAAAGAAAACCAGACAACAGCTGCACATTAGCATAACACATGAATATGCATGATGAGTATATCAGTTATCGTTTGCTTCTGCCAGGTGTTCTGCCAGACTTGTTTATTTGCATAATTATTATGATATTATGATGTTCCAAGAACGGATAGCTAAGTGGTCAGAGCACTCGCCTTCCCCAAGCTAGGGTTACACAGCCTTGAGCGTGGTTACAGAAACAGATATACAGACAGAGACATAGGACACAGGAGATACAGGGAGATACAGAGAGATAGACACAGTTACAGAAGATATACAGAGACATATGATACAGAGCTCCATTATCCTGGATATAAAAGAATACAAAAAATATTGAAAAAACAGACAGATAGACACAGTTACAGAAGATATACAAAGACAGAGGACACACAGATACAGACAGACAGACGCAGGCAGACATACAAATAGGGACAAAACAGATATACAGACAGAGACAGAGAACACAGAAATACAGACAGACAGATGTACATACGATAGA
>CM060345.1:12144109-12154109 GCA_030674155.1 Stramonita haemastoma | reverse complement strand
TTTTGCTTTTGATGATAATGATAATAATGGATTTTTGTATAGCGATGTATCATGTAAAGGGAACTTAATTAATCAAAGCGCTTTGCAGTGTTTGTGTTTGTTTCTATACCATTATTTATTTATTTATTTATTTATTTATTTATTTATTTATTTATTTATTTATTTATTCATTAATTCATATATTTGTTTATGTATTTATTCTTTTATGTCTAGGACAGTGGAATAAACACTCATGTGCTTTTTTTTTCATCCAGTCTCCGTATGTATACGCTTTTGTAAATATTGTGATCTGTTCCCACCGGCACACAATGGCCGACTCTCACGAAAAGCGGTACAGGATTTAACGTGTGCGCAAGATGTTCTGCGTGCGTTCGCACACGGGACCTCGGTTTACAGTCTCATCCGAAATGTTGTGTATCTTGTTGTTTTACGTGAGAAGCTTTCATAGGCTTCCAGTACACAGAACTATTAATTTTGCACTATCAGAATGGTTGCTGTGGCGTAGGCTTTTTGTTGTTGTTTGTATGTGTCCTTTTTATTTGGTTTGTTTTATATATTTGATGCATATATTCATGGCTAGTTTTTTTCGTTTTTTTTGGTGGCATGCTCTCAAGATTCGTTCTCTACCTCTGTCTATGAGTGTGTCGTGTGTGTGTGTGTGTGTGTGTGTGTGAAGGAGGAAAAGGGCCTGATTGTCAATCTATCACTGTATTACTTTTTCAGTTTATTTGTCTGTCTGTCTGTCTCTCCTTTATCTATCTGTCTGTCTGTCTCTACTTTGTCTGTCTGTCTGTCTCTCTCTCTGTGTCTGTCTGTCAGTCTATCTGTCTCTCCTTTATCTGCCTCTTTGTCCATCTGTCTGTCTATCTCTCCTTTGTCTGTCTGTCTGTCTGTCTGTCTCTGTCTGTCTGTCTGTCTGTCTGTCTGTCTCTCTCTCTCTCTCTCTCTCTCTCTCTCTCTCTCTCTCTCTCTCTTCTCTCTCTCTCTCTCTCTCTCTCTCTTCATCTCTCTTCTCCTCCTCCTCTCATCTCCTTCCCTCTAACCAGGCTGGTAACCGGACAGTCACCCGCAGACTACGGACAATTACACGCTGGAGTGACACGCGATCTCTTTGGTCAATAACCGCCGATTGACGTCACACTGCGCCCTCCGTTCTCCTCATCCCTCTTAAACATGTCTCCTCTCTCCTCTCTCCTACTCTCTTCTCCTCCTCATCCTCCCTCTTCTTCCCTCTACAGCTGTCAACCGGCATCACCCCTGCCACTACGAACAATTACGTGTGTGTTACGCGACAGTAGGTCATAACCGACATGAGTCACACTGCTCCTTCCACTAAAATTCTCCTTCCCCTCTTTACCCCATCCCCTTCCCTCCCATCTTCTGTCTGTCTGTTTTTCGTCGTCTGTCTGTTGCCTCTATCTCTCCTACCCTTCTCTCTCTTCTCTCTCGTCTTCTCTCTCTCTCTCTCTCTCTCTCTCTCTCTCTCTCTCTCTCTCTCTCTCTCTCTCTCTCTCTCTCTCTCTCTCTCTCTCGCTTTTCGTAAGAGTAGGCCATCGTGTGCCGGTGGGAACGGATGACATTTACAAAACTGCATACACACGGGGACTGAATGAAAAAAAGCACAAGGGTGCTTATTCCATTGTCCTCGATATAAAAGAATAAATCAAATCAAATCAAATCAAACTCTCTCTCTCTCTCTCTCTCTCTCTCTCTCTCTCTCTCTCTCTCTCTCTCTCTCCTCTCTCTCTCTCTCTCTCTCTTATCTCTGATGCTCTCTGATTACGTGTAATCCTATGACGAAATTCCAAAGCATCCCTGTTCAGGGCTTTCTGCTAATTGTGTGGACATAAGCTAATCATAGCGTGTAGTCTCCTCTGGTGTGTGTGTGTGTGTGTGTGTGTGTGTGTGTGGTGTGGTGTGTGTGTGTGTGTGTGTGTGTGTGTGTGTGTGTGTGGTGTGTGTGTGTGTGTGTGTGTGTTGTGTGTGTGTTGTCTGTTTGTCTGTCTGTCTGTCTGTCTGTCTGTTGTCGTTTGTCTGGTCGTCTGTGCGTGTTTTGTCTCATGTCTTCTGTGCTGTGTATCTTTTTCTGTCTGTCTGTCTATGTCTGTCTGTCTCTGTCTGTCTGTCTGTCTGTCTGTCTGTCTGTCTCTCTCTCGTCTCTCTGTCGTCTGTCTCTCCTCTCTCTCTCTCTCTCTCTCTCTCTTTTCCTCTCTCTCTCTCTCTCCTCTCTCTCTCGCTCGCTCGCTCGCTCGCTCGTCTATTTGTTAACCATGGCTGTATCATAAATGAACAAATGAATAAAAAGAATTGGAAAAAAGAATACTAATAGTTAAAGTCAGCCATGGAATCAACTCAGGTCTCAGAAATGATATTCCAAAACGTCAAAGTAAACTAGTGCCGTCATCAAGTATGACGTCATAGTCCCTTGTGTTCCTTAAGTGTCCCAGCTTTAGGCAGAGTGTCTGCACTTTCCTGGTCTTAGATCTGGGGAAAGTGTGAAAGTTAATTCCAACTTGGCAACACGCACACCCTTACTTTGTTTAATGGACTCTCCCTGGTCGCCCCCACTGATCAATAGTGCATAGGCTAGCCCTGTGGACTCTTCTCTGACTAGGGGGGGTGAGGTTGGGATGTGTGTTTGGTTAGACTTAGCAAGTTTGGCCTCGAGGGAAAATTTGTAGGTTCCTATCCAGTATGAAGGAGGAGACATGTGTTTGAGTGTCCTTATGTCACACATGTTGTGCATGCATCACATGTGCCCAGAACATCTTGCACACATATTCAAACCCCTTCCCCCTTAGGGAAGAGCAGGACATTGTGTGTGGTGGGTAGGAGCAGATGACAATAACATAAAAAAACCAGCATGCACACAAGTGTGATAATAACAGAAAACCAGCATGCATACAGGCCTCGTGTTTAGATACTACCCCTAAGGAAAAATCGGGAAGTTTGAGTCCGCAGGTTGTTTGGGGCTGTATGGTAATGTTTTGGCTGCTCCTGCAAGGGCACTGGAACCATACCTATGGGCAATTGCTTTTCCTATGGACTATTCCAGCCATGTGGAGGGGGGTGTCTGCTGCATGAGTAACAGCTTGCCTTCCATTCTTACTTACCCAGGCTTTGCCTCTAGAGCTTCAGAGTCTGACAGATGCCTACTTCTATGCGAACTTCTCTGTTTCCAGGGGCAAGAAAGTATGGATTAGATTGTGACTGAAGATATGAAGTTTTAAAAAAGTTAAGACAGATTGGCAGACAGGCTGACAGATAAACAGACATAGACACATGAAAATGTGCTGATGAAATAAAATAACCCAGGAACTAAGCAAATACCAACCCACCCAGCCAAAAAGAAACCTTGTTAGGCATAAAGAGAGGAAAAAAGAAAAAAAGGAAACTGAAACACTCTCTGGACAAGGATAAACAGGATGAATAGATTCATTAATCAAAGAAAGAGTTAAAGAAGAAAGGAAGGAAAGGATGCAGTTTCTTCAGTCTCACACTTAAAATGGAGGTCAGGATAGTTTTCTAGATTTGTACATATTATCAGCTCATTAGCACAAAAAAGCCCAAAGAAAAATAAACACATTCCCTAAAATTGACAACAACCGCCCCCACCCCCCAAAGCAAAAACTACAAACCAGCCACATATTACAGCAAACTTGAAACTTAGCACCACACACCCCTTAGATCTGTGTAATGGGATCTTCCTAGACCCCAACAATCAATGCACTGATTGGATATCCCTGTAGACTCTTATCTAAACAGGGGTGTGAGGGTGTGAGGTAGATGGTAGGTCTTGTTGGACATAGCCAACACTGCCCCAGTGGAGAGGAATTGAAAGCTTCTTCTGCTAAGGTGGGCAAGATCTATGTTTAAGCTGTGCAACAGATGTTTTGCATATGTATCATTATTTACTTTTTCTGTTCTTAGGGGTAGGAAAATAGAGATTAAGTGGGGAATTGATTTGCAGGAGGTAAAATGAGAGAGAGAGAGAGAGAGAGAGAGAGAGAGGAGAGAGAGAGAGACAGAGACAGAGAGAGAGAGATAGAGACAGAGAGGAGAGAGAGAGAGAGAGAGAGAGAGAGGTGGCTATAATGAATAGTCCTAGATCTATAGGCCTAGCCAAACTTAAGACATAAAAAGAAAAACAGCAAAATGCAGAAAATCAAGCAATCCAATGAATAGACACTTAATAAAACAAAAACAAAAACCGACAAAAAGCAAAAAGTACCCTCCAAAAATATTGAACAGAAAGATGTAACATAAGTTTTGATTAAAAAAAAAAAAAAAGACTGACAGACAGACCTGACAATAATGGGATAAGTTTTGGTAGCCATACTTGTCCTTCATCACTACTATTGTTACGTCATAACCACATGACATCACTTATTCACAGCTCTAAGCCTTCTTGCCCTTCCTGTTCTCAACTCTGGTAAAGTGCTAAATGTAATTTCAACCTGCCAACATGGACACCCTTACTTTAATAAGTGGCCTCTTCCTGCACCCTACAATCAATACTCTGATTGGCTGGCCCTGTGGACTCTTCTCTGAATAGGGACATTAAGTAGAGAGAGATAGGTGAGGTCAGGTTTCGCAATTGCTACCCTAGGGTGAATTGGTAGGCTTCTTTCTACTAGGAAAATGGAGACATATGTTTAAGCAATGTGACAGCATATTGTGCTTACCTTTCTGCAGATAGGAAAGCAAGGATTAGGTTAAGATTTAAAATTAAAGAGTGTAAATAAGAGAGAGAGAGAGAGAGAGAGAGGAGAGAGAGAGAGAGAGAGAGAGAGAGAGAGAAGAGAGAGAGAAACAACAAAAAAATTCATCAGGCCTCCTGCCACTAGAATGGGGTCAAACAAAGTAATATCAAACTGGAGCAAAAACAACAAATGACATATATGACGCTCCACCACGAAATGAGTCGCTTAGCACATATTCCACTTTTCCGCTACGAGCCATTAAATGCAGGTGGGGGTGAGGTTCTTGATTTTGAGATTTTGATAGATTATAAAACTATAGCACTTGTTCTACATTGTAGTGAAATATCAAGGCATAATTTTGTTTCCTTTTGTCTTTAAAGGTGCTTTGAAAATAGCAAAGCCCTCATTCTGACCACCTGTTCTGATGCTTAACTTGTCGATTTCTCATTTTGACATTTCCTGCAGTCTATAATAATAATAATAATAATAATAATAAATGGAATTTATATAGCGCTATATCTTGCAAAACAAATCAAAGCGCTTGCATTCAACCAATTCTTGCGCATGCAGCCAACAACAATTTAGATTTTTAACGAAGCCAATGTACACACCACACACACACACACACACACACACACACACACACACACACACACACACACACACACACACACACACACACACACACACACACACACAGGTTAAACACTTTGGCAGGGTGGTGGTCTATCATTTCAATTTGTGATAACTTTTGATAGAATTGTCTGATTTTCAATCTGTTTCTTGTATTATATAGCCATTTTATTGCAGATTAACCACATGTTAATAACTAAAAATTGACCTCCCGTGCAATGAGACTCCTTATATGGTGGAGCGTCACATATGGAAACTGCCAAAAAGAAAAACAAAGAAAGAAAGAAAGAAAGAAAGAAAAGGAGAGAGAGAGAGAGAGAGAGAGAGAGAGAGAGAGAGAGAAGAGAGAGAGAGAGAGAGAGAGAGAGAGTTGTAGGAACATGTAACAAGAGTTTGTTGAAAGAAGGTAAAAATAACAAACAACAAGAAAGCAAGCTAACAGACAGAAAGAATAAAAACAACAAACGTAAACAAAAATTGAAAAAGCAATAAGACACAGATAAGGAAATAACTAACACAAGAAAGAAAGAACAAACCAAAAAAACAAAAAGAACGAAACAAAAGTGGATTAAAAGGACAAAAAAAAAAAGTTGAACATACAGACGGAAAAAAAAGACAGACTTGAAAGCAATATTTGTCAATCATTCAGTAAATCACAGGTCTGAGTCCTGCCCTTTCTGCCCCCCTCCCCCCCCCCCCCAAAAAAAAAAAAAAAAAGCAAAAAAAACAACAACCCACAAAACTAAAAAATAAAAAAAAAAACAAAAAAAAAACACCCACCACAACTAAAATAATTATCACATCAAAATCAGACACCTCTCCTGAATCACACTTTCAAGCACCCCTTGTAATCTAGACCTGAAACTTGAAAGGAGGAGGAAAAAAAGTTTGAATGAACTTCAACATGGTAACCTGCACCCCCTAGACCTGTATAATAACCTCTCCTTGGGACTCTCAAATCAATACCTGATTGGCTGGGGGAATGTGGACTCTTCTCTCAACAGGGGTGAAGTAGGAGCAGTGTCTTGGTAAACACAGCAAGTGCTACCCCTCTAGTAAAAAAATAAGATCTGTAACTTTCTTTCTTGCTAAGAGGGGTAGGTATATGGTTAAGCAGTGTAAGGCATGTTTTGTGTGTCTAATCATTATCTATTTTTTCTGTTACCATTGGCCCTAAAATATGGATTAGGCTTGGGATGAAAAATGTGGATAGCAGATGAGAGAGAGATATATCCTGTGAAATTTTTCAGTCAGAAAACAAAAGCACCAAAAGATGAAAAGGAAAACAAACAGGTAGACCAGCAGAGAGAAGGAAACATGAAAACAAAGTTAGTTCCATGAAATAAAAAAAGGAAATAAATAAAGAATACTGACTGGACATGTAAATAAAAAGAAGGAAAGGAAGAAGAGAAAAGAGAAACAAAGGAAACAACAGAGAAAACAAATAGAAAGACAAAAAGAAAAGTAAATAAGACAGAAAAAATAAAGAGAGAGAGAGAGAGGGAGAGAGAGACAGAGAACAGAGAGGAAATCTAAAACAAAATAAAGGAAGAAAGGAAGGAAAACTTTAAAAAAAAACTGTAGGCCTTACAAACAAAGAACCATACAAAAGAAGAAACATTACAATAACCCAACAACCTACAGGTCATAGAGTTCTACACCCATTGACCTAAGCCAGTGGCATAACACACACCATGCTTCCCTTCCCTCATTTTACAAACCCCCCAAAATTCCTATCCTCTCTCTCCCTTTTCATCTCAATTCTGGTAAAGTGGCAAAGTTAATTCCAACTTGGCAGCATAGCTCCCCCCCCCCCCCCCCCCCCCCCCTTTTCCCTTTTTTCATGTTTGGGGCCTTTTCCCCTCAAGCTTCACACTGATTGGCTGTTTTTTTTTAGGACTCTTGTCAGTGATTGGCTGGTTTGTGAAGACACCTTTCACTGATTGGCTGATTTATGTGAACACCTTTCACTGATTGGCTGATTTGTGTGGACAACTTTCACTGATTGGCTGGTTTATGTGGATTCTTTTCATTGATTGGGCTGGTTAGTGTGGATTCTTTTCATTGATTGGCTGGTTAGTGTGGATTCTTTTCACTGATTGGCTGGCTAGTGTGGATTCTTTTCACTGATTGGCTGGCTAGTGTGGATTCTTTCCATTGATAGACTGGTTAGTGTAGATTACTTTCCATTGATTGACTGGTTAGTGTGGACACCTTTCACTGATTGGCTGGTTTATGTGAACACCTTTCACTGATTGGCTGGTTTATGTGAACACCCTTTCACTGATTGGCTGGTTTATGTGAACACCTTTCACTGATTGGCTGGTTTATGTGAACACCTTTCACTGATTGGCTGGTTAGTGTGGATTCTTTTCACTGATTGGCTGGTGTGTGAACACTTGTCATTGATTGGCTGGTTGTGTGGACTCTTTTCTTTGGTTGGCTGGTTGTGCGAATTCCTCTTATTGATTGACTGATTGTGCAAATTCCTCTCATTGATTAGCTAGTTGTTTGCACTCCTTTCATTTGTTGGCTGGTTGTATTGGCTCTTTTTATTGATTAGCTGGTTGTATTGACTCCTTTTTATTGATTGGCTGGTTCGTGTAGCCTCCTTTCACTGATTGGCTAGTGCTGGAGACATAATTATCTCCAGCAAAGGATGGATGGGAGGGACCTGGGTGTTGGATTAAAAAAAGGGAGATTTATTAAGTCACCTTTTGCCAAGGGTTTGTCAAAGGAAAACGAAATCATGGATTCTATTAGTGGGACAGAAAACAATTAGGTTTACCCAGTGAGTGACTCATGTTTTGCATGCATGTGCTCCATTTTCTTTCTAAAGGAGGTAGATCTAGCTTGGAAAGAAGTAGGCTGGAAAGGAAATGAGAGTTAGAGACTAGAATGAAAGAAGGAGGATGAAGATGTGTGGAATAGAATTGTTTGAATGGAAAGAAAAAAACCAAGGAAGACAAAACAGAACAAACAAAAGTAGAAGAGGAAAAAGCATTCAGGACACAAAACAGAACGTTAACAAGACAAAATGAAGGCAAATGTAAAAGAAATAATGTAAGAAAGAAAGAAAGAAGAAAGGAGAAGGAGAAGGAGAAGAAGAAGAGGAAGGAGGAGGAGGACAGAGAAAGAGAGAGAGAGAAGAGAGAGGAGAGAGAGAGAGAAGAGAGAGAGAGAGAGAGGAGAGAGAGAGAGAGAGAGACAGAGACAGAGAGACAGAGAGAGAGAGAGAGACAGAGAGACAGGGACAGAGAGACAGAGAGATGTATATACCATTGCGAAGCACCTGGAAAGTTTTGAAGCTTGAGTGTAAACAAAAGGGTGGGGGGAGAGGGAACAATACTTGCAAACATTGCTGTTTCACAAGTTAAAGATTAGTTGAATTTGAACCAAACAACTTCGCCATTATATTCCTGAAGAGTACTCATGTCATGTCAGCCGCTGACTGATCTTATTACTTGGCCTGGAAATTGGAACTAGGGGCCAGGAACTGTGTTTGCTTGGCCGTTATTTTGAACCAGCAGATACTGCTGGGATAGCTCAGTGGTCAGAGCACTCGCTTTCCCCAAGTCAAAGTTAAGCAGCATCGAACGTGGTTACCAGTTGGATGGGTGCCCTTTTGTGCGCCTTGGCTTCTGTGCAGTTCCCCCAGTTCACCCAGCTGTAAATAGGTGACTGCCCTCTTTAGGGTCATGGAAGGTCAAACAGCGAGGGAGAGGAGATGGGCGCCGACCTCAGTATGCTGGTCCTGAGAGAAACTGAGGTCTCTGACATCTCCCTCCTCTACAAACAAATAGGTTATGGGACACCTTTACCTTTTTTCGATGATGCTTTGGCAACTATTTCAGGTAAAAAGATTATGTATTGGTTATTATTTTCAATAAAGTGGTAAAAATTGAAATTGGTACATGTTTGGGTTTTTGTTGTTGTTATTACTGTACCTTAACAAGGTGTGACATTTGCTACCAATCTAAATTAAGCATTGGAATAAGGGAGAAACGAAAAAAAAAAGCGAGGCAGTTATGTAATGGGGGTAATACAATGACACAGTTGTTGGTTAACGCAATTAACGGTTTTATTTCTTGTTCTGGAGGGGACACAGTGATGCCAGAAATAGCTCCTGCATTGTTAGAATTGGCCTCTAACGTCATGAGAGCACAAAAAGGGAGAATATTCAGATATGGCTGCTTTTTTGCATGTGTCTTTTTTTTCTTCTCTCTTCTCTAAAAGAAGAACCCCACTAAAATTGGAGCTCTGACTGCTTTTCCAAATACGTTGAAGTAGTCTCAGTGTTGAGATTTGGTTGATTTGTTAGACAGTTTTGTTTGTTTTGCATGATTTTGTTGTTATTGTTTTTTTGTTGTTGTCGTTTTTTTTTGTTTTTGTTTTGTTTTTTGTTGTTGTTGCTGCTTTCTTTTTTTTTTTTCTTTTTTTTTTTTTCTTTTTTTTTTGGGGGGGGGGGGGCTGCCTTTGTGAGTTCATTTAGTTTTCGTTTTCTTATTCAATTTCCTTTACTTTTTTCTAATTCGAAGAAATACACTTTATTGTAACAGAATGTTGAACCAAAGCAAAGCCAAGCAGAATTAAAAAACAAACAAACAAACAAACAAAAACAAGGACATGGAAAGTGGAAGGTCACCCACATCGCCAAAAAAAAA
>CM060345.1:12130916-12144009 GCA_030674155.1 Stramonita haemastoma | reverse complement strand
GACCTCCCCCCCTCTCCCCTTTCTCTCTCTCTGTCTTGCTGTGTGGCTGTGTGTTGTCTGTCGTCTGTCTCAAACTAGTAACCACCCCTATGAAGTTCTTATAACAAACACACACACACACCACAACACACACACCACACACACACACACACAAAACACACACACACACACACCACAGAGTGAGAGAAAGAGAGAGAGGATAGAGGGAGAGGGGGAGAGAGAGAGAGAGAGAGAGGAGGAGGAGAGAGAGAGAGAGACAAGAGACAGAGACAGAGACAGAGAGACAGAGACAGAGAGACAGACAGACAGACAGACAGAAAAGACACACACACACAAAACACACACCACACACGACAGACAGACAGACAGACAGACAGACAGACAGAGACAGAGAGAGCGAGACAGAGACAGGACAGACAGACAGACAGACGGGACAGAGACAGAGGAAAGAAAGAAAGGGGAACCGGTATGACAGACAGAGAAATAAACACACACAGCAGCAAAACGGGTGTATAAAAATTGCAAAAAGATTTTCACATTCAATTTTCTTCTATCACTCTCTGCTTAGAAGGGTTTTTGGTTTTTTATCTCCTCTCTTTTCTCTCCTTCCCTATCTTCATTAAATTTGAAGCCTCCTGTCCGCCATGACAAAAGCAGCAACAAATGGTTAACGCCAAAGTTTTACGTAAATCCATAGAATTTCCCAGTCTCATTAAGAGAATTTCCGTTCTGAGTGAAATCCTGAATCTCCCTGGATTTGACCAAACACAGCCTGCATCTGTTCTCTTTACTTTTAGCTGGTTTGTCGTTATCGTCTGTCTGTCTGTCTGTTGTCTGCTGTCTCTGTCTCTCTCTCTGTGTCATCAGTCGTCTGTGGTGTGTGTGTGTGTGTGTGTGGGGTGTGTGTGTGTGTGTGTGTGTGTATGTTGTGTGTGTGTGTGTGTGTGTGTGTGTGTGTTTGTCTGTCTGTCTGTCTGTATCTTGCCTGTCTGATTTTCTGTCTGTTTGTCTATCTGTATCTCTATATCTTTGTTCTCTGTCTGTCTGTCTGTCTGTATGTTTGTCTGTATCTCTATCTGTATCTCTGTCTGTTTGCTTGTCTCTCTGCCCGTCATTGTTTGTTTGTTTGTCTGTCTCTCTGTCTCTCTGTATGATTGTGTGTTGCTCCATCAGTTCAGAGATCCTGTATGCTAAAAAAGTCCTTGCAAATCAGAAGTTCACGCGGCGAAAATGACAAAGCCTGGCAAAGTGACACGGTTACACGAAAAGGGCAAGTCCAAAAAGGGTGTTCTTGAGAGGTCAGAAACTCGTACACACGTGTGGTGCTACCTCACACCCCCCCCCCCCCCCTCTCCACTCCCTTTCAGATTTTTTCTCCATTTTCCTACCCATCTTTCTTTGTACTCCTTTAACCTTTTCCTCACGCTTTTCTCAACACCAGCCACTTTCTCCTTGAAAGTTTTCTCTGGAAAAGTGTGCAGGCTTTTGTTTAATCCTTTCCTGTTTGTTCGTTTTATGGGTTGAGTGTGGCATGGTAATGGTGTGTGTGTGTGTGTGTGTGTGTGTGTGTGTGTGTGTGTGTGTGTGTGTGTGTGTGTGTGTGTGTGTGTGTGTGTTTAGTCTTACAGGGGCAAAATTCTAAAAAAATAAAACAACAAAAAAAGCGTTGTTGTTGTGTCATCTCAGCGGCCATACTGAGATCGGGCAAGGAAATGTATAGCACTTCTGCTGTTTAAGCTTGTGAGGTAAGCATGCAGGGTTTAGAGGGTTAAAAACCAAAACCAAAACAAAAGAAGTAAAGAAGCAAAATTACCCCCGAAAAAATGTTCAGGAATACAACATAAATCATAATTATCAAGTAATTCAAACAAAAGAGAAACTAGATAAAAACCAGCAGACAAATTAGCCAAAGGCGATACCCTACTTTTCAAACCGACCCACCTCCCTCCCCCCGGTCTCTCGTCAAAACCTCAAAATCACAGTTTCTGATCCCTTTTGCCTTTTCTTCCCTACTACACATACACAGCCACAAACATTTTTTTTTTGCAGCGAAATTCATAATCATCGGAGCAAAGAAAAGGCTATGCCTGCTTCACGCATCATAAGCAAAATCTGAAATTTAAGGAAATGTTGTGCTCTCTATCTCTCTCTCCTTGAAAGAGGACTATCGTCATGATCATTATCGTTGAACATTATGATTTATGTTTCTTGATGGCTAGGTTTCATAGAGTTGATAATGATTCTAAACGTCTTCTAACTTTCGTCGATACAATCATGACCTTAAAAAAAAAATGTTGACATAGTCATTTTTTTTTTCTATTTGTCTTTTTAAATAAACTACGAGACCATGAAAAGTTGTGTTTGATCATACATACAGACGCAAGGAGTCAGGCATCTGTCTCTCTGTCTCTGTCTCTCTCTCTCTTCCTCTCTGTCTCTGTCTCTGTCTCTCTCTCTCTCTGTCTCTCTTCCTCTCTGTCTCTCTCTGTGTCTCTGTCTGTGTCTCTGTCTCTCTGTCTCTGCCTCTGTCTCTCTCTCTCTATCCTTGCCCCCCCTCTCCTCTCTCTCTCTCATCTTATAAATGAGTGCATTTTATTACCTTATTATATATAGTGTCCTTATTTCTTGTATGTTGTTTGGTACTGCGTGTAGTTTTATTGTTTAGTATCTTTTTATCTTGATGTTATCCCTGAAAGGGCGGGGACTGGATGTAGAAAAGCACACGAGTGCTTATCTATTATCCTCGATTAAAAGAATTTGCCTTGCCTTGCCTTGCCTTGCCTTGCCTTGTCTCTCTCTCTCTCTCCCTGTCACCACAAGTACCCGTCCCTCTCACTGTCAGTGAAATGAAAAGTCTCCACATCTTTTTCATTAGCAGCAGTATTAGATCAGGCAGACAGCGGAACAGTCATGGCAAGGGAGATAATCGAATCTGCAAGAGTACTCAGGAGGTCGACGTGATCTCGTCCAGTGGCGCGATATTGCGAGAGAAGACCAAAAAACAAAATGGAGTTCAGTTAAAAAAGGGAAATCGATGTCTGTTGATTTCGTCCTTGTGTTACTTCTGTTTGATGTTTAGTTTACGTGTTGTTTGGAAGGTTATGTTCATGCAGTTGAAATAGTGTTGAAATATTCTCCGTTTTGAGGGAATTCAAAGAAGTAAAACATACTGTACAAAATGCCATAGTTGTGTTTATTGGTGACGAGTTTCATTTCCTTTTTATTTCTCCAGTGTTTTAAGAAACCTGTAGAAATTATTTGCCAAAATATTACGCTAAACATCCAATAACTTTGAAGTATGAACAACTCTTTTCTTCATCAAGTGAGAATACTGTGCTCAATGTTTGTAAAATGATTGATATTATCAGAAATAACATTCTAAACACTGGTCAAAGAGTTTGATATGCGTAAGCATTTTTTTGTTCCATAATAATATGTTCAAATATTATTGTTACATGGAGGATATATTATGTTGTTCAGTTGTGATAGAATCAGAATCAGAATCAGAAATTATTTATTGCCATTAAAGTCACATGGACTTATTGACACAACAAAATAAACTCAACATATTCATCAATACAACATACTATTCACTGGTCAGCATGACTGAAATGATGTGCAGGCAAAAAAACACCCAAAACTACCAAAGCAAAACCATGTTGCATTCTATCTTATTTCAATTGTTCTCTTTTTTCAAAACAGGAACAAACATATTGAATTATTTCAGCTTGATGATTATCAGTTACTAAAACATTGCTTAATTTGTCTATACCATTCTTATATTCTTTGACATCAGATTTCAGATTTACCAATATTTGTTTTCTTTGTTCAGTATATAAGATACACTCATCAAGTAAATGAAACTCGTCTTCTATTTTGTTGCAGTATTGACAAGTTCTGTTCTCTCTTGGTATATTCTTATATCTTCCTTTTTCTATCATTAAATCATGGCAACTTGTACGAAATTTACAAAATGTTTTCCTATGGTTTTTGTTTTCACAGTTAATAAGATATGGTTCTAGTCTATATTCTTTAGTCACAAAATTATAAAAGTTAAGTTTTGTGTACTCTTGTTTCTGGTTAATCCAAAATGTTTTATATAAACTCTCCAGTTTTGTTTGTATTGCATGGCACAATCGGTGTACATCAAGTGTACTTTGGTTTTCCCATACATGTTTAAAACCAATTTTTACACAGAACATTTTTAACTGTGCTAATCCACCGATCATATTCATTATTTTGATACATATAATCATACAATATTTTAACATATGAGTTTTTGTCTTTCTCTGTTACATGTATCCAAAAAGACATTAACTGACTAAGTATTTTGATAGTCAATGGAAATCGTCCAAGTTCTCCTAAAGTGGGTAATGCCATCACTTTTTTATGTATTCCCAAAGTTTGCTTACAAAAGTTTACATGAATATTTTCATAAAGATATTTTCTTGTTGTGCTTAATTTAAATAAATCTTGAATATGAAAGTCTGATTGGCCATTGAAACAAAAAGGAAACCATACTTCTGCTCCATAAGTTAAGATGGGGGTTATCAATGAATCAAATAACTGCATTGAGATATTAGCCTTAACCCCTTGCCCATGAATTGCTTTTTTCAAAGCATGAGCTGCTTTATTGCTTTGCTTTGCCAAATGTTCCTGGGTTGCTTGAAACTTCCCGTTCTGGTGAAATACTACACCCAGGTATTTATAAGTTTTAGTTGTTTCAATTAGATGTTCTCCACATTGGAAATGAATTGGAATTTTAGGGGGTGATTTGGTGAAAACTACTACTTTTGTTTTTGCTTTGTTTACTTTTAGTCCCCATTTGGAACAGTAACCATTTAATCTATCTAGTTTAGTTTGCAGTCCTAGTTTGGTTGTTGATAACAGTGCTAAGTCATCCGCATAGAGCAAACATGGAATTTTATCTTCTGCAGTAATATACGGTGAATCTTTTTCATCAAGGACCTGAACAATATCATTTATGTAAACATTAAATAATGTAGGACTTAGTGTGCTGCCTTGATGTACCCCCCTTTTTACAACAATTTCTTCTGTGTAACTTCCTTTTATTTTTACAAGGATTGTTGCGTTTGTATACATGCTGTTAATGACATTAAAGGTTTTACCAGTTATGCCTATCTTATTTAACTTTACAAGTAGAGCCTGATGCCAAACATTGTCAAATGCTTTCTGAAAATCTACAAAACAACAATACAGTCTATTGTTTTTTGTTTTTAATGCATTGTCTATTAGTTTATTAAGGATATAGATGTGGTCTGCTGTTCTACATGTTTTTCTGAATCCAGCTTGTTCTCTGACAAGTTTGTTGTTTTGCTCCAAATATTCTGAGATTCTTGTATTCAAAATTTGGCAGAAGAGCTTCCCTACTGTGTTTGTTAATGTTATCCCTCTGTAGTTATCCGGATTAACAGTGCATCCACTTTTATAAATGGGGATACTAACACCCAGTTTCCAGTCACAAGGATAGGCACCTGTATCAAGCACTAGATTAAACAAACTCTTTATTACTTTCATCAGACTGGGTGAAATTGATTTGAGCATTTCATTTGTTATGCCATCTTTACCAGGTGACTTTTTATTTTTTAATCTTTTAATTGTTCTTGTTATTTCTTCAATAGTAATTTGTTTATCTAAGTACCTATTGCTATTTGTTCTCATGTCATTATACATGTTATGTACAAGTTGTATTTGTTCAGGATCTATGTGTGGTTCCTCTCCAATAAGTTTTTTAAAGTGTTCAGTCCACTTCCTGCTGTTCATATGGTTTACATGCTTTATGCCATCACTTTCACTCTCTTTTAATTTCTGCAATGTTTTCCACACTATATTTGGATCTGCATTTATCATGTCATGTAACTGTGATACTAGCATATTTTTGAAGGCTTTCTTTTTCTTTTTTTTATCATATTATTATACTGGTTTCTCTTGGAAAAATATTTTTGTCGAAGTTCAGCTTTGTGTGGATATCTGTTTACAGCATTAAGTAATGATTGTACTTCTTTTCTCATTTTTGTACAATCTGGGTCAAACCACTTTTTATTGCGTTTCATTTTTAACGTTTGGGGCTTTTTAGCTTTCAAACTCAATTGTGCTGCTTTGATAAATATATCTGACATCTTTTCGGAACATTCATTTAGATGAGATATGTGTATGTGTATATGAGATATGTCTATATATATATAACATATATATAGACATACACATAATACATACATAGATGCAAACATATATATATATATATATATATATAGAGAGAGAGAGAGAGAGAAGAGAGAGAGAGAGAGAGAGAGAGAGAGAGAGAGAGAGAGAGAGAGAGAGAGAGAGAGAGAGATAGACATAATACATACATAGATGCAAACATATATATATATATATATATATATATATATATATATATATTATATATATTATATATATATATATGTATATGGAGAGACAGAGACAGAGAGAGAGAGACAGAGAGAGAAGGCAAGCTTAGAAAAAAACAACAACCTCTGAGTAAGTGGGGAAAAGGGGAAGGGGGTGGGAAGGGAGGTAAACAAAGAAAGAGAAACAAAGACACAGATACAGAAGAAATGGGGAATAAAAGAAACAAAGTGGCAGACAGACAAACCACACAGAGACAGAAAACAGAAAATGGGACATACGCAATTGTAAAATATTTTCACATTATTTTTTTTCTTCTTCTTTGGTTGTAGTTTGTTGTCTTCCCTCCTTTTCTTCTTTCCTTCTTTTCTATCACAAAAGCAGCAATCAACGCGCTGGAAATGCCAGAGTTTTACCTAAGCCCACAAAATGTTCCCCCTCCAGTCTGAAAGCAGCATTTTCATTCCCGAGTAAAAACCCTAGATCTCCTGGGAATTGTCGAAAATACAACTCTACAATGACTGTTCCCACCCCCCTCCTCCCACTCCCACACAAAAAAGTTTTTGTTCTGCCTGTCTGTCCATCTGTCTGAATGTTTGTCTGTATACTGTTGTATCTGTGTATCTGTATTTCTGCCTAACTGCTGCAGAAAATGTTTGTTAAGAGTCTTTTCACACTAGGAGCTTAAGCAAAACTGGGCTAGTGAAAAAGTTCCAAGGAAAACACGTCGATAAACGGTAAACTCAAGGGCCCAGTTACTCATGTAAAAGGGTTGCACTACCATCCCAACCCCTTCCCTCCTCACACCTTCCCCCTCCACCCCTTTAGTACCCATCCCTCTGTACTCTTCTGACCTTTTTATGACCTCTTACTCCTTAAAGAAAACTCACTCTCACTCATTCAGTCCCATGTCTCAGGCACAGCTCTCACATGGTTTCATTCATACCTTACCGATCGATTCCAAACAGTTGCAGTTAACAAGATTTATTCCAAACCTGTCAAACTGGAATGTGGAGTCCCACAGGGATCAGTTCTGGGCCCTGTTCTTTTCACTCTATACACTGCTCCATTGTCACATATAATAAACCGTCATCAAATCAACTACCATTTCTATGCCGATGACTCTCAGATTCTAAGCTGTGATACGCCTCAAAATCTGCCTTTTCTCTTGATAAATATGTCCTACTGCCTTGAAGATATCCAAAACTGGATGTTACAGAATAAGTTACAGCTAAATGCAGATAAAACTGAAGCCATGCTGGTAGGCACCAAACACAAACTTTCTTCCATTACTACAGCTTCTTTAGAATTCGGTAATACTTCAGTCACTCTTTCCACTGCTGTAAAGTATCTAGGGGTTGTTATCGACAACACACTATCCATGCAAAAATGCATCACCCAGACCTGCCAGTCATGCTACTATCAATTAAAACGTATTAGCGCAATTCGAAAGTACCTGTCCACTGATGCAACATCTAAACTCGTCACGTCTCTGATTCTTTCACGTCTCGACTATTGCAATTCTCTTTTGGCTGGTCTGCCAGCATCATCTATCCACTACCTTCAACGTATACAAAACTCCGCAGCTCGACTGGTCCTCAGAAAGAAAAAATCTGAGCACATTACTCCTCTCTTGCAATCTCTCCACTGGCTGCCTGTGCCACAGAGAGTAAACTATAAGATCAGTACTCTCTGTTATAAATGTCTTCCCAAAACAGCACCCTCCTACCTCTGCGAATGTCTTTACCCGTACACTCCTTCTCGTTCCCTCCGCTCTGCTGCAGATACCCTGCGCTTACAAATACATAGATTCAATCAATCCACTGTTGGCCCGTCGCTCTTTCTCTGTTTCTGGTCCAGTGATCTGGAATGATCTCCCTCTGTCCCCTTCGTAAAAAGCCTACCTATGACACATTTAAATCCAGCCTCAAGACACACTTATTTCAAAGCTAAGACTTTCCTATCCTGTTTCATCTTCTGCCCCTGCTCTCAACAGCCGAAATATCCACCACCCTGCCAAAGTGTTTAACCTCTGTGTGTGTGTGTGTGTGTGTGTGTGTGTGTGTGTGTGTGGTGTGTGTGTGTGTGTGTGTGTGTGTGTGTGTGTGTGTGTGTGTGTACATTGGCTTCGTTAAAAATCTAAATTGTTGTTGGCTGCATGCGCAAGAATTGGTTGAATGCAAGCGCTTTGATTTGTTTTGCAAGATATAGCGCTATATAAATTCCATTTATTATTTATCATTATTATTATTATGTCCCAAAGGACGTAGGGGGGACGTGAGAGAAGACGCAACAGAGATCTTTTACCATGCTTCACGATCCTGTGTGGCTAGTAGGAGGTGTTGCAGGGGTTGGGCGGTCCAGTCTTTGATGTTGTCAACCATGATTTCTTTTGGCGGCCTCTTCTTCTCTTGCCTTCGACTGTTCCTTGCAAGATGGTTTTTGCTCAGGTGTTGTGTCTTGTGGTGTGACCAAACCACATCAGCTTTCTCCTCTTTAAGGTGGAGAGCAAAGGCTCTTGGGGCCCACACGCTTTTTGATTTCTTCTTTCACATAGTTATTGGTCTTGTGTTCTTTGTATGATATTTTGAGGAGTCTTCTGTGGCACTTCTTGTTAAAGAAGACACCGTCTCTGAAAAGTCTTCTCTGGAAATAGATAACAGCCCCCCATAAGTAGACACTTTGTTTGCACCTTTCCCATTTTGTCCTCATTCCCTATCCCATCTATTCTATCAAAATTCTATTATGTTCAACCATTATACATAACCTATGTCACAACTAACACCCCTACTCTTCTAATATATCCCATTCCTTCCCATCATCTCATTCTCCCCATATTACTCCAAACCCAATATCCTCAACCTCTTCATCTCCTTTCAACTCTTTAAATCCTCCCCTCCCCCTACCCCCCTCCCCCACCCCCCCCCCCCTACACCTCCCACCACCTCCCACCCCTATCCCCCCTACCCTACCCCCCCTCCCCCCCCCCACCACACCACCCCCCCCCTCCCCCCCCAACCTACCCCCCCCCCCTCCCCCAACTATCACCCCCCCTCCCCCCCCCCCCCCTCCCCCCATCCTAAGTAAGGTTATTCAAAAATGTGCACCGCGGGATTATTTACGGATTAGCACGTTGGAGGGGAAAGAAGGTCGGGGGGGGACGGACGTTGAGTATTGGGTAATTGAATGAAGTGACATATTGCTGCTGTTATTTTGCATTGTTTAGGGGATTTTTTTAACAAATTGCTCATTTCAACATTTTTACTAACCACTATTTTATTTTATATGTTTTAATTTTTTAATTTATTTGATGGGGGTGGATGGGGGGATTTAGGGATGGTGGGTCGGGCAAGGGTATTGTATGGGGGAGAATTGCAGAGAGAGAGAGGAGAGAGAGAGAGAGAGAGAGAGAGAGGAGAGAGAGCACAATGAAGAGAGAGGAGAGAGACAGAGAGAGAGAGAGAGAGAGAGAGAGCAGAGCGTAGCGAGAGAGATGGAGAGAGACGAGGAGAGGGGTGGGGGGGGTGGGGGGGGGGGGGGGGGGGGGTGGGGGGGGGTGGGGGGGGGTGGGGGGGGGTGAGGTTGTAGGAGAGGGGCCGCATATGTTTGTTTGTGATGATGGGATGAGGATGATGAGGATGATGATGGTGTGGCTGAAGATGGGATGATGATGATGAGATGATGATGATGATGTGATGATGATGATGATGATGATGTTAGGAGTATTTGGCTGGTATGGGGTTTTTTGAGGGGGGTTGGGGAATCTTCACAGGAACTATGTGTGTTTTTTTTTTGGATGTGAAGTGGGGGTGTACTGGATATTGCTATGAGTTTGGTGCGGGATCGCTGTTTACTGCGGTTTTGGGGTGGGGGTGGGTGTTATACAGGTCTGGTGGTTTGGATATACTTTTGGTTGGGGATGGGGAGTGGTGTATTTATTGTAGATTAGGGGATGGATGGACTGGGTCTGTGTTGGGGGTTAGAAGAGAGGGAGATGGCGAGAGGGAGAGGAGAGAGAGAGGGACAGAGAGGGTGAATAGAGGGGAGAGGGAGGGGAGGGAAGGCGAGGGAAGGGAGGGGCAGAGCAGAGAGAGGAGAGAGAGAGAGAGAGGAGAGACAGAGATGGAGAAGAGAGGAGAGCAGAGAGAGAGAGAGAGAGAGAGAGAGAGGAGAGAGAGAGAAGATAGAGAGATAGGTAGCTATCGCGCGCGTTCGCGCTCTGTCATACTGTTTTAAGGGGGGATTAACTTTGTTTTCTGTCTCTGATGATTTTTGTTTTACTATGTCTACTTACTTGATACATGTTTCTGCCCTCTGGGGTTTCTGTGTATGTAGCTAGGTGCTTGCAGGTCAATACTTGTCTATGTTGGGATGTACTTCTTTTCTGTCTGGTTCCTTCTCGTTCAAGGCGGGCTGATGGCCTGGTGTGAGGGCACTGACGGGGAGGGGGGGAGTGTGGGAGGGAGGGCTGCAAGTGTAGGGGAGTGATGGTGGGGGGGGGGGGGGGGGGGGGGGGGGATAAGGGGTGGGGGGGGAGGGGATGGAGGTGGTGAGGGGGTCGAGGGGGGGGGAGGGGGGGTAGTGGGGATTTGGGGAAAACAAAAAAGGAAGGAGAGAGAGCCAGATGAGAGAGAGGACGAGAGGAGCGAGAGAGAGAGAAGAGAGAGAGAGAGCGAGGAGTCTGCTGAAGAGAGAGAGGAGATGCAATATAATATGTTCTTTTCTCCCCCATAAGTGTCTGCCTGTCTCTGTGGTCTGGGAATGGATAAAAGTGTCCCTACATCTTGTTAGTTTGCACCTGTATTAGATCAGGAGACGGCTGAGAAGTCTTGGCAATGGGTGAGAATTGTAGCTGCGTGGGGTCACAGTGGTCAGGTGGAGCTTGCTACGGGACAGTGGACGGGTTTTGGACGTGAGTTGTACTGTGTGTGGTTGGGGTATGGGTCAGTGGGAGTGGGTGGGGGAGGAGGAGGAGGGTACGCAACCCAACCACCCACCCAGGCCACGAGAGACCGCCCCCGACCCGGATACCGGCCCCAGCGCCCCAAAACAAGAGAACTGTCGCATCACAGCTCCCACGCCCGTTGCCAGCCACGCCACAGACCACGCACAGCTACTAACGAAGACCCCCCCCGAAGTCGAAGACCAGCCACACGCCCCAACCGGACCACCCCCCCCCCACCCACCACCCCGACCACATCGCAGGAGTGTGGAACGGTAGTCAGGGGTATCTGGACGTCGACGAGCCTGCTTTTTTTCTTCTTATAGTGTTCTGGCTTTTATTTTTCTGGCTCTGACTCAAATCCTGCTCCGGCACCCCGTGCGGAACGACTTGGCCGGCAGAGCAATCAATTGTGAGGGCTTTCCGTCCTCGGTACCGCTCGACTTCGGCAAAACCGCGCGCGCCGGTCCCCGAGCACGCCCTCTGGATGACAGCTATGTACTTCTTCTTCATACTCTCCCTTCTACCCCTTCTTCTTTTGCAATTCTCTTCCTTCCTTCTTCTTCTTCCGTCTCTTCTTCTCTTTCTTCATTCTTTTCTTCTTCTTCTTCACTTCTTCTTCTTCTTCTTCTTTTCTTCTTCTTCTTCTTCCTTTTAGTTCTCTCTGCTAATTCCTTCTTCTTCTTCTTCTTCTTTGCAATTCTTCTTCTTTGCAATTCTTCTTCTTTTCTTCTTTGCAATTCTTCTTCTTTGCAATTCTTCTTTTTTGCAATTCTTCTTCTTTGCAATTCTTCTTTTGTTTCTTCTTTTTCTTCTTTTTCTTCTTCTTCTTCTTCTTCTTCTTCTTCTTCTTCTTCTTCTTCTTCTTCTTCTTCTTCTTCTTCTTCTTCTTCTTCTTCCTTGCAATTCTTCTTCTTCTTCTTCTTCTTCTTCTTCTTCTTCTTCTCTTCTTCTTCTTCTTCTTCTTCTTCTTCTTCTTCTTATCATCACCGTCGAAAGCCCAGACTTTGTGTTTGTCCGTCTTATGAGCGGAAATGCATCGTGCTGCCGTTAGGCGCCTGACAAGTCTGTTTGATTCCGTCCTGTGTTTTTGCTGTGAATTCTGATTGATTTTGATTGTTTTTCTTACTGTAGGCTACTGTGTGGCACTTCATGTTGCTGCGTTTGTTTTTGTTGTTTTACTATTCTTTTTTGTGTCGCCTTTGTTGCTTCGTTATTGTTTGTTAGCGGTGACAGTTTTATTACTGTTCTTTTTGTGTTTTTTGTTGTTTGTAGTTGTCATGGCATTATTATTGGAGATTTGGTTGTGTTGGTGTTGTCATTTTTGTTGTCCTTGTTGCTTTTGTGCTTTTGCCATTGTTGCTGCTGTTTTTGGTGATGTTCATCTTTTTTTTATTGTTGTTATAAATGTTGTTTATGTTGTTTTATGTTTTTGCCCCTGTTTTACTTCCTGTTTAGTTTGTGTTTGTGTTTGTTGTTGTTGTTGTTGTTACTGCTGTTGTTGTCATTTTTGTTGTTGTTTCTGCTGTTGCTGGAGAAATTTTCATCCCGTCATTATTATTATTATCACTGTTATCTTATTCTCTGTTTGAGAATGTCTGTCTGACAGGTCTGTCTGCCTCTGTCTGTGTCTATCTGTCTTTTGTGTCGTGTTTCTTACAGCAAGAAAAGAGCCCAGAACCAAAAGCTGAGGCACAAGCTTCGAATATAATGTGATGATGATGAATATTTCAGAAAGGAATATTCAAATTTAATTGTTTA
>CM060345.1:12123416-12128416 GCA_030674155.1 Stramonita haemastoma | reverse complement strand
GAACTCAGTAGACGTAATTCTTTTCACATTCATAGAGTACACACTGGCTGTGTTTATGTCATGCGCATAACTGACCACAGCTGTGTGTCTCTACCACCAAAGAGAGATGAGTGTTTTTAAAGTGCACGCAAGATGATTGTAAAGCCTGCACAGGCATACAGGACCTCAGCTAACCGTCTCATCAGAAGGACTTCAAGGACAGTGAGAACTGGAATCAATATCAGGTCTACACTGAAGATCCCCTCAGACAGGGACTCTCTGACTCGCCAGAAGATCCTCTGCTATTTTGCCCCCTCACACACACACAGACACACACAGATGCCATCCATCTTCTGGTCCAAGAAGATCGATAACTCTGTCTCCTTTGGTCTCCTGCTTCATCTCCCTTCGCAAACTTGCTGTCCCCCCTCTAGAATACTGATGAGTCTCCTTCCCATTGCACCCTGACTTTCATCGTAAACATTTTCTCTTCCCTTATTCACACACCTGCAGAGAGAACTTGGATGCTGTGTTGTGTGAAATTGTTGGCACTTGATTAAAAGACTGCAATTTTGAATTCCACTAGCGTTTTAGAGGAAACTTTCTCTTTGGAGCTAGCTTTCATACAAACTCCTCCAATTCCCTTACTATTTTTTAAAGTGAAAATTTCAGCCACTGTACCACGTATTCAGAGACAATGTTCCGTGCAAGCTTTAGTAATAGTATGACCAGTTCTTTTCTCTTTTCGTCCCTCAGCTCCCTCCGAGGTTTACCAATGGTGCAATGTTTGTGTATGTCCCCATTTTTGCCCATCATTAAGGTAGCCGTATTATAACTTTGCGGATGATGTCTAAACACGACACCTGAGTGCATGCGTTTAAAAAAAACAAAAAAAAACTTATATGTGTTCCATTTGTTCTCACAAGTACGCAATGGCCTATTTTTCTGAATGGTGGAATTGGGTTTTAACATGGGCACACAATGTTCTGAGTCCGTTCGTACATGGGACCTGGGTTATCTTGAAGTTTTGTGTTCATAAAGCATTTTTTGTTGACTTTGTTGATTAAAAAAAAAATGATTGTAATTTTGGAATGTATATTCTTACAGTTTCATTTTAATGGAGGTTTTTTTTAGTTACTTCGAGTCTATTGTTCTTTCATTTATCACAGCATTCCATTTTTTGTATTCAGGCCAAAGGTTAATTCAAACTAAACTAGTTTAGTGTGCAATGTTCTATGTCTATGTGTGTCTGTCTCTGTCTCTGTCTCTCTGTCTCTGTCTCTGTCTCTCTCTCTGTCTCTCTCTCTTCTCTCTCTCTCTCTCTCTCTCTCTCTCTTCTCCTCTCCCTAGCACTTTCTGTCTCTCTCTCTCTGCCTCTGTCACTGTACCTGTAAATTGGAAAAAGGGCCATACATCTTTCCAATACAACAGTATTAAAACAGACAAGCAAGAAAAAAAGACCCTGGCAAGCGTAGAAATTGAATCGGCGAGATAACACGAGATTGAATGGGATCTCGGCCAGTGGCGTGATTTAGCGAGAGAAGCCGAGATGGAGTGAGGTGGTGGTGGTGGTGGTGGTGGGGAGGGGAGGTCTGGTGATGGTGGGGGTGTGGGGGAAGGGGGAGTTTTAGTGACAGCAGGAGACTGATATGTCTGTTTGATTTCAGCCTTGTGTTTCTCTCTGGTGAGTTCTGTTTGATGTTTGCTGATGCATTTCTGCTGGCCCGATCGTGCTGCTGCATCCGCTACACTGTTTGGCCATTCTTTCTGTGATTGTTGTTGTTGCTGGTGTTGTTGTTGTTATTGTTATTTCTGGGTGTTTATGTTGTTGTTTCTGTATTTGCTGTTTATGTTGTTGCTGTTATTGTTGTTGTTGTTGTTTCAGCTGTTGTTTCTGTGTTGCTGTTGTTGTTATTATTGTTGTTAGTATTGCTGATATTGCTGTTATTGTTGCTGTTGTTGCTACTGTTGTTGTTGTTGTTGTTGTTGTTGCGTGGCTACTCTTCCTCCTTTTCTTTTTCCTCACACACACACACACATACACAGACAGACATACAGACAGACAGACACACACACACACACACACACACACACACACACACTTACACACACACACACACACACACACACACACATCACAATTCCCCCCCCCCACACACACACACGCACACACACAAACTCCCCCCCCCCCCCACACACACACACATCACAATCCCCCCATCCCCCCCCCTCGCACACACACACACACACACACACACACACACACACACACTCGCGCGCGCGCGTGTCATCCATCTACCCTCTAGTCAAGTCAAAGAAAGGGAGATAGGTAACCCTGCCTCCTCTGTCTCCCGATTTCTTATCTCCCCTCTCTGGCAAGAGTTGTCGTTCCCTGGGGCAACCGACAGATGAGAATCACAGTCTATCTTTTTCCACTGCAATGCTGACCCCCCCGCCCAGGCCTCTTCATCACAGAGCAGTCTCTCTCTGTCTCTGTCTCTCTCTGTTTTTGGTGGTGGTGGTGGTGGTGGTGGTAGTGGTGGTGGCGGTGGTGGTGCTGTTGTTAGTGGTGGTGGTGGTGGTGGTGTGGTGGTGGTGTTGGTGTTGGTGGTGGTGGTGGTAGTCGTGTTGTTAGTGGTGGTGGTGGTGGTGGTGGTGGTGGTTGGTGGTGTTGCTGTTCTTGCTGCTGTTGTTATTGTTGTTGCTGTTTTTTATTGTTGGTGTTATTGTTGTTGCTGTTCTTCCGGTTGTTGTAATTGTTGTTGCTGTTGTTATTGTTGTTGTTGTTGTTATTGCTACTGTTGTTTTTGCTGTTGTTGTTGCTGTTGATATTGTTGTTGTTGCTCTTGTTGTTACTGTCGTCTTTGCTGTTGTTGTTGTTGTTGTTATTGCTGCTGTTGTTGTTTTTGCTGTTATTGTTGCTGTTGTCATCGTCGTCGTTGTTGCTTTTGTTGTTATTGTTGCTGTTGTTTTTATTGTTGTTACTGCTGTTGTTGTTGTTGTTGTTGCTGTTGTTGTCAAGACATTGTAGTTTTGATGTTGTGGTGTTGCTGACACTTCATGTTGCTGCGTTTTGATTTTTGTTGTTTTTACGGATCTTTTGTGTAGCTTGTGTTGCCCTTGTTGTTGCTGTTGTTGCTGATGTTGTCGTTGTTGCTTTTGTTATTGCTTTAGTTGTTGGTGTCGTGGCGTTATTATTGTAGTTGTGGTAGCACTGTTATCATTATTGTTATCATTGTTGTTGTTGCTGCTGTTGTGCTTTTTGTCATTGTTGGTGCTGCCCTTCTTGTTGATACTGCTACTGCTGTTTTTGTTGTTGTGCTTCTGTCATTGTTACTTGTGCTATTTTTTATACTGTTGTTGTTGTTGTTGCCGATGTTGTTTATGTTGTGTCGTTATTTTGTCGTTACTTCTGTCTGTCTTTTCCATTGCTATAGTGACCTTTAGCCTGTTTCTGTGTGTATGAGTGTATGTATGTGTGTGTGTGTGTGTGTGTGTGTGTGTGTGTGTGTGTGTGTGTGTGTGTGTGTGTGTGTCTGTCTGTCTGTCTGTCTGTCTGTCTGTCTGTCTGTCTGTCTGTCTGTATGTATGTATGTGTGTGTGTGTGTGTGTGTGTGTGTGTGTGTGCATGTACGTGTGTGTGTATGTGTTTGTGCGTACGTGCGAGCGGGCGTGTGTGTTTCTGTTTCTGTCTGTCTGTGTCTGTCGGTCTTTCCGTGTTTCTCTTTTGTATTCTCCATTGCCGTGTCTGAGAAATGTCAGAGTGGCAAGGGCCGAAGAGAAAATCGATGAAGGGGAGTTGGAAGCAGGAGACTTACCACCCATTTTGGACTTGTCTGCATGGCGTAGACTCCAATTTCCTTCCTTTCTTTCTTTCTTTCTTTCTTTCTTTCTTTCTTTCCATCTTTCTTTTCTTCTCTCTTGGTATCATTCCTTATGTAGAACACAGGAGAGAGAGAGAGAGAGAGAGAGAGAGAGAGAGAGAGAGAGAGAGAGGAGAGAGAGAGAGAGAGAGAGAGAGAGAGAGAGAGAGAGGGAGGGAGGGAGGGAGGGAGAGAGAGGGAGGGAGGGAGGAAGGGAGACAGACAGACAGACAGACAGACAGACAGACAGACAGACAGACAGAGATGTATGTGTGTGTGTTGTGTGTGTGTGTGTGTTTGTGTGTGTGTGTGTGCGCGCGCGCGCGCGCGCGTGTTTGTTTGTTGTTGTTTGCTACTGCTGCTGCTGTTGCTGTACTTATTCTTTATCTTAACATTTATTCATCACAATGAAATATTAGAGAAAATGTTACAGTGTGTGAGTGTGTGTGTATGTGTGTGTATGAGTGTGCGTGCGTGCGTGTGTGTGTACGTGGGTGTGTGTATGTGTGTGCGTGCGTGCGTGCTGTGTGTGTGCGTGCGTGCGTGCGTGCGTGTGTATGTGCGTGTGCGTGATTGCCTGCATGTATGTTTGTGTATGCGTGAGTGTGTATATGTGTGCGTGCATGCATAAATGTATGCGTGCAAGTGTGTGTATGTGTGTACGTGTGTGTGTGTGTGTGTGTGTGTTTGTGTGTGTGTGTGTGTGTGCATGTGTATGTGCACGCGCGCGCACGCGCACGTGTGATAGTTCATCAAGAGAAACACATCTCTTTTATTTTCTTCTTCTTGCTCTAGATTCACATCCTTACAGCAAACCTAGGAGGTCGTAGGGGAGCGAGGCGTCAGAGACCTCAGCTTCTCTAGGGGCCAGCATGTTGAGGGCGGCGCCCATCTCCTCTCCCTCGCTGCTTTACCTTCCCTGACCCTAAACAGGGCAGGTACCCATTCACAGCTGGGTGAACTGGGGGTACTGAAGTCAAGGCGCGCAAACGGTCACCCATCCAACTGGTAACCACGTTCGACGCTGCTTAACTTGACTGGGGGGCAAAGCGAACGCTGTGACCACTGAGCTATCCCGCCCCCATGTTTCTCTATATTCTCTGCAATCTATCATGCTTCTTTTCTTCCCAGCTTCCCCGCGCGCGTGTCCACTGCAAC
>CM060345.1:12111720-12120816 GCA_030674155.1 Stramonita haemastoma | reverse complement strand
CCCATCATCATCTTATCTTTTCTCACGGGGATATCATCATCTCATCACCCCCCCATCATATCATCACATCACCCATCATCATCATCATCATCTCTAAAAAAATCATCATCATTGGGGTCTGAAAATTTTTCCCTTTTTTTTTAAAAATTTTTTTTTTTTTTTTAAAAACTTTTTCACAGGGGTAAAAAAAAAAATCTTACCCCATGTTGATACATTCACAATAAAGAAATTGTAGATGTCTTCTTTAACATTTTTTAAACATTTTTGTTTTTTTTTTAAGATCACGACATTAGGGATAATCATAAAAAAAGAAATTTGTCATTTTCCCGGATTATACTTTAAACCCCCTTTTTTTTTTTTAAAAAGGGTCTTTATTCCCTGAAACATTATAAGTTTAATCTCTCTCTTTTCTGTCTCTGTTCTTTTGTCTTTTCTCTGTCTCTCTTTTCTCTGTCTTTTCCCCCTCTCTCTCTTTTCTCTTTCTCCCCCTTTCTCTCTCTCTCTCTCTTCTCCCCTTCTCTCTTCTCTCCCCTTCTTTCTCTCTCTCTCTGTCTTTTTGTCTTGTAATAGGAAAATAAACTTTTTTTCTGCCCTTTGATTTTTTTTTTTTATTTTACCTGTCTTTCTTTGTTATCTTTTTTCTCCTCTTTTGTCTCTTTTGTATCTGTTGTAGCTATGTGCTTGCGGGTCAAAAAATTGTCTTTTGAATGGGGTCCGTCTTTAATTCTGCCTCTGTCTTTCCCCCTGTGTCAGTTTCTTTCATTCTGTTTCATTTGCTTGTTTTTTTTTCCCTGCTTGCTTGTTTGCTTGATTTCTTGTTTTTTTTCCCCCTTTAATTTTGGGTTTCATTTTTTGTGTGGGGTTTGTTTGGGTTTTTTTGCCCTTTATTTTTTTTTTCTTTTTTTGGGGGGGGTGATCTTGTTAGCGTGTTTGTTCTTTGTTTTTAAAGTATTCGAATTTGGGTTCTCTCTCTCTCTCTCTCTCTCTCTCTCTCCTCTCTCTCTTCTCTTCTTCTTCTCTCTCTCTCTCTCTCTTTTCTCTCTCTCCCCTCTCTCTCCCCTTTTTCTCTCCCTCTCTTTCTCTCCCCAAGTGTCTGCCTGTCTCACTGTCTGTGAAATGAAAAAGAGTCCCTCCGTACATCTTTTTCGTTAGCACCAGTATTAGATCAGGCAGACAGCAGAGAAGTCTTGGCAAGGGAGATAATTGAATCTGCGAGAGTACACCAGAGGTCAGTATGATCTAGCTCGGTCAGAGGCGTGATAATGCGAGAGAAGACGAGAGATGAAGTTGACAGTGACAGATGGAGATGTATGTTGCTTTCTTCTTCTTCTTCTTCTTCTTCTTCTTCTTCTTCTTCTTCTTCTTCTTCTTCTTTCTTCTTCTTCTTCTTGTTAATTCTTCTTATTATTATTAATTCCTCTTCTTCTTCGCAATTCTTCTTCACAATTTTCTTCTTCTTCTTCGCAATTCTTCGCAATTTTTCTTCTTCCTCCTTCTCCTTCTCCTTCTTCTTCTTCTTCTTCTTCTTCTTCTTCTTCTTCTTTGCAATTCTTCTTCTTTGCAATTCTTCTTCTTCTTCTTCTTTGCAATTCTTCTTCTTTGCAATTCTTCTTCTTCTTCTTCTTTGCAATTCTTCTTCTTCTTCTTCTTCTTCTTCTTCTTCTTCTTCTTCTTCTTCTTCTTCTTCTTTCTTCTTCTTCTTCTTTTTGCAATTCTTCTTCTTCTTCTTCTTCTTCTTCTTCTTCTTCTTCTTCTTCTTCTTCTTCTTCTTCTTCTTCTTCTTCTTTGTAATTCTTCTTCTTCTTCTTCTTCTTCTTCCTTGCAATTCTTCTTCTTCTTCTTCTTCTTCTTCTTCTTCTTCTTCTTCTTCTTCTTCTTCTTCTTTTTCTTCTTCTTCTTCTTCTTCTTCATGAGCGGAAATGCATCGTGCTGCCGTTAGGCGCCTGACAAGTCTGCTTGATTCCGTCCTGTGTTTTTGCTGTGAATTCTGATTGATTGTGATTTTTTTTTCTTACTGTAGGCTACTGTGTGGCACATCATGTTGCTGCGTTTGTTTTTGTTGTTTTGCTATTCTTTTTTTTTGTGTGTAGCCTTTGTTGCTTCATTATTGTTGTTAGCGGTGGCAGTTTTATTACTGTTCTTTTTGTGTTTTTTTGTTGTTGTAGTTGTCATGGCATTATTATTGGAGATTTGGTTGTGCTGGTGTTGTCATTTTTGTTGTCCTTATTGCTTTTGTGCTTTTGCTATTGTTGCTGCTGTTTTTTTGGTGATATTCATCTTTTTCATTGTTGTTGTCAATGTTGTTTATGCTGTTTTATGTTTTTGCACCTGTTTTACTTCCTGTTTAGGTTTGTTTGTGTTTGTTGTTGTTGTTGTTACTGCTGTTCTTGTCATTTTTGTTGTTGTTTCTGCTGTTGGTGAAGAAATTTGTCATCCCGTCATCATTATTATTATCACTGTTATCTTCTCGTTCTCTGCCTGTCTGTCTGTCTGTCTGTCTGCCTCTGTCAGTGTCTGTCTCTATCTGTCTGTCCATCTGTCCGTCTGAAGTCTCTGTGTTTGTCTGTTTCTGTCTCTGCCTGTCTGTCCCTCTCTCTGTTTCTCTATCTCTATTTCTCTGTCTCTCTGTCTTTATCTGTCTCTGTCCATCTCTCTGTTTCTCTATCTCTGTTTTTCTATCTCTGTCTCTCTGTCTATCTCTCTCTGTATCTGTCTCTGTCTCTCTGTCTCTGTCTATCTGTCTCTCTGTTTCTCTCTGTCTCTTTTGTCTCTCTTCTATGTGTCTCTAAGAGTGTCTGCCTGTCTCAGTGTATGTAAAATGAAAAAAGAAGAGTACCTACACGGTTTTGTTAGCAACAGTATTGAATCAGGAAGACATCCCCAAAAATGAGTCTTGGCAAGGGAGGTAATAGAATCGGCGAGAGTACATGAGAGATCAACGTGATCTTGGATGGTTGAGTGGTTTTGCGAGAAAAGACGAGAGATGAAATTTAGAGGCAGAAGGAGATTAATTTATGCTGGTTGATTTATATTCCCTGCGTTTTTCTTGTGAATTCTGTTGGACAGTTTGGTCATGTGTTGTTTTGCGGTTTTTGTTAATGCATTTTAAACGGTTGTTTTCTTATTGTCTCTGCAGTTTGAGTTTGTTGCATTTCAGGGGACGGGATAGCTCAGTGGTCAGAGCACTCGCTTTCCCCTGGCCAATGTTATGCAGCATCGAGCGTAGTTACCAATTGGATGGGTGACCGTTTACATGCCTTGGTTTCAGTACAGTCCCCCAGTTCACCCAGCTATAAATGGAAAGCTACCTATTCTAGGGACAGGGAAGGAAAAACAGAGAGGGAGAGGAGATGGGCGCCGCTTTCAATATGCTGATCCCTGGATGAGCTGAGGTCTCTGATGCCTCACTCCTCTACGACTACAAAGGCTTTGGGAACACCTTTACCTTTTATTTACCTATTGCAGTTGGTGATTTTTTGTGTGCTACTATGTTTTTGATGTTGCAGGTGTTGTTGCTGTTGCTGCTGCTTTTGCTGTCTTTGTTCTTGTTCTCGTTCTTATTGTTGCTGCTGTTTCCTGATTCATTGCTTTTAAATCCCTTCTTACTAATGTTGCAACAAATGTAGTAAAACATATATATAAACCATACTGCGGCTAGATAACTCATAATTTGAGCTAAAACACAAAAGTGAAGGAAAAAAAAATCAACAAACAAGCAATAATCTATTTACGTTTGTGTCATGTTTGTTACAGCTGGAAATGAGCCAAAAACTAAAAGATGAGGCACAAGCTTTGAATATAAGGTGATGATGATGAATATTTCACAAAGGAATATTCAAACTCAATCGTTTAAGAAGCATCACCCCTACCCCCTAAAAACAAAAATCACACACGAAAAAACGAAATAAGAGACATATGCTTGAACTTTACACCGAATTTCTGTTTATAGTCTCATTCAAAGAACTTGCAGGAACTACAGTTAGAATCAATATTGGTTCCAAGTTGAAAATTCTCCCAGACAGGCACCTACCTCACTCAAGGACTCAAAGAGACATCTTGAATTACCATCAGACTGGAGGATATTTTTCCTGCCTCTTTATATACACAGACACAGATGCCATCCATCTTCTTGGTCAAGGGAGGTAGACAATCCTGTCACTTCTGTCTCCTGCTTCATCTCCCTTTTGCAAACTTGCGGTTTCCTCTAGAATACTGATGAGTAACCTTCCCAAAACAGTGTGACTTTCAATGCAAACACCCGTCCCCCCTCCCCCTATCCCCCACCCTACCCTTATACCTTAGAAGACTGGTTGACTCCGGAGGTACGGTTATTGACACTTTTAACTTAAGAGCCACTATTTTAAATTCCAACGAAGTATAAGAAGAAACTTTCTATTTGGAGTGAACTTTTGTAAAAACTCTCAATTGCTTTTCTATTTTCTAGATTCGATTTTTATTCGTGGTCCTATGCATAAACGCATGTAAAGAGAGTCATGCATGGATATAAATCCCACTTTTCCTGTAAAAAAGATAGTAGCTAGGTAAATTCTTGCTTGTAGGAATAACACAGACACTGCTGGTCCATCTAGATATAGTTTTCTTAAGTCAGAAAAAACGGGGACCGAATGGTGATAAACAGTGCCATAATTATAAAAAAGGTACCCAACATTGGTGATGTTCATGGTTCTAGTGAAAGAATCATGAAGAAATTAAAGTAGCAGTAGCAGCACTACTACTACTACTACTACTACTACTACTACTACTACTACTACTACACTACTACTACTACTAACTACTACTACTACTACTACTAGTGGGAGGAAGAGGAGGAGGAGTAATAGTATAGTAGTAGTAGTAGTAGTAGTAAGCAGCAGCAGCAGCAGCAGCAGCAGCAGCAGCAGCAGCAGCAGCAGCAGCAGCAGCAGCAGCAGCAGCAGCATCAGGAGGAGGAGGAGGAGGAGCAGCAGCAGCAGCAGCAGCAGCAGCAGCAGCAGCAGTAGTAGTAGTAGTAGTAGGAGGAGGAGGAGGAGGAGGAGGAGGAGGAGGAGGAGGAGGAGGAGGAGGAGGAGGAGTTGCAGCAGCACTACTGTTAGTTTATCTCATTCCATTATCCAGTTTATCCTACTTTCCAACATCTAGTTCTCCCAGAAAAGATAACATATGTCTCTATAACTTCACTGGGAATAGACATATAAAAATATGTGTGTATGCAAGAGTCAGAGAGAGAGAGAGAGAGAGAGAGAGAGAGAGAGAGAGAGAGAGAGAGAGAGAGAGAGAGAGGAGAGAGAGAGAGACAGACAGACAGACAGACAGACAGACAGACAGACAGACAGACAGACAGACAGACAGACAGACAGACAGACAGACAGACAGACAGACAGAGTACCCCCAGTTCTAGACTTGTCACTGTTTCTGTTAATGTTCTCCTCTCTGCTTTTGCATGACCGTTTTGTGTCTGTCTGTGTGAATGTCTGTCTATCTGCCTATATGTGTGTCCATGCTCCCGTCCCACCTCTCTCTCTCTTCTCTCTCTTCTCTCTCTCTCTCTCTCTCTCTCTCTCTCTCTCTCTCTCTCTCTCTCTCTCTCTCTCTCTCTCTCTCTCTCTCTCTCTCTCTCTCTCTCAAATCTTGTGAAAAGAAGAGTCCCCCCCTACATATTTTTCGTTAGCACCAGTATTAGATCAGGCAGACAGCAGAGAAGTCTTGGCAAGGGAAGATAATTGAATCTGCGAGAGTACACGAGAGGTCAACGTGATGTTAGCTCAGACATCAACGTGACATTGCGAGAAAAGGCGAGAGAAGATGGACTCCAGCAACAGCAGGAGATAAATTTAACGTTCCCTTTATTTTTCA
This sequence comes from Stramonita haemastoma, assembly GCA_030674155.1. Classification (NCBI taxonomy): domain Eukaryota; kingdom Metazoa; phylum Mollusca; class Gastropoda; order Neogastropoda; family Muricidae; genus Stramonita; species Stramonita haemastoma. Next base: position 12,114,963 of record CM060345.1, on the reverse strand, counting down.
GCCTTGGGTTTTCTCTTTTTGAGAATTCTGTTTTTGATGTGTGTTTATGTCTTGTGTGGTGGTTTGTGTTCTTAAATTTGAAAGGATGCTTTCATTTCCGTTCTGTTTGTCTTTGTTGTTAATATTTGTTGTTGTTGTTGCTGCTGTTCAACATCATTATTCATTCTTGTCTTTCTCCTTTTCTGCTTCTGCTGCCCACTACTACTACTACTACTACTACTACTACTACTACTACTACTACTACTACTGCTACTGCTGCTGCTGCTGCTGCTGCTGCTGCTACTACTACTACTACTACTACTACTACATGGAACACGAAAATAGAAGAGAAGATTTTAAGCAGTCTGTCTTAAGCTTGTTGAACTTAGCGGATGTAATTCCTCTTAATATTATAGAATGCATAGGCAGTATATTCATGCTACTCATACGACTGACTATAGCTGTATGTCTCTACCACCAAAGAGAGATGAGTGTTTGGTAAGTGCACGCAAGATGATTGTAAAAGCCTGCACAGGCATACAGGACCTCAGCTAACTGTCTCATCAGAAGGACTTCAAGGACAGTGAGAACTGGAATCAATACCAGTTCTACACTGAAGATCCCCTCAGACAGGGACTCTCTGACTCGCCAGAAGATCCTCTGCTATTTTGCCCCCTCACACACACACAGACACACACAGATGCCATCCATCTTCTGGTCCAAGAAGATCGATAACTCTGTCTCCTTTGGTCTCCTGCTTCATCTCCCTTCGCAAACTTGCTGTCCCCCCTCTAGAATACTGATCAGTCTCCTTCCCATTGCACCCTGACTTTCATCGTAAACATTTTCTCTTCCCTTATTCACATACCTGGAGAGAGAACTTGGGTGCTGTGTTGTGTGAAATTGTTGGCACTTGATTAAAAGATTGCAATTTTGAATTCCACTAGCGTTTTAGAGGAAACTTTCTCTTTGGAGCTAGCTGTCATACAAACTCTTTCCAATTCCCTACTATTTTTTAAACGTGAAAATTTCAGCCACGGTACCACAACACATTCAAAGACAATCTTCCGTGCAAGCTTTAGAAATAGTATGACCAGGTCTTTTTCTTTTCGTCCCTCAGCTCCCTCCGAGGTTTACCAATGGTGCAATTTTTGTGTATGTCCCCATTTTTGCCCATCATTAAGGCAGCCTTTATTCTAGCTTTGGGGGTGATGTCTAAACACGACACCTGAGTGCATGCGTTTAAAAAAACAAAAAAAAAACTTATATGTGTTCCATTTGTTCTCACAAGTACGCAATGGCCTATTTTTCTGAATGGTGGAATTGGGTTTTAACATGGACACACAATGTTCTGAGTCCGTTCGTACATGGGACCTGGGTTATCTTGAAGTTTTGTGTTCATAAAGCAATTTTTTTGTTGACTTTGTTGATTAAGAAAAAAAAAATGATTGTAATTTTGGAATGTATATTCTTACAGTTTCATGTCAATGGAGTTTTTTTTTTAGTTACTTCGAGTCCATTGTTCTTTCATTTATCACAGCATTCCATTTTTTTGTATTCAGGCCAAAGGTTAATTCAAACTAAACTAGTTTAGTGTGCAGTGTTCTATGTCTCTGTGTGTCTGTCTCTGTCTCTCTGTCTCTCTGTCTCTCTGTCTCTCTGTCTCTCTGTCTCTCTGTCTCTCTCTCTCTCTCTCTCTCTCTCTCTCTCTCTCTCTCTCTCCCTAGCACTTTCTGTCTCTCTCCACCTCTGTCACTGTACCTGTAAATTGAAAAAGGGCCATACATCTTTCCAATACAACAGTATTAAAACAGACAAGCAAGAAAAAAAAGACCTGGCAAGCGTAGAAATTGAATCGGCGAGATAACACGAGATTGAATGGGATCTCGGCCAGTGGCGTGATTTAGCGAGAGAAGGCGAGGAGTGAGGTGGTGGTAGTGGTGGTGGGGGCAGGGTCTGGTGATGGTGGGGGTTGGGTATGGGGAGGGGGAGTTTTAGTGACAGCAGGAGACTGATATGTCTGTTTGATTTCAGCCTTGTGTTTCTCTCTGGTGAGTTCTGTTTGATGTTTGCTGATGCATTTCTGCTGGCCCGATCGTGCTGCTGCATCCGCTACACTGTTTGGCCATTCTTTCTGTGATTGTTGTTGCTGTTGTTGTTGTTGCTGTTGTTGATGTTGGTGTTGTTGTTTCAGTTGTTGTTTCTATGGTGCTGTTGTTGTTATTATAAACTGTTAATGTTGCTGATATTGTTGTTGTTGTTGCTGTTGTTGTTAATGTTGCTGATATTCTTGTTGTTGTGTGGCTACTCTTCCTCTTTTTCTTTTTTCTCACACACATGCACCACAACACAACAACCCCCCCCCCCACATCACACATAGACAGACACAGACACAGACACAGACACAGACACAGACACACCACACACACACACACACACACACACACACACCACACACACACACACACCACAACACAACCACCCTCCCCCCCACACACACCACAACACAAGCCCCCCCATCCCCCCCTTCCCCACCACCACACACACACATCATCATCCATCTACCTCTGGTCAAATCAAGGAAAGGGAGATAGGTAACCCTGCCTCCTCTGTCTCCCGATTTCTTATCTCCCCTCTCTGGCAAGAGTTGTCGTTCCCTGGGGCAACCGACAGATGAGAATCACAGTCTATCTTTTTCCACTGTAATGCTGACCCCCCACCCTGGCCTCTTCATCACAGAGCAGTCTCTCTCGGTCTCTGTCTCTCTGTTTTGGTGGTGGTGGTGGTGGTGGTGGTGGTAGTGGTGGTGGCGGTGGTGGTGCTGTTGTTAGTGGTGGTGGTGGTGGTGTTGGTGGTGGTGGTGGTGGGTGGTAGTTGTGTTGTTGTTGTTTGTGGTGGTGGCGGTGTTGGTGGTAGTGTTGTTGTTGGTGTTGTTGTTGTTGTTGTTACTGTTGTTATTGTTGTTGCTGCTGTTGTTACTGTTGTTATTGTTGTTGTTGTTGCCGCTGTTGTTGTTCTTACTGTTGTTTTTGTTGTTGCTGTTATTGTTGTTGCTGTTGTCGTCGTGGTTATTATCGTTGTTTTTGTTGCTGTTGTTAGTACTGTTGTTGCTGCTGTTGTTCTTGTTGTTGTTGTGGTTGTTAATGCGGCTGGTGTTGCTGTTGTTGTTGCTCTTGCTGTTGTTGTCAAGACATTGTGGTTTTGATGTTGTGATGTTGCTGACACTTCATGTTGCTGCGTTTTGATTTTTGTTAATTTTTACTG
>CM060345.1:12084220-12094220 GCA_030674155.1 Stramonita haemastoma | reverse complement strand
AACAATAAAACCTCCACAATCACTGTCGTTATCACTATCATCACCATCATAAGCAGCAGCAGCAACTATGGTTATAGCAGGGGGAAGAGAGAGAGAGAAGAGAGGAGAGAGAGAGAGAGAGAGAGAGAGAGGAGAGAGAGAGGAGAGAGAGAGGAGAGGAGAGGAGAGAGAGAGAGAGAGAGAGAGAGAGAGAGAGAGAGGAGAGAGAGAGAGAGAGAGAAAGAGAGAGAGAGAGAGAGAGAGAGAGAGAGAGAGAGAGAGGAGAGAGAGAGAGAGGAGAGGAGAGAGAGAGAGAGAGAGAGAGAGAGAGAGATGTGATACTGATAGTGATGGCAGTGATATTGATGGTGACAAAAGTCTCTTTCAACTTTTGACCCCCTCCTATTGTTCTTTGGTCGTATTTGCGTCCATATTCCCGTCATATCATCATCACCATCACCATCACCATCACCATCACCATCATCATCATCATCATCATCATCATTATCACCACCACCACCACCACCACCACCATCATCACATCATCATCATCATCATAATCATCATCATCATCATCATCATCATCACAATCTATATTATAGAACTCTCTCTCTCTCTCTCTCTCTCTCTCTCTCTCTCTCTCTCTCTCTCTCTCTCTCTCTCTCTCTCTCTCTCTCTCTCTCTCTCTCTCTCTCTCTCTCTCTCCCTCCATGCCCGACCCAGTACACACACAAGAAAAAAAAAAGAAAGAAAAGAAGAAAGGAAACCAAGAAAGAAATACAACAACAAAAAATAGAAGAAACGAAGAAGTACACAATAAAAAGATAACAAAGAACACAGAAAAGAAGATAAGAAAAAAGGAAAAAGAAAGGCAATAAAGAAAGAAAAAGAGTAGAAAGAAAGAAGGAAGAAAAGAATAGAAAAAAGACAGAAAAGAAAAAGAAAGAAAGGAAGAAATAAAAGAAAGAAAGGAAAGAAAAAAGCAAAAAAGAAGAACAAAAAAGAAAGAAAGAAAAGACAAAAAAGAAAGAAAGAAAGAGGACCCAAGGGAAAAAAGCAAAAAAAGGAAAATAATAAACAAAACAACACAGAAAAACAACCAAAGCAACACAAGCACCACCACCCCAAAAAAACAACAACAACAGCAAAACAAACAACAACAAAAAACCCAAAACAACAACAACAAAACTAACCAACCCCAAAACATCACAAAAACTCCCAACAAAAAAAACAAAACAAACCCTCCCAAACCCCCACCACAAAACCTCCCAACCAACCCAACCCTCCAAACACATCCATCACACACTCTACTCACTGCTTCATCAGCTCGTTGACCTCGTCCTGCAAGGACTGCACGCGGACCTCCACCTTGCTCTTCTCCTTGTTGGTGTCCTCAATCACGTCACGGGCCTCCTTCAGCTCCGTCTCGTACATCACCTTCACCGCGTTCGTCTCCTTGCCCCACTTGCTCTTCAAGTCCTCCAGTTCGGACGCCAGCTTCCTATTCTGCGCTTCCAGGAAGCGGACCTTCTCGATGTAGTTGGCGAATCGCTCGTTGAGGTCTCGCATGTCCTGCTTTTCGCGTTCGCGGATGGTCTTGACATCGCTGACCCTTCCCGATGACATGGAGGAGTAAGCTGGGATGTGGGTGGCTGGGATATCCATCCCGCGCTTGTAAGCTCCCCCGCCGAGGAGACCCCCGCCTCCGAGGGTGGCTGAGGCTCTTTGGACGCTGTTGCATCTCGGGGTGATGTTGGATTTGTAGTAGAAGTCGTCGCCTTCTTTCAGGCCGCTTTGGGACGTCATGGTTGGGGAAGGTTCTACAGAATCTCGCGAAGATCGGATCAAGGTGGGTTGAAGTTCTGTAGGGGTGGGAGGACTCTGTAAGTGAGGCACGCTCAACTCTGTGGAAGACACGGGGCGAGGTTTCGTCCTGGGCGAGGACGAGTTGGGGATGTGGTGGTGGGTGTAGCTCCTGCGTAGAGTCACCTTGGTGGGGTGGGGGAGGTGTATGATGAGGGTGGTGGTGTGGGAGGGGTGGGGCCCGCTCTCCACGACACTGACGCGATCCTCGCAGCTCTTGGGGAGGGCTCCTCTGCGGATCTCAGGGCGCCGCGCTCTGGGTTTGGCTGGGGAGGGACTGCAGGACACACAGACAGCAACAACCACCGTGATAATGGGGATGATAATGATATATATTGACTGATGGATAGGGTTTCATCATGTTTTCTTCCTCAAACAGACACAGACACAAGCACACACACACATAAAAACACGCACACACACACACACACACACACACACACACACACACACACACACACACACACACACACACACACACACACACACACACACACACACACACGGGACGGATAGCCTAGTGGTCAGAACATTGCGCTCGCAATTTGACGACCCGGGTTCGAGTCCGGTCGAGGAGATTTTTCTCCTGGAGTTAACATCAGTGCTGACTCCACTTTCCCCAAAAGTCCTTCGGATGAGACTTAAACCGAAGCCCCGTGTGCGAACGCACGCAGAACATCTTGCGCACACGTTAAATCCTGTTCCGCTTTTCGTAAGAGTAGGCCATCGTGTGCCGGTGGGAACAGTTGACAATATTTACAAAAACTGCATACACACGGGGACCGGATGAAAAAAAGCAGATTATTGCTTATTCTGTTATCCTCGATGTAAAAGAACAAATAAATTTAAAAAAGGAACAAAAACACGCACACAAACATACACACAAACACACACAAACACACACAACAACAACGGTGATAATGAGGATGAGGATCCATATTGATTAACATAATATTTTATAGGGTTTTATGGTGGTTTCTTCCTCACGTACACACAGCAGCAACAGCAACGGTGATAATGAGGATGATAAGGATCGACATTGACTGGTGTGATATTTGATAGGGTTCGATCATGTTTTCTTCATATATACACACACAACAGAAACAACAACGGTGATAAAGATCGATATTGACTTATATGAACTTTGATGGTGTTTGATCATGTTTTCTTCTTCATATACACACACAAACAGTATCAACAACGTTGATAGTGATCGATATTGATTGACATGGTATTTGATAGGGTTTGATCATATTTTCTTTTTCATATACACATACACAACAGCAACGATGATAATGATGAAGATCGATATTGACTGATTGATGGGGTTTGATCATTTTTTCTACCTCACACACACAACAGTAACAACAACGGTGATAATGATGAAGATCGATATTGACTGATATGATATTGATGGTGTTCGATCATGTTTTCTTCTTTATATACACACACACAACAGTAACAACAATGGTAATGATGATGATGAGGATCCACATTGATTAACATGATGTTTTATAGGGTTTGATCATGTTTTCGACCTAACGCACACAACAGTAACAGCAATCGTGATAATAAGGATGAGGATCCATATTGACAGATATGATATTGATGGGGTTTGGTCATGTTTTCTTCTTCATATACACACACAACAGTAGCAACAATGATGATACTGAGGATGAAGAGGATCGATATTGATTGATATGATATTGGTGGTGTTTCATTATGTTTTCTTCTTCATTCACACACATACAGCAGGAACAACAACGGTGATAATGAGGATGATGAAGATCGATATTGACTGATTGATGGTGTTTGATCATGTTTTCTTCTTCATATACATAACAGTAACAACAACAGTGATGATGATGAAGATTGATATTGACTGATATGATATTGATGGTGTTTGATTATGTTTCCTTTTTCATATACACACACAACAGTAACAACAATGTTGATAATGATGAAGATTGATATTGACTGACATGATATTTTGATGGTGTTTGATCATGTTTTCTTCTTCACACACACAAACACACACACACATGAACACACACACTGACAAACACAGACACACACACACAAAACACACACACACACACACACACACACACACACACACACACACACACACACACACACACACACACACAAAAACACACAAACACAAACACACAAAACAGTAACAACAACGATGATATTGACGAGGATCCATATTGGCTGACATGATATTGATGGTGTTTGATCACGTTTTCTTCTTCGAATGCCTAGACGGAGAATTTTTACATTTAGAGAGGAGAGAGAGAGAGAGAGAGAGAGGAGAGAGAGAGAGAGGAGAGAGAGTGAGAGAGAGAGAGAGAGAGAGAGAGAGAGAGGAGATGATTAATTTTAAGCTTTAAGCCCATTCACAAGGGGACATTTGATTAGAGAGAGAGAGAGACAGAGACAGAGAGACAAAGAGACAGACAGATAAACAGGCAGACAGACAAACAGACAGGCAGGCAGGCAGGCAGACAGACAGAGACACAGAGAAACAAAGAGAGAGAGAGAGAGAGAGAGAGAGAGAGAGAGAGGGAGGAGAGAGAGAGAGAGAGAGAGAGAGAGAGAGGAGAGAGAGAGAGGAGAGAGAGAGAGAGAGAGAGAGAGAGAGAGAGAGGAGAGATGAGAGAGAGAGAGAGAGAGAGAGAGAGAGAGAGAAACAGAAACAGAAACAGAAACAGAAACAGAACTGTACTATTTTTGCTTGTCATTTGAACGAAAATGCATCGTGCTGCCCCGTTAATTAAATGCCTAACAAGTCAGGCCCAGCACATCCAACTTCAGCCTGAGAGACAATTGTTTTCTATTAAAGTCTCTCTGGGGAAAAAGAAAAAGACACGCATGAGAATGGACCGAAGAAGGCAGAAGACAGAAAAAGAGGAGATGACAGGTACAAAAAAAATAAAAGAAACAAAGAGAGGTACAGAAAAGAGAAACATCTCTAGCACAGCATTTCAAGGTGTGGGATGCTATTTATACTGACAGGACCCCGGAATTCCCACGAGGGAGGGGAGGAGGGCGATAATGTTTGAAGAAGAGGAAAAGGCATGGAGGAGGAGGAGGAGGAGGAGGAGGAGGAGAAGGAGAAGGAGGAGGAGGAGGAGGAGGAGGAGGAGGAGGAGGAGGAGGAGAGGAGGAGGATGAGAAGGAGGGAGGATGAGGAGGAAGAGCATGGAGGAAGAGAGGAGGAGGAGGAGGAAGAGCATGGGAGGTAGGAGGAGGAGGAGGAAGGCATGAGAAGGAGGAGGATGAGGAGGAGGAGGAGGAGGAAGAGCATGAGAAGGAGGAGGATGAGAAGGAGGAGGAGGAGGAGGAGGAGGAGAAGAGGAGGAGGAGGATGAGGAAGAGAGGAGAAGAAGGAGGAGGAGGAGAAGGAGGAGGAGAAGGAGGAGGAGCAGAAGGGAGGAGGAGAAGGAGGAGGAAAGAGCGATGAGAAGGAGGAGGAGGAGGAGGAGGAGGAGAGGAGGAGGAGGAGGAGGAGGAGGAGGAGGATGAGAAGGAGGAGGAGGAGGAGGATGAGAAGGAGGAGAAGAAGGTAGGAGGAGGAGAAGGAGGAGGAGAAGGAGGAGGATAAGAGCATGAGAAGGAGGAGGAGGAGGAGGAGGAGGAGGAGGAGGAGAGCATGAGAAGGAGGAGGAGGAGGAGGAGGAGGATGAGACGGAGGAGGAGGAGGAGGAGGAGAGGAGGATGAGAAGGAAGAGGAGGAGGATGAGAAGGAGGAGGAGGGAGGAGGAGGAGGAGGAGGAGGGAGGAGGAGGAGGAGGAGAAGGAGGAGGAGAGAGGAGGAGGAGGAGGAGGAGGAGGAGGATGAGGAAGGAGGAGGAGGAGGAAGAGGAGAGGATGGAAAGGAAGAGGAGGAGGGGAAGGAGAGAGAGGAGGAGGAGGAGGAGAGAAGGAGGAGAGGAAGGAAGGAGGAGAGGAGGAGGAAGGAGGGAGAGTGGAGAGGAGGAAGGAGGAGAGGAGGAGGAGGATGGATGAGAAGGAGGAGGAGAGAGGAGGAGAGGAGGAGGAAGGAGGAGGAGGAGAGGAGGAGAAGGAGGAGGAGAAGGAGAGGAAAGGAGGAGGATGAGAGGAGGAGGAGGAGGAGAGAGGAGGAGGAGGAAGAGGGAGGAGGGGAAGGAAGAAAGGAGGAGGAGGAGGAGGAGGAGAGGAGGAGGAGGAGGAGAGGAGGAGGAGGAGAGAGAGAAAGAGGAGGAGGAGGAGGAGGAGAGGAGGATGAGAAGGAGGAGGAGGAGGAGGGAAAAGGAGGAGGAGGAGGAGAGAAGGAGGAGGAGAAGGAGGAAGAGGGGAAAGAGGAGGAGGAGGAGGGGTGGGGGAGAGGAAAGCAAATGATGAGAAGAGGGAGAAGAAGGCACAAAGGAGAAGAGGGGAGGGGAGGGGGGAGGTAATAATGGATGAATGTAGGATTGCAGAAAGAGATAAATTACATGCAAAGATGACGAAGCAAGAAGGAGGAGGAGAGAGAGGAAGAAGAGAAAAGAAGAGGACGAAGTGAAGTGGGTGAGAAGGAAGAGGAGGAAGAGGAAGAAGAAATTAAGGAGAATACGGTGATTGGGAAACAAAGATAATGGGAGGAGGAGAGATGAGAAGAAGAAGAAGATAGAAGAGAAGAAGATAGAAGAAGGAGAGAAGGAAGAGAGAGGGGAAGAAAAGAGAGAAAAGAAGAGAAAGCAAAGAAAAGGGAAGAAGAAAAGAAGAAAGGAAGGGGGAAAATGCAAGAGAGAAAAAAAATTATGAAGAGAGCAAGAAGAAGAAGAAGAGAGCAAGAAAAGAAGATGAAGAAGAAGAAGAAGAAGAGGAAGAGAAAATTAAGAAATAGTGGATTGCGGAACACAAACAATTTGATAGCAAGATAAGAAGAAGAAGAAGAAGAAGAGAAGAAGAAGAAGAAGAAGAAGGAAGAAAGGAAGAAGAAGAAGAAGAAGAAGAAGAAGAAGAAGAAGAAGAAGAAGAAGAAGAAGAAGAAGAAGAAGAAGAAGAAGAAGAAGAAGAGAAGAAGAAGAGAAGAAGAAGAAGAAGAAGAAGAAGAAGAAGAAGAAGAAGAGAGAAGAAGAAGAAGAAGAAGAAGAAGAAGAGAAGAAGAAGAAGAAGAAGAAGAAGAAGAAGAGAAGAAGAAGAAGAAGAAAAGAAGAAGAAGAATGAGAGAAGAAGAGAAGAAGAGAAGAAAGAGAAGAGAAGAAGCAAAAGGAAGAAGAAGAAGAAGAAGAGAAGAAGAAGAAGAAGAAGAAGAAGAAGAAGAAGAAGAAGAAGAAGAAGAAGAAGAGCAAACACATTAGCTTTCAGACAAGTAAGTCAAAACACAGTAATCGAAATGTCAATGGTTAAGGTAATTATATCAATCTTTGTTCAAGCGTTTTAAAAGAAAAGATGTAGGTTCTGTGATTCACGTCAAGTAAAAGTGTACCATAATCATCATAACCACACAACACAAAAGAAACATTTTGCTGAATGCATGCATGCGGTCGTTAGAGAGTACAGACTGAAATTCTTCTTCGTCATCAAACGCTCAGACAGCAACTACTGTTTTCTGTCAAATGAGCAAAAAAATACACTCATGTCTTTATTAAGCGCCTAACAACAAGCACATCCACTTCATCCTGGGAGAAATTGTTATCTATGTAAAATCTTTCTGGAAAAAAATACACGCAGGAGAATGGACCAAGAAGGCAGAAGAAAAACAAGAATGGGGTGACAGGAAGGAAAGGAAAGAAAAAAAAGAAAGAGAGGGATAGAAAAGAGGGAATTCCTAGCACAAATTTCCAGAAGGTGGGAGATGCTATTTTATAGTGCTAGTATCCTAGCATCCCACGGAGGAATACCCAGATTGAAATGAGTTTTAGGGAGAGGTAGACCAAGCCACTTATAAAGTAAGGAAGGAAGTTGTGTGCAAACCAGCTTAGAAACAAAATCCGACCACTCTGACCACTGGAAAAAAACAACAACAGACCACCCAAGTTCTGTGTTGTTGTAATGTTGTTGTTATGTTGTTGTTGTAGTTGTTGTTGCTGACTTTTTTGGAGGGAGGGGGCGTTTGTTGTTCTTGATGGTGGTGGTGGTGGTGTTGGTGGTGATTGTGGTGGTTTTTTTTATTGTTGTTTTCTCGTTTTTGTTTGGATTTATTTTGGGGTTTTGTGCTTTTGTTTGGCAGTCCCCGCGCTTTTTTTATTGTTCTATACTGTCCCCACGCCCCTCATTCTGGATCTCTCTGCCCCAGCACTGTGTGCTGGTGGAAACACGTGACAAAAATTTACAAAACTGCATACACATGGGGACTGGATGTAAAAAAAAATACCCCACATCATTGCGTATTCCATTATCCTCGAAATAAAAGAATGATGACGACTCAGTCCTCTATGACAGTAGTTACGGACTAGACTAAACAAAACATCCACCTAGAGTAGTGAGCACCATAGTGTCCTCCCAACAACCTTCTCCCCGAGCGTGTTGCCCTGAAGGCTTTGAACTATCTCACCACAGCCACAGAACTGGACTGTATGGGGAAACCAGAACTAAGGTCATCATGAGATAAGGGACGAGAGGCCACAGAATCAGAGACAATGCTTCTATTATTGTTGTATTATTATTGGTGATGAGAATGATGTAATATGTTTGCTATGGAGTTGCATATGCTTTGAGACTACTTAATATGACACTCTACGCTTCCTACTACAATGTATCTAGGTATCAACCAGCCCGAGAGATACAGACACCTGTAGTGTTCGCCAAGTAATTTGAGCAACACTTTCAAAATGACATTTGTTTGTAAAGTGGGTAAAGCTCGACTAAGTTTGTCCCGGACTTCACAATGAGTCAACAGAACATTCACTCTAGTAGGAGCTGGCCGAGTCCAAAAACAACAACAACATAACAAAAAACCAAAACACGATGAGATTGAACATGCAACCCCCACTAGAAAACAAGCTGACCACTGGGCCATAAGAGCTGGCCATGACCAGAAACTGACCAAGCAGACGAGCTGTTGCAAAGAATGTGTACTGCAGCGCTGAAGCTGTGAACGTATTGCAAACTTTAATTATGTAATTTGAATTAAATTCTTTTATCAGTTGAAATAGTCAGGAAGATATATTTAAATTCTATGTGCAGTTTCTTTTAAATCAAATTCAGCGAGGAATTTCAACTGACAGACGAGTAACACAAAGACTTTATACAGTGGTGTTTGTAAAGTTTGTTGCTCGGAATTTTTGTCTGGATTTTGCTATCTGAATTTAGTTAAACATCTTTACCGGTTAAAACAAGCAAGGACGAATTAAAAATACAACCAGAATATAGTTCTCTTTGCAGTTTCCTTATGTTGACTTTAATCTTGGAACTTGAATTAAAAAACTAAACCCCCCCCCCCCACCAAAAAAAAAAAAAAAAATAGGATACCCCCTCTTGTAAAAATAAAATCCTGTAAGTCGCCAATAACACCTAGACCTATCACTTGATAAGAAATATATATGATTAAATCTTAAAAAAAAAAACGAAAAATCGCCGGCACACATTTTTTACTTTCAAACCCCCATCACAAACATACTAAGGCATACTTGCTGCCTTTCGTCAGAATTCCGGGGAAACTTTTCGATTCACAGAGTCGCAGCCACTCAGAGGATGTTGCAAGGCACGTCGACATGGCAGGAACTGAACATTAACATCGTCTGCTCCACGAATCGAACATGTCGTCTGATGACACATGATGACAGGGCGAGGCTCCGCGAGGCTGTTTGAGGCAGAAAATGTCTGCCGGTGTCTTCTTTTCTGGGTGACAGTACAGCCAGGTGAGGTTCAACTTTCCTTTAGCAGGTACAATGGCGTGCGGAAATTTCCATATATGCTTACGCATTGTGTGCTTAGTCATAGAAAATGGCAGATGGGGTGAGGAGGGTAGGGGGTGGGGGAAGGGGGGGGGGGGTGGACGCAACAGGAGGAGGAGGGGGGTGAAGAACAACAGAAAGCTTTTTTTTCCCTATGACGCGAGATATGGACTGTGATTATGGCTGAAAAACGAATTCAAAAGCGATGACAATAGGATGTTCTTAGGATACTAAGCACTGTGCTTCAAAAATCGAATGCATCAAAGTATCAATAGCATTAGTCAACGTCTGCTTATATCAGGTCAGGT
>CM060345.1:12071720-12074220 GCA_030674155.1 Stramonita haemastoma | reverse complement strand
AGAGTTCCAGATTCGGAACACTTATGGACGTTTTCAGGGTCGATTCGCTTGTTTGTTCGCAGTTTCCTTTCAAACTGCATTTTACCGGATAGAAATCTTTGCAGAACATCAAACTGTCTGTCCCATCTCTCGCTTAATCACTCTACCAATCCTTTTCAACCAGCCAATTGTTCAACTCCCACATCGCAAAAGGAAAGTTCAAAGGACTACAGGCTGCCTCCTAGACGTTGTTAACATGTTTTGAATACTTACATACGTTTGTCTGTTAGATCTATATTGTTGTTGTTTTTTTTGTATTTGTGTTCAAGCTTCACTTTATAGGACAAAATCCTTTACAGAACAACGAACATGTGTCTTATCTCTTGCTTAGTCACTAGTCAATCCCTACCACTTGCCAAATCAAGCTCATTTAACTTCGAGATACAGAAAAAAGGTTGTCAGAGCTACAGGCTACGTCTGGAGATTTACAGTTTGCTTTCTTTTAAATACTATGTATGGTCTCCCAAGGTCCATTTATACCATATTTTTCAGGTCAACTTTACTGACAGGGAACTTTTAGAACGTCAAACCTTCTTTCTCATGTTGGCCTGAGCATTAATTAGTCTGTTCCATGACAACGCATAGATCCTAATAACAATAAAGAAAACGGTCATAAAAAGGTACAAGTCCATTTGAAGATGTTTTAAAACCTATGTGTGTGCATGTTGTTCAATGATCGTTCAAACTCACTTCATCAACAAAGAGCTTAACAGCAACAAACGTCTGCTCATCTCCTACCTATCATTAAGTAAGTAATGTAAAGGAAAGGTAAAGAAAGGTAAAGGTGTCCATAACCTATGTGGCGAAGGCAGCAAGGCATCAGAGACCTCAGCTTCTCAAGGGGCCAGATATTAGAGGTGCGGCGCCATCTCCTCTCTGCTGATCATTAGCCACTCCCTAAAAAATTGTCAAATCTACAACCTGCAGACAAAGAAGAAGAAAGTGCCAGGGCTGTCAGTCCAATTCTAGAAGATTCTACAGTTTTGGAACACTCCCGCATGTTTTTATGTCAAGTTGTTTGTTGGCATGTCATTTCAAAACCCTTTAAACAGACAAACACCCTTACACAGTATCAAACCATCTGCTTCATCTCCCACCCAAACTACTAACTAATCCGTATCAACCTGCCAAATGTGCGACTTCAACAGCAAAATTAGTATAGTCATCAGTCAAATCCCCGAGGCAATTAAAATACAGGATATGATGATATATCAAAGATAAAAGAGTACTAGAATTAGCTGCATTCTAGACGATCCTACCAGCTTTTCTATACCTAGACGTACGTTTGAAAGTTCGGTTGTTTGTCCTCAACTTTCATCCAAACTCCACTTACCAGACAAACATCCTATAGAACATCAAAACTATCTGTCTTCTCTCTCGCCTAATCACTTACCCGATCCGTATCAAGCTACCAAATGTTCAAACTTCCCAACAGCAACGAAAAAAGTTTCCAAAAGGCTACAAATCACGATCTAGGAGGAAGCTTGGAAACAGTTTCCCCCCATACTTACGTGCATTCGCATGTCCGACTGTTAGCGTGCATGTCCTCTCATCATCATCACCCCCTCCTCCTCCTCCTCCTTCTCCCCCCTCCACTTTACCGGACAGACAACGTTGCCAGACCCTCCTCACACCACCTGTCTCCTCTGTCATCTAATCAGGCGGCCAACAGGCAGGCAGGCAGACTGACGCGAACATCCATCCCACTTCACGGTAATCCTACAGACTAACACCTTGTTTTTCTGTCATTATTTGGGGTCTCTGTTGCTGCTGACGCATCTGCTGCTATTGCTGCTGATGCTGCTAATGGTGGTAATGATGGTGATGATGGTGGTGATGGTGTCACTGTTGTTGTTGCTGTTGGTGGTGTTTGGGATGTAGTGTGGTGATGGTGTTTGTGATGTGATGTGGTGTGGTGTGGTGTGGTGTGGTGTGGTGTGGTGTGGTGTGGTGTGGTGTGGTGTGGTGTGGTGTGGTGTGGTAGTGTGACTCCTGTGATGAGAGATAATCTCTGTTGCTGCTGACAGGACTAGGGGCTTTACGTCTGTTAGGCTATTATTATCTGGTGTGCTTGTGTCATCATCATCATCGTCATCATCGCGCGCGCGCGCGCACACATACACATATACACTCACACACATACACACACACGTACGTACGCACGCACGTACGCACACACACACACACAAACACACACACACACACAACACACACACACACACACAAACACACACACACACACACACACACACACACACACACACACACACACACACACACACAGAGAAAAAAGAGATGTTTCCCGTTTTTCTCAAATGTCTTAGTGAATACAAAAATAACTAGTTTGAGTTTGTTTGGTATTTTTTCTCGTTTTGCAGACTGAGATACGTCACAGTTGGAGAGGACTGGTGCATTTGTGTGTGTGTGTGTGTGTGTGTGTGTGTGTGTGTGTGTGTGTGTG
>CM060345.1:12041720-12054220 GCA_030674155.1 Stramonita haemastoma | reverse complement strand
TGGTTGGATGGGTAGTTGGTTGGTTGGTTGGTTGGTTGGCTGGCTGGTTGGTTGGTTGGCTGGTTGGTTGGCTGGTTAGGTGGGTGGGTGATTGGTTGGTTGGTTGGTTGGGCTGGCTGGTTGTTGTTGGTTGGTTGGTTGGATGGTTGTTGGTTAGTTGGTTGGTTTTATGTTGGTTGGCTTGGCTGGTGGTATGGTTGTGTTGTGGTTGTATGGCTGGGTAGTGGTAGTGTAGTAGTAGTAGTAGTAGTAGTTGAGTAGTAGTAGTAGTAGTAAGTAGTTAGTTGTAGTATTAGTAGTATGTATAGTACTTTATCATCATCAGCAGCAGCAGCAGCAACATCATCATCAAGGCTCACATACATTTGTTTCATTGGATGTGAAGACTTGTAAACAAAAGACATCTCAGTGTAGTATTTGTTACAGTTGCGATAGCAACGTGTTGCTTCAGTTGCAAGTATTACTGCTGCTCTACTGTTGTTGTCGTTGTGTCGTCGTCGTAGTGGTGTTGTTCTTGTTGTTGCTGTTGTTGTTTTGTTATTGATGCTGTTTTTGTCAACATTTTTCGGTAGTCATTGTTCATGCTTTGGTTGGCTGTGTGTTTGGTTGTTACTACTGCTGTTATTGTTGTTGTAATCGCTGTGGCTGCTATGCATGTGTTGCTAATGCTGCTATTATATTGTTGTAACGCCATGGTTGCCACTGCATGTGTTGCTAATGCTGCTATTACTATTGTTGTAATCGCTATGGTTGCACTGCATGTGTTGCTAATGCTGCTATTACTATTGTTGTAATCGCTATGGTTGCAACTGCATGTGTTGCTAATGCTGCTATTACTATTGTTGTAATCGCTATGGTTGCAACTGCATGTGTTGCTAATGCTGCTATTACTATTGTTGTAATCGCTATGGTTGCAACTGCATGTGTTGCTAATGCTGCTATTACTATTGTTGTAATCGCTATGGTTGCAACTGCATGAGTTGTTAATGCTGCTATTACTATTGTTGTAATCACTATGATTGCTACTGCATGTGTTGCTAATGATGCTATTACTATTGTTGCAACCGCTATGGTTGCTACTGCATGTGTTGCTAATGATGCTATTACTATTGTTGCAACCGCTATGGTTGCTACTGCATGTGTTGCTAATGCTGCTATTACTATTGTTGTAAATGCCATGGTTGCTACTGCATGTGTTGCTACTTCTGCAACCGTTACCCTCGTCGTTGATGTTATCATCGTTGTTGTTGTTGCTATGTTCAGTCAATTTTGTAGGTTATATCATATGTATTTCTTCATTTCAGTACACAAAGCAGGGTTAACAACCTTTTCACTTGACGTGTCAGACAGTATGTAATGTCCACGTTTATTTCTGAATTTAAAAACTCATGCTGTGCTAATTGATACCTCACATACCTCACATAGAATGTCAAAACATAAGCATGGATAACAGTTTGTGAAGTGTTTGGTCCTCAGCTGTTGTTGCTAGGGTAACAACATGCTGTTTGAGCCTACGTTTTTTTTTGTTTTTTTTTTTCAACCACCTACACTTTGCTTTTCTTTTAATATGTCTGATTTGGAGACTGTGTGTGTGTGTGTGTGTGTGTGTGTGTGTGTGTGTGTGTGTGTGTGTGTGTGTGTGTGTGTGTGTGTGTGTGTGTGTGTGTGTGTGTGTGTGTGTGTGTGTGTGTGTGTGTGTGTGTGTGTGTGTGTGTGTGTGTGTGTGTGTGTGTGTGTGTGTGTGTGTGTGTGTGTGTGTGTGTGTGTGCTCCTATTTTCAACAAAGGCTCGGTGACATGGTATTCAATGCAAAACTAAGTTTTTTCTTGAACCAAGCATTTTCTTTTTATGTTGTTATTGTTGTTGCTGTTGCTGCTGGTGTTGTGGTTGTTGTTGCTGCTGCTGTTGTTATTGTTGACGTTGTTGTTGCTGCTGCTGCTGCTGTTGTTGCTGTTGTTATTGTTGATGTTGTTGTTGCTGCTGCTGCTGCTGTTGTTGTTTCTACTGTTGTTGCTGTTTCTGTTGTTGTTGTTGTTGTTACTGCTGTTGTTGTTGTTATTGTTGTTGCTGCTGTTGTTATTGTTGCTGTTGCTGTTGTTGTTATTGTTGTTGCTGCTGCTGCTGTTGTCGTTGCTTCTGTTGTTATTGTTGATGTTGCTTTTGGGGCTTCTGTTGTTGTTGTTGATGTTGCTGCTGGTCTGGTTGTTGTTGATGTTGTTGTTGCTGCTGCTGTTGCTGCTGTGCTGCTGCTGTGTTGTTGCAGTTCATATTGTTGTTATTGACTTTAACCTTTAATTTTCAATACACACTGTTCTGCTGTTGCCCACCTTTGTCAGTATGCTCTGCTGTTGTTGTTGTTTATACATATAATGCTTGTTATGCTCCCATAATTATATTTTACTTTCTTTGGCTAGAACTTCAAGGTTCACCAATGCTGAGGTCTTGCGTATTTTGCCGGCAGTTAACGTATCTGCATTCCGGCTGTTAGGATTCTTACACAGTTATCTAGTCTTGATGGCTTTTGGGGGTAAAAATGAATACAACATTGTTTGAATCAGGGTGCATCATCTTATAAACAAAAGTATTCTTTTTATTTGTCCATTTAGTGTAAGTGATGTTTGAGACAGTTGCTGGTTTTTGTTTATGTTCACTTTCATTTCAGATCTTTTTACTTTGTATCACTTGAAAGTCTTCCTTCCCTAGGAGATGATTATAGTGAAAATTGTTTCTGAATGATGATTATATGCTGGGAATACAAGTTACTTCCAAAATGTAACAGGCTCACATTCCTTATCTATTGCAGTCCATCATCTCCCTTATTTAATGTTCTATTCTTAAAGACTTGTACACAGCGGAAAGAACTGATACGAGTTCAAAATAAGGGAATGTTGAAAGGGTGTATCATATTGGTGGATCAGTGGTCTGGTGGACTGGTGGTCTAGAAAGCTAATGTCGGGTCGGAGTGTGCGGTGGTTTGAATCCTGTTTGGGCCCAAAATTTTTCCCCCATCCTTTAGACCATGAGTAGTGGTCTGGGTGTTAGTCTTTCGGATGAAACGATAAACATCATTATCTAGCGGTAAAGATTTGTATGACTAAATTATCTTGTAGTGCATAGATATTAAACATTGAGAAAAAAAAATGTTCACTTCATAGCAAGTTGCTATGATTTTCTTGAGTTTTTTTTTTAATAGAAATATGATTTCTTAGGGTTTGAGTTTTCGTTTCTAACTTCTAGTGTTGTTTGTTGTTGTTGTTTTGTTTTGTTTGTCTGTTCTTCTTTTTTTGTTTTTTCGTTTTCTTCTTCTTCTTCTTCTTCTTCTTCTTCTTCTCTCTTCTTCTTCTTTCTTCTTTCTTCTTCTTCTTCTTCTTCTTTTCTTCTTCTTCTTCTTCTTCTTCTTCTTCTTCTTCTTCTTCTTCTTCTTCTTCTTCTTCTTCTTTTCTTCTTCTTAATATGCAATCGCCGCTATTGTTTTTTTCTCTCCTTTTTAGCTTGCCTTTCTAGTTCTCTCACGCGTTTCTCCTGTTGTTCTTATTACACATTTCTTTCTTCTTCTCCTGCGCTAATAGTCAGTATTCACGTACAGAGTACGGCATTATGATCACAGGACAAACCATCAAAGTATTTCCTATTCCTGTTCCTAGCATGTTTCTGTCTTCCCGGGGAAATGGGCTTGTATCGCCACAGTACAAGCGGAACAATGGCACGTATTAATATATGCACTTGGAGGCTAAGTGATAAGTGCGTCCATTATTTCCCTGGTGGCTTCTCCTCTCCCTTGCTGTCTTATTCTGGTCAGATGTGCATGTCTGTAGATTGTACACGTACTTGGCAGAGGATGGGTATGGGGCCTCTGGCTGTATAGGGTGTGTGTGTGGGGAGGGGGGGGGGGTATGAGTGTATGGTGGTCTTCAATTCTACGTCTCTTCACAAAAAGTGATATTAGACAAGTATGTGTGTATGTGTTTGTGTTTGTGTTGTGTTTGTGTGTGTGTGTGTGTGTGTGTGTGTGTGTGTGTGTGTGTGTGTGTGTGTGTGTGTGTGTGTGTGTGTGTGTGTGTGTGTGTTTCAAGAAATATCTACGTTCACAGACTAGTATTGTAGTCCTACAAGAAGGTGATGAGGGCAATATGGGGAACAGTATGATGCAATAAATGTCAAACAATAATTCAATCAAATATATGGATGATATAACCAGTGTAGCAGCAAAAGCATACTGCAATCAACAATACTAATAATTATGATAATGATTTTGATATAACACGAAGTTTAAACTATAACTAGAATAAATCAAAGAAAAGGGTGGAATTCATACCATCAATTCAAAACCTATCTTTGTAATGTGCGTTTCAATAGAAAGGGAAGAAAAACTGCCCTCGCTACAGGAAAGTAGCAATGGGACACCCCTTCAATGCAAAACCAATTTCGCACAACACTTTGTAGTCTCTAAAAAACCTTGCTCAACGCGTTGGTACAAACTGCAGGCAGATATTGTTTAAAACTAACATCAATGGTGTAATTCAATATAATATTATTTATATATATATTATTAATTATATTATATATGTATATATAAGTATATTGTTTATATTACATTTATATTAATTGTGTTGTTATTATTATTGTATATATTATTTTATTATTATTGTGTGTGTGTTGTGTGTGTGTGTGTGTGTTGTGTGTGTGTGTGTGTGTGTGTGTGTGTGTGTGTGTGTGTGTGTGTGTTAGTGTAGTGTGTGTGTTAGTGTGAGTGTAGTGTGTGTAGTGTGTGTGTGTAGTGTAGTGTGTGTGTAGTGTAGTGTAGTGTAGTGTAGTGTAGTGTAGTGTGTGTGTGTATGTGTGTGTGTTGTGTAGTGTAGTGTAGTGTGTGCGTGTGTGTAGTGTAGTGTGTGCAGTGCGTGCGTGCAGTGCGTGCGTGTGTTGTGTGTGTGGTGTGTGGTGGTAGGTAGGTAGCGTAGCGTAGCGTAGGTAGGTAGCTGTAGTGTAGTGTAGTGTAGTGTAGTGTAGTAGTGTAGTGTAGTGTAGTGTGTGTGTGTGTGTAGTGTAGTGTGTGTGTGTGTGTGTGTGTGTGTGCGCTGCAGCGCGCGTGAGTGTGTGTGTGTAGTGTGTGTTTGTGTGTGCGTATGTGTGTTGTGTGTTTTGCGTGCGCACGCGCGAGCGTTTATACCCATTGCAAAAGATCAGATATTTATAGATAAACTATGTTGGTGATAGATACATTCAAACAAATATCTTAATCACCATATTATATATATTCCCTGTCTTGTGCATTGTCAGTCTGATGATTTAATTGTGTTGTTGCAGCTAAAGGGTTTGGGCCGGCTGATAATTGCAAATGACAGAATTTCATTAGTTGAAGATTGTTAATTCCCAGGATTTCATTCATTCTGTTATCATGGAGACTGATTATTTTTCAGATACACAGAAATGGAAATAATATACCATTTTGATGTTAGGATCTTAACCAAGGTTTTTTGTGTTTGTTTTTTTTTACACTTCTACATCTTTGCTTTATACCATGCTGCAATACACTTCAATACATTTTCTTTTTTTTTTTTTTTAACACTTCTACATTTGTACCTCATAACACTACAATACACTGCTAGATCTTAACCAAGTTATTCTGTTTGAATGTGTATTGAACTTGAGGCTTTGGATAGTGTTTAGATATTAAGGAATCTGTTGATTTGCTGCATTCAATGTATGTTCATTTGTTTTGTTTTGGTTGATTGTTTTTTTGTTTGTCTGTTTGTTTACTTGATTGATTGATTCATTCATTCATTACTTGCGTCTTTTGCTTCTTTGGTTTTGTTTGTTACTGTTGTAGTTGGATTTTTTATTGTTCATGTTGTTGTCCTTTTCTGTGATTAACATAAATTTGCAGGTTTCAATACAGTGCTTAAATAGAGGCACTATAAAAAAAACAAAACATTATTGACCAGTTTTCTACATCTAGTTTGTTCATATGTTTTGCACATTGATGGTGTCCAAATTCCTGTCCAAATTTTACATTGCTGAGAAACATTTGGTTTTTATTTCGTGTCTCTCAACCCTCTTCTTTTCTTTTTCTTCTCTGGGTAAAAGGGAGGAAGGCTGATTCATTTAACCCTTTGCATACCGAGCATGTCTTATTGACTTAACATTTACAACCCCACCGCTACTGCACAGAGTACAGCCCCTAATGAATTGTCTCCCTTAGAAATGGCGGCGCCTCTGGGGAAGAGCAGATAAACATGTTCCAAGCAGGGGAGAGCAGCAGCAGGTTCCGTAGCAATGGCGGCTCTGGTGAGGTTGGAAAATATTGTTGGTCTACCTTTGTTTTTTACCCTTTTACTGGGTGCAGTGTGTGATCGATATGTCTCTCTTGTTTATGCATGATTTAGAGATTAATCTTGGGGATTGATACACAGTTGCTGTGGCTGCAGTATTGTTACAATGCTAAAAAAAACACCCTGACATGTTCTATTAGTGTTAATATCAATATTGTCTACTGATAGCAATAATAATGATGAAAACAACAGTACAGCAACAACGCCCCATAACAAGAAGAATAAGAACTATAATCATAAACAATAGCAATAACAATGACGACGACGTTGATAATGCAAACAACAATAACAGGATGACAGAATAACAATAACAAGGCACATTGTAAGGATGAGTTCTTGAATGCAGAAGAGCTATTTTGATATAGCAGAAATTGTTTAGTTTTTTGTTTGTTTTGTTTTTTAAGTGTAATTCATCATTATTATCACCAGCAGTCCCTTAAACAAGATGTTCATCGAGGGTACTTAGTACAGGCAGGATGAGTTGGTGACAATTCACTCTGGGCTGATATGCCCTCAGGTTTTTCCCGACAACCCAGCTACCATGTCATGGCTGGTTCAGTCTTTGATTAAGTCTGCATCCAGTTCTTCATCTGTCTGTCCTTCTGTCTTATTTCTTATGTATTTGTTTATTTATTTGTTTGTTTGTTTCTTTGTTTGTTTATTTATTTAACTATTTGTTTATCTATTCATTTGTTTGTTCGTTTGTTTGTTTGTTCTTTTATTTCGAGGATAATGGATGTTTTATGTCAATTTTATTTATTTATCTTTTATATCGAGAATAATGGAATAAACACTCGTGTGCGTTTTTTTACACCAGTCCCGTGTGCATGCAGTTTTGTCAATTTTGTTATCCAGTCCCACCGGTATACAATGACCTACCCTTCCAAATAGCAGAACAGGATTTAACGTGTGGGCGCAAGATGTTCTGCGTGCGTTTGCACCCGGGACCTCCGTTTTATAGTCTCATACTCTCTTGAGTGTTGTCCCGGTTTTTAGGTTTAAAAAAATAACATGTACTTAAATTTCTGTTAGAGGCGTCTTCAATGTACCAATGAAGGGAAGATGTAAAGATGGACACTGATGCAGAGAAATTATTTTTTTTAAATCTTGAGGAATACAAAAAGAAACGAATATATTTGGTTGAAAGCAAAACCAATTCCCAAACCAAATCAGATCAGATCAAACAAAAAGACAGTGTTTTATTCAGATACAGTCGAATTGAAAAAAACAACAACAAAAAAAAGCACTTACTTTGTGTTTCTAAACATAGGGCTCTAAGACCAAGCAGAGTCAGTATCAAGCTTGTAATATTAACTGCTCTGAAATTGCATAATTATATCGAGTTTTATGGACTATGTGCCACAATACCTTTACATGGGTGGCCTAAGGGTGAGCGTATTTCACTATTTCCAAAATCTGTGTTATGTACGTATGTGCTGAGTCGCCAATGTATTATTCCCCCATACTTTAATACAATATATGAACAAATCAATTTTATTGATGTTGAACATACTTTAAATTCATGTCAGCATTTGATAAAGTGGCAAAAAAATCCCAAGATTATACAATATAGACACCCTGAGCTTGGGCTCTGTGGCTGTCACCACCACCACCACTAATACTACTGATACTGCTGCTGCTGCTACTACAACTTCTGCTGTTACTTTTGCTGCTGCTGCTGCTGCTGCTGCTGCTGCTGCTGCTGCTGCTACTACTACTACTACTACTACTACTACTACTATTACTACACTACTACTACTACTACTACTACTACTACTACTACTACTACTACTACTACTACTACTACTACTACTACTACTACTACTACTCTCCTCCTCCTCCTCCTCCTCCTCCTCCTCCTCTCCTACTACTACTACTACTACTACTACTACTACTACTACTACTACTACTACTACTACTACTACTACTACTACTGCTGCTGCTGCTGCTGCTGCTGCTGCTGCTGCTGCTGCTGCTACTAGTACTACTACTACTACTACTACTACTAACTACTACTACTACTCTACTACACTACTACTATATACTGCCACCACCACCACCACCACCACCACCACCACCACTACTACTACTACTACTACTATACTATACTACTACTACTACTACTACTATACTACTAAATACTACTAACTAACTGCTGCTGCTGTGCTGCTGCTGCTGCTGCTGCTGGTACTACTGCTACTGCTACTGCTACTACTTTTTTTTCCTATGACCGTTGTTCTGAAACTGATACGGAATGACCTGGATAGGCACTGAGAGTGCGAGGCTAGGATAAGCGTGGAGGAAACATCAGAATTGTCACGTCCATGAGGTGAGAGAAAAAAGAAACCTATGCACACAACAAAAACAAACAGAATGCCAAACAAGCAAGCCCAAATAAAATGAATAAAGAAAAACAAATAAAATGAAGCAAAAATATAGTAAACAAACCCTAAAAAGCAAAAAAACTAAAGTGAAAAAAGGGCTGGGTGCGATGTAGCGATGTAAAGTAATATTAATCCAAAACGAAAAAAGAAAGGACTGTTTTGAAAGTACGATGGAATAGACTAAAGTAAAGAAAACAAATATAAAAAATAGACGCAAATCAAACAATCCTAACAAAAAATAAGAAGAAAAAATAAACCAGACTGACATGAGCTTTGACAGTTTGAAACTAAAGCTTTGTTTCATTTTTGTTTTTTTGTAATTTTTAAGAAAACTCTTTTGTTGCTGTAATCTGTTTCCTATCTCCTGTCCCACAAAAAAACAAAACGCATAAATAAACACAAAACAAGCAAACAAAAAAATTTTTTGACATACCAAAAAAACAAACACAAAGTGTATAAACTAGCTCTTGTCGGTGACTCATCTACGACCAAAAATTGAAGGCAATAGGATTTTTCAGACAATAGGAAACTCATCCCAACTGTCTCCATCGCCGCTGTCGTCGGTAGGAGCTCCATGCAACGCCACCAGGGTTTGTCACCATTCCTCTCTGTCTCTGCTGACTTCTACCAATCTCCTGTAGCCCTCTCCCAGACCACTGACTCAGTGATGTTGGCAATGTAGGATGTTGGTGGTCTGCCTCTAATCCCTTTTGCCCTCAACCTTGCCTTGAGAACTGTCGTCATCAGTTTGTCTGTGTGTTTGACAAATTTGCAAGTTATAATTTCAATCATGAAAACTGGAACGCAAACAGACATACAAACACAAACACGCACTGCATTAAGGTGGCAGAGCTACCTAAAAAGTAGTGCAGAATGTTTGGAAAATCATTAAAAATCGTGTATACACATATCAGCTGTGAAAATTGCCAGAGTGCTTAAAAGGTTGGAAATCATGTTCAAACCACTTTTCGTCATTAAAAAGTTTATTTAAGTGACCTACAAAAATAACCATTTAAATAACTGCGTCTGCCCAAAACCATGGAAGGGACATGAAGTTTAAATCCTGTTCCGCTTTTCGTAGAGTTGCCATCGTGTCCGGTGAAGATGACATATTACAAAACTGCATACACACGGACCGATGAAAAAAGCAATAATTGCTTATTCGTTATCCTCGATTAAAAGAAGTAAATAATAATAATAAATAAATAAATGATAATAATTATATCCACATGAATTTTTGTGTATGGAATATGGCCCATAAGCTGGGTCGTAAACCTTTAACCAGTGGTTTATCTCTCATACTTTTTTTCCACTTAAGGTTATGTCTTAATGGCATTAAATCCGCTTTTAAATATTTTAGAATATATCACGCTTGTTATGACGCTGAGTATCAAATCTAGCTTCAGGATCCAGCTTATCATACTGCAAAGCTGTTTAAAATTTCAGCTCAATATCTTTGTAGTTTCCAAAATATCATGTCCAATGTCTACTAAAGCTGATGACGAATTTACATAACTGTATACACAACGGTCACTGGATGGAAAAAAGCACATGAGTGCTTATTCCATTATCCTCGAAAAAAAGAAAGAAAACGAATAAAGATACAAAAACCTAGACAGACTCCAAGACAAAAAAACAGAAAGGTACACCAACACGACAGACAGACACACACAGACAAGACCCAGACAGAGAGAGAACAAAGGACACCCCCCCCCCCCCAAATGGATGAGGCACGGGTCTCACAAGGTCAGCTACTGGCTACACAAGATCACTCCCCCTCCCAACCCCCAACCTAACCTCCAACCCACCCCACTCCCCTCCTCCTCCACCCCCACCCTCAACCTCCACACTCACCCCCAGTCCTCCCTCCCCCCATCCTTCTCCCCTCTCCATCCCTCTACTCCACTTTCTCAGACGTGTAGTCTGGAAGATGGAGAACAAGTTTTCGGGTGTTTTTTTTTCTATCGTTAAGTCCTGTTCCGCTTTTCGTAAGATAGGCCATTGTTTGCCGGTGGGAACAGATGACAATATTTACACAACTGCATACACACGGTGACTGAATGAAAAAAAAACCACATGAGTGCTTATTCCCATTATCCTGTATATAAAATAATTTTTTAATAGTTAAAAATATTTTTTTTTAAATATCCAGTGAAGTTGGGTTTGCAGAGGAAGTCGGCTGACAGTTCACTCATTGTCTAAACCGTTGAAAAAGGCAAGGGCTTGTCTCAGGTGACACTATTGTTTTCGTTTTGTTCCCTGCATCCCTGCTTGCTGTCAGTTTGTGTCAAATCTGTTTAGGATCTGAAGAGTAGAGAAGGACAGTCAGTTAAAAAGGTAAATGTAAAGGTGTCCCATAACCTAGATCAGTCGTGGGGGAGCGAGGTGTCAGAGACCTCAGCTTCTCTAGGGGCCAGCATGTTGAGGGCGGCGCCCATCTCCTCTCCCTCGCTCGCAGTAGTGGTGTTAGCAAATAGTGGCGTGTACATGTCAGATCAGAACAGGGGTTAATGTGGACTACCTTGTGACCCAGCAACAGTACTTGACCTCCAATGGCTAATGGATTATTCGTGAAATCAGGGTAAACGTGGATTTGAAAGTAGCCCAAATCAGGTCTTTTCAGTATAAATTACGGCTTAAAATAAATATGGAGTTTTCTTCTTAAAGTTTTAAAGATTAGGTGGTGGAATATATTTTTGAAAGTCGGTTTACTTGTTCTAGATATAAAAAAAAACTACAAGATTTTGAAGTTTAAACATTCAGTTATGGCGGCCATATTGGATTGTTTCCATGGCGAGAACGCGTA
This sequence comes from Stramonita haemastoma, assembly GCA_030674155.1. NCBI lineage: Eukaryota > Metazoa > Mollusca > Gastropoda > Neogastropoda > Muricidae > Stramonita > Stramonita haemastoma. The sequence goes on along the minus strand of CM060345.1, from coordinate 12,042,701 downwards.
ACATTTAGTAATTCGTGGATTTTTAGGCTTTACTTGAGACACCCTTTCAATATGTGGTACGACTTCTAACATGACCTTGTAAACAAAAATATTTATCAATTTGGACCCCCATTTTCATCCTTTATATGACAGCTCAATATAAAATGGCTACTTTGAATTGTACAATAAGAACGATTTTAGGAGTGAACTGTACGCAAAGTGATTGGAATGAGAGTAACACTTCTGGCTTGACACAGAGCCTAATACAAAAGCAAACAAGCAATATATAGATAAAAATCATGCACACAAACAAAAAAAAACCCTATAAAACAAACGAGTATCAGGAAGGAAAATGAAAAAAAGAGAAACTGTAGCTACACACAAAACTGGAAAGCTGGGATATTGATTTTCAAGGGTTCAAATTAAACTTGTTTTTCCAATCAGTTGAAAATACACTCCCCTGCTCTGGTTGCATTTCCCCATTTTGTTTGGCAAAAAAGAAAAAAAACCCAACCCACCAAAAAACAAAAGAGAAAAAACAACAAACAAAAGAATAGAAAAGCTACAAACTGTAAGGAAATGAAAACAAAACCACAGCAAAATAAAACAAAAAAACTACAAAAACGTAAGTATATAAACAAATCACTAGCAAAACAAAACACAAACTCAAGCAACACAAACAGCAAGACAAAAAAAATAACAAGAAATCAGCCAGAAAACGAACAAACAAACAGACAAAGAAAAACACTGCTAAATAAACTGAATAATGCTAAATCTTTACCACCACCTCTCTATAGAAATATGGGCATAATTACATTTCTTTATCTGAAAATAACTGTAACATAGTGTAGATCAAAAACTTATTCACAGGCATGATTTAAACTGACGCACAAAATGTACTGTCAGCGAAAATTCAGACATACAGGTGATTGTTGCTTGCTTCTAATTCTGCCGTGCGTATTTAATTTTTTTTTTTTAACTTTGAGAGCAGTTGACATGCCT
>CM060345.1:12029220-12036720 GCA_030674155.1 Stramonita haemastoma | reverse complement strand
TAGACCATCACCAACGAGCTCCCGAAAATACTTACAGACACACAAACGAAATGAAGTATAGGCAAGACAGTCAGATAAACATACAGATATTCAGAAATAGACAGAAAGATTGCCAGAAAGCTATTCAGACAGAAACAGACACAGACAGCCAGTAAACCAGACAGACAGACAGACAGACAGACAGACAGACTGCTAGTTTGAAGAAACACACCAGGCACCTGCACTTCCGACACAGAGGCAGGCAAGACAGAAAGACAGAGAGGTTGCCAGATCGCTATACTAACGAAACAAAGACAGCCAAAAACCCAACCATCCATCCAGCCAGCCAGCCAGACAGACAGACAGACAGCCCGCCAGCCATGGAAAAAGACAACAGGCATGGCAGACAGTGGACAGGCACTCACATACACTGCAGACAAACAGACAGACAGACAGACAGACAACCAGACAACCAGACAGCCAGACTGACAGCCAACCAGCCAGACAGACAGCCCGCCAGCCATGGAGAAAAGACAACAGGCATGGCAGACAGTGGACAGGCACTCACATACACTGCAGACAGACAGACAGACAGGCAAGTCAAGTTAAGTCAGACGATCAGCCGACCAGACATCGACAGTTCCAGAGGAGGAGGTATAGTATGGGCAGGGCGAGGTCAGCTTCTGACCACCAGACACAACTCCTATCCCCCCTCCCCCCATCCCCCCTGCTCCCCTCCCCTTCCCCTACGCCCCCTCCCCCCCCCATCCCTCCACTGTATCTCCAGACCCATCTCTTCAGGGACGTATCCCCCTCCCTCTTTTATTCTGCTGTCCTCTTGAGAATGTCGACATGGCACTACACCAATACAACCACCGTGTGTGTAAGATGGCGCAGAGAGAGAGAGAGAGAGAGAGAGAGAGAGAGAGAGAGAGAGAGAGAGAGGAGGGAGAGGGAGAGAGAGAGAGAGAGAGAGAGAGAGAGAGAGAGAGAGAGAGAGAGAGAGAGAGAGAGCACTCAACACTGAACATGAACACTGAACACTGAATATTAAATGGTTTAATTGCACATCGGCCTTAGGCCCCATTACAATAATTATAGAATACAAAAAAGGAAAAGTCTGTGAGAAGAGCCTATATATATATATATATATATATATATATATATATATATATATATATATATATATATATATACCGTAAAATCCCTAGCATAAGCCCACCATCTAGCAAACGCCCACCCCCCACTTTGGGCCAAAAGTTGTGCACAGGGGTAACTACCTAGCAAACGCCCACCCTGCTTTTTTCAAAGACACAATGCTCACTTTCACTAGAATTTGTGCAGATTGTTCTAAAATTCCTTTGACGATGCTTCCTGATGGCCGGAGTTGGTTTCTTGAATCTCTCTGCGCCATTTTTGCAAAATGCCGAAGCTGTATCTTTCAAATTGGAAGCCCTCCAGTATCTGGATAACGAAGCAGGTGGGAATGTTTCGGAGTGTGCCCGTGAATTTTCTATGGATAGGAAGAGGATCAGGGAATGGAGTGAAAACAGAGAAAGACTTGAACAGCAGTACGAAAAAGACAAACAAAAACGGAAACTGTCAAAATGACCAGCAGTTAAATCTGAACATGTCGACCAAGGTGTGCTGCATTATCTGGAGGATGAAAGATCTGAAGGCAGGGTATTGCGAAACAAGGACATACAACGGAAAGGGATGGAACTCGTTGGCCTTCTTTGCCTCAAAGTCCCTTTTTTCTATTTTCCTTCACTTCTACTCACCCGACCTAACTCACATGCTTTCGGGATTTGTATTCACTCAATTACACGGATGAGCACAAAAATTATTTTGTGCAAAGGGGTCTATCCCTAGCAAGGGCCCATCCCCCAATTTTGATCGAAATCAGTGCACAGGGGGGTGGGCGTATGCTAGGGATTTTACGATATATATATATATATATATATATATATATATATATATATATATATATTATATGGAGAGAGAGAGAGAGAGAGAGAGAAAAGATAGAGGGAGAGAGAGAGAGAGAGAGAGAAGGAGAGAGAGAGAGAGAGAGAGAGAGAGAGAGAGAGAGAAAGATAGAAAATAAAAGATAGATAGATAGATAGATAGATAGATAGATAATAGATAGATAGATAGATAGATAGATAGATAGATAGATCTGTGTGTGTGGGTGAGTGTGCATGTGTGTGCATGTGTGTGCATGTGTGTGCATGTGTGTGTGTGTGTGTGTGTGTGTTGTGTGTGTGTGTGTGTGCGTGCGTGCGTGCTACGTGTGTGTGTATATGTGTGTGTGTGTTAACACCAGTCTCTTTACGCTTGTGGTTTTTGTCAATTTTATCATCCACTCTCACTGGAAACACAAACGCCTACACCTTCAAAGAGCAGTACAAGGTTGAACGTGTGCGCAAGATGTTCTGCGTGGGTTCACACTCAGTTTCTAGTCTCATCCAAAGGACTTTCAGGGGAGTGAAGTCAGCACTGATGGTAACTCCAGGGGAGAAAATCCTCATTTAATAGGTGTCTCAGTGGTGGCTCAAACCTGAGCCATCAGATCACAAGCGCAAAAGCTCTAACCATCTGGCTGTCCTGTCCCCCGTTATTGTTCTTAGTAAGGGCTTAGTAAATGATAGCCTGTACATGTCAGGTCATAAAGGGAGCTATGTTAAAGTATTCTCTCTCGCCTAGCAGTAGTGTTGGGCCTCCTACGGCTGGTGGCTTTATGGAGGCCTAATATCCATTGCTCAGTGAGAAAATGGTTAGGCTGAAAGTTGCAAAAGAAAGAGTCTTGTAATAGACATGGAGAGATTGAAATAAATGGCGTCATAGGGTCATTATTGAGATGACTCCAGAAATATAACAAGTGTCCACTTACAATTCTGATAAAACACAACACAACAAAAAAAGCAAGACAAAGCAAAAGGAATCAAAATGAATAGAACTAGAGAAGAAGAAAAGCAACACAAAATACAATACCGGAAAAAAAAGCAAATCAAACTGGCTTTGAACGTATGAATTTACTTTTTTTTTTAAAAGAGAAAAATAAGACCCCCTAGCTGTAAGCTTGTATGCTTGTCTCCACATCTTTACCAGAATACGAATCAAAACAGCATTCAAAAAGATATAAAAAAAACACTACCAATCAATCGATCAATCAACAGTCATGAATAAGTTAATCAATCAGTCAACCAAACAAGAAAACCCTTCTTCAAACAGTCAACAGTCTAAACCGTAAATCAGTCAATAATCAATCAATCAATCAATCAATCAATCAATCAATCAATCAATCAATCAATCAATCAAACCCTTCCCCAAACAAGCATTCAAAAGCAATCAAGTAAACAGTTAAACCAAACAAAGAAGAATAAGATCAGATAGCTCTCATTCTTCTGATCACAATCCCTCTGACAGTTTTCTTTTTCTTTTTTTCTTTCTTTTTCTTCTTCTTTTTTCTTTCTTTCTTCTTTCTTTTTTTCTTCTTTCTTTCTTTCTTTTTATCTATTTATTTATTTATTTTTATTTATTATTTTATATCGAGGATAATGGAACAAGCACTCGTGTGCTTCTTTTTACATCCAGTCCCCGTGTGTATGCAGTTTTGTAAATGTCATCTGTTCCCACCGGCACGATGACCTACTCTTACGAAAAGTGGAACAGGATTTAACGTGTGCGCAAGATGTTCTACGTGCGTTCGCACACGGAACCTCGGTTTATAGTTTCATCCGAAAGACTTGTGGGGAGAGTGGAGTCAGCACAGTGTATGGGGCGGGGATATTGATTTCTTTTTTCAGAAAAAAAATAGCAACCCAGGTCAGACCAAAAGCATCATTCACAAGTAATTAACCGTCTGATGCACAAGCTGCATGGCATTGTAGCTAATAAAAACCCACGCACTGAATTAGCATTGCCAGTCTAATTAAGTACATGCACAGCTAGTACAATTATTCTATTTTGTGTATTCAAGGCTGAGAATAAACATGGATGTTTTATTCATGAGTCATTCTCTCATTGAAAGCGTGTGTAGAGTGGTGTGTTCGTGTATGTGTGTGTGTGTAAGTGTGAGTGTGTGTGTGTGTGTGTGTGTGTGTGTGTGTGTGTGTGTGTGTGTGTGTGTGTGTGTGTGTTGTGTGTGTGTGTGTGTGTGTGTGTGTGTGTGTGTGTGTGTGCTGCGTGTATGTGTGTGTGTGCCTGTCTGTCTGTCTATCTATCTGTCTGGCTGGCTATGTGTCTGTCTGTGTGTCTGTGTCTGAGTTTGTTGTGTGCCTTTGTGTGCGCACCCATGTGCACGTGTGGGCGCATACAGCCAGACACCTAAATCTGGGCAAGCGTTACGAAAACAGACAGGAAAACATAATTATACACACGCACGCACGCACGCACGCACGCACACATACACACACACTTAGTCAGTCAGACAGTCAGACAGCTAACATGTAAACCAGACAATATCTAACACAAAAAATAAAACATAGAAGCAGACAGGAAAACATAATTATATATACACACATCTAGTCAGTCAGTCAGTCAGTCAGTCAGTCAGTCAGTCAGTCAGTCAGTCAGGCCAGTCAGTCAGTCATCTAACGTGTAAGCCAGACAGTATCAAACACAAAGAAAATAAAACATACAAACAGACAGGAAAACAGACCACAAAAAAACGCCCCAGAAGCCAGAAATTCACATATTATATTTTCACATTTTACACCACTTTGCGTGAAATTCGGGTTGCTCTCTCCGGGAAGAGCGCGTCACCACAAGAGCAGCGCCACCCATTTTTTCTTTCTTTTCCTGTCTGCAACTGTATTTGTTTCCCTATCAGAGTGGCTTTTTCCTACAAACTTTTGCCATGAATAACTCTCTTGTTGCCGTGGGTTCTTTTACGTCTGCTAAATAAGTTTTTGTAACACACAGGACCTCGGTTTATCGTTACATCTGAAAGATTCGAAACCAGACCACCACTCATGGTCTAATGGATGGGAGAAAAAATGTGGGCCCAAATGGGGTTCGAACCACCGCATACTTCCGACCCAGACTTTTTGCTTTCTAGTCAGGCGCGTTACCTCTAGACCACCGATCTAGAGATGTGGTTCAGACACAGAGAAAAAGAACAATAAACAGACAGACAAACAAACAGGTAGACAGACACAAAAACAGCCAAGAAACAAACTGTTCAAGCAGACAGACAGACAGACAGAGGGCATAAACCAGACAGCCTACAGACACACATAAGAAAACGTACAGTAAACAGAAAAAAACAAGAAGCCATCACTTTCAGGCATGCAGACAGACAAGGAAGAGAGGAAGGGAGGGGAGGGAGTTAAACCAGAAAGCCTACACATACATAATCTACACACACATAATCTACACACACATAATCTACAAACACAATCTACAAACACACAATCTACAAACACACACTCTTCAAACACACAATCCACAAACACAAAATATACAAACACACAATCTACATACACACAATCTACAAACACACCCTGCAGACACACAGAAGAAAACGTACATAAACATACCAATCCAATCCAATCCAGTCATGTTGTTTATAGCCCCGCCGACCACACAGGCCATATCGGGCTGTCACATAAACAGACAGACAAACGGACAGGTAGACAGACAGAGAAACAGCCACAAAGCCACTGTTCAAACAGAGAGATAAGAAGAGGGAGAAGGGAGGGAGATAAACCGAAAGCCTGCGGACACATAGTCTACAAAAACAGCCTGCAGATCTATCTATCTATCTATCATATCTATCTATCTATCTATCTATCTATCTATCTATCTATCTATCTATCTATCTATCTATCTATCTATCTATCTATCTATCTATCTATCTATCTATCTATCTATCTATCTATCTAATCTATCTATCTATCTATCTATCTATTACCTATCTATATTTACCTATCTACCTATCTATCTATCTACATATCTACATATCTATCTATCTATCTATCTATCTATCTATCTATCTATCTATCTATCTATCTATCTATCTATCTATCTATCTATCTACTCTATATATTTACCTATCTACCTATCTATCTATCTACATATCTACATATCTACCTATCTATGTACTATCTATGTACCTATCTATCTATCTATCTATCTATCTATCTATCTATCTATCTATCTATCTATCTATCTATCTATCCCTTAGTCTGGCAAACGTGGGGGCACCCCTGAAGACTTGACAACTAGTGTAGTCAATCCTTGCATTTCGCAAAGAACTAATTGCAATAGTTTTCAAACTTGGTGCAATGGGTAGATAAAAATACCATAAACAACATACCTAAAAAAGTAGGAAAAAGTAGGTGTCGGAAGATGCCGAAAATCAATAAACAAACACACTAATAAACGATATTTCACACTCTGAGACTGATCGTTTGCTAAAGCTGGCCTGCTTCTGGCGCCGCGGCATCCTCCCTTATTTTGGCAGTGCTCCACCCAGTTTTGACCAAGAAAGACCCGTGGCTGCAAGAGAAAGGACCTTGGTGCCAAAGCTGTAATGCTACTTATTCTTATTTCGTTTAGCATTAATGACTTATCTTTTGAAATTTAACACACACTTAAAGTAACTGCTTAATTGTTTTTTTACGAGATGCATGGTATGTACTGCGCTGATGTGCGTATTTGACCAGATAGCATCGAAACAACTGTCCACGTGTGTTGGGCCAGCTCCTACATTATACAGTAATGTAGGAATGTATGTATGGTAAACCACTCTTGTCAAAATCGGCTCTCTGTGTGCATTGTTTTGTTTTATTTGAAAGTGTGTTTAACTTTAATGAACATGGCCAGAGGTCCTGGCATGAAGAAGATAGTCATTGTTTAGAGTTTCAAGCCATGGGCCTGATATATACGGGATTATTTGTCACGCATTGGACTGAACAGCCACCAGCGAGCCTGCACCAGACGTGGACAGTGCCCTTAATCTTCGTTCGCGGAGCCAAGCCATGATGATATATATATATATATATATATATATATATATAGATAGATAATAATATAATAATAGATAATAATATATAGTAGATAGATAGATAATAGATAGATGATAGATAGATAGATAGATAGATAGATAGATAGATAGATAGATAGATAGATAGATAGATAGATAGATAGATAGATAGATAGATAGATAGATAGATAGATAGATAGATAGATAGATAGATAGATAGATAACAGTATCAAAAAGTGTATCTGCAGTCCTTTCTGATGGAAAAGCATGTGTATCAGTGTATGTGTAACAGTGTCACACCATCCCTTTCACTTTCTGTCCTTCTCTTTCTTTCTCTGTATGTGTTTCTTGTCTCTATCTGACAGATGTGCATATGATCTGAATTTAGTGGATCCTATTTACGGCACTGATATACTTTAGTTCTGAATGAACGGGATGCAACTTTTTTCAGTTTAACTTTAACCTTAGGGTGATGTGTGACTTAAAAAAATGTTTTGTTTATCTTTGTTACCTGCTCTACAAAATCACTG
>CM060345.1:12021720-12024220 GCA_030674155.1 Stramonita haemastoma | reverse complement strand
GGTTTAAATCCTGGTAAAATGCAGGAAAGCATACATGATTTTGCATGCTTATGGGCTGCAAATGCTTAATTTAACATTATGTGCAGTATACTTTCATTGGTTTTTGCTTTATCTTGCGTTTAATAGTGATTCTATTGTCAAATTCGTAATCAGTATGTCGAAAGCTTTCCAACGGTATGCCACAAGACCATATTACAAACTGTTTAAAAAATATGGTAAAATCCAAATTTTATGACGTCATAAAATCTTTAAAAAGTGACCTTCCGACACTTAGATCGCCCTACTTTTTGAATATGTTAATAGCTAGCTACTTTTCTATCCAATCATCGCAAAAGCATTACTATTACAATTAATTCTTTTCTTGGCACTTTTTTTGCAAATATTGACTAGACTAAACCAGCTCCCTCCATTCCTCTCTCTGTTCTGCCTTTCTCAAAATTTGGTTGAGTTCTAGACCTTTCCTTTCGCTGATGTTGTCCTCCCATCTCTTTCTTGGTCTGCCTCTTTTTCCTCCTCCTTGGACAGTGCCTTGCGGTATTGTCTTTGCAAGTCCGTTTGATCTTGTTACATGGCCGTACCATTTAAGTTTACGCTTCTTTACGATTCATAGAAGATACATGGAGGAAACCTACATAAACAGCCAAGACAAACAGAGAGGTAGACAGACACATACACAGCCAAGACAGACAGATTGGTAGACAGACACATAAACAGCCAAGACAAACAGACAGGTAGACAGACACACTCACAGCCAAGACAAACAGACAGGTAGACAGACACACACAGCTAAGACAAGCAGGTATACAGACACATAAACAGCCAAGACAGACATACAGGTAGACAAACACAGACACAGCCAAGACAGACAGACATGTAGACAGACCCATAAACAGCCAAGAAGCTAGCCTTTTAGACATGCAAACAAATAAGGAGGAGATAAATAAAAACAAAAACCACCAGAAAACCTTCACAGAGAGTTAATGAAGAAAAAGTACAAATAGAAAAACAGTCAGTCAGACAGAAACAAAAGCTGATAAAACCCCAGCAATTCATTCAAGCAAACAGATAAGGAGAGGTAAACTAGATACCTATACACAGAGATTCACAGAGGAAAAAATACAGTCAGACAAACAGACAGAATAGTATATTTTTCTGTCTTTCTGTCTGTCTGTCTGTCTGTCTATCTGTCTGTCTGTCTGTCTGTATGTATGTCTGTATGTCTGTATGTTTGTCTGTCTGTCAGTCTGTCTATCTGTCTGACTGCATGACCGGCCTCTTGGTTGTTTATGTGTCTTTGGGTACAGACAGACCCAAAGACACATAAACAACCAAGAAGCCGGTCAGTCAGGCAGGCAGACAGATAGACAGACATACATACAGACAGACACACAGACAGGGAGACAAAATAGACAGACAGACCCATGGACACATAACAACCAAGAAGCCGGTCAGTCAGTCAGTCAGTCAGTCAGACAGACAGACAGACAGACAGACAGATAGACAGCCAGCCAGCCAGACAGACAGACAGAAAAACAGACAGACAAAACAGACAGACAGACAAACCCCAAAGACACATAACCAACCAAGAAGCCGGTCACTCAGTCAGTCAGTCAGCCAGCCAGACATACAGACAGACACACAGGCACACAGACAGACAAGGGGAGATAAACCAGGCGCCCACAAGAGTGGTTTGAGGCACTGGGTCTCGTATTTGCAAGGTCAGCAATTGAATCCAACAGACAGCTCACCTCCACCCCCCCACCTTCACTCCCCTCCTCTCTCTCTTCCATTCTCTCTTCCCAACCCCCATACAGCTCTCACCCCCACCCCCACCCCTCTCCTGCTCCCTGGTTCTTCCCCCCTCCTCTCCCACCCCCCACCCCTCTCCTGCTTCCTGGCCCTCCCCCCCTCCTCTCCCTCCCCCTTCCTCCTCCGTCTTTCCTGCCATCTCTTGAAGAACAGACAGTGGGACATCTCTGTTCCGCTCTCTCCATGTTGTGTCTCCACAGTGTGTTGTGTGTGTGTGTGTGTGTGTGTGTGTGTGTGTGTGTGTGTGTGTGTGTGTGTGTGTGTGTGGTGTGTGTGTGTGTGTGTGTGTTGTGCTTTATTCTTATTTTATTTTATTTTATTCTTTTCTATAGAGAATAATGGAATAAACACTTGTATGTTTTTCTACATCTAGCCCCCGTGTGCATGCAGTTTTGTAAATCTTCTCATCTGTTCCCACTGGCACACGATGGCCTACTCTTACGAAAAGCGGAACAGGATTTAACCTGTGCGCAAGGTGATCTGCGTGCGTTCGCACACGGGGCCTCGGTTTACAGTTTCATCCGAAGGACTTTAGGGAAGGGTGGAGTCGGCACTGATGTTAACTCCAGGAGAAAAATCCTCTATAATTATGCACACGACATAATTATGCACATCAGAAGTGATGACTTTGCAACATTCTTGGAAACGTGACTGCACACTTTGTGTGTGTGTGTGTGTGTGTGTGTGTGTG
>CM060345.1:12016720-12019220 GCA_030674155.1 Stramonita haemastoma | reverse complement strand
TCACACCACCACACACCACACACACACACACACACACACACACACACACACACACACACACACACACACACACACACACACACACACACACACACACACACACACACACACACACACACACACACACACACACACACACACACACACACACACACACACACACACACACACACACACACACACACACACACACACACACACAGAAGGAAAAGAGCAAGAAAGACACAGAGAAAACAAACAAAGAAAACCCCAGTCCATGACGACAGAGAAATATAAAGCAAAACTCATGTACATACTGATCGATGCATATTCATGCACAGCAAAAGCATAGCATCTGACAAATTTGGCAGACAGAAATGTGGCTAGACACTCATTTTTATTTATTCATTTATTCATTTATATTGAAGATGATTGGATAAGCACTCTTGTGCTTTTTTACATCCAGTCCCCGTGTGTATGCAGTTTTGTAAATGTCATCAGTTCCCACCGGCTCACGATGGCCTACTCTTACGAAAAGCGAAACAGTATTTAACGTGTGCGCAAGATGTTCTGCGTGCGTTCGCACACGAGGCCTCGGTTTACAGTTTCATCCGAAAGACTTTAGGGGACAGTGGAGTCAGCACTGATGTTAACTCCAGGAGAAAAATCCCCTCGACCGGGAATCGAACTCAGGTCGTCAAATTGGGAGCGCAATGTTCTGTCCCCACATACATAAGAACAGAGACACAAAGTTAAGCAGCATCGAGCGAAGTTACTAGTTGAATGGGTGATTGTTTGTGCGCCTCTGCTTAAGTACAGTCCCCCCCCCTTCCTCCCCCCCCCCCCCCCCCCCCGAGTTCACCCAGCTGTAAATAGTACTCTGCCCTCTTTAGGGTCAGGGAAGGTAAAGCAGCGAGGGAGAGGAGATGGGCACCACCCTAAACATGCTGGCCTTTAGAGAAGCTGAGGTCTCTGATGCCTCGCTCCCCTACGACCTCATAGGTTATGGGACATCTTTACCATTTTACCTTTTTGTACTCATACTCTATAGTCTTTGAGCTTAGTCCATTGTCCTCGATAACAATAAATAAATAAATGAAGAAATAAGTAAGTAAATGAATGAATAAATAAATAAATAACCTAAAGGAATAAATAAATACTTTTTGTATTTTTTTTATAGTTTGTACCATTTATGTCACAGCAGATTTCTCTGTGTGAAATTCGGGCTGCTCTCCCCGGGGAGAGCACGTCGCCACAAGTGCAGTGCCTACCCTTTTTTTTTTTCTTTTTCCTGTATGCAACCGTATTTTGTTTCCCTATCAGAGTGGCTTTTTTTCTACGGAATTTTGCCAGGGACAACCCCCTTGTTGCCGTGGGTTCTTTTACGTGCGCTAAATAGTGATGTGTAACACACGGGACCTCGGTTTATCGTCTCATCCCAAAGACTAGCCCCCAGACCACCACTCAGGGTTTAATGGCTGGGGGTAAAATTTGGGTCCAAATGGGGTACGAACCATCGCACACTCCGACCCGGACTTTTTGCTTTCAAGGCAAGGCGCGTTACCACCTAGAGCACTGACTCAATAAATAAACAAACAAATGAATAAATAAATAAATAAATAAATAAATAAATAGATAAAATAGGTAAACAAATAAATAAAAGCATAGTCCACTTGACGGCTATGTTCTTGATCTACCATGCAGAAAGTCTGGGGGAAAGTCTTGAACTTTAAGTCTTGAACACACTGTGTGTGTTTGCTTTTGTGTTTTGCTTTTGTGCTGTGTTTTGTTGTGGTGTGGTGTGTTTGTTTGTGTGTTTGTGTGTGTGTGTGTGTGTGTGTGTGTGTGTGTGTGTGTGTGTGTGTGTGTGTGTGTGTGTGTGTGTGTGTGTGTGTGTGTGTGTGTGTGCTTTACGGTGTGTGTGTGTGTGCGTGGGGGACGGATAGCCTAGTGGTCAGAACATTGCGCTGGCAATTTGACGACCCAGGTTCGAGTCCTGTCGAGGAAATTTTTCTCCTGGAGTTAACATCAGTGCCGACTCCACTCTCCCCAAAAGTCCTTCGGATGAGACTTTAAACCCAGGCCCCGTGTGCGAACGCACGCAGAACATCTTGCGCACACGTTAAATCCTGTTCCGCTTTTCGTAAGAGTAGGCCATCGTGTGCCGGTGGGAACAGATGACAATATTTACAAAAACTGCATACACACGGGGACCAGATGAAAAAAAGCACATGATTGCTTATTCTGTTATCCTCGATATAAAAGATTTAAAAAAAAAAAAAAAAAAGAAGTCAATGGTCCTCCCTGTCGTCTCTTTGCCCTGCAGTTTGTTCTGGGGCCACAGTGTTCCTGACATGGCCGCTATACTAGCTCTGATGTCTCGTGGCGTGTCCAGACTATCGTCTTTTCCTTTTTCTTTTACCCAGGCTTAAAGTTCAAGTTGTTTGTTTCCTTTTCTTCCAGAGGCTTTGATTTGTTCCCTTTTTTCTGTTTTCTTGGTTGGTTTGTTTGTTTGTTTGTT
>CM060345.1:12006720-12011720 GCA_030674155.1 Stramonita haemastoma | reverse complement strand
TATATATATATAAGTCAGCAACTCTTCCTATGGCCCGATGGCGTTATCAATTTTGCTTTTCACTTCCTTATTAGTTATGTGATCTCTGTATGAGATACTAAGGACTTTGCGAAAGCATCTCATCTCCATTGCCTGTATCCTTCTTTCAATGTCTGCTGTTATGGTCCACGTTTCACATGCGTACAAAAAAATGCAGACACGATCAGGGAACGCATCAGTCTGATCTTGAAGCTGATGGCGATGTTCTTATCATTCCAGAGGACTTTCAGTTTGGTCATTGCAGCTGTGGTCTTGGCTATTCTGAAGAAAATTTCAGGTTTTGATCCTTCATGCTATACTATAGCTAACAAAAATTCAAAAATTCAATTCAAAATTTTATTTCAAGAAAACCCCCCAAGGGGTACATGAAATTTGACAAAACCAATGTTTGCAGATATGGGCGTGTGAAAAATACTCACAACAAAAATCCTAACACAATGGATGGCATAAAAAAGAAAAAAGAAAGAGTATTCACAATACATGCACTAGTATCATTTATGAAGAAATATCAAATTAGTGTTTTTTCATTATTTCTTTCAGAAACTGTGTAACTTTAATAAGCAAAGATTTCCTCCTAGAGCTAAACAGTTCATGGAACTTGATAACGTTTGGATTTTTATGATAATATTTTGGGATAAATTTGTTTCTTAACTGCACAAAAAATTTACATTTGAACAAGCAATGAAACTCATCTCCTAACTCGCTATCTTCACATTTATCACAGACTCTCTCTGCTCTGGGAATACTACTTATTCTGCCTGTTTGGATGGGAAGTCTATGATTTAACGTTCGAAAATGAATAAAAGTTAGTAATGAGGTACGAGGAAGAATGGATAAGTAATGTTCAAAGCAGAAACACTTTTTAAATAGTCTATAATTGAGGAAGATGTCGTCATTGTCCACATGAGAATACCATTGCTGTAAATACTGATCTTGCAAACTACGTGTAACTTTGGCTTTAAACCATTCTGATGATACTCGGAGATCAAACTGATTCTGCCATATACCACTTAATCCAATTTCGTTTAATGTACGTTCTACAGTAACTAAATAAGGTGATTTGTGGGAATTAGCCATATACATATCATGTAAAAGTCTGTATACAATATTTGAAAACTTGGACTCGCTTCCTGCATCCACTAGCTTGAACCAGTAACATAGCATCCTTACTTTTGCTGTTATTTCCACAGGAAACTGACCCAATTCTCCATAAATCATTTTACTTGGAGTAGATTTTCCAAGTTTAAGTATTATTTTAAAGAACTTAAGCTGTAATTTAGAAGCTAATTCACACATTGATGGTGTCCAAATTTCACACCCATAGAGCAAAACTGGGACGACCACTCTGTTAAATAGCTCTATCTGAATATCAATAGGAAGAAAGAGTCTTCTACATTTTTTTAACAAAGAGAACATACTACGACGTGCCTGGTCATATAAATGTTTTTGTGCCAGGTTAAATCTGTTATTATAATTAAGGTTTAGCCCCAGATACTTGAAAGAAAAAACCACTTTAATTTCTTTACCACAACATGTAAAACAAGGCATTTTCTTGATCTTTCCTCAAGAGAAGACCAACACTTTTGTTTTTTCTACATTCATGTTAAGTTTCCATTTATGGCAGTAATTACACATAGCATTTATAGCTTCCTGTAAATCTTCTTTCGATTCGGCACAAATTGCCGTATCATCTGCATACAATAACAAAAACATTTTCAACAAAAGATTTTCTTTTTCACTTTCCCACCCAAGTTCTCTGGCTTCCTTTGACATTGTTGGTAAACCAGTCATTTTTTCAATAATATAAGATTGCATATCATTCAAATACAAAGCAAAGAGTAAAGGTGACAAGTTTTCGCCCTGACGGACCCCAGATGTGGATTGAAAAAAATCAGAACGCTCATCCCCACCACCAACACATGACTTGGCTTTAGTATAAATATCTTTGATAACCTTTAAAATATTTCCATTCACACCATGACCGACCAGCTTCCGCCAAAGAAAAGCTCTGTTAACACGGTCAAATGCCTTTTCGAAATCAACAAAAAGACAATACAGTCGTTTTCTCTTGGCAAGAAACACATCAATCATGCAATGAAGTGTAAATAAGTGATCAGTGGTGGAAAAACCTGCTCTAAAACCTGCTTGTTCTTGGCCAATAGTCTTGTGTTCATTGAAATATTTTGTCAACCTGTTGTTAATCAGTGAAGTAAATAACTTTCCGAAGCAACTTAAAATTGTTATTCCTCTGTAATTATTAGGATCTTCTGGACTTCCTTTACATTTGAAAACTGGCTTTATAATTCCTAAGGACCAGGCATTTGGAGTTTTTCCAGAGCGAAGAATTACATTAAACAATTTAGCAAAAGTTCCAAGTAACCTGGTTGATGACGCCTTTAGAAATTCGTTAGTGATGTGGTCGTAACCACAAGCTTTATTTAATTTAAGTCTGGTAATTGCATTCTGTATTTCCTCCTCAGTAAAGGGTAAGTTTAATTCTTGGTTTACAATGGGGTGATCTGCAATAACATTATAGTCTTCTACTGTCTCTTCTGCATCAGAATATATCTTTACAAAATGATCCTTAAATGCCTGACATGAAATGGGTGTAGCTGGTTTGTCTTTTTCTAAGCTGGTCCCATTGATTACTTTCCAGTATGCCTTGGGATCAGAAATCTTGAATTTTCTAATTTTCTTTACAAGGTTATTTTGATATATCTTGAATTGCTTTTTTATTTCTTTTTTGTAGTCACGGCTTGCTTGTTGCCGGACAAGATACAAACTCTGGTTTCCTCTAGAATGAGCATGGCGGTTTACTGCTTTAAAGAATGCCTTTCGTTTGATTTCACAACTTGTGTTAAACCATGCGCACTTCACATTTTTTCTTTTTGTGTTTTTTTAAACTTACGCTTTTTATTAAACAATCCATTAATTACCGCACTGTTTTTCATTATGTTTGTAACATCACTAACTAAACCATCTACATCAGATTGTGAAATTGGCTCTGTGGAGCCTAACAGACTATCTAATACCTTCTCAACTCTAAAAATTTCGTCATTATCCAGTAAAGCTATATAATCGATTTCCTTGTCTTTGAGCCATCTTGGCTTGCCCCAAGGAAACTCTGAAACCCCTACCACCTTGTCTAACGTACAATCATCAGAGGCACAATCTGACCTTCTAACTTGAGTTTCTAGCTCATTAGAGACCGTTATACATAAAGTAAGCACGATAGGGCAATGAACATCAGAATACAATTCACAAAAATCGCAAACAACAAAATCTGAAATAGCAGTTATCAAATTCAATGAGACAATGGCGTAATCCACTACACTGACATTTTTACATGTACATTTACCAAAGTTGGCGTCTTCTCCAATACATCCATTTACAATTATGACATCTACAGTCTTACATAATTCTATTAGCTTCTTTCCCCAGTTGTTTAAAGCTGCATCTTGTGAAACCCGGAAAGGAACTCGTGAACTATTGTGGCTTCCTACATCTTCCTCTGTGGCACCATCTGGCTGCCAAGTCAAACAGTCATTATCTACATCAATGTTATTATTATTCAATGTACTAGTCCTGGCATTAAAGTCCCCCAGTAAACATATACCTTCGTGGTCAATATGAAGCATTGCCTCCTCTATCTCATCAAAGAAGTCTCTGTTTTCAAAAGGGGAACCTTCTGGTGGAAGGTAGATAGCCCCAAAGAGTACATCTTGCTTCATCAGTTTCTTGTTAAATTTGAAAAACAAAGCATTCTCACACAAATCACTATCCTTAACGAAACAATAGTGTTTTTTAACATAGTCACTAACTTTAGATTTTCTAGTTTCCCTCTCAAATACTGTTATATAATGTACAAATTTATCTCTGACTAATAGAAGTATACCCCCAGATTTTCGCTTATATTTTTCCCGATTTTTATATAAAAAGCTACATACCCTGGAATTTGAATTTCATCAATATCATCTAGCTTGCTTTCCGAGATACATACAATGTCATATTTAGAAATAAATGACGTGAAATCAGGGTTTCTCAGTTTAGTAAGAATACCACATACATTTAATGCCATGCAAGTTGGTAACAGATATTTAAAACTATGAACGGTTTTAATTTTCTTGCCGTCTATAATAATGTCCTTGCTGATGGCATTGGCTCTATTTTGTCATCAACTGGACTTTCTCTGCACTGATCTGCATGTCATATGCCGAAGACGCTTCATCAAAACGATTTACCAGCTTTGCAATACAATGCAACACAAAACAGCATAATACAACAAAACGCGACAAAATAATGGGTCAAGCAATACAAAATGATACAATACAACGCAACACAACACCATACACCCTACTACTCTAAAGTATAATACAGTACAGAAACACAACACAACATAACAATACAAAACAACACAACACCATACACCACAATACTCTACAGTATAACACAGTACAGCAACACAACACGGCATAACAATACAAAACAACACAACACAACACCATACACCATACTACTCCACAGTATATACAGTACAGCAACACGACATAACAATACAAAACAATATAACACGTCTGCCAGCTATCTAAAACAGAACTCTACCCTAGGGGAGAACAGCCCCCCACCCCCACCACCCCACCCCACCCCTACACTCCAACCTCCTTCACTTACAACCTTCGCCCCCCTCCCCCCCCCTTCTCCTCCCGTCCCCACCTTTTCTGCCAAAAAGCGTTGTCATGGCAGCCGATCGACCACACTGTTTGGGCAAGGGACAGAGGAAAATAGATGAAAGGGGATGGGGGGATGGGGCGGGGGGCCGGGGGTGGGGGGGTGGGTGTCAGGAGAACGGCAAAAAACATGTAAGAACACGCGTTATGAATACACCCAGAGATGGGCAGATACAGGTGCACGCTTCCACGCACGCACGCACGCACGCACGCGCGCGTGCGCGCGCGCACACA
>CM060345.1:11986720-11989220 GCA_030674155.1 Stramonita haemastoma | reverse complement strand
ATGGTCTGTTCGTCTCTCTGTCTGTCGTCTTGTCTTACTGTCCCCCTGTGTTTGTGTTGTTTCTTCTTGTTCAAAATTCTTCTTGCTGTTGTTCTTGTTCTTGTTCAAAATTCTTCTTGTTGTTTTTGTTGTTATTGTTGTTGTTGTTGTTATTGTTGTTGTTGTTGTTGTTGTTCTTCTTCTTCTTCTTCTTCTTCTTCTTCTTCTTCTTTCTTCTTCTTCTTCTTCTTCTTCTTCTTCTTCGTGGTGGTGTTGGTGTTGGTGGTGGTGGTGTGGTGGTGTGTGTGTTGTGTGTGTGTGTGTGTGTGTGTGTGTGTGTGTGTGTGTGTGTGTGTGTGTGTTGACTAATTGGTAAATAACGTCGTTTTCGAATTCGTTTTCTTTCTCGAACTATGTTGATGAAACATGTGTTGGCTTTTATCCTGAATTCGTTATTGCCTGAAAGTTTCATCGAAATGTGTTCATCTTCACACTTTGTAATATAATAATTGGTGCTGTTGGAATAGCTGCTGTTTGCTTCTTTTCTACCAGCCCCCCCCCCTCTCCCCCCCCCCCGTCAAGGTGATTATTAAACCAAGAGGATATAGTGAAGTTTACGTCAATAGACGATTGACGATTGACGCATTTCCCTTGTGACGCACTTCTACCCTGTACCATGACTTTGCGTCACAGACAGCGCGACGTCTGCGTTCCACGAAGTGTCAAGTAGTATACTTTAGCTATGACTGAAGTTTTCAAAATGGAGCATCCCTGCAGTGTCTGGGGTTCATGGAATTAAATGAACCCTTGACCCTTGACCTGCAGGTCACTGTTAGCACAAGACAGGGATTCCAGGAGCTTTGGAGAAGGACGCCTCTCCTGCGGTATTGTGGTCAAATAAAAAAAAATACCCCCCCCCCCCCCCTGGTTTTAGCGTCAGTTATTGATCAGTCATTGCTTGCTGTTACTGTGGCTGTTGTTGTGGTGGCTGCTACTGTTACTGCTACTGATACTACTGTTGCTACTGATGTTACTACTGCTACTGATGCTACTTTTGCTACTACTGTTACTGATGCTACTACTATTGCCACTGCTGCTGCTGCTGACGCTACTACTGCTGTTGCTGCTGCCGCTACGCAATCCTTCACTATGTTGGAGTTTAAGAAAAATCCGAGTGACAAATATTCTGAAATGTAAAGGCACAATCCTGTTACTATCACTAATGATTTTAACCTATACGAAAAAGCACGTTTGATAAGCAAACACTTATTACCAAAAACATACACCATTCATAGAATAACCCTCTCTGATACAGCTGTCGTGCAGAAAAGGCAGACGAATGGTTCTGGCAAGATGACGGTTGCAGAAACACTCTTCTGCCAATGGGCTATGTCTGAGAGGTGTATTGATTCCCTCAGTCATATACATAGCCAGGGGTCAGTCACGAGCAATAGAAATATCGGCTGTGACATAGGACTTGTGTACTTTGTACCACTCTATGTCACAGCAGATTTCTCTGCGTGAAATTCGGGCTGCTCTCCCCGGGGACAGCGCGTCGCCACAAATATAGCGCCGATCCGGGTTTTTTTTCTTTTTCCTGCATACAAATATATTTGTTTTCATATTATCAGAGTGGTTTTATTCTACAGAATTTTGCCAGGGCCAACTCCCTTGTTGCCGTGGGTTCTTTTACGTGTGCTAAATAGTGATGTGTAACACACGGGACCTCGGTTTATCGTCTCATCCGAAAGACTTGCATGGTTAAACCTAGCGTGTGAATAATTCAGGCTTTACGTTGTTACTCCGCAAACATTGCTTCTTTTTTAAAGATGGGAGACAATATTGTAGATTGGGATGCGTGTATGATATGTAATATTCAGATGTAAAAAAAAAAAAAAAAGGTAAAAGGTAAGGGTGTCCCATAACCTATCTTGTCGTAAGGGAGCGAGGTATCAGAGACCTCAGCTTCTCTAGGGACAATGCATATTGAGGGAGACGCCCATCTCCTCTCCCTCACTGCTTTAACTTCTCTGACCCTATAGAGGGCAGGTACCCATCTACAGCTGGGTGAACTAAGGGCACTATACTGAAGCCGAGGCGCGCAAACGGTCACCCATCCAATTGGTAACCACGCTCGATGCTGCATAACTTTGGCTGGGGGAAGCGGGCGCTCTGACCACTGAGCTATCCCGCCCCCATATTCAGACGTAGGACCGTGAAAACAGGAAGACGAACGATATGACAAAGAGAGTGTGATGGAGCCAGACAAAGATGGGAAGGTCATCTATAGCTTGCTCACTTTGCACTGAACGGGCAACCCGCAAATAGCTCTCTCCCCTGCCTCCTATGTCTGTCTGTCTGTCTCTATATATGTCTGACCCTCTATCTCTGTCTGTCTGTCTCTCTCTATATGTCTGACTGTCGGTCACTCTATCTGTCTGTCTGTCTGTCTGTCTGTCTGTCTGTCTGTCTGTCTGTCTGTCTGTCTGTCTGTCTGTCTGTCTGTCTGTCTGTCTGTCTC
>CM060345.1:11979189-11981620 GCA_030674155.1 Stramonita haemastoma | reverse complement strand
GTGTTGTGTGTTGTGTGTTTGTGTTGTGTGTGTATATGTGTGTGTGTGCCTGCGTGCGTATGTGTATGTGTCTGTGTTGTGTCTGTGTGTGCGCGCGCGCGCGCGTGCGTGCGTGTGTGCGTGTGTGTTGTGTCTGTGTCTGTGTTGTGTCTTTAAGTGATTGTGGTCCTAAAGTGGACAGGGCTCCACAGTAATAACAACCCTTTCCTAGTCTGAAAGGTTTCTGTGGAAGCTCAACTTCTCCTCTCCTTCGCAAGGTGGGCTGTCTGTCCTTGCTTAGACTGTCCATTCCAAGACACGTTTAACATGGTGACAGGTGGTCAGAGTGAGGGCTTGGGTACTTTTAAAACACGTTCAAAGGCAAAAGGAAACAAAACAAAACTATGCCTTGTTATTTCATTACAATGTAGAATAATGGCTATAGTTTTATACTCAATCAAAATCGACAACCTGACCCCCAACCTGCCTTTAATGGCTCCTAGCGGAAAAGTGGGTCAGGTGCTAAGCGATTCATTCTGTGGTGGAGCGTCACATATACATTTAAGCATACATACTTACATATATACTTACATAAATATAATACACACAAACACAAATACAAACACACACATACACACAAACACAACACAACACACACATTCACCCACCACCCACCCACCCACAAACACACACACACACACACACACAACACATTCACACATTCACTCACCCCCCCTCCCCATCCACCCCCACCCACACACACACACACAAACACACACACATCACCCACCCACCCACCCACATTCCTCACCACCCACTACCACCCCACCCACACTCACCTACACCCACCGTCCACACACTAACACACACGCAATCAGACAAACAATCAACACACCAGTCAGTCAGACAGACAGACAGAGAGACTGAAACCAGACACCTTAAGGTCAGGGAAACCCAGGATGTATGTAGCAAGGACAGGAAGGATGGATGGGTGGATGGATGGAGGGAGAATGATACAGATGTGGGGAGAGTAGAGGGGAAGATCGAAGTGGGAGAGGAGACAGAGACAGACATGTGAAGAGATGGCTGAGACAAGGGCACACGGAAACAGGGAGACAGAGACAACACGCACCTCCCCCCCCCCCCCCGCCTTCTCCCCTTTTCCTCTCGCCTCACTATTGCATTCTCGTGATTCCTCAGGACATGTCTTCCCTACATCTCTCTGTCTCCCTATGTCTCTGTGTCTCTGTCTCTATTTGTCTCTGTCTATCTCTTCCTCTGTCTGTATGTCTCTGTCTTTCTATCTGTTTCTTTTTCTGTCTGTCTGTGTCTGTCTGTCTGTCTGTCTATCTGTCTCTGTCTCTCTGTCTCTGTCTCTCTGTCTCTCTCACACACACTCATCACCCACCCCCACCCCCCACACACACACACACACACACACACACACCCACGCCCACAAACACACACATACACACATTCATCACCCACACCCACACACCCACACCCACACCCGAACCGACCCACACACATACTCACCCCCACCCCCACTCCCACCCACACACACACACGCAAAGCAATCAGACAAACAATCAACAGACCAGTCAGTCAGACAGACAGAGAGACTGAAACCAGACACCCTAAGGTCAGGGAAACCCAGGATGTATGTAGCAAGGACTGTACAGGAAGGATGGGAGGATGGAGGGATGGATGGAGGGAGAATGATACAGATGGGGAGAGTAGAGAGAAAGATCGAAGGAGGAGGAGACAGAGACAGACATGTGAAGAGATGGCTGAGACAGGGGCACAGGCAAACAGGGAGACAGAGACATCCCCCTCACCCTTCTCTCATTCTCCCCTTTTCCTCTCCCTCCCCCCTCCCCTTACTATTGCAGTCTCGTGATTCCCCAGGGCATGTCTTCCCTACATCTCTCTGTCTCCCTCTGTCTCCCTATGTCTGTCTGTCTCTGTCTCTGTCTTTGTCTATCTGCTTCTGTCTCTCCCTCTATCTCTGTCTCTGTCTCTCCCTCTGTATATCTCTCTGTATCTCTGTCTCTGTCTGTCTATCTGTCTGTCTGTCTTTCCCTCTCTCCATCTCTCTCTGTCTCTCTCTGTCTCTCTCTCTCCTTCTGTCTGTCTGTCTCTCTCTCTGTGTCTCTCTCTGTCTCTCTCTCTGTCGCCGTCTCTGTCTGTCTGTCTGTCTGTCTGTCTGTCTGTCTGTCTGTCTGTCTGTCTGTCTGTCTGTCTGTCTGTCTGTCTGTCTGTCTGTCTGTCTCTCTCTCTCTCTCTCTCTCTCTCTCTCTCTTCTCTCTCTCTCTCTCTCTCCTCTCTCTCTCTCTCTCTCCAGGGTGTGATCAGGGCACTGATGTACCAACCACAGTGCTCCTGGGTCATGAACTGGTAAGATGAGGGATGTTTGGGTTAAATTGGAGAGACAGGGACAGAGAGAGATAGA
>CM060345.1:11966689-11974189 GCA_030674155.1 Stramonita haemastoma | reverse complement strand
AGATAGAGACAACAGACAAGACAGACAGACAGACAGAGATAGAGTGATTTTACACATGTACACCTTGAACATTGCACATCATTATGCAAAATGCACACGCAGACTGACAGCATAAAAAACAAACACACATGCTTACAAACCGATCTGGTTAGATACAGACAGACATACCCAATAAAGAGAAATATATGGACAGTCACCAGAACCAAATATCCTACCAACAAGCTAACTAGCCAGCTATCTCAAGAAACTGGAAGAGTGCCAGAAAGTCAGCCAGCCGAGCAGCCAGCCAACCACTCAGTCAACCAGCCATCCAAGCAACCAAGCAACCAATCAGCCAGTCAACCAACCACTCAGCCAGCCAGCCGAACAGTCAACCAACCAACCAACCAAACAATCCACCAACCAACCAACCAAGTCAATCAAGCACTTAGCCAGTCAACCATACAACCACACAACCAGCCAGCCAGTCATTCAACCAGCCAGCCAGCCAGCCAGTACAGAAGAGAAAGAAACCAGACCAGACATCAACCAACAAGGGTTGAAAAGAACCACGAGGTATTATCGCAAAGGTCAGATACTGGGGACAAGAGACAGACTCCCTCCCTCGCCATCCCTCCACCCCACCCCACCCTACCCCATCCCTCCACCCCTCTCCACCCTCTCCAAAATTTTTAGCACCCCACCCCCTCCTCCCTCCTTCTCCACCCTCTCTCCCCCAGGGAGGTTGTCATGGCACTGCACCAGTCGCTGGTGTTGGAAAGCCATGGGGTGGGGGGTGGAGAATTGGAGGGGGGGTGAAATAGGTGAGGTGATGGAAGAGAGGAGAGGGGAAGGGAGGGGGGGGGAGAGATTGAGAGAGAGAGAGAGAAGACAGAGACAGAGAGATCTATGCAGAGACAAGCTGGGCAGAGAAAAGAAGGCAGATATTGAGAGAGAGACAAGAGGAAGAAAGGACAGAGCTAAGAGAGAGAGAAGATAGTGCAAGACGAACAGACAGACAGACAACAGGCAGGCAGTAAGACAGAGGACACTAATGCAAAGACAACAGACATGTCACACTCAAAGCACCGCGCACAACACATAATGCACACACACATACACACACAACCGCCCAGCCCACAGCACACACACACACAACCAACATCACACCAAACACCACACAAACACACACACACACACACACACACACACACACACACACACACACACACACAACAAACACACACAAATACACACACAACACTCACAAACACACACCTCACACACACACACACACACAACACACACACACCACGAAACACACACACACACACTACACACACACACACACAACACACACACACACACACACACAACACACACACACAACACACACACACACCACACACACACACCACACACACACAACACACACACACGCACACACACACACACACCACAACACACACACACACACACACTATCACACACCACACACACACACACACACTCACACACATCTAACACACACACACACACCACACTAACACACACACACACACCACGAACTCACGCACCATCACACACACACACCACTACACACCACACACACCCACACACACACACACACACACACACACACACGTCATCACACACACCAACTACAAACATCACACTCAAGACTGACTCTACTACTCCATCGCCTCATACCTCTGCAAAATCCTTGTCATCATACTCTCTCCTCACTCTCCATCCTCTCTTCTCTCTCTCTCTCCTCTCTCTCTCTCTCTCTCTCTCTCTCTCTTCTCTCTCTCTCTCTCTCTCTCTCTCTCTCTCTCTCTCTCTCTCTCTCTCTCTCTCCTCTCTCTCTCTCTCTCCTCTCTCTCTCTCTCTCTCTCTCTCTCTCTCTCTCTCTCTCTCTCTCTCTCTCCTCTCTCTCTCTCCTCTCTCTCTCTCTCTTCTCTCTCTCTCTCTCTCTCTCTCTCTCTCTCTCTCTCTCTCTCTCTTCGTTTGTTGTCTTGGTTTTTCTTTTTCTTTTAACGGGATTTGCTTTTCTTTTGACAGCCCCTAATCAGGGCAAGGGCCGGATGAAAAAAAAAAGTATGTGAATGCTTGTCTGTCGTTCTTGAAAAATGAAGATTTTTCATTGCATACAAAACAAAACTAAAAATAATGCTCTGGTTTTATTCATCTCCTTCGGTGCATACGCACTCTTCATTTTTACCATCTCTTTTTACGAGACACAAAAAAATGCAATATCCTTCATCTTCATCTATCCCATAGTCTTGTAAACTATTGGGGCACCATTGAAGATTTGCAACCACCTTCTTCCTGTCCTTGCGGTTTTCAGCTTTCCGTAGTAAATCGTTCCACTCAAGGCCAGTCCACTCTCTGATGTTGTCTTCCCATCGTTTCCTCTGTCTGCCTCTTCGTCTCCCTCCCCTTACTGTTCTCTGTAGGACAGTCTTGGCCAGTCCAGATGTTCGTGTGACGTGCCTATACTTCAGTTGGCGGTATATATATATATATATATAAGTCAGCAACTCTTCCTATGGCCCGATGGCGTTATCAATTCTGCTTTTCACTTCCTTATTAGTTATGTGATCTCTGTATGAGATACCAAGGAGTTTGCGGAAGCATCTCATCTCCATTGCCTGTATCCTTCTTTCAATGTCTGCTTTTCACTTGTGTGCAAAAATATGGACCTGATCAGGGAACGCATCAGTCTGATCTTGAAGCTGATGGCGATGTTCTTATCGTTCCAGAGAACTTTCCGTTTGGTCACTGCAGCTGTGGTCTGGCTATCCTGGAGAGAATTTTAGGTTTTGATCTTTCATCAGATACTCTAGGTCCCAGATATTTTAAACTAAAGACGGTTTCAATTTTCTTGCAAGTCTATGATAATATCCTCGCTGATGCCAATGGCTCTATTTTGTCATCAGTTGGCTTTTCTCTACACTGATCTGCATGTCATATGCCGAAAATGCTTCATCAAGACGATTTACCAACTGTGCAATACAATGCAACACAAAACAGCATAATACAACGCAACACAACAAAATACTGGGACAAGCAATACAAAACGATACAATATAACACAACACAACAACATACACCATACTACTCTACAGTATAATACAGTTCAGCAGCACATCACGACATAACAAAACAAAACAATACAATACAACACCATACACCATACTACTCTACAGTATATACAGCAACACGACATAACAATACAAAACAATACAACACAACACCATACACCACACCACACTACAGTATAACACAGTACAGCAACACAACACGACATAACAATACAAAACATAACACAACACCATACACCATACTACTCTACAGTATAATACTACAGTACAGCAACACAGCACGACATAACAATACAAAACAACACAACACAACACCATACTACCATACAGTATAATACAGTACAGCAACACAACACGACATAACAACACAAAATATAACACAACACCATACACCATACTATTCTACAGTATAACACAATACAGCAACACAACACGACATAACAATACAAAACAATACAATACAACATAACACCATACTACTCTACAATATAACACAGTACAGCAACACGACACGACATAACAATACAAAACAATACAACACAACACAACACCATACACCATACTACTCTACAGTATATACTACAGTACAGCAACGCAACACGACATAACAATAAAAAAAAAACCAATATAACACGTCTGCCAGCTATCCAAAACAGAACTCTACCCTAGGGGAGGAAAGCCCCCCACCCCCACCCCCACCCCTCCCCCCTCCTACCCCCCAACCTCCTTCACTTACAACCTTCGCCCCCCCCCCTTCTCCTCCCGTCCCCACCTTTTCTGCCAAAAAGCGTTGTCATGGCAGCCGATCGACCACACTGTTTGGGCAAGGGACAGAGGAAAATAGATGAAAGGGGATGGGGGGATGGGGGCGGGGGGTGGGGGTGGGGGGCTGTGAGGAGAACGGCAAAAAACATGTAAGAACACGCGTTATGAATACACCCAGAGATGGACAGATACAGGTGCACGCTTCCACGCACGCGCGCGTGCGCACATACATACATACATACATACATACATACATACATACATACATACATACATACATACATACATACATACATACATACATACATACATACCTACCTACCTACCTACCTACCTACCTACCTACCTACCTACCTACCTACCTACCTACATACATACATACATACATACATACATACATACATACATACATACATACATGCATGCATGCATACATACATACATACATACATACATACATACATACATACATACATACATACATACATACATACATACATACACTCATGCATGCACACACACATGCATACACACACTCATGCATGCACACACGCACACACACATACATGCACATAGACAGACACGTATACACATAACCATGCATGGACACGCACAAAGCGCGCGCATGCACACATACACACACTCACTCACTCACACACACAACACACACACACACACACACACACACACACACACACCACACACACACACACGTGTGCACGCACATGCTTGTACAAGCAGGCAGATCGCCCATTTGAATACACGCACGCATACGCACACACACCCACGCGCACACACACACACACACACACACACATACACACACACACACACTTACACTGACTCATGCACTCTCATGCACGCATTCAAGCATAAATAGTTACACACACACACACACACACACACACACACACACACACACACACACACACACACGCACGCACGCACGCACGCACACACACACATACATACACACACACACACATGCAAAGCATCGAAAGAAATCATGAGGCAGGTCTTTTAAGGCATTCCCTTAGACTTTTTTCTTTCTTTCTTTTTCTTTTTTCTTTTTTTTTAGTGTGGCACTAGAGGAGGGGAGCATGATGAATCTCGTAAAAAAAGGTTTATTCAGACAGCAGACACATCTTTGGTTGAAAGAAACTGTCATTTCCTTTTTTTGCGGGGGGGGGGGGGGGGGGAAGGTATTCGAGAACCAAAAAATACGTACGAGTAAAGGGATTATCAGAATCCCTATGGAGACTTTCTTTTCTTTTCTTTTTTTTGTTTTTTTTAAATCAAGTCAAGTCAAGTCAAGTCAAGTCAAAAATACTTTAATCATCCCTGAAGGGCAATTACAATACTGACAGGCATATTGCTACAAATTCATAATCAAACACACGAAGGAGCTACATTTCTTTTTTGTTCAAACATTATATAACTTCAAATAAAATGTCACAAACACTCACACTCTACGCGCGCGCGCTTGCACACACGCAAACACACGCATACACACACACCAATGTTTAGATACAATGTTCTTAAAAACCATTGACTAGAAAAG
Organism: Stramonita haemastoma; assembly: GCA_030674155.1. Lineage (NCBI taxonomy): Eukaryota > Metazoa > Mollusca > Gastropoda > Neogastropoda > Muricidae > Stramonita > Stramonita haemastoma. The sequence continues at coordinate 11,968,777 of CM060345.1, read as the reverse complement.
ACATATGATCACCATTATTTACACATTATACGCACGCGTTCACACCCGCACATATACAAAGCCAAAAATAAGACATACTTATTTTATGGGTACATATGCATGTATGTGCACACCTGTATGCATTGGCTACATACATAACAGTGGCAGGTAAGTAATTCAGAGAAGCTTATACACACACACACACACACACACACACACACACACACACACAACACACACACACACACACACACACACACACACACACACACACACACACACCACAAGAGCAAACAAACAAACAAAAACAACCTCAGTCAGTGTTATTATGAGTTTAGAACTCGGATAGCTACTGGCACAAAGGAATTCCTTTTTCTGTTTGTTTTGCTGTTGTGGCATTGAAAACGACGTCCTGAAGGCAACAATTGAAATTCTGAAAACAGAGCGTGGGAGGAATCGGCCAAAATGGCTCTTGTTTTACGTACAAGCTGCTGATTACAAAACGACCTGAGGTCTCCTTGTTCTTCTCCGATAATTTTAGAGCAGATTCTCACAATTCTCTGAAGACCATTCTTGTTCTTAATGATAAGGTTATTGTACCAGCAAATGAAAGCAAAACTTAAAACGCTCTCTATATAAGACTTGTAGAACAAAGAAAGAATCTTTTTGTCGACAAAAAATGAGTTAAGCTTCCTCAGAAAATACACACGTTGTTGCCCCTTTTTGACAATGGCGTCAGTGTTAGCATCCCAATTTAGCTTGTGGTCAAAAACAGTTCCCAGATATTTGTATTTCAAAACGTTTTCAACTTCTTCACTATGGATGATGGTATTCTCAGAAGTGTGCTCCGATCTTCTGAAATCAATAGGAAGGTCTTTAGTTTTAGAAACATTTAGCTCCAGATAGGCCTCATCACACCAATCTACGAACTCGGTAAGGGCTGGACCATGGTCTAGGACTGATCCAGATAAGAGAGACAGAAGAGCACTGTCGTCCGCAAATTTTACCAGAAATCTTTGTCATATCCATATTTCTGTAGGCCTGTGAATCATGGACCCTGACTGCTGATTTGGAGAGAAGAGTACAGGTGGTAGAGATGATTGTTGACCTTGGGTTATTATGCCCATCATGTCAGTAAACACTGGAGGAGGACATCCATTTTGCGTTATGCTGTCCGTTGTTAGAGGATGTTGGGCAGAATTACATCCCCCTTGAAAAAAACTGTAAATAGCCTAATTTATTTAGACTCTATTTACTCATGGTGTCAAGTCATCGTGAGGTTGTGTGTAGCCTCACTTTATATTTGTGCAAAGCTTTCAGAATTTATAAGAGATATATTCTTATCTTAAGTCATATTTTTGTAGCTGACTTTCTTTTTCTTATAATATCTGTTTTTATTGTTGTTGCTGTCGCTTTTAACCCCCCACCCCCACAAAAACACTAAGCAGTTTGACAACCCCCTTCATGTAAGGACCAATAACATTTTTTTGTGAAAAAACTATTTCAATTCTCTCTTCTTCTCTCTCTCTCCTCTCTCTCTCTCTCTCTCTCTCTCTCTCTCTCCTCTCTCTCTCTCTCTCTCTCTCTCTCCTCTCTCTCTCTCTCTCTCTCTCTCTCTCTCTCCAAAGTACGATTCTAATCATTATTATATCCCTATCAATAACACTCTGATCATTTTCCATTCTCTCAGTCCTCTCTTACCTCTCTTCCCATTGGCTGTCCCTCTACTCTGTCCCCCCACCCCACCTCCACAATCCCATCTCCTCCCCCTCCTCCTCCTCTTTCTACCCCTCTCAACCGATGGAATGGTTGATAACACTGCAAAGATAGTCCCACTGGGACACTGGGGTGTATGCTTGGGGATGAAAACCTGATACCTATGTAGGAGTCTCTTTCGGCAAACCAAATACCTGGTCCATTAAAACAGTACTCTCTGTCTCTCTGTCTCTGTCTCTGTCTGTCTCTATCTCTGTCTCTGTCTGTCTGTCTGTCTGTCTGTCTGTCTGTCTGTCTGTCTGTCTGTCTGTCTGTCTGTCTGTCTGTCTCTCTCTCTCTCTCTCTCTCTCTCTCTCTCTCTCTCTCTCTCTCTCTCTCTCTCTCTCTCCTCTC
>CM060345.1:11951689-11954189 GCA_030674155.1 Stramonita haemastoma | reverse complement strand
CTTAATTCACCCAAGTGCATAATCAACTTTTATTCATGACAGCCATGTGTAAGCCTGGATTGTAGTTTTACAGTATATTTTCACCTTCAAACCTTCACCTGTTCTGTAGTCTGGTGGACTGTTGGGGCACCCCTGAAGATTTTTCAACCAGCTTCCTCCACTTCTCGCGGTTCTCAGCTTGCTGTAGTAAGTCGTTCCACCCAAGGCCTGTCCACTCTCTGATGTTGTCTTCCCATCGTTTTCTCTGTCTGCCTCTTCCTCTCCCTCCCTGAACAATTCCCTTGTAGGACAGTCTTGGCCAGTCCAGATGTTCGCAAGGTATGAGGTCTTTTGCTAGAATTATTTATTGTCATTGGTTGTTTGTTGTGAGGGTCAAGTGCAAGCGCTTTGATTTGTTTTTACAAGATATAGCGCTATATAAATTCCATGTAGTAGTATGTAGTAGTAGTAGTAGTAGTAGTAGTAGTAGTAGTAGTAGTAGTAGTAGTAGTAGTAGTAGTAGTAGTAGTAGTAGTAGTAGTAGTAGTTGTTGTTGTATATGACCCCCCAAAAAAAAAAAAAAAAAAAAAAAAAAAAATATATATATATATATATATATATATATATATATATATATATATATATATATATATATATATATATATATATATATATATATATTATATATATATATAAAAGTTAAAGTCTGTCCCGAGCCTAAGGCTCATCAGGCCGGTGCTTATCCCGGTTTCTGTGGCGTTAAGCGACTGAGAGTCATAGACTCCCCACTGGATAGGACGCCAGTCTATCGCAGGGTTAACCCCCAACACAAGGTTGGTACCCCTTTTACGCCTGGGTGGGGTGAGAAAATAGCCGTAAAGTGCCTTTTCCAAGGGCACAACGCTATAGCCGAAAGCTGGGATCGAACCCGCAACCTTTAGATTACGAGTCCAACGCCCTAACCACTAGACTACAGCGGCGGCTATATATATATATACATATTATAAAATAAAATAAATAAATAAATAATCTGAAAACGGATTTAAAACAGTATAACTTGTTATTTTTCATATTCTGTATTTGAACTTTTACCTAAGATTTTTGCCTTCTGTTTTCATCTCCTATTTGTCCCTGCCTTCAACAATTGAAATTCCATTCACCCTGTCAAAATGTATAACCTCTATAAGTTGTGTGTGTGTTGTGTGTGTGTGAGTGTGTGTGTGTGTGTGTGTGTGTGTGTGGTGTGTGTGTGTGTGTGTGTGTGTGTGTGTGTGTGTGTGTGTGTGTGTGTGCGTGTGTGTGTGTGCGCGCGTGCGCGCGCGCGCGTGTGTGTGCTTTCGTATTTGCTAGAATTATTTATTGTCATTGGTTGTTTGTTGTGAGGGTCGAGTGCAAGCGCTTTGATTTGTTTTTACAAGATATAGCGCTATATAAATTCCATGTATTATTATTATTATTATTATTATTATTATTATTATTATTATTATTATTATTATTATTATTATTATTATTATTATTATTATTATTATCTGCTTTGCTGTTTAATGCACGAGTTTGTAATTGAGGGTGATAAATAAAACACACGAACTAACTCAGCTCAATTGTCTCCATCACCGCTATCGTTGACAGAAGCTCCACACATTGTCAATGCCATCAAGGTTTGCCATATCTCTCTGTCTCTGTTGAGATCTACCATCCCCTGTAGCCTGTCACCCAGACCACTGATCTCAGTGATGTTGGCAGTGTAGGATGTTGGTGGTCTGCCTCTTTTACTTCTGCCCTCAACCTTACCTTGAAAAACTGTCGCTTCAGATTTTGTCTGTGTTTCTGTTTTCTACTATTATGGGTTTTTCTTCTGTGAACAAGTTTCCTGTGTTCATTCCTCTGAATGCAAGGGAACCTTTAAAAATAGCTGTCTTTTTTTTTTTTTTTAGTAGGGAGCCAAAAAGTCATTAGGTGAGATTTGTGTCAGTGTTTGATTGTTAATTTCTAAGAAACACTGTACCTTTTGAAACTATTCTGAGGATAAAAGGAAGGATGGGATAGATACTGCTTTGTGTCTACGTTTGATTTTGTTTATCTGTGTGTGTGTGTGTGTGTGTGTGTGTGTGTGTGTGTGTGTGTGTGTGTGTGTGTGTATGCGTGTGTGTGTGGTGTGTGTGTGTGTGTGTGTGTGTGTGTGTGTTTCTGTGTGAGTCTATGTGTGTGTGTTTCTGTGTGAGTATATGTGTGTGTGTTTCTGTGTGTGTTTCTGAATGCGCGTGTATGTGTGTATATATCTATGCGTGTGTGTGAGTGTGTGTGTGTGTGTGTGTGTGTGTTGTGTGTGTGCGCGTGCGTGTGTGTGTGTGTGTGTGTGTGTGTGTGTGTGTGTGTGTCTGCGTGTGCACGCGAGAGCGTCTGTAAGTGTGCGCGCGCGCTCACGCGTAGATGTGTAACCCCCCCAAAAAAAAATGAAAGAAAAATCTCTTATGACCTATCTTCTGCAGACTAGAGCAGCGCAGACGTGTAGTTCTGACCA
>CM060345.1:11931689-11936689 GCA_030674155.1 Stramonita haemastoma | reverse complement strand
GTGTGTGTGTGTGTGTGTGTGTAAATATGTAAGTGTGTGTGTGTGTGTGTGCGCGCGTGTGTGTAAATGTGTAAGTGTGTGTGTGTGTGTGTGTGTGTGTGTGTGTGTCTGTCTGTCTGTCTGTCTGTCTGCGTGTGTGTATATGTGAGTGTGGTGTTTGCGTGTCTGTCTATGTCTCTCTGTATGTCTGTCTGTCTGTGTCTGTGTGCGTGTGTAGAGGGGAGGGAAGGAGTAGGAAGGGAAGTGTAGTGGCTTGGCAAGTGTCCACTCCAGACATAGTTTCTGCCGCCCCTGTTCCCTCCCTGTCTGAGAGGTCTATTGATTCTGCACTACAACAGTCACGAGACCACCAGCCAGCCAGCCCCTGAGTCAGCCAAGAAGCCAGAGAGAACACTGACAACTGCTCCTGCATATTGATATACGTGCCTTAGTAACGCACGTGTACATCTGGTGTATGCATTATGGAGACCTACGTACGTACGCCTTCTTTGCAAGAAAAAAAATCGTGGCTAGCTTCTTTATTCTCCCTGAAGACGGAATGTCGCTACCTTTCATGGTGGTCAAAAACGGTCGCCAACGCAAATTTAACTGTTTGGTGAACCTTGGAGTTTTAGAGAGAGAACGTTCTATTTGTTTCTATTTCCAGTTGTCGTTTTTTTCTCCACAAAAACTGCAAATATAACATATCTCTTCCATGCCGAAATCTGGTACGCCGTCCTGACTTTAATAACGGCAAACACAATCACATTTTTGCTCACATAACAGAGAACAATAGTTGCAGTTGAAGCGTTCGACAACAATGACGACGACGACGACGACGACGACGACGACGACGACGACGACGACGACGACGACGACGACGACGACGACGACAAAGAAGAAGAAGAAGAAGAAGAAGAAGAAGAAGAAGAAGAAGAAGAAGAAGAAGAAGACGAACAAGAACAAGAACAAGAAGAACAAAAATAAAAAGAATACAGACTGATTGCCAGAAAAGAAAAAAAAGAGAAAAACAGACAAACAGACGAAGATACAATTTTCCATGAATATGCATTCATACGTTGCCATCACAGCAAGCCAGAGAGTCCCCTCCCCTCCCCCTCTTCTCCCAGCCACCACCACCACCCCCTCCCTGACCCTCCCCCCCACCCCCCACCCCCCCCCCCCACACACCACCTGCGTGTCTCCATCACTTCTGTTCTCCTCCCCCCTCCTCATACATCTCTCTCCCCTCCTCTGCATCTTCGGAGACAGTGATCAGACAGTAGACACTCTTGACCTCAAGTCACCTCTCGTGGGCGTGGCCAGTGTGCCTGTTTCTCTGTCTGCCTGTATGTCTGTTTGTCTGCCTGCCTGTAAGTCTGTATGTATGCTGGTTGGTCTGTTTGTCTGTTTGCCTGCCTGTCTGTCTGTCTGTTTGCCTGTCTGTCTGTCTGTCTGTCTGTTTGTCTGTCTGTTTGTCTGTCTGTTTTTTTGTCTGTCTGTTTGTCTATCTGTCTGTATGTCTGCTGGTTAGTCTGTCTGTCTGTCTGTCTGCCTGTCTGCCTGTCTTTCTGTCCGTCTGTCTGTTTGGCTGTCTGTCTCTCTGACTATCTGTCTGTCTGCATGCCTCTCTGTCTGTCTGTCTGTCTGTTTGTATGTCAGCCTACCTGATTTCTGTCTGTCTGTCTGACAGACAGACAGACAGACAGACAGACAGACAGACAGACAGAGAGCAAACAAGTGATAAGAGTGGTGTCTTATAAATGTATACTTTGCTATTCTGTTCTTCTGCTGACTTGTTTGCTTGCTTGCTTTTTGCCTTGCTTGGTAGACATTTTGTTTTATAAACGTGAAACCGCAACGCTAGTTGAGTAGTACCCCCAAAAAATTATCCTTATCAAGTTCATTTAAACAAGTCATGATAATGGTTTCATCTTCAGTCCTGACTATGCTGTGCAGATGACACCAAAATGATACAGAGTTTCATGCAGCCATTGAACAAGGAACAGACAGGCATGGGGATCAGACGTTTGGCCACTGTCCATTCCAGCAGTTACACATGTCATGTCATGTCATGCCACCGTCTCCTGTCTGAGGTGTATTGATTGGTTTTTTGTGGGGTTTTTTGTGTGTATTTTGTACTACTTTATGTCACAGCAGATTTCTCTGCGTGAAATCCGGGCTGCTCTCTCTCCCCGGGGAGAGCGCGTTGCCACAAGTGCAGCGCCTACCCCTTTTTTTTTTTCTTTTCCTGCATGTACCTGTATTTATACCTGTATTTCCTATCAGAGTGGCTTTTTACTACATAATTTCGCCAGGGTCAACCCCCTTGTTGCCGTGGGTTCTTTTACGTGCGCTAATCGTGTATTGATCATGTGGTCAGTCACACGTCAGATGACAGCATAGAATACCTGCACTTGCTTGTGTATAGTCCCCCTTCACCTTCCACCTTTCCCATAGTCTAGTAGAGCATTGGAGCACTGAAGATTCTGCAACCAGCTTCCTCCACTCCCTTGTGGTTTTTCAACTTTCTGTAGCAAGCCGTGCCACTCGAGGCTTAGTCCTTATCTTTCTGATTATTGTCTTCCCATCGTATTTGTTTCTCTGTCTGCCTCTTCATCTCCCTCTTCCCTCCCTTCAATTTGACGACCCAAGTTCGATTCCCGTTTAAAGAATTTTTCTCCTGGAGTTAACATCAGTGCTGACTCCACTCTCCCCAAAAGTCCTTCAGATGAGACTGTAAACCAAGGCCCCGTGTGTGAATGCACGCAGAATATCTTGCACACATGCTAACTCCTATTCCGCTTTTCGTAACAGTAGGCCATCATGTGCCGGTGGGAACAGATGACATTTACAAAACTGCATACACATGGGGACTGGATGTGAAAAAGCACACGAGTGCTTATCCCATTATCCTCGATATAAAAGACTAACATACTGTTCCTTGTAGGAGAGTCTTGGCCAGTCCAGATGTTAACGTGATGTGGCTGTCCCACTTCAGTTTGCCTTTACTTAGTGTATAATTACTTACTGTAAATGTAGACCTCCACGTTGCTGCTAAAAGATCTGTATGTTGAGTATGACAAAGATTCTTGTTGTTGTTCTTGTTCTTGTTGTTCTTCTTCTTGTTCTTCATGTTCTTCTTGTTGTTCTTTCGCAATTTCTTCGCAATTCTTCTTCTTCTTCTTCTTCTTCTTCTTCTTCTTCTTCGCAGTTTTTCTTCTTCTTCTTCTTCTTCTTCTTCTTCTTCTTCTTCTTCTTCTTCTTCTTCTTCTTCTTCTTCTTCTTCTCTTCTTCTTCTTCTTCTTCTTCTCCGCAATTCTTCGCAATTCTCTCTTCTTCTTCTTCTTCTTCTTCTTCTTCTTCTTCTTCTTCTTCTTCTTCTTCTTCTTCTTCTTCTTCTTCTTCTTCTTCTTCTTCCCAATTCTTCTTCTTCTTCCCAATTCTTCTTCGTGGAACGCTCAGACAGCAACTACTGTTGTCTGTCACATGAGCGAAAAATGCATTGCGCTGAAATGATGATTGTAGTCTTCTATCCCTACACTTACACTACAACAAGCCAGTAACTCCCCAACCCTCACCCCCACCCACTCACCCCCCCCCACCCTCCCATGTCTTCACCACTAATTTTCTCCTCTAACTCCCTCCCCTGTCCCCTTTATCTCTCTTCCCACCTTCTGCATCAGCAGAAGCAGCAAGAGCAGCAACAGCAGCAACAACAGCAAGAGCAGAGACAGTAATCAGACAGCACTAGTCTCTCTTGACCTCAAGTCACCTCTCGTGGGAGTCTCCCAGCCTGTCTGTCTTAATGTCTGTCTGTTGGTCTGTCTGTCTGTATGTCGGTTGGTCAATCTGTCTGTCTGATTGTCTGTCTGTCTGTCTGTTTGTCTGTAGGCTGGTCAATCTGTCTTCCTGTATATCTGTCTGTTTTTTTTTCGTGTGTTTTTTTTAATTCTTTTATTCTATTCTTTTATATCGAGGATAATGGGATAAGCATTCCTGTGCTTTTTTACATCCAGTCCACGTGTGTATGCAGTTTGGAAATCTCATCTGTTTCCGCCTGCACACGATGGCCTACTCTTACGAAAAGCGGAACAGGATTTAACGTGTGCGCAAGATGTTCTGCGCGCGTTCACACACGGGGCCTCGGTTTATAGTCTCATCCGAAGGACTCTGTCCGTCTGTATGTCTGTCTGTCTGTTGGTCGGTCGGTCTGTCTGCCTGTCTGTGTGTTGGTCTATCTACCTGTCTGTGTCTGTCTGTCCCTGACGTTGTCTCTTTAAGTCTCTGTCTCTGTCCGATCTACAGGTTGGAAGTTGTGAGTAAGCGAGGAAATTAGTGAGTGAGAGAGGGAGTGAGTCACTCAGGCTGTCAGTCAGTCAGTGGGAAGGGGGAGGATGGTTGGTCAGTTATTATTGATCAGCTTGGTCAGTCAACAAGCCAAAGAGTGAGTAGATCAGTTAATCAGTGAGTGAGTGAGTCAGTCAGTCAGTCAGTCAGTCAGTCAGTGATTCAGTCAGTCAGTCAGTCAGTCATTCAGTCAATAATTCAGTCAATCAGTGAGTGAGTGAGTGAGTGAGTGAGTGAGTGAGTGAGTGAGTGAGTGAGTGAGTGAGTGAGTGAGTGAGTGAGTGAGTGAGTGAGTAAACAGTCGTTAGTCACTCCGTCAGTCAGTTGGGTAGTTAATCAATCATCCATGGAGTGAGTAAGCAAATAAGCGCATGAGTTAGTGAGTGGGTGAATGAATGAATGAATCGGTCAATCAGTCAGTGAGTCAGGCAGCCAGGCAGGCAGTCAGTCAATGAATGAGTTAGTTCAATTTTGTGAAAATATGATTTCCTACTTTTCTACTTCCTTGCTTGCTGGTCTGCTTCCTGTTGCTTTCTCGTTTGCCAGGTCGCTTGTATCGGGCTTTTATAACTTCACACTTTTGTCAAGAATTTTTAACGCTCCTAAATCATAATTAGAATAACCCTTAAAGCTATGCCCGTTACCAATTTTATCCTCAGTCCTGACCCTTG
>CM060345.1:11901689-11904189 GCA_030674155.1 Stramonita haemastoma | reverse complement strand
AACTGCCGGGCAACTAATCAACATGCCTGCCATTTAGTCTGACATCTGGACAGGTAGACGGACAGACAGACAGACAGACAGGTAGGTAGACAGACACACACAAACATACACATTCACACACACACACACACACACACACACACACACACACACACACACACCACACACAAACACAAACACACACACACACGCACACGCACGCGCACGCACACACACACACACACACACACACACACACACACACACACACACACACACACACCACACACAGGGTACAGGCGGGACATAATGAATGATTACTGTTGATGTCTGTCTTGATCAGAATGCTCCATGCGACATTTAAAGATAAAAGTGTCCTATAACCTATGTGGCCGTTGGACAGCGAGGCATCAGAGACCTCAGCTTCTCCAGGAGTCAACATAATGAGGGTGGTGCCCATCTCCTCACCCTTGCTGCTTTACCTTCCCTGATTCTATCTAAAGAGGCAGGTACCTATTTACAGCTGGGTGAACTGGGAGACTGTACTGTAACCCAGTCCTACCTGCCACATGTGGGGAGTAATCTATCTATCTAGTCCTCTTTGTGCTCAGGTAGCACATAAGGCCTCGACTAGAGCCCGCCACTGATGTCGGTCGGCTGAAACACGCTCCAGACGGCCCCATGTCCAACCCTTTTCCTTCATCTCCCTCTCTACTGTTCTCCTCTAAGTTTCCTTGGGGCGGCCTCTCTTTCTTCGACAGTCTGGAGTCCATCGTAGGGCGATTCTGGATATGGCTGTAGTCTGCTGGGGAGTATACCCGACGAAAAAAAAATCCGACTTGGAGAGACATGTCTCACGTGCACACAGTACAGACCTGCACAGTCGGTGTTTGGCAGGAGCTACAGCAGTGGTCTCACAGGACTAGGGGCTATGGCGTCAGCAGCGATGTTCTCGTCTGGCTTTCGTGGGTTTTTTTTTTGTCCTTTCATTTTTTTTCTTTTTCTTTTTTGTGGGGGGTTGGCTGGGTGGGGGTGGCGGTGGGGCGTGTTGTGTGTGTGTGTGTGTGTGTGTGTGTGTGTGTGTGTGTGTGTGTGTGTGTGTGTGTGTGTGTGTGTGTGTGTGTGTGTGTGTGTGTGTAGGAGGTCAAAAAGAAACAGAAATAAAAATGCACTCAAACTGGTTTTTTTAATAAATGTTACCAGTAAAGAAATGGTAAACTAAAAAAAATCTTATAATAATAACAAATTTTCCAAAAAAATTAGTATACCATACGTGAAGAACTCGCCTCCTTCCCGTGAGCAGTGGAGGAAGCTGGTTGCAAAATCTTCAGTGGTGCCCCCATGGTCTGCTGCACTAGGGAACAGGTGAAGGTGAAGAACTCTAAACTTGTCAAAAATAAAGAACAGATGGAAAGGGCCATAACTGGAATGTTGATAAAACTCTAAAACTTGCTACAACAAGAGAGCAAATGGAAAGGGACAAAACTGTAATATGTGTACAACTCTGAACCTGCTGTACAATTTGCAATAATTGACAATAGGACCAGCCGCCATGGCGCAGTGGTTAGCGCCTTGGATTCCGGACTGGAAGGTCGCGGGTTCGAATCCTATAAGTCATAGGGATTTTTTCGGGCTCCGGCCGGCTCCTACCCAGAGTGAGTGTGCTGTGGGCTCAGTGGGGAGACTGGGACCACACAGTTGAGCTTCATCCACTTTACGGATGCGAATTTGAGAGTGTTGCTCAAATTACCTGACCAACACTGCAGGTGCCTGTATCTCTCGGGCCTGGTTGACGCCGGGATATATTATGACAGTAAGCGTAGAGAACAACCCTGTCAAGTAGTCTCAAAGCGGATGCACCTCCACAGCAGCATCATTACATCATTCTCATCATCATTGATCATCATGCAATAATAAAAATTGCCTCTGATTCGGTGGCCTCCGTTGCTCTGGTCTCATGGTGACCTCAGATTCGGTTTCCCCATACGCTTCTGTGCCTGTGGTGAGTTTGTGTCAAAGCCTTTGGAGTTGGGGGTTCGCGGGGAGGCGGTCGTTGGAGGGACGTTGTGGTGGTCGCCACCTTGGGTGGGTGGCTCACTCAGTCTGGCTCCGCGACTGAGCTAATACTGTCGTTAGTAGGGGACTTAGTAGGTGGTGTTCTGCGTATGTTAGCTCAGAACAGGCACCACTGAACACCACCAAAGTGACCCAGCAGAAGTGCAGGGCCCCTCTGGCTGGTGGCCCCGGCCTAATATTGATGGGCTCCCTGTGGACTCCCGACCCTGGGGGTGAGACACAACGAATCTGGGTATGGCTGTGGCGGGGAGATTGAAATGAGGGGCGTGGGAACAGCAGCAGTACGGGAACGTCACAGAAGATGAGGCAGCAAAAATAAAAAAATAAATAGATAATTGACAATAGTTTATTCTCATTAACTCTATTGAAAATCAAATGGAAAAGGAAATACCTTAGAGTAAAAGTTAAAGCTGCTAGCAATGACCCCACTAGAAACAAAAAGTAA
>CM060345.1:11886689-11889189 GCA_030674155.1 Stramonita haemastoma | reverse complement strand
GCACATTAAATTACAATCCAATTTACAAAGATTACGATGGAGTTGGTTTTTTTCTACACTTAATTCACACACGCGCGCAAGCGTACATGTGCACACATACACACACATGCACGTACGCACGCACTTACGCACACGCGAATGCACACACATACAACACACACACACACACACTCACACAGACACAGACACAGACACAGACACACGCACACACACACACAAACACACACACACACACACACACACACACACACACACACACACACACACACACACACACACACATACATTACGCCTATGGAACAGATGACACTTACAAAACTGCAAACACACGGAGACTGGGTGTAAAAAAAAAAAAGCACAAGAGTGCTTATCCCATTATCCTCGATATAAAAGAATAAAAAAAATAATAATAATAAGTAAAATAAATAAATTATTCACAAGTTTATATCCATCTCCACATTCACACACACAACAACACAAAATCTTGTCATCCTCAAACAAATCCATCTAAACAAATACTTTGCTGTGACCAACTTCTGTGTATTCATATACATATACATGTGCATTTTTTAATTCAACTCCAAGACACAAAAAGTGAATATATCTCTTCCCAACAGCGTCAGGAACGGATAGCTCAGTGGTCAGAACACTCGCTTTCCCCCAAGCTAAGGTTAAGCAGCACAGAGCGTGGTTACCAAGTGGATGGGTGACCGTTTCAGCGCCTTGGCTTCAGTACAGTCCCCTCGTTTAAAAAGTTAAAGTCTGTCCCGAGCCATAAGGCTCATCAGGCCGGTGCTTATCCCGGTTTCTGTGGCGTTAAGCGACTGAGAGTCATAGACTCCCCCCTGGATAGGACGCCAGTCTATCGCAGGTTAACCCCCCAACACAAGGTTGGTACCCCTTTTACACCTGGGTGGGGTGAGAAAATAGCCGTAAAGTGCCTTTTCCAAGGGCACAACGCCATAGCGGAATAGCTGGGATCGAACCCGCAACCTTTAGATTACGAGTACAACGCCCCAACCACTAGGCCACAGCGGCGGCTAGTCCCCTCGTTTACCCAGCTATAAATGGGTTCCCGCCCTCTTTAGGGTCAGGGAAGGTAAAGCAGCGAGGGAGAGGAGATGGGCGCCGCCCTCAACATGCTGGCCCCCAGAGAAGCTGAGGTCTCTGACACCTTGCTCCCCAACGACCACATAGGTTTTGGGACACGTTTTGCCTTCAACGGCGTTTACTTCCAATTCAAATTCAAAATAATTTATAAAATATAGAACTTAGATGGTACAGCTTTAACTAAATGCAAAAAATTGCTTGCCGTAATGACGTAAGGTTCAAGAATTCGGTGTGAATTCTGTCGTCAAAATTTCTTCGATTTTAAAGTCTAATAAGATAAAACTCAATACATTTAGCGTTCTGTTCGCAATTTCTAAAGATGGAGTGGCAAATATGTCTGTAAGTGATCTACACAAACCAAACAAACAAAGAAGCAGGTAAATACGTGTGTGTGTGTGTGTGTGTGTGTGTGTGTGTGTGTGTGTGTGTGTGTGTGTGTGTGTGTGTGTGTGTGTGTGTGTGTGTGTGTGCGTAAGCGTGTGTGTATATGTGCGCGTGCGTGATTGCACACTCGTGCGTGCGTGTATGTGTGTATGCGTGCATGCATGTGTGAGTGCGGGTGTTAAAATTCAACTTTTTTTTTCTAAAGAATCTTTTGTTCCAAATTCTGCAGTCCAATATGATTTCTGACCATAAAATAAACATCAAAAGCAAGCAGGCCAATAATATTATTATATAATTGTATTGCAGATATTATCTGCAATTTTCCAAATCGAACAAACACTATACAAATCGGACTCAACAATTCATATTAACGTGGTTTTGTCTCCTGAGGAAAACGAAACCAGTCCAGATTCGATGTGATCACTGTAGCATAACCAAGCCAACTTCATATACAAATCACATTTTCACCATCATTACAATAGAATTATATCATAATGATGTTATCATAAAAACATCGATATATTTTGTTGTTGTTGTTGTAGCAATCAAAACCACTGTGGGCTTTTTGTGCAATCTTTGGACATGACCAGTGCAAAGGATTTACAAAATAAATAATATGCTGAACAATTATTTCAAGAGATCAAAATGTGTGCGAGTAGAAAAAAGACAATTAAACAAGTACATGATCGAATTTAAAAAAAACAATATAAAGACAAGGATCAAAACAACATCAGTAAAAACCATGGGAACAATAACAAAGAATAACAACAGCAAACACCTGTCTCAATACCATTGTCATTATTATCGTAAGTATCACAATGCAGTCATAACATGCCAGACTGCAAAATAGTTACTCTATCTTTTCATTCATGCCCCTAACCATTGATCTCAGATTTTCCCCTTCTTTTCCCTTCATGAATCACTTATCTACAAACAGACTTTTTCTTGGTGATCATTGAAAAAGTCAATGTGTATATAAAAAATATATAAACATATATATATATAT
>CM060345.1:11874139-11876589 GCA_030674155.1 Stramonita haemastoma | reverse complement strand
TGTTTCCCCAGTCTTTCACTTACTTCTGTCTCTCTCTCTTGTTACATCTCTGTTCTTTTGTCTATTTCTATGTCTGTCATCTCTAAAATGCCGGGGTCTTTTTTGTTTTTACATTCTGCAGTCTGTTCTTGTTGTTATCTCTCTGCTGCCTGCTTGCCCTTACCTTCTAAATTTTGAGCAAAAAAAGTAATACACTCCCCCCCCTTTTTTTTTGCTCTTCATAAATGAAAAAAATTTAAAAAATGACGCGGCCAACCCCAATAAAAACAGCAGCATAAAGGCAGCGAACAACAATGACAACGCAACAACAAAAATAACAACAGCAACAACTAAAACGCAGAAAAGGAAAGCAGCAAAAAACCCCCCCCCCCCCCCCCCCCCCCCCCCAAAAAAAAACAATAACCGAAAAAAAAGAGGCAGCAACAGCAAAAAGAGCAGCAACAAACAAAAAACAGAACCCAACAACGCAAACAGCAAGCAACAAAACAACAAAAACGACACAACAACAGTAAAAAGGCAACAACAACAAAACAAAACAACGTAAAAAAACTACAAAAACAGCAGAAAGAGCGTAGCAAAAGCAGAGCAACAACAAAAAAAAAAAAAACCAGCGAGCAATGAGGTAGCAGCACATAAGAACAATAACAAAACAAAAAACAACAGCAACCGAAATAGCAGAGCAGGTCAAGAAAAAAAAATAAAACAGACAACAACCCCCCCAAAAACAACAACAACGAGAGAGAGAGGGAAACAAAAAAACAAACAAACAACCCAAGAAGGGGTCACCTTCCTCTAAAAAGCGAAAAAGCCATACTTTGTGGAATGATCAAATTAGCTGCAATTTAAGTCTTTGATTAGGGGAAAATTTCCCGGGGTAGAAAAGAAATTAAAAAGAATGAATATATTCTGGCATGTTATGAAATTTATTCCGGAGCGCATGCATCACGCAAGGGTGTGTGTGTGGTGTGTGGGGGGGGGGGGGGGGGGGTAGTGTTGTGTGTGTGTGGTGTGTTTTGTGTTTGTTTTTTGGTGTGTGTGTGTTTTTGGGGGGTGTGTGTGTGTGTGTGGGGGTGTGTGTCGGGGTGTTTTTTGGGGGGGTGGTGTGTGTGTGTGTGTGAAATGTGTGGGCTTCAATTTTTCGTCTCTTCCAAAAAAAATGTTTTGACAATGTTGTGTGTGTGGTGTGGTGTGTGTGTTGGGTTTTGTGTTGGGGTGGTGTGTGTGTGTGTGTGTTTTTGTGTGGTGTTGGTGGTGTTGGTTGTTGTGTTTGTTGGTTTTGGTGTGTTTTGTGTTGTTGTGGTTTTGGGGCGCGTGTGTTTGTGTGTGGGTGTGGTTTCTTTTTTTGTCTCTACAAAAAAAGTGATTTTAGAAAAGTTGTTTGTGCGTGTGTGTGTGTGGGGTTGTGTGTGTGTTTTTGTGTGTGTTTGTGTGTGTTTTTGTGTGGGGGTTGTGTGGGGGTGTGTGTGGTGTGTGTTGGTGTTGTTTTTGTGTTGTGTGTGTGTGGCTTGTTTTGTGTGTGTGGTGAAAGTGGTTTGTGTGTGTGTGTTGGTTTTTACGTGTTCTGCTTTTTTTTTTTTGTGGAGGGGGGCACGTAAGTGGGTTTGTACTTTTGACCTATTCCAAAAGTAGTATGGATTTGTTTGCAAACTACCGGCTTTCAGAGTTTCCTTTAACGCCCCCCATTTACTTTTTGGGCCAGCCCCTGTTTTTTGTTAGGGCCCCCCCCCAGTTCATTTGCGTTGTAGGGAGGGAAGGGAATAGTCCGTCAGGTAAAATCAGGTCGGTCAGGTCGGTCAGGTGAGCTGTGAAGGTGAACCTGTGTAAGTCTATGCACTATTTCATCGTTTTGCCAGTAGTCAGATTTGTAACAAGGAGAAAGGGGGGAAAAAAAAGACTGCGAAAAAAAAAAATAAAAGAAGAAGGGAAATTTTGAGAGAAAGAAACTGCAGAAAGGAAAAAAAAATGAAAGGTCGCGAAAGGAAATAAAAGAAAGAGCAAAGGAAATTTAAAAACGAAAAGAAGAAAGAAAAACCCGGAAAGAGGGGAAAAAACGGAAAAAAAAGGGAAAAAAAAACCAAAGGGGGAGGGGAGAGAGAGAAAGGGGAGAGGAGGGGGGGAAGAGGGGCAGGGGGAGGAGAAGAGAAGGGGGGGAGAGAGAGAGAGAGGAAAAGGGAAATGGGGAAAAAAGGGGAAAAAGGGGAGAGAGGAGGAAAAGGAGCGGCCAGGCCCCGGAGAGGGGAGAGAGAGGAAGGGAAGGGGAGAGAGAGAGAAGGGAAAGGGGGTGCGGGGAGAGAGGGAGAAGGAAAGGGGAGAGAGAAGAACCAAGAAAGAAAAAAAGAAAATTTAAAAGGAAGGGGGAAAACGGGGGGAAAGGAAAAAATGTATAAAAAAAAAAAAGGGGGTAGGGAGGGGACGGAGGGGAAGCAAAAGAGAGGAAAGAAAGAAAAGGA
>CM060345.1:11854139-11861639 GCA_030674155.1 Stramonita haemastoma | reverse complement strand
GGTCAAGCCTCTAGTCAGAGTCATAGTCGATCACTAAGACTAAGCCTAGTGGTCAGAACATTGCGCTCGCAATTTGACGACAAAGTTCGATTCCCGTCGGAGGGGATTTTTCCCTGGAGTTTAACATCAGTGCTGACTACGCTTCCCCACAAGTCTTCCGGATGAGACTATAAACCGAGGCCCCGTGTGCAAACGCATTCAAAACATCGTGCACACCCAATAAATCCTGTTCCGCTTTTCGTAAGAGTAGGCCATCGTGTGCCAGTAGGAACAGATGACAAGATTTACAAAACTGCATACACACGGGGACTGGATCAAAAAAAGCACAAGAGTGCTTATTCCATTATCCTCGATATAAAAGAATAAAAGATTTTTTTTTTTAATCTCACACACACACACACCACACACACACACACACACACACACACACACACACCACACACACACCACAACACCAACACACACACACACACACACACACACACCACACACAGCACACACACACACACACACCACACAACACACCACAACACAACACACACATCACAACACAAACACAACAACACACACACATACACACAATCACCACATACACACACACACACACACACACACAACACACACACACACACACACACACACACACACACACACACACACACACACACACACAGGAGGCCAACAGACAGAAACAGACGCAGACGGGAATGACAGGACAGATCCAGACAAGTGCAAAACCACTCCCTCACACCCACCACCACCACCACCACACCACCACCACTACTACTACTACTACTACAACTACTACTACCACACCACCACCACCACACCACCACCACCACCACCACCACCCACCACACCCACCACACCACCCCACCAACACCACCACCACCACCCACCACCACACTACCCTTTCTCTCTGATCTCCACTTCTCTTCATCACCAGTCTAAACACTACCACAAATAGGACAGCCACCCCATCATACCATCATCATCGATGCATCACCATCGCCATCATCACCATCATCATTACCATCACCACATCATCAATACCACCACCACCATCACCACCACCACTACCACCACCACCACCACCACCACCACCACCACCACATCACCACCACCACCACCACACCACCTCACCATCACCATCACCACCACCATACCAACCACCACCACCATCACCATCACCACACCACCACCACACCACTACCACCACCACCCCCCCACTACCACCACCCACCACCACCCCCCACAACCACCACCACCCACCCACCACCACCCCACCACCACCACCCGCATCCCACCACCCACCCCACACCACCACCCTTTCTCTCTGATCTCCCACTTCTCTTCATCACCAGTCTAAACACTACTACAAATATGACAACCACCACCATCACCACAATCATCATTACTATCGCCACATTCATCATTACCATCGCCATCACCACCATCATCATCATCATCATCATCATCATCATCATCATCATCATCATCATCATCATCTATCATCATAACCATACCACAACCACCACCACCACCACCACCACCACCACCACCACCACCACCACCACCACCACCACCACCACCACCACCCACTACATTTGCTACCACCTTCATCACACCACCACCACCACCACCACCAGCACCTTTACCACCACCACACATTTTGTTTTGCTTTTTGTTCCTTGGTTCACCAATGGTGGGGTTTTGCGTATCTGACAGTGTTGTTCACCATGGAGGTACCCGTGTTCCGACTTCGGGATGTATGCTGAGAATATTCGTGTATCCATAACCCGTGGAACGCTGTGTCATGAAATACAAGACCTTATCAGATCTTGTGTCTGTGTATAATAAATTATGCACGAAGGGCATTAAAGCACTAGCGGGTCTGCACATGAAGTGGACCTGAGAGATTGCCAAAAAAAAATCCCCATCCTTAATTAATTACCAGACGAGATTCAAACCCCTGATTTCATGGACCCTCGGAATTGCAGTTGAACGGTCTTGACCACTCGGCTATAGCGTCCGTCAAAAGTCTATGTTTGTACCACTTTATGTCACAGCAGATTTCTCTGCGTGAAATTCGGGCTGCTCTCTTCGGGGAGAGCGCGTCGCCACAAATGCAGCGCCTCCCAATTTTTTTTTCTTTTTCCTGCATGCAACTGTGTATGTTTCCCTATCAGAGTGGCTTCTTTCTACAGAATTTTGCCAGGGTCAACCTTGCTGCCGTGGGTTTTTTACGTTCACTAAATAGTGATGTGTACACACACGGGACCTCGGTTTATCGTCTCATCCGAAAGACTAGCGACCAGACCACACTCATGGTCTAATGGATGGGGAAAAAGATTTGGGCCCAAACGTGGTACGAACCACCGCACACTCCGACCCGGACTTTTTGCTTTCTAGGCAAGGCGCGTTACCTCTAGACCACCGATCCATTTCAATTTGCATTAACACATGCTTACATCGTAATAAAAGATAATTACAACAACAACAAAAAGAATGCAGCAGTGAAGTTTAAAATGTGTGCCCACATCTGTTCCCCTGCTGTGTTAATTAAGAATGAACTGACCCTGTCAATAATAGCTGAAATAATAAAGTAAAAATTTTAGTTTGCGTTTGGAATGAAAATAACGAAGAGTGTCACAAGTATGCACGCACGCTACGCAGTAAATGTTTGGAAAAGATGTTGTGTAAGAATTGTCATTGTGTGAAATTGTGTAGGCTTCATAATTATTAGTTTGTTTATTGCAACTCTGTTCAGGTGGTGCGAAGTTGAATACCTCGCGAAATGTTTTGCATACTAGCTTTCTACAGACAGTATAGCTCAGAGGTCAGAGCTCTCGCTCTCCCCAAGTCAAGGTTAAGCAGCATCGAGCATGGTTACCAAGTGAATGAGTGACCGTTTGTGCCCCTTGGCTTCAGTACAATCACCGAGTTCACCCAGCTGTAAATGGGTACCTGCCCTCTTTAGGGTCATGGAAGGTAAAGCAGCGAGGGAGAGGAGATGAGCGCCGCCCTCAACATGCTGGCCCTGGAGAAGCTGAGGTCTTTGATGCCTCGCTCCCCAACGACCGAATAGGTTATTATAGAACACCTTTATTGTCCTACCTGTCTGCATCATCTTAGTGTATGCATCATGTTAATGTATTTGCATCCTACCCCATCAGAACATTACAGAAAAAAACATTTTTTTAAAACCTAATAATTGTGAAGAGAAATTAATACAAGACAAAGCATAGTATTTAGCAAGCAAATTTATTTTATTTATTTCCTAAAAGACAGTTTATGAAAGAGTGCCTGAGCCAACACATTTGGACATTCTTTTGAGTGATTACTTAGATAAGAAAAACTAATTCTATCTATCCATTCTCTCTCTCTCTCTCTCTCTCTCTCTCTCTCTCTCTCTCTCTCTCTCTCTCTCTCTCTCTCTCTCTCTTCTCTCTCTCTTCTCTCTCTCTCTCTCTCTCTCTCTCTCCCCTCTCTCTCATTCATATTTTTTACATTTACATTAAAAGCATAACTGACACTTTTTTTCCGAAAATAAAACTTTGGCTTTTACCTGGCACTCTGTACTGACACTCTTTCCCAATGCAACTTCTGCTTCTACCTTTGAAGACCAGCAGCTTTCATCATACTAAAACACATTTCATTGGCCGGCATGCGTTCCACACACGTTCACTGTCGGTCACTGTACACTGCCTGTGACCGGTGGATTGATTCCACCACACACACCACTTCGTGGTCAGCCCCAAAGCGAAGAGAGTATTGGCGGCTGCACGTGCATGATGATGTGTATTAGTGACGTGACGCGTGCACCAATTTCGAGTGGGGTGTATAATGCACAGAATTGGCAGGTGAAGGTGTTATTTATATATATATATATATATATATATATATATATATATATATATATATATATATATATATATATATATACACACATATGTATGTATGTATGTATGTATGTATGTATGTATGTATGTATGTATGTATGTATGTATGTGTGTGTGTGTGTGTGTGTGTGTATATATATATATATATGTATATATCGAGGGTTACCTGCCAGAAGCGGCTATCGCGGTTCGACGCAGTTTCGAGAAAATGACGTTTGAAAGTTTTACATCGCTGTGAGCTTTGTGCCTTTTATGCTGTATCCTTTAGCCAGCGAGAATTATTTTGTCACATATATTCGCCTTTCATATATGACGTTTCGATGGCAACAAGTATTGTTTTTAGTGAATAACACCTTCTTGTTCAACCACAGTAGGAGCTAGCCAAGTTGGAAAGATGATAACTGAAAGGAAAATAGCCAGCCTTGATTGCCGAACCTGCTAAGGGCGGCACAGGCAATGGGCTGTGGAGCGAAAGTAAAATTAACTAAGGATGCCTGAAGGGGCTGTCTACATGAAGTGTGTTGGGCAAGCGTCCAGCCTGCCAGCTGCTTTACCGCCGGAAGCGGCGACTTGGCGTCGGGCAATTAGGCTGGACAGCTCTCCCTCTGACTGGGACCATGGAATGGGGTTTTAATCTTTGTTACCCTCGTTTTACATCACTGACTATATTTATTTATTTATTTATTTATTTATTCTTTTATATCGAGGATAACAGAATAAGCAACATGTGCTTTTTTTCATCCGGTCCCCGTGTGTATGCAGTTTTTGTAAATACCACGAGAAGTGGCTATTTCAGAACATTGAAACAAAATCTGCTCTCAGATAACACAGGAGATTAGCACAGCCGCCAAGGGTTAAATTCTGACATGAAGAGTGACAGCAAGTCAGTTTGTACAGAGATACCTGCTATCACAGTGAAACAATGAATCTGTGCTCCCTGGGAGTTATGGTAAACAGTAAAGTTATGCAGAGCTCCGGGAAATGGGTTATTTTGATACTTTAAATCCTCAATAACCACCTCTTTCCCCTACCTATCCCCCTCCTCCCCCTCTTATCCCTTACCCTCTCTCCCTCCTCCCCCCCCATCCCCTCCCTCCCCCTCCTCTCCCCCGTCACCCTCCCCCTCTTATCCCTCCCCCCCATCTAACTCCCTCCACTCCCCTTGGAGGGGGGAGGGGGAGGGAGGGGGGAGGGGGAGAGGGAGGAGGGGGGAGGAGGGGGAGGAGGAGAGGGAGAAGGGGGGGAGAGGGAGGAGGGGGGTGGAGAGGGAGGAGGGGGGTGGAGGGGGGTGGTAGGGGTGGAGGGGGGTGGGGGGAGGGAGGGGGGTGTGAGGAAGGAGGGGGGGTGGAGGGGGGGGGGGGAGAGAGAGAGGGGGTGGGGGGAGAGGGAGGAGGGGGGTGGAGAGGGGGGAGGGGGGGGGGAGAGGGGGGGGTAGGTAGGGAGGGGGGAGGGGAGGGGGGTGAAGAGGGGGGTGAGGAGGGAGGGGGAGTGGGGTGGAGATGGGGGGGTACATAGGGGGGGTGGGAGGGGGGGAAAGGGAGGGGGGTACATAGGGGGGTGGGAGGGGGGAAGGAGGGGTGGTAGGTGAGGAGGGGGGTGAGGGGGGTGGAGGAGGGGGGTTGTGTGGAGGGGGGAAGGAGGGGTGGTAGGTGAGGAGGGGGGTGAGGGGGGTGGAGGAGGGGGGATTGTGTGGAGGGGAGAGAGGAGGGGGATGGAGAGGAGGGGGGAAGGAGAGGGGGGGGGGGAGGGGGGAGGAAAATTCTGTCCAAAAAAGCCACTCTGATAGGGAAACAAATATTTTGTTGTATCAATATGTCCATGTGACTTCTTTGGCAATAAATAATTTCTGATTCTGATTCTGATTCTACAGTTGCATGCAGGAAAAAGAAAAAAAAAGGGTAGGCGCTGTACTTGTGGCGATGCGCTCTCCCTACTACTACTACTATACTACTACTACTACTACTACTAACTACTACTACTACTACTACTACTGCTGCTGCTGCTGCTGCTGCTGCTGCTACTGCTACTGCTACTGCTACTGCTACTGCTACTGCTACTGCTGCTGCTGCTGCTGCTGCTGTTACCTGTAACAATAAATAACCCTGGTGTTGATAGCAATGGTGGTGGTGGTAGTGGAGAGAGGTGATGGTGGGACTAAGGTGTGGGGAGTGGGGGGGGGGAGAAGGCTGTATTCTTATCTGGATCTGTCCTGTCAACTTCACCTGCCCCTGTTTCTGTCTTTTCGTCTCCTGTGTACACATAACAGCAGTGTGTGTGTGTGTGTGTGTGTGTGTGTGTGTGTGTGTGTGTGTGTGTGTGTGTCGTGTGTCGTGTGTCTGTGTGTCTGTGTGTCTGTGTGTCTGTGTCTGTGTCTGTGTCTGTGTCTGTGTCCGTGTCTGTGTGATTGTGTGTGTGTATGCCTGTGTGTGCCTCTGTGTGTGTGCGTGTGTGTGTGTGCGTGTGTGTGTGTGTGTATGTGTGTGTGTGTTGTGTGTGTGTATGTGCGTGTGTCTGTGTGTGTGTGTCTGTGGGTGTGTGTGTGTGTGTGTGTGTGTGTGTGTGTGTGTGTGTGTGTGTGTGTGTGTGTGTGTGTGTGTGTGTCTGTGTCTGTGTGTCTGTGTGTCTGTGTGTCTGTGTCTGTGTCTGTGTCTGTGTCTGTGTCCGTGTCTGTGTGATTGTGTGTGTGTATGCCTGTGTGTGCCTCTGTGTGTGTGCCTCTGTGTGTGTGCGTGTGTGTGTGTGTGCGTGTGGTGTGTGTATGTGTGTGTGTGTGTGTGTGTATGTGCGTGTGTCTGTGTGTGTGTGTCTGTGTGTGTGTGTGTGTGTGTGTGTGTGTGTGTGTGTGTGTGTGTGTGTGTGTGTGTGTGTGTGTTGTGTGTGTGAAGCTACTGTTCTTGATGTAAAAACCTTGAAATTAAGAGTGTTTGTAATCGACTTTATAGCAACCTTGATGACTGTACTTGAGAGAAAGGGTCACTTCTTGAATGTAAAATCAAACGTTATAATGGTAAAAGAGAGAGGGGGGGAGAAAAATAGAGAGACAGAAAGGCAGATAGACATACATAAGGGGAGACATACACACACACACACACACACACACACACATATATATATATATATATATATGTGTGTATATATACATGTATATATATATATATATATATTATATATATATATATATATATATATATATATATATATATATATATATATATATATATATATATATATATAAGCCTCAAGTCCGCTGAAGTGAAGTGAAAGCTGAGCTACAGTCCAACCTCCAGTCAAAGCTGGAAGTCGAGGACTGCCCCTCTGACCCCTGTCCAGAAATGCTCTGGACCCGCCTAAAAACTGCCATCCTGCAGACCTCTGCAGAGGTCTTGGGCTTTTCCACCAAGAAGAACAAGGACTGGTTCGACGAAAATGACCAAGAAATACAAGATCTGCGGGCGAAGAAGAGAAGTGCCCACCAGGCTCACCTTGCACAACCATCTTGTCCAGCAAAGAAAGCTGCCTTTCGTCTTACATGCAGCAACCTCCAGCGCCAGCTTAGAGTTATCCAAAAACGAGTGGTGGACTAACCTCGCCCAGAAAA
>CM060345.1:11818582-11821008 GCA_030674155.1 Stramonita haemastoma | reverse complement strand
AAATATCTTGTCATCCTCAAACAAATCCATCTTAACAAATACTTTGCTGTGACCAATTTCTGTGTATTCATATACATATACATGTGCATTATTTAATTCAACTCCAAGACACAAAAAGTGAATTATATCTCTTCCCAACAGCGTCAGGAACGGGATAGCTCAGTGGTCAGAGTACTCGCTTTCCCCCAAGCTAAGGTTAAGCAGCACAGAGCATGGTTACCAAGTGGATGGGTGACCGTTTCAGCGCCTTGGCTTCAGTACAGTCCCCTCGTTTACCCAGCTATAAATGGGTTCCCGCCCTCTTTAGGGTCAGGGAAGGTAAAGCAGCGAGGGAGAGGAGATGGGCGCCGCCCTCAACATGCTGGCCCCCAGAGAAGCTGAGGTCTCTGACACCTTGCTCCCCAACGACCACATAGGTTTTGGGACACGTTTTGCCTTCAACGGCGTTTACTTCCAATTCAAATTCAAAATAATTTATAAAATATAGAACTTAGATGGTACAGCTTTAACTAAATGCAAAAAATTGCTTGCCGTAATGACGTAAGGTTCAAGAATTCGGTGTGAATTCTGTCGTCAAAATTTCTTCGATTTTAAAGTCTGATAAGATAAAACTCAATACATTTAGCGTTCTGTGCGCAATTTCTTAAGATGGTGTGGCAAATATGTCTGTAAGTGATCTACACAAACCAAATATACAAAGAAGCAGGTAAATACGCGCGCGCGCGCGTGTGTGTGTGTGTGTGTGTGTGTGTGTGTGTGTGTGTGTGTGTGTGTGTGTGTGTGTGTGTGTGTGTGTGTGTGTGTGTGTGTGTGTCTGCCTGTGTGCGCGTAAGCGTGCGTGTATATGTGCGCGTGCGTGATTGCACACTCGTGCGTGCGTGTATGTGTGTATGCGTGCATGCGTGCGCGTGCGTGTATGTGTTAAAATTTAACTTGTTTAATTTTTTTCTTTGCCAAAGCATTTTTGGTCCAAATTCTGTAGTCCAAAATGATTTCCGACCATAAAATAAACATCAAAAGCAAGCAGGCCAATAATATTTTTATATAATTGTATTGCAGATATTATCTGCAATACTGCAAATTGCAGATATTATCTGCAATTTTCCAAATCGAACAAACACTATACAAATCGGACTCAACAATTCATATCAATGTGGTTTTGTCTCCTGAGGAAAACGAAACCAGTCCAGATTCGATGTGATCACTGTAGCATAACCAAGCCATCTTCATATACAAATCACATTCTCACCATCATTACAATAGTGTTATATCATAATGATGTTATCATAAAAACATCGATATGTTTTTTTGTTGTTGTTGTAGCAATCAAAACCACTGTGGGCTTTTTGTGCAATCTTTGGACAAGACCAGTGCAATGGAATTACAAAATAAACAATATACACTTTATGCTGAACGATTAATTCAAGAGATCAGAAAGTGTGCAAGTAGAAAAAAAGACAATTAAACAAGAACATGATCGAATATAAAAAAACAACAACAACGGAGTATAAAGACAAGGATCAAAACAACATCAGTTAAAATCATGGAAAACAATAACAATGAATAACAACAGCAAACACCAGTTTCAATATCATCGTCATTATTATCGTGGATTATCACAATGCAGTCATAACATGGCAGACTGCAAAATAGTTACTCCATCTTTTCATTCCTGTCTCTATCCATGTATCCCATCCCCCCTTTCCTTCCCTTCAGGAATCACCTCTCTACAAACAAGCTTTTTCTTGGTGATCATTGAAAAAAGCATATATATATAATGATTTTTATTTATAACACAAATAAAATAGAGAACACAACCACACACACACACACACACACACACACACACACACACACACACACACACACACACACACACACAGATCACTTAGGTAAAAAGACGTTAATCTGAACACACACACACACACACACACACACACACACACACACACACACACACACACACACACACCACACACAACACAACACACACACAAACACACACACACACACACAACACACACACAAACACACACACACAACACACACACACACACACACACACAACACAGCACACCACACCCCCACCCCTCCAACCCACACCACCCTCCCCCACCACCCCAGGCCTCATTTCTCCAGCAGGGCTAGTTCAGAGAGGTGAGCTCTGAGCTCCTCCACCCCATCCACACCCCACCCCCACCACCCCACTCCACCCCATCCCTTCTTTTTCTTCTTCTTCACCTTTCTTCTTCTTAGCAATTCTTCTTCACAATTTTTCTTCTTCACAATTCATTTCTCCAGCACGGTCAGTTCAGAGAGGTGGGCTCTCAGCTCCTCCACCCCATCCACACCCCACTCACACCACCCCACCAACCCCACCCCACCACCACCACCCTCCCCCACACCACCACCCCACCCCACCCAGC
>CM060345.1:11798582-11803582 GCA_030674155.1 Stramonita haemastoma | reverse complement strand
TCACATGAGCACGAGGACCGGAAGCGGAAGTAGACGGTTGCGCAAGGGAGTTAATACCCATACGACTGTCTGCAGATTGTCTCCCCACTGCTGTGTCAATGTCCACTGGACCAGCCTTAGAAATCGTCACCCTGTGCGGAAAACATCTCTATGATTTGATCAATCAATCAATTAATCGATCGTTATCTCAATCAGTCAATCAATCATTCAAACAATCAATCAATGATTGTCAATCAACCAATCAGTTAATTAATCAATGGAACAATCAGTCAATCAATCATTCGGTCAATTAATCAGTTGGTCAATCAATCAATCATTCAGTCAATCATTTAATCAGTCGATCAATCATTCAATCCATCAAACAATCAATTCATGAATCAACCATGCAATCAATTTGTCAATCACTCTTTTGTTCAACGAATCAATCATTCAATTAATTTGTAAGTCAATCATTCAGTTAATCATTTACTCAATCAATCTATCAGGCAGTCAATGAAGTAGTCAGTCAATCAATCATTTAGTCAATCAGTCAATTAATCAGTAAGTCAGTCAATGAAGACAACGTAAATCTTGTTAGACGAAAATAAAGTCGCATTAAAATCGTTAATGTGCATATAAAATTTTGTCAGTCAGTTAAAAAGAAATCAAGATAAACAAAAAAACGGAGGAGTCATCCTTTGAAGAAAAAGAAGAAAAGAAATAAAAAGTGAACCAGCCGCCATGGCGCAGTGGTTAGCGCCTTGGATTCCGGACTGGAAGGTCGCGGGTTCGAATCCCATAAGTCATAGGGATTTTTTCGGGCTCCGGCCGGCTCCTACCCAGAGTGAGTGTGCTGTGGGCTCAGTGGGGAGACTGGGACCACACAGTCGAGCTTCATCCACTTTACGGATGCGAATTTGAGAGTGTTGCTCAAATTACCTGACCAACACTGCAGGTGTCTGTATCTCTCGGGCCCGGTTGACGCCGGGATATATTATGACAGTAAGCGTAGAGAACAACCCTGTCAAGTAGTCTCAAAGCGGATGCGCCTCCACAGCAGCATCATTACATCATCCTCATCATCATTGATCATCATGCAATAATAAAAATTGCCTCTGATTCGGTGGCCTCCGTTGCTCTGGTCTCATGGTGACCTCAGATTCGGTTTCCCCATACGCTTCTGTGCCTGTGGTGAGTTTGTGTCAAAGCCTTTGGGGTTGGGGTTCGCAGGGAGGCGGTCGTTGGAGGGACGTTGTGGTGGTCGCCACCTCGGGTGGGTGACTCACTCAGTCTGGCTCCGCGACTGAGCTAATACTGTCGTTAGTAGGGGGCTTAGTAGGTGGTGTCCTGCGTATGTTAGCTCAGAACAGGCACCACTGAACACCACCAAAGTGACCCAGCAGAAGTGCAGGGCCCCTCTGGCTGGTGGCCCCGCGGCGGCCTAATATTGATGGGCTCCCTGTGGACTCCCGACCCCGGGGATGAGACACAACGAATCTGGGTATGGCTGTGGCGGGGAGATTGAAATGAGCGGCGTGGGAACAGCAGTGCGGGAACGTCACAGAAGACGAGGCAGCAAAAAAAAAATAAATAAAAAAATAAAAAAAAATAAAAAGTGAGGGTGGTTGAATTATTTTTCGTGCCATACTGTGTTCAAACGAAACAAATTTACAGATTCATGCCATAACGCAGAAAGAGTCATATATATATATATATATATATATATATAATATATATATATATATATATATATATATATAATATATATATATATATATATATATATCCATAATACACTGCGTTAAAAAAAAGAAACGTACATTAACATTCAAACTACAATGCACAAATAATAATAGATTTGTATTGCAAGTCTACAACTCCCATCGGTAATAATAATAATAGTAATAATGATAATAATAATAATAATAATAATAATAATAATAATAATAATAATAATAATAATAATAATAATAATAATAATAAGCCTATAATAATGGACACGATTTTATTGTAAAAGCATGCACCAGTGATTGCCGCTAGATTACCAAAGCATGCACTGATGAGGACATTATCTCATTGCTGATACCATACAATTGTGATAACTATTCACACTCATTGATAAACCTATATGATTATACAACAGAGCAAGGGAATACAAAACAGCGTGTGTCAATGACCCACAGTGAACACTCACCCAAGATCGGTGATAGCTTTCAGTCTTCATTCTTAGTACTTTTCCCGTCTAAAACTACTTTCGTATTAAAAAGATATTTAAACAAAAGATTTATTCCTTCGTTCACTCATTCCTTCGTTCATTGATTCCTTCGTTCACCCAAGATCGGGATACAGTATAATTATCTGATGGTCAAGGTTAACACGCTCATTAAGTATGTCAGAAATTCCATACTCTTGTGGCGCATTCTTCTTAGGCATAACAGACAAGCTAATCTGCTGCTGTCCGTTGGTAAATCTGCTGCCATGCAATACATATAACAGATAATAATACACACACTACAATACAGAAAAAAGAAACACCCACAAAGGACACCAAAGTGCGATAAAGTGCATACATTTAATACAGTATATATTGGTTTTTCTGTTCCTCGGTTAGAGCTCTGAGGTTAAGAAGAAGAAGAAGAAGAAGAAGAAGAAGAATACATGGAACTTATATAGCGCTATATCTTGTAAAACAAATCAAAGCGCTTGCATTCGACAAATCGGTTCACCAATGGTCAGATTTTTGCGTATGCGACCATTTTTGCCTACCTTTTCGGTAGCCGCATTTCGACGTACGGGAGGTAAACTACATTAGAATGCAAGCACATTACAGCGGAGTACACAACGGTGTGGTCTAGTACAATGCAGTTCAGTGCAGTATGGTGCGATATACATCATTGTAGTCCAGTGCTATACAGCAACTACTGCGGGAATATCGTAAGAAAAGCTTGCCAAGGAGACATTGTTACACAATTTAAGGTAAACGTGTTCCCATTATCTTTGCAGTCGTTAGGAAGCGAGGTGTCAGAGACCTCAGCTTCTCCTGAGGCAAGTATATTGAGGGTGAAATTCATCTCCTCTCCCTCTCTGCTTTACCTTCCCTGACCCTAACAGAGGGCAGGTATCCATTTACAGTTGGGTGAACTGGGGGACTGTACTGAAGCCAAGACGCACAACTGGTCACCCATCCACTTGGTAACCACACTCAATGCTGCTTAACCTTGGCGAAGGGGGAAAGTGAGTGCTCTGACCACTGAGCTATCCGGACAATTCCGTACATTCTATACCAGCTATAAGGTCTATCTTCAATCTCGTTGGTTGTACACAGTGTGTTTCACTTGCAAAATCTTGTGACAACACACATCAATCCAATCCAATCCAATCATGATTTGTACACACCTGTCAACATTAAAGGCCATGATTATTTGGACAGTCAACCAGTGACAATACGCACATCATTGTGTAACTATAGAGCATGTATGGTGAGGGATAACTCTCTCTCCTCTCTCTCTCTCTCTCTCTCTCTCTCTCTCTCTCTCTCTCTCTCTCTCTCTCTCTCTCACTTTGAATTCAACGTGAAACAAATACCCACAAAAATACTACACCATCATAAACTTTAATGTGCACGGTGCCACACAAAATGCAAGCATGCAAAAGCAAGCCACACACTAAAAACGAAAAGTGAAAACAGCAAATTTAAGTTATTCAATAAAACAAGATGGTGGTAGGTGGATCAAAAAGGTGAGTAGTAATTTTGAAACAAAGTTCAAATGTGACGCTCCACCACATAATGAGTCGCATTGCACCAGAGGTCAATTTAAGTATTAGCATGTTACCAATTTGCAATTTTTAAAAAAAGCTATTCAATACATAAAACAGATTGAAAATCAGACATTTCTCTGAAAAGTTATTACATATTGATATGGTAGGCTGCAGAAAGTGGCAAAATGAGAAACTGACCAGTTTTGCGTCATAATAGGTGTTGAGAATGCGGGCTTGGATATTTTTAACGTGTTTTTACAACAAAAGTAAATAAAATTACCCCTTGATATTTCAGTACAAGGTATGAGAATGGCTATAGTTTTATAATCAATCCAAATCTCAAAATCGACGCCTTGACCATTATCTGCCTAAAATGGCTCCTAGCCCAAAAGTGGGTCAGGTGCAAAGCGACTCATTTCGTGGTGGAGCGTCACAAATATATAAACAGGTCGCGATTTTCTCACCTCTTACTATGCCGATTAGGATTTAAACGTCCTCTGTTCGCCAAAAGAATCAAATGAAGATGATGTCATCGAAAGAAAAAACAACAACCCAAAACAGAGTGTCTACTCTACCACGATTGAGGGCACAAAGGGCTTCAAAGGAACAGATTTATTACAAACACGTTTTATGACAACCCCAACCTCTAAGAGTATGTTTTGTCAATATATCGTAGGTTTTCTTTAACAGGTTCAAGTTAACTTCCTGCACACTTTGTCGTATCCTGACAAAGTTCTGACCACTAGCCTAGTGGTCAGAACATTGCGCTGGCAACTTGACGACCCAGGTTCGATTCCGGTCGAGGAGATTTTTCCTCTGGAGTTAACATCAGTGCTGACTCTACTCTCCCCAAAGGCCTTCGGATGAGACTGTAAACCCAGGCCCCGTGTGCGAACGCACGCAGAACACCTTGCGCACACGTTAAATCCTGTTCCGCTTTTCGTAAGAGTAGGCCATCGTATGCCGGTGGGAACAGATGACATTTACAAAACTGCATACACACGGGGACTGGATGTAAAAAAGCATATGAATGCTTATTCCATTATCCTCAATATAAAAGAACAAATAAAAATAAATAAATGATAAATAAAAATAAAAAAGACAAGAAGACAAGACCAGAAGACACGACAAAGACAAGACCTAAGTAAAGCCCAGGCAAGCCAATACAATTCTTAATAAACACAATCGACGACCGCACCACAAGACTAAACAAGACTATGTACACAACGCGAGAAAAAAAAAAAAATTAAGGGAACTGAAAA
>CM060345.1:11791082-11793582 GCA_030674155.1 Stramonita haemastoma | reverse complement strand
GTCAGTGTTGTGTATGTGTGTGTCAGTGTGTGTGTGAGTGCGTGTGTGTGTGTGTTGTGTGTGCGTGTGTGTGTGTGTGTGCGTGTGTGTGTGTATGTGTGTGTGTGAACGTCTGTACGTGTGTGTGTGTGTGTGTGTGTGCGTGTGTGTGTGTGTGTGTGTGGTGTTTGTTGTGTGTGTGTGCGTGCGTGCGTGCGTGTGTGTGTGTGTGTGTGTGTGTGTGTGAGTGTGTGTGTCTGTGTGTCTGTGAGTGCGTGTGTGTGTGTTGTGTGTGCGTGTGTGTGTGTGCGTGTGTGTTGTGTGTGTGTGTGTGTGTGTGTGTGTGTGTGTGTGTGTGTGTGTGTGTGTGTGTGTGTGTGTGTGAACGTCTGTACGTGTGTGTGTGTGTGTGTGTGTGTGTGTGTGTGTGTGTGTGTGTGTGTGTGTGGTGTGGTGTGTGTGTGTGTGTTGTGTGTGTGTGTGTGTGTCAGTGTGTGATGTGTGTGTAGTTGTGTTGTTGTGTGAGTGTGTGTATGTGTGTGTGTGTGTGTTGTTGTGTGTGTGTGTGTGTGGTGTGTGTGTGTGTGTGTGTGTGTGTTGTGTGTGTGTGTGTGGTGATATGAGAGGCAAAGAAAAACTGATTGAGAGTGGATGACAAAAAAAAGTGAAAATAAAGCAAGGAGGTCCAGAAATAACCAGACACATAAATAGATATCTATCCAAATAGAATAAACAAGAAAATATAAATAAGTAACAAAGATTAATGAAAAAAATGAATCAACAAATGAAGAAATAAACAATGCATAAAACAATCACAGTCATAAATATGGCTACTTACTACTACTCTAATGAAGCCGGTTATATGGGTGCTGCATTATTTGAAAAATAACTGCATAAATAGAACAACATAAGGAACGACTCAGCAACTATACACCAACGCCAAAAGCCCTAACAAAAGTCTGGCTGAAACTCATTTGACTACAACGCCATGTTTCGTTTCCTTGTACAAAGATGGCAACTGCATATCCTGGAGAAAAAAAAAAATAAATCCGTGTTCTTGTCACGCTCTGATCAGTGTCCACAACTACTTCATCACTGTGAAAGATCTTTTACCAAACTTTTATTCCTCAATCTTAACACGTTTAAAATTGTTTATCAAACTTTTATTTCTCTTTATTCTAACACGTTTAAAATCGTTTACCAAAATTTTCTCATTATTCTAACACGTTTAAAATCGTTTACCAAACTTTTATTTCTCACTATCCTAACACGTTTAAAATCGTTTATCAAACTTTTATTTATCATGATTCTAACACGTTTAAGATCGTTTATCAAACTTTTATTTCTCATTATCTTAACACTTGAAAGATAGATTATCAAACTTTCATTTCTCATTATCTTAACACTTGAAAGATAGATTATCAAACTTTTATTTCTCATTATCCTAACACGTTTAAAATCGTTTACCAAACTTTTTATTTCTCACTATCCTAACACGTTTAAAATCGTTTACCAAACTTTTATTTCTCACTATCCTAACACGTTTAAAATCGTTTACCAAACTTTTATTTCTCACTATCCTAACACGTTTAAAATCGTTTACCAAACTTTTATTTCTCACTATCCTAACACGTTTAAAATCGTTTACCAAACTTTTATTTCTCACTATCCTAACACGTTTAAAATCGTTTATCAAACTTTTATTTCTCATTATCTTAACACTTGAAAGATCGATTACCAAACTTCTATTTCTCATTATCTGAACACTTGAAAGATAGATTATCAAACTTTTATTTCTCATTATCTTAACACTTGAAAGATCGATTATCAAACTTTTATTTCTCATTATCTTAACACTTGAAAGATCGATTATCAAACTTTTATTTCTCATTATCTTAACACTTGAAAGATCGATTATCAAACTTTTATTTCTCATTATCTTAACACTTGAAAGATCGATTATCAAACTTTTATTTCTCATTATCTTAACACTTGAAAGATCGATTATCAAACTTTTATTTCTCATTGTCTTAACACTTGAAAGATCGATTATCAAACTTTTATTTCTCATTATCTTAACACTTGAAAGATAGATTATCAAACTTTCATTTCTCATTATTCTAACACGTGAAAGATAGATTATCAAACTTTTATTTCTCATTATCTTAACACTTGAAATATAGATTATCAAACTTTTATTTCTCATTATTTTCACACGTTTATCCTATCCCAGCTTCTTCTTCCGCCC
The DNA here is from genome assembly GCA_030674155.1 of Stramonita haemastoma. NCBI lineage: Eukaryota > Metazoa > Mollusca > Gastropoda > Neogastropoda > Muricidae > Stramonita > Stramonita haemastoma. Next base: position 11,791,355 of record CM060345.1, on the reverse strand, counting down.
CTTACTTACAAAAAGAGACATTTTTACCTGTACCTTTTTTTTTCTCCTCCCATTTCTATGTGTTCATTCGCTTTTTTCTCTAGATGTTTTTCTCTTCTTTTCTTTGATATTTGTTCATGATGTCCAATGCTCTACATCTGGCAACCAAGTAATCAAGTTCTCCATGTTCAGTTAATTTAATCAAATAAAGTGTGACTAGATTCTACATGAACTGATATAAACCTGACCTTATTCAAATTTGTCTTACATTATTTTTTTCAAGTATCGTAAGGA
>CM060345.1:11768582-11786082 GCA_030674155.1 Stramonita haemastoma | reverse complement strand
ATACGATGGCAAAGCTCTTACCTCTAGGCTATCCCCTCTTCCCCTTTTTTATCCGTTTTGAATAGCAAGGGATGCAAAATATGCTTAACAAAATTGAAAATGAAATTAGCTGGTTCAATATTGTATAATTGTTAAGATCAAATGCAAACTGTTACAAACCAATATAAAAAAAAAACTTATTCAGCGAATAAAAAAAAAAACAAGGAAACTTATTTTTTTCCTTTAAAAATTCAGATGTGATAATTATAGTATATCATGTTATCTATGTATTTGTGTGTGTGTGTGTGTGTGTGTGTGTGTGTGTGTGTGTGTGTGTGTGTGTTTGTGTGTGTGTGTGTGTGTGTGTGTGTGTGTGTGTGTGTGTGTGTGTGTGTGTGTGTGTGTGTGTGCATTAGGGTACGTGTGTGTGTGTGTGTGTGTGTGTGTGTGTGTGTGTGTGTGTGTGTGTGTGTGTGTGTACGTGTGTGTGTGTGTGTGTGTGTGTGTGTGTGTGTGTGTGTGTGTGTGTGTGTGTGTGTGTGTGTGTGTGTACGTGTAAAACTCACTTCCACATGGATGTCTTCAATGACGTCCCAGTCGTCTGCATACATGTTTGTCATCGCCGCCCTCTCTCTCCCCGACAAATTCTGTTTTCAAAACAATGTACGCCACATAATTATACAATATACACACGTAGGATACTATTTATGTGTACATAACTATGGATTGGTGGTAATCAAAATAATCAAGCATTCAAAAACATTCAAGAACCTTTTTTTTTCTTGCTAAGCAAGCATAAAGACACGTGTCCATACACAGACACAGATAGAGACAAACGCACACACACACACGAGCGCGCACACACCCACACACATATACAGCCACACACACACTCACGCACGCACGCGCGTGCACACAAAGGAAAAACAATACTCTTGCACACATATACCCATCTAACCACCACTCACAAACGCATACACGTGCACACATACACACACATCACTAACCTACCCACCCATCACCAGCACACCACGCACACACACACACACACACACACTTACCCGATGCCTCCCAGGGGCGGAGGAGGAGGTGGAGGCGGTGGTGGGGGTGAGGGTGTGGGTGGGGGGAGGGGTGGGGGAGGTGAGGGCCTCCATCAATTTAGGCTTCATCACTGGCTTGATCTGAACAACAACAACAAAAAACGTATAAAAGTTTGTGTTGTTGCTGTTGTTGTTGTTGTTGTTGTTGTTGTTGTTCATTCATACACACCTTCAATCAATCATTCATTCATTTATTCATACATCCATTCATTCATTCATACACACATTCAATCATTCATTCATTCATTCATTCATCCATTTATTCATTCATTTATACACACCTTCAATCATCCATTCCTTCATACATTCATCCATACATACTCACCTTGGTGGAGAAAAGAGTTCGTTTGTGGTGATCGTCCATGAAGGCATCGGCACTGTCCCCTGACATCATGGACAAGGAGTCTGTGTCGTGTGCTCGGCTACCTCCGCTTGGCTAGAGACAGAACTCTGAACTCTGAACACTGAACAGGTTTGATGTACCCTGGCCTTTGGCCACAATATACACAGTGAGCAAGGCAAAAGGGCAAGCAGGGGAAACGAAATGCAAAAAGAGTAGTAGTAGTAGTAGTAGTAGTAGTAGTAGTAGTAGTAGTATAGTAGTAGTAGTGGTAGTAGTAGTAGTAGTAGTAGTAGTAGTAGTAGTAGTAGTAGTAGTAGTAGTAGTAGTAGTAGTAGTAGTAGTAGGCACCCATCAGTCTCGGAAGACTATGGAGTTGCGCTCTAGTCTTTAGAGCGCAAAGCCTGGGTAAGCAAGTATGGAGGGCAAGCTGTTATCCATGCAGCAGACCCCCCTCTCCACGGCACTGGAATGAGCCATTGGAAACGAATGGTTCCACCTACAGCCCCAGCCGCTCTGAGACTCCAACTCCCCGATTTTTCCTCTTTCGATCTTTCCGATGCAAAAAGAGACGGTCACAATATCCAGCTAAGCCAGCTTTCCTGGTTGCATCCCACCAAGTACATCACCCAAATAAACAAACAATAAGACGATAAAATCTTGAAAGCACAACTTGAAGTCAGTGAATATAAGATAATCAAAAGAACACCATATCAAGCAGCCATAACCACTTGTAATGGTGATGAGAGTACAAACAACAGTAAAATTACAAAAAGGCTTTTGTTTCGTCTGTTGAGAGAGAGAGAGAGAGAGAGAGAGAGAAGAGAGAGAGAGAGAGAGAGAGAGAGAGAGAGAGAGAGAGAGAGAGAGAGAGAGGAGAGAGAAGAGAAAGAGACAGACAGACAGACAGACAGACAGAAGAGAAGACAGACAGACAGACAGACAAACAGAGACAGACAGACAGACAGACAGACAGACAGACAGAAGAGACAGACAAACAGACAAACAGAGACAGACAGAGGGACAGACAGACAGACAGACAGACAGAGTTCAGAGACCTGTACAATTTCTGAAAGCATATAAGTAATTTGACATCCATCCATCCAGGATGCATCAACTTTAGTAGTGTGAAGCTATATCTAATTCATTATTAGTTTTGTTGTCTTCTGTGTACTCTTGTTTTTGCTCTTTCTCTCTATACCTGTTGTCTCTCCGAAGTCTGAAATCAGCGACATTCATGGTAGTAAAAAAAAATTAATAAAAAAAAAGTCGCAAATTCAAAGTCTCACCACTCGTGAACCTCGGAGCTCTAGCCGAGGAACGAAAACAAACCATCGTTTGCTTATTGATATGGGTATGATTTGATCCTCTGCAGCTCTTAAGAGTTCATGGGAATATGCAATACAATTATTGTGAATAATTATGACAAGAAAGGGAAAGGAGTGGGGTGGGGAGGGGGAGGGGAGGGTATTACAGGAGAAGTTTTGTTTTCTTAATTTGAGTTATTCCCCTTGTAGTGTAGTGTAGTGTAGTGTAGTGTAGTGTAGTGCAGTGCGGTGCGGTGCGGTGTGGTGCGGTGCGGTGCGGTGCAGTGTTGCAGTGCAGTGCAGTGCAGTGCAGTGCAGTGTAGTGTAGTATGCGCAGGGTACACCTACTCTTAGTGTACGTGTGCGCGCGCTCGCACACAGAAAATGGGGGGCAGATAGCCTAGTGGATGGGGGACGGATAGCCTAGTGGTCAGAACATTGCGCTGGCAATTTGAAGACCCGGGTTTGAGTCCGGTCGAGGAAATTTTCTTCCTGGAGTTAACATCAGTGCTGACTCCACTCTCCCCAAAAGTCCTTCGGATGAGACTTTAAACCGAGGCCCCGTGTGTGAACGCACGCAGAACATCTTGCGCACACGTTAAATCCTGTTCCGCTTTTCGTAAGAGTAGGCCATTGTGTGCCGGTGGGAACAGATGACAATATTTACAAAACTGCATACACACGGGGACCGGATGAAAAAAAGCACATGATTGCTTATTCTGTTATCCTCGATATAAAAGAATAAATAATAATAAAACACACACACACACACACACACACACACACACACACACACACACACACACACACACACACACACACACACACACACAGAAACACACACACACACACACACACACACACACACACACACACACACACACACACACACACACACAACACACACAGAGTATTCGTATCGTATTTTCTCCTCTACGCGAAAGACTGATTACCACTACGTCTTACAGAATACGACTTCATTCTACAATATTTTGTAATAATGTCAGATGCATTTGTGGTGAACAATTTTCTCTGGAGCACTGCTTATTTTATTGTCAGAAGCTCTGTGGTTTCTAACCAAAAACTTTTTGGACAAAAATGTTTCCGAAGAAAATAAACATGTAGTTCTGTTGGATGAAAATATTATTTTTGCTATTGGTAAGTCCCTTGTACATAGCCCAGTGTTTGGACTCTTTTAAAGTTTCGTTTAAATTGTATTCTCTTGTTGCCTGTTTCTGCCTTGTTTTAGTGGTTTAATACCAAACTGTTATACGACTCTCTCTTTCCGTAGCTATTTCTATTTTTTCTGCCATCAGTCCTTTTTCACATCTGATATCATCTATAGCGATAAAAGTAAAGGTACATGTGTCCCATAACCTATGTGGTCGTAGTGGAGCGAGGCATCAGAGACCTCAGCTTCTCTAGGGGCCAGCATATCGACGGCAGCGCCCATCTCCTCTCCCTCGCTGCTTTACCTTCCCTGACCCTAAAGAGGGCAGGTACCCATTTACAGCTGGGTGAACTGGGGGGAACTGTACTGAAGCCAAGGTGCGCAAACGGTCACCCATCCAAGAAGTAACCACTCTCAATACTGCTTAACCTTAGCTTGGGGAAAGCGAGTGCTCTGACCACTGAGCTATCCCGTCCCAGTGACAGTGACCAGACGTTAAACACAAGAACGAGGATACCAGTGATGAAATACTACACTGAATATCTGTTGAATGCTTTTATTTACTATGATCATAGTTTACGTTAAATGACAGAACCTTCATGGAAAAAAATTATAATAACCCTTGTAAACCATACTATCTATATTGCAACCTCTGTCGATATGTTTGTCTGTGTCTTCTGTCTATCTGTCTGTTTCCCCGTCTAGCTATCTCATCTTCCTTCTCGCTCTAACTTTAACATATTGTGTGAGTATGTGTGTGTATGTTTTTTTTTCTCTTCTTCTAATTTTCCTAATTTCTCTTATACTTTATTATATTTCATTATGTTTTGTGTGAATATTTTGCTTGCTTCTTTACATGTGTGTAAAAAAAAGACTGCATTTCATGATATACAACAATGTACATGATAAAACTGAAGAAAAATGGTTAAAAAAACTAAAAAAAATAAATACTCACTACAGGAGTGTGTGGCTGGTGGGTTTGCACCAGACGATCAAAGGTGCCCAGGTCACTGGCCTGAATCAGGGGTCGAATGTCCGACAGCAAGGTCATCTGTTGATCAGATCATGATAACTCTAAGGATAACATTGGCAACATCAATCAATCAATTGATCAATGGGCTACTTTCTTCTTCCATTTGGAATATTCAAGTTTTACTTTGACCACCACTTCCACCTCCCCTTCCCCCCTCTCCTCTTCCCTCCCTCACACACATACATCCCCCACCCACACCACATCCCACTCTTAATCCACCCCACACTCCCCTACTCTGCCAGCACCCACCCACCTCTTCCCACCCCCCGTCCACCCCTTTCTCTGGCTTGAGGGGAATCCAGCTTCCAGACATAGTTTTTTCAAACCTGTTTCATCTCATAACTGTCCCTGCCTTCAAAAACCGAAATCCCATCACCCTACCAAAGTGTAATATATATATATTTTTTTTAAAATTTATTTATTTATGTATTTTATTTATTCATTTATTTATTTATTTGTTTATTTATTTATGCATGTATGTATGTATGTATTTATTTACTTATTTATTTATTTATTCTTTTATATCGAGGATAATGGGATAAGCACTCATTTGTTTTTTTATCTAGTCCCCGTGTGTAAGCAGTTTTGTAAATATTGTCATCTGTTCCCACCGGCACACAATGGCCTACTCTTACGAAAAGCGGAACAGGATTGAACGTGTGCATAAGACGTTCTGCATGTATAGTCTGTGTGTGTGTGTGTGTGTGTGTGTGTGTGTGTGTGTGTGTGTGTGTGTGTGTGTGTGTGTGTGTTTACATTTGTGAAAACCATTAATTGTTATTGGTTTGCATTGACTGTGTAAAAATAGGTTGAATATAAAGCAATTTGATTGTCTTTGCAAGGTACAGCGCTATATCAATTCCACGTATAATTATTATGATCATGATCATGATCATGATCATGATCATGATCATCATCATCATTATCATTACTATTAATATTATTATTATTATTATTTATTATTATTATTATTATTATTATTATTGTTGTTGTTGTTGTTGTTGTTGTTGTTGTTGTTGTTGTTGTTATCACTATTATCATTATAAAAAATATGATGAATAGGAGCTGCACTTGTGACGACGCGCTCGGTCTCCCCAGAGAAAACAGCCCCAAAATTCCACGCAGAAAAAAAAATCTGCTGTGACATAATTATAAAGTGGAATGAAATAAAATTAGATTAATTTTTTTTAAGTAAAATAAAATAAAATATAGAATAAAATAAAACAAAACATAACAATATAAAATGTATAAAATATATAATTAAATCAAATTAAATTACATTAAATCAAATCAAACCAAACCAAATCAAACAAATCAAACAAAACCAAAACCTAAACCAAACCACACACCACACTAAACCAAAACCAAAACCAAAACCAAACCACACACCACACTAAACCAAAACCAAAACCAAACCACACACCACACTAAACCAAAACCAAAACCAAAACCAAACCACACACCACACTAAACCAAAACCAAAACCAAAACCAAACCACACACCACACTAAACCAAAACCAAAACCAAAACCAAACCACACACCACACTAAACCAAAACCAAAACCAAAACCAAACCACACACCACACTAAACCAAAACCAAAACCAAAACCAAACCACACACCACACTAAACCAAAACCAAAACCAAAACCAAACCACACACCACACTAAACCAAAACCAAAACCAAAACCAAACCACACACCACACTAAACCAAAACCAAAACCAAAACCAAACCACACACCACACTAAACCAAAACCAAAACCAAAACCAAACCACACACCACACCACACTAAACCAAAACCAAAACCAAAACCAAACCACACACCACACTAAACCAAAACCAAAACCAAACCACACCACACCACACACCACACCACACCACACAAAAACCAAAACCAAACCCAAACCAACACAACACACCTTAGCGCCAGTGTTGAAGAGCTCTCTCAGAGCGGCCACGAACCCCGGCACAGACACTTCCGCCCTGCTGTAGTGGGCCAGGTAATAGCGGAGTGTGGCCTGCTCCTCTCGGTTCAGCAGCTCCCGGGCCTGCTCCTCCACCACGTCGTACTGGGAGCGCGTGCTCATGGCGCTCAGCATCAGCTGAGACCCCGCTCCCCGGGAAAAGCCCACCTGAGGTACACGCAGGTAGGTAGTGATGATTAGAGGTAAGAGAGGGAGGTAGGTATTTTATTTTACTTTTATTGTCTGGCCATGTAATCTGCTGTGTATTGTATGTGCATGCAATTTTTTTCTCCTTATTTTTTTTTGTGCTCGTCAAATTTTTCACGTTCATAATTATGTAACCTATTTAAATTGATTTGGTTGTACAGCGCGGTGAGCCCATGTTTTGGGGGAATTCACGCTATAAAAGCCTCCATTTTATTATATATTATATTTATAGGTAGGGAGGGAGGGTGGGTGGGTGGGAGGTTTAGGTAGGCAGGTAAGAGAGGTAGGTAGGTAGGTAGGTAGGTAGGTGGGTGGGTGGGTAGGTGGATGGGTATGGAGGGAGGGAGGTGGATGGGTGGGTGGGTAGGGAGGGAAGGTGGGTGGGTGGGTGGGTAGGTAGGTAGGTAGGTAGGTAGGTAGGTAGGTAGGTAGGTAGGTAGGTAGGTAGGTAGGTAGGTAGGTAGGTAGGTAAGAATGAATGCACAATCTTTTTATTTTCAAGGGTAACAGAGTAAGCATCAGCTGAGACCCTGCTCCCCGGGAAAAGCCCACCTGAAGTATACAGGTAGTGGTGGTGATGACTTACAGGTGAGAGAGGTAGGTAAATGGATGGGTGGGTATGTGGGTAGGGAGGGAGGTGGGTGGGTGGGGAGGGAGGGAGGGTGGGAAGTGGGGAGGGAGGAGGGAGGGAGGGAGGAAGGGAGGTAGGTAGGTAGGTAGGTAGGTAGGTAGGTAGGTAGGTAGGTAGGTAGGGAGGGAGGGTGGGTGGGTGGGTGGGTAGGTAGGTAGGTAGGTAGTGTAGGTAGGTAGGTAGGTAGGTAGGTAGGAATGAATGAATGAATGAATGAATGAATGAATGAATGAATGAATGAATGAATGAATGAATGAATGAATGATCTTTATTTTTCAAGGGTAACAGAGTCTGCTCTGCATCAGCTGAGATCCTGCTCTCCGGGAAAAGCCCACCTGAGGTACAGGTGGTAATTACAGGTGAGAGAGGTAGGTAGGTATGGACGGAGGGAGGTGGGGAGGGAGGGAGGGAGTTGGGTGGGTGGGTGGGTGGGGATGGAGGGAGGTTTAGGTAGGTAGGTGGGTGGGTGGGTGGGTGGGTAGGGAGGGAGAGAGGTAGGGAGGTGGGTATAGGTTAGGTGGAGGTGTGGTGTGGGTAGGTAGGTAGGTAGGTGGGTAGGTAGGCAGGTAGGTAGGTAGGTAGGTAGGTAGGTAGGTAAGGTAGGTAGGTAGGCAGGTAGAGGTAGGTAGGTAGGTAGGTAGGTAGGTAGGTAGGTAGGCAGTAGGTAGGTAGGTAGGTAGGTGGGTGGGTAGGGGAGGGGAGGGGAGAGGAGGGAGGTGGGTAGGTGGGTAGGTAGGTAGGTGGTAGGTAGGTAGGTAGGTAGGTAGGTAGGGAGGGAGGGAAGGAGGGAGGTTGGGAGGGAGGGGGAGGTAGGAGGGAGGGAGAGGAGGGAGGGTGGGTGGTGGTAGGTAGGAAGGTAAGAAAGAATGAATAATCTTTATTTTCAAGGGTAACAGGTAAGCATCAGCGGGACCCCGCCCCCTGGGAAAAGCCCACCTGAGGTACAGGTGTTAGTGGTGATTACAGGTGAGAGAGGTAGGGTAGGGTGGGTGGGTAGGTAGGTAGGTTAGGTGGGTGGGTAGGGAGGGAGGGAGGGTAGGTAAGTGGGTTGGTGGGTGGGTAGGTAGGTAGGTAAGAATGAATGAATAATCTTTATTTTTCAAGGGTAACAAAGTAAGCATCAGCTGAGACCCTGCTACCCGGGAAAAGCCCACCTGAGGTATACAGGTAGTGGTTACAGGTGAGAGAGGCAGGTGTGTAGATAGGTGGGGAGGTGGGTGGGGAGGGAAGGAGGAGGGTGGGTGGGTGGGTAGGGAGGGAGGGTAGGGAGGGTAGGTAGGTAGGTAGGTAGGTAGGTAGGTAGGTAGGTATGGGTGGGTGGGTGGGTAGGTGGGTGGGTGGGTAGGTAGGTAGGTGGGTAGGTAGGTTGGGAGGGAGGTAGGTAGGTAAGAGAGGTAGGTAGGTAGGTAGGTAGGTAGGTAGGTAGGTGGGTGCGTAGGTAGATAGGTAGGTAGGTAGGTAGGTAGGTAGGTAGGTAGGTAGGTAGGTAGGTAGGTAGATAGGTAGGTAGGTAGGTAGGTAGGTAGGTAGGTAGGTAGGTAGGTAGGTAGGTAGGAGATGGGGAAATCGGTGTGGTTATGGGGGGGTAGGAGGAAAGGTGGGAGGGGTGGTGGTGGTGGTGGTAGTGTTTTAATATTTTTTGTAGCAATACAGACGATTTAAAAAAAAAAAATTTTGATAGTAGATAACATTTCTTGACAAAAGGTTACCTCTCTCTCTCTCTCTCTCTCTCTCTCTCTCTCTCTCTCTCTCTCTCTCTCTCCTCTCTCTCTCTCTCTCTCTCTCTCTCTCTCTCTCACACACACACACACACACACACACACACACCACACACACACACACACACACACACACACACACACACACACACACCTTTTCTTAACCCAAAACACTTTCAATCCATAGTTACTACTTTAAAAGAAATTCAGACTTTAAATTCTTCGGTACTTTGTATAATATATATATATATATATATATATATATATATATATATATATATATATATATATATATATATATAATATATATAGAGAGAGAGAGAGAGATAGAGATAGAGATATATATATATAGATATAGATATAGATATAGATAGATAGATAGATAGATAGATAGATAGATAGATAGATAGATAGATAGATAGATAGATAGATAGATAGATAGATATAGATATAGATATAGATATAGATATATATACATACATATGCACATATACATACATACATACATACATACAGACAGACAGACAGACAGACAGACAGACAGACAGACAGACAGACAGACAGACAGACAGACAGACAGACAGACAGACAGACATCTACATAATTCAAAAGCATATTGTTTGTACCACTTACATTCAACAGGTCTGGTTCGCTGTAACTTTTCCGTCCGGAAAACCTGCAGAAAAAAAAACTTTTAAGATCCATATATTTCTCTGAAGTCAGAGTATTGTTGCCTGTATGGTATGGCTCTTTAAAAAAAATCAAACATACAAACTTCTCATCCAGTGTGTACCTGTGGTCTCACAATGATTCCTAGGCGTAAGCTAAAGGTGTCCTATAACCTATATGGTCATAAGGAAGCACAGCATCAGAGACCCCAGCTTCTCTAGGAGCCAGCATATTGAGGGCAACACCCATCTCCTCTCCCTCACTGCATTACCTTCCCTTACCCATAAAGAGGGCAGGTACCCATTTACAGCTGGGTGAACTTGGGTACTGTGCTGAAGCCAAGGTGCGCAAACGGTCATCACGCTCGCTGCTGCTTAACCTTAGGTTGGAGAAAGCGAGTGCTCTGACCACTGAGCTATCCGTTCCTATGTGTAAGGAGAGAGATAAAGTGACTATTCTGGGTGACTCCTACGTTGGTAAGCCGAGAAAAGCCCAACAACAACAACTTACCGATCTGCAAAAACCAACCAACCTACCATCAACCTGCCAATCATACATCCAAACAGCCAATCAACCAATCAACCAGCCTCCAAACAAACCAACTGTACAAACCCCCTAACCAGCCAACATGAATACTAACTAGCCAAACAACTTACCAGCCAACCAACCAATCAACTCACCCACTAACCTCCGTGCTAACGATCTAACCAGTTTCCCAACCAACCAATCACCCAAGCAACTCAACCTAGTCAACCAACCCACCAACTTAACCCAACCCAACCCAAGCTAACCAACTCAACCCAACCTTACCCAAACCAACCCACCAACTCAATTCAACTCAACCCAAACCCACCAACTCAACCCAACTAATCAACCAACACAACCCAAATCAACTCAACTCAATCCAACCCACCAACTCTACCCAACCATACCCAACCCAAACCAACCAACAAAACACAACACAACCAACCAAATTACCAGCCAACCAGCCAGCCAACCAACTCATCCACTTATTTCCGTTCTTAACCATCTAACCAGTTTTCGAACCAACCAACCACCCAACCAATTAACACAACTCAACCCAACACAAACCAACCAAGCCACCAAAAACGAAAACGCCTCACTCCTCCAAACCGGCCATGTATACCCACCTCCCCTCTGCTCTCTGTCGTTGTCCAGGGCGGTGGCTGCTTGGTTGCTGACCCAGCGTGTCCTGTCGATGGTGGTCTTGGCGTAGGGCACCCTGCCCACGTCCTTGACCGTTAGAACCATGTGGCGACCCCGGGTCAGCAGTCTGACCGCCTCGCTGTGCCCCGCCCCCGCCATGCTCTGCCCGTTCACGTCCAGGATCTGATCCCCCACCTGACGACAGGGATTTTTTTTATGTGTATGTGTGTGTGGGGGGTGGGGTGGGGTGGTTGTGTGTGTGTTTGTGTGTGTGTATGTATGTGTGTGTATGTATATAGATGTATATATACATGTAGATAGATAGATAGATAGATAGATAGATAGATAGATAGATAGATAGATAGATAGATAGATAGATAGATAGATAGATAGATAGATAGATAGATAGATGTGTGTATATATATGGATAGATAGATAGATAGATAGATAGATAGATAGATAGATAGATAGACAGACAGACAGACAGACAGACAGACAGACAGACAGACAGACAGACAGACAGACAGACAGACAGACAGATTAGATAGATAGATAGATAGATAGATAGATAGATAGATAGATAGATAGATAGATAGATAGATAGATAGATAGATAGATAGATAGATAGATAGATAGACGGACGGACGGACGGACGGACGGACGGACGGACGGACAGACAGACAGACAGACAGACAGATAGATACATAGACCATTTTATGTCACAGCAGATTTCTCTGTGTGAAATTCGGACTGCTTTCCCTGGGGAGAGCGCGTCGCGTCGCCACAAGTGCAGTGTCACCTATTATTATTTTTCTTTTTCCTGTATGCAACTGTATTAATTTGTTTCCCTATCAGAATGGCTTTTATCTACATAATGTTGCCAAGGACAACCCTCTTGTTGCCGTGGGTTCTTTTAAGTGCGCTAAATAATGATGTGTAACACACGGGACTTCGGTTTATCGTCTCATCCAAAGGACTAGCACCTAGACCACCACTGATGGTTTAATGGATGGGGGAAAAGTTTTGGTCCCAATTGGGATTCAAACCCCCGCACACTTCCGACTCGGACTTTTTGCTTTCTAGGTAGGCACGTTACCTCTAGACCACCACTTGAGTGGAAAATGAAAAGAGCAATGTTGTCAATGAGTAAAACGTATATTGTGCTCTAGATGAGTTTATCGGCAAAGGACCCCATTCAGAAAAACTAAGATTCCAGGTTCGATAAAAGCTAGATTCCCCTGTGGGGATGCCAGAGACTTGTCAGTACACACACACACACACACACACACACACACACACACACACACACACACACACACACACACACACATACACACACACACATCACAACACACACATACACACACACACATACACACACACATACACACACACATACACACACACATACACACACACATACAAACACACATACACACACACATACACAAACACACACATACACACACACATACACACACATACACACATACACACACATACACACACATACACACACATACACACACACATACACACACACACATACACACACACAAACACACACACAATACACACACACATACACACATACACACACATACACAAACACACACATACACACACATACACACACATACACACACATACACACACATACACACACACACACTACACACAACCACACATACACACACACTACACACACACACATACACACACACATCACAGCACACACACACACACACACAAACACACACACACACATTACACAGACACACACAAAGACACACAGACACACACACACACACACACACACACATACACACTACACATACACACACATACACACACATACACACACACATACACACACATACCCACATACACACACATACACACACATACACACACGCACTACACACACACATACACACACACATCACAGCACACACACACACACACACACACACACACACACACACACACACACATACACGCACACACACACACACAAACACACACATTACACAGACACACACACAGACACACAGACACAAACACACACATACCCCCACCACCACCCCCCCCCCCCCCACACACACACACACACACACACACACACACACACCACACACACACACACACACACACACACACACACACACCACACACACGCACATTACACACACATTACACACACATTACACACAACACACACAACCCCCCCCCCCCCCCCCACACACACACACACACACACCACCCTCCCCCACACACACATACACACTACACACTACCATTCCCAAAAGCACCCACCTTCAGTCCAGCGTTTTCGGCCACAGAATGAGCGTCCACCCCAGAGATGTAGATCCCCAGACCATAGTCCACCCCTCCCCGCACTGTCAGACCCAGGGTGTGACCCCTGTCCACTACCACGTTCACCTGCACACAGAGAATTGAACTGAATCGAATTGAATTGAATTGAATTGAATCAAATCAAGCTGATTGTGCACAGCTCTCTGTCTGTCTGTCTGTCTGTCTGTCTGTCTGTCTGTCTGTCTGTCTGTCTGTCTGTCTCTCTCTCTCTCTCTCTCTCTCTCTCTCTCTCTCTGTCTCTGTCTCTCTCTGTCTCTCTCTGTCTGTCTCTCTCTGTCTCTGTCTCTGTCTCTGTCTCTGTCTCTCTCTCTCTCTCTCTCTCTCTCTCCCCTCTCTGTCTCTCTCTCTCTCTCTCTCTCTCTCTCTCTCTCTCTCTCTCTCTCACACACACACACACACACACACACACACACACACACACACACACACTCACGCACACACACACACACATACACACACACACGTGCACACACACACACACACACACACACACACACACACGCTATCGCGCATACACCCTCGCGCGCACACACGCACACATGCAAGCACACACAGACACAGACACACAGAGAGGGAAAGGAAGAAGACTCAAGACTCACTCAGTGACACTCCACCACGAAATGAGTCGCACTGCATATTACCCACTTTTTCTGGGAGTAGTCATTGTAGGCAGGTGGGGGTCAGGTTGTCGATTTTTTAAAAAGATTTTTTATTGATTATGAAACAAAACTATAGCTATTCTTCTACAAATATGTGCATATATATATATAGGAAGACTATGGAGTAGCACTCTAGTCTTTCAGAGCGCAAAGCCTGGGTAAATAAGTATGGAGGGCAAGCTGTTACCCATGCAGCAGACCCACCCCCCTCTCCACGCCACTGGAATGATCCATTGGAAAGACAATGACCGATACGAATGGTTCCAGTGCCGTAGCAGGAGCCGCCAGAACGTTGCCATATACAGCCCCGAACCGCCATGGGGACTCCAACTCGCCGATTTTTTTCTCACAGATGGTGTCTAAACACGACACCTGTGTGCATGCTGGGAGTTTTTTTTTATGATTTTGTCATCCGCTCCTACCGGCACACAATGGCCTGCTCTTCCGAAAGGCAGAAAGGGGTTTTAACGTGTGCGCAAGATGTTCTGCGTGCGTTCGCACACGGGGCCTCGGTTTATAGTTTCATTCGAATGACTTTTGACATTCAGTTCGATTTTTTTCGTCAAACTGGGAAGAAAGGGCGAGGCTGGGAATCGAACCTAGAACCTCACGGTTTATATATATATATATATATATATATATATATATATATATATATATATATATATATATATATATATATATATATATATATATATATATATATATATATATGAGAAAGCTATTTTAGTCATGAAACCAAGATTCAAGATTCAAAATTCATGATTTAATTATGACCACCCCTTTTGGGGTATGGAGGATTACAAATTTAGCAGGAGAATAAACCTAACAGCAATCCAACCAAAAATAATATGATCAATATTAACAGGAGCTGAAAACAAAGAGTTCATCGCAAAATGATAAACAAACAGTACGCACGCACACACACACAGACACACAGACACACACATACACACAACACATAACACACAATACGCACACATCAACACACACACACACACACACACACACACACACACACACACACACACACACACACACACACACACACCGACACCGACACCGACACCCACCCACACCCACACCCACACAAACACACACACACACATCACAAACACACACACACACACACACACACACACACACACACACACACACACACACACACACACACACACACACACACACACACGCACACACACACACACAACACACAACACACAACACACACAAACACACACAACACACACACTCACAAACACATACACACACACATACACACACACACGTGTACACACACAGGTGTACACATACACACACACACACACACACACACACACACACACACACACACCACACACACACACACACACACACACGCACGCACGCACGCACACGCACACTCGATGCCCCAGAATCGAACAGCAAAACACAAGTTAGCTATGAGCATGCAACACCTTCCAGTCTTGTGGCTGGTGCTAATACTGGCAGCACATGTGTGTGTAAATGTGTGTGTGTGTGTGTGTGTGTGTGTGTGTGTGTGTGTGTGTGTGTGTGTGTGTGTGTGTGTGTGCATGTGTGTGTGCGTGCGTTTAGGTGTGTGCGTGCGTGTGTGCGTGCGTGCATGCATGTGCGCGGGCATGTGTGTGTGTGTGTGTTTTCTTATTTAAAGTTATTTTGGCTTTTTTAAACAAATATGAATTGTAGCTTCTTTGTGTAGTTTCTTCGAGATTATGTTTCTTAGTCAACTTAATGCCTGTCAGTGTTGTAATTGCCCTTCATAAGGTAATGGTAAACGTGTCCCATAACCTATGTGGTCGTAGGAGAGCGAGGTATCAGAGGCCTCAGCTTCTCTAGGGGCCAGCATATTGCGAGCGGCGCCCATCTCCTCTCCCTTGCTGCTTTACCTTCCCTGACCCTAAAGAGGGCAGGTACCCATTGACAGCAGGGTGAACTGGGGGACTATACTGAAGCCAAAGCTCACAAACGGTCACCCACCCCGTTGGTACCCACGCTCAATGCTGCTTACCCTTGGCTGTGGGAAAGCGAGTGCTCTGACCACTGAGCCATCCCGACCCCTGATTTAGAAAAATGATATACTCGAAAATATAAACGCATTAAAGATGATGGCGTACTATGTAAACATGTTCTTTTCCAGGGACAATAGTCTGCATTGTACACATGAAATTTGTTGCCGATGAGAACAATGCAAAAGTAATGTAGCGTATTTTGTGCAACAGAGTACAGTAGAGCAGAGAACTACAAAAACGAAATGAGAACAGAATTGAATAGAACAGAACTTTGTTTTTTTACAAAGTATCCATGACAACTGGATGGGTGATCGTTTGTGTGCCTTGGCCTCAGTACAGTCCCCCAGTTCACCCAGCTGTAAATAGGTACCTGCCCTCTTTAGGGTCAGGGGAGATAAAGCAGCAAGGGAGAGGAGATGGGCGCCGCCCTCAATATGCTGGCCCCCTAGAGAAGCTGAAGTCTCTGATGCCTCGCTACCTTACGACCACATAGGTTGTGGGACACCTTTACCTTTACCTTTTTACCATGACACTGTATAACTTTACAACGAGATGCAACATTACACAACGAATGCAAAGGACTCTTTTGCAAACCAAACACATCACAGAACACCACATCGCTATATCACACCATACCACACCACATCGCTATATCACACCACATCTCACATCACCTCCCAACATTAAACACAGAAGGAAAAAGCAGAAGCTAACATCCAAGGGGACAGCTGTATGCTCCGCACACAAGTGTCTCTCGGTTTCCTTGTCATTCATAATTAAAATCCAATTATGCGTCTACGGGCTATGTGAGTGCTGTGACAAGCCCTACCTGTGTGTGTGCTCTGTGTGCCGATCATCGATCTGTATGACCCCAAAATCCATTTGTTCTTTGCATCGGTTTGGGCTGAGGCGATGTTCTTTTTATTTTGGGCTAACTGTGGTTTAAACCATCCCTTTTCCCTCAGATAGTTCAAGTTAAAGTCTGTCCCGAGCCTAAGGCTCATCAGGCCGGTGCTTATCCCGGTTTCTGTGGCGTCAAGCGACAGAGAGTCATAGACTCCCCCCTGGATAGGACGCCAGTCTATCGCAGGGTTAACCCCCAACACAAGGTTGGCACCCCTTTTACACCTGGGTGGGGTGAGAAA
>CM060345.1:11693582-11751082 GCA_030674155.1 Stramonita haemastoma | reverse complement strand
AGCAGCAGTAGTAGTAGTAGTAGTAGTAGTAGTAGTAGTAAGAGCAGCAGCAGCAGCAGCAGCAGCAGTAGTAGTAGTAGTAGTAGTAGTAGTAGTAGTAGTAGCAGCAGCAGCAGCAGCAGCAGCAGCAGCAGCAGCAGCAGTAGTAGCAGTAGTAGTAGTAGCAGCAGTAGTAGCAGCAGTAGCAGCAGTAGCCTAGTGTGAAAACAAAAGACAAACACAGCAGCAAACACCTGTGCAACCTTAGTTTCGGTAAACCTGTAGGCCTAGGCCTGAGTCAGCTACTGGGGCGTCAGATGGAGATCAGCGGGAGATGAACGCGCAATAATATTGATAATGAAACCATCAATAAAACAGGCCTGGCTGTGTCCCTGCCAACACATAGGGTGTGTATTACCGGCTGCTCAAGTTGTTGTGTTGGTTCTACAGCTCAGCATGACATAATGTGTAATAAAGTGCAACAGATCTTACCGCTGAGCAACAACACTCGGATCTAAGCTACAGACATGGGTAGGCCTATGTAGACAGATTTATCAGTCTGGGAGGCGTGGGTATGTAGATAGATTTATCAGTCTGGGAGGCGTGGGTATGTAGATAGATCTATCAGTCTGAGAGGCGTGGGTATGTAGATAGATCTATCAGTCTGAGAGGCGTGGGTATGTAGATAGATCTGTCAGTCTGAGAGGCATGGGTATGTAGATAGATCTATCAGTCTGAGAGACATGGGTATGTAGATAGATCTATCAGTCTGAGAGACATGGGTATGTAGATAGATCTATCAGTCTGAGAGACATGGGTATGTAGATTGTCATGCTCCTTAAGGGAGTGTGAAGAAAACCCCACCCATACCCACTCTATCTAACTTCCCGACAACAACAAACGCAGAACACAGAGGAGAAATTTCCAATCTTTACTATCCAATTTTTGATGATAATGAAAAAACAACAATCAAAAAAATAACAAGGCAAAACCAACGCACCAAAATACACTTCCTCACGCTCTCAAAATCTTATATAGTAAACAACAACAAAAATAATAACAATGCAAAAATCACACGCAAAAAATGTACAAGTTTTCACACCCACATACAACCGCACCCTAATCTAAATATTATATATTAGCTCTAATTTAAGGCCCTGTATTTCTTACTCTTTTCCTTTTTCTCTAAAAACAGTCTTTGAAGTCCAAAGATGAATTAAAAAAAAAGAAACACGCAAAGAACCACACACCAAAGGAATCACTTTCCTGACAATACGATGAAGAAGACGAAGCAGACGAAGAAGACGTGCTGAAGACAAGGTACAAGGAAGGACTTGATGACTGGAGGTCGACAGGAACTGGTGACGAACAGGAACTGGTGGTAACGGAAACCTGTCAAAGGCGATACTTAATAATCCTCCACATACACTGGTAACTAAAGTTATTTCTTGATTCTTTTTAGTTTGGCAAAATACCTGTCTCTCCACATTCAAGGATTCCACCTGGTACTCGGGAAAAATATATATATCTATGTACCTTAATCTAATCCACATTCAACACCTCATAATAGCTATTAACATCCAAATAGGTTTAATTCAAAAACATTCGAAAGACTCTGTCATGAAGCATATTTATAACAAAACAATATCAATCCATACTTACCATCAAACACACTCAATTGCACTATCTCGCACATAACTCAAAAATTTCCATATCAATTCCAACGTAAAACAATGCTGAGTATTACAAAACACAATGAAAACCCTTTCCCCACGAACCATTGATGTTTAAAAAACAAAAACCAAACAACAACACATAACTAAGGATAAATACCCCTACGTTCGCTATACACCAATACTAGTGTTACTTCACGAAAGATAAATATAATTCATAACAAAACGCTCACGATGTGCTTATATTTCTTCAGTCCAGATGTTTAATTAACAACAAGAACCAATGCCCATTATCAGAGCCAAAACAACAACACACCGAAACCACGCGGAACCAGACATAACTACGACAAGTACAAACTCTCACTTGTCACTGGAACTAATATGGCGCACTCCTGCACCCCAACCGACGTGACTAGACGAACAAGTGACAAACAGTGACGAAGAACGAAGAACAAAGGCAGGAACTGGAGAGCGAAACCTCCTACGAGGCGTAGGCTCTCCCCTGCCTCTCGAACGGAGCCAAAACTAGATCTACGTGGCGCCCAACAGCTAAAAAACTGGCACGGCGACCACGTCCTCCTGCTCAGCCTAAGCCTGCAGCCGCTCCGCTAATCTGACCGTTAGATCTACTCTCGCTGCGGAAATTCTCGAGAGATCTCGCCTAAGCCTAGATCTATACGAAGAGAAAGGAAATGAACGTAGACAGCTATACACACAGAAGTAAGTGCAAAATAAAATGCACGCACTGGACAACTAGCCACTATACACGTAAAACAATCTATTAAAAATATGCGAACCGTGACAATACCCCCCCTTAAATTCAAACCACCCGGTTTGAACTGTAACCAAGACACGGTGCGCATAAGAAACATCGCACCACCATGTACAACACCAACAATCTGGTGGCAAGTGCCACAGCAACAAAGTTTTAACACTGGTGACAAGTGACTTGTTGTCAACCAGACCCAATGAATCTCAATTCCAGTGACAGGTTCCTCAACCTACTTCTGGCCTCCAAGTTAAACAAAGTCCCTACGAGAATAAACCATTCACAATACCAACCTACCAAAATAAATGGGTTCAACTATCTCAAGAAAAACAATAGTAATAATTTAGTAACACAGATATATCCACACTTGCACACAAGGGAGCCACTTAAAAATTTGGTTCACTTACAAAAATACTTAAATTCCCAAACAAAAACAACGTCTAAGTACACTTTTCTAAAACATCTATGTCACCACCGCATTCTACCACTACCCTGGGAAAATGGCCAAGGACATCTGCCCCAACACTTCCTCCACCAGGAATGGCTTGCGTTGCGTCTTTGAACGGTCGCACTTGCAGTGCCCTTCCTGTCAGTTCTCCCTTGATGGACTCGCCGCTTCTGGGAGGGTGGAGAATTGCGAGATTCCTTTGAATGATGGAATCTTTCCCCAGAGGGAACCCCAATGACCCTTCCCTTCATCTTCTGGCACATTTCACAAGATCGCACAAATTTTCTTATATCAGCGCACATCCCCGGCCAATAAAAATGGTGAAAAATTCTTTCACGCGTCTGGCTGACCCCTAGATGACCCAACATAGGAGCATCATGCCCAAGCTGCAGTACTGAAGAGCGGAGGTCCTTCGGTACACAGATCTGGGTGGAAGAGCCACAGTGATTTTTGAAGGCTCGAACCAATACCCCTTGCTCGTACCGGTACTCTACCTCGCCAGACCCTGTACTTTGAGTTATGCCTTTTCCGGCCAACTCCCTTGCCTTCTGCAAGCTGGGATCCTGGCTTTGTTTGCTTGCCAACACCTCATGAGTCACTTGTAATTCTAAGCCTGGGACAGCCAAAGGCGAATGAGGTTTGGATTTCTGAGTAGCCTGGGCCCTAGTTTCTACTGCTCCAACAATCTGGGGATTTGCGTATACAGGTACTCTTGTGATTGTGCCATCAACTCCCCATGCTGAATTGCCAATGAGGACATCCATGACCGGTGCCTCCATTACGGCTACATCAAATTGGCCACAGATGAATGGGGACTGGAAGTCGACCCTGGCAATGGGTAGTACAGACGAGCATTTGGACTCAGCCAGCACAACCCGTATAGTAGCTCCGGTGAATGAGTGAGGGGAGACCAAATGACGAGCAATCACAATCATGTGAGCTCCAGTGTCTCGCAGTCCTTGCACAACCTGACCATTCACCTTTGCCTCGCAACGGGGAGTGTATGTTTTGGCTGCGCATGGAATGCACAAGGTAGGGGGAAGCCTCGAAGGTTGTTCCTCAGAATACTCTGGCCTAATCACTGCAGAGACTACTTTCAAGTGCCTGCACTCCTTAGCGACATGGCCCGTCTTCCCACATCCGTAACAAAAAAGTGGCTGACGGCCCTCACCTCTGCTTGATCGCACTTTGGAATGACCCTCTCGGGTAGAACTACCTGCAGCCCCAGAAGTTGGCTGTGACTTAGTCTGGCCTGGCCTCAACTCGGAACTATCCTGAGTAGGTACCCTCTCGCTAATCACTGAATCGAACTGACCCTGCTCAATTCTCCTGTCTGAACCTCTTGAGGCCTTGAGCTCTGCCTCAGCTAACCTGCCTGCTCTTTTTGCGTTGCCAACTTTCGTTGCAATCCGAGCAACATCTTCAGCTCTACGAGGTTCCTCCTTCTGGACCTCAACAACTAGCTCAGGTGTCAGAGTTGATATGAGCTGTTCTTGCAGGAATAGGTCTTTAATGTCATGGACATTGTCTTCATCTCGGCTACTCGCCAGACACCAGCGAGAGAGACATGTCTTCAAACGGGAAAGAAATTGTTCGAATGTCTCTTCACTAGTCTTGCGCATGGATCGGAACTTTTTCCGATACGTATCCGCATCTAGGCGAAACACCCGCAAGAGAGTAGCCTTCAGGACATCGTACATCTGCACATCTTGGGGAGAGAGACTCAGACACACATCTCTAGCTCGACCCTGCAGTAATGTAAGCAGATGGGCTGCCCAAGTGTCCTGCTTCCACTTATTCAGTCCTGCAATTTTTTCGAAATGGGTCAGAAATGAATCAAGGTCATCTTTCCCATCGAAAGGTTGGATATTAAATTGCTGGGCGTTGCGGACTGAAATTTCTTCTTGTTTAAGCTCCAGCTTCCTTTCGAATCTTTGTCTTTCCTCCTCTTTGTCTGCCTCTCTGTAACTCCTCTCTTCCTCTCTTATGCGCCTCGACTCCTCCCTATCCTCAATCCACCTGCGTCTAGCTTCCTCTCTTTCTTCTAGACGCCTGGCTTCCTTCCTCTCCTCTAACCGCCTAGCCTCTTCTTTGTCTACCGAGTCCACAATGAACCGAGCGAGTACTTCCCCCGACAAGCCTAACTCCGAACCCAACCTGCGGAACTTGGCATAAGGATCTTCAGAAAAAAAAAACTCACCTTTGGCCTCACTCGCAGGGGAGTCAGAGAAATCACCCTCCAGTTGCTCCTTTACCCAACCTGACAGCCTTTCTTTCTCAAAAGCTCCAGGAGAAGGAGACACCTCGTCCCTTTTCGAGCCTCGGGTCTTTGGCCCTGGAGTGGCTGGCATACTGGTATTTCTGCGGGTCGACATTTTTTAGAACTTGGGGGGGAAGACAATCACAATCACTCAGTTGGGATTAGCTGGCTTATAACTTGCTAGGCTAAAAATCATAGAAGGAAGTAGTAACCAAAAAAGGTTTTACATCACAGGGTTTAAATCTCAAAGGCGCTGATTTTTAAAAGATTAACCACTGTGACTGACTACACCCCATCAAAAAAAACAAAACAACTAAATAAGTAAACCAATGACTTTGGGTTTAGAACAAACCAAGACGCACGAGACAAAACACCCACCCCACAACCAACCTAACTATCCTAACACTCATACCCCGCATCTCCACCATTTGTCACGCTCCTTAAGGGAGTGTGAAGAAAACCCCACCCATACCCACTCTATCTAACTTCCCGACAACAACAAACGCAGAACACAGAGGAGAAATTTCCAATCTTTACTATCCAATTTTTGATGATAATGAAAAAACAACAATCAAAAAAATAACAAGGCAAAACCAACGCACCAAAATACACTTCCTCACGCTCTCAAAATCTTATATAGTAAACAACAACAAAAATAATAACAATGCAAAAATCACACGCAAAAAATGTACAAGTTTTCACACCCACATACAACCGCACCCTAATCTAAATATTATATATTAGCTCTAATTTAAGGTCCTGTATTTCTTACTCTTTTCCTTTTTCTCTAAAAACAGTCTTTGAAGTCCAAAGATGAATTAAAAAAAAGAAACACGCAAAGAACCACACACCAAAGGAATCACTTTCCTGACAATACGATGAAGAAGACGAAGCAGACGAAGAAGACGTGCTGAAGACAAGGTACAAGGAAGGACTTGATGACTGGAGGTCGACAGGAACTGGTGACGAACAGGAACTGGTGGTAACGGAAACCTGTCAAAGGCGATCCTCCACATACACTGGTAACTAAAGTTATTTCTTGATTCTTTTTAGTTTGGCAAAATACCTGTCTCTCCACATTCAAGGATTCCACCTGGTACTCGGGAAAAATATATATTATATCTATGTACCTTAATCTAATCCACATTCAACACCTCATAATAGCTATTAACATCCAAATAGGTTTAATTCAAAAACATTCGAAAGACTCTGTCATGAAGCATATTTATAACAAAACAATATCAATCCATACTTACCATCAAACACACTCAATTGCACTATCTCGCACATAACTCAAAAATTTCCATATCAATTCCAACGTAAAACAATGCTGAGTATTACAAAACACAATGAAAACCCTTTCCCCACGAACCATTGATGTTTAAAAAACAAAAAACAAACAACAACACATAACTAAGGATAAATACCCCTACGTTCGCTATACACCAATACTAGTGTTACTTCACGAAAGATAAATATAATTCATAACAAAACGCTCACGATGTGCTTATATTTCTTCAGTCCAGATGTTTAATTAACAACAAGAACCAATGCCCATTATCAGAGCCAAAACAACAACACACCGAAACCACGCTGAACCAGACATAACTACGACAAGTACAAACTCTCACCTGTCACTGGAACTAATATGGCGCACTCCTGCACCCCAACCGACGTGACTAGACGAACAAGTGACAAACAGTGACGAAGAACGAAGAACAAAGGCAGGAACTGGAGAGCGAAACCTCCTACGAGGCGTAGGCTCTCCCCTGCCTCTCGAACGGAGCCAAAACTAGATCTACGTGGCGCCCAACAGCTAAAAAACTGGCACGGCGACCACGTCCTCCTGCTCAGCCTAAGCCTGCAGCCGCTCCGCTAATCTGACCGTTAGATCTACTCTCGCTGCGGAAATTC
Source organism: Stramonita haemastoma (assembly GCA_030674155.1). NCBI lineage: Eukaryota > Metazoa > Mollusca > Gastropoda > Neogastropoda > Muricidae > Stramonita > Stramonita haemastoma. Next base: position 11,744,039 of record CM060345.1, on the reverse strand, counting down.
TCGAGAGATCCCGCCTAAGCCTAGATCTATACGAAGAGAAAAGGAAATGAAGTAGACAGCTATACACACAGAAGTAAGTGCAAAATAAAATGCACGCACTGGACAACTAGCCACTATACACGTAAAACAATCTATTAAAAATATGCGAACCGTGACATAGATAGATCTATCAGTCTGAGAGACATGGGTATGTAGATAGATCTGTCAGTCTGAGAGGCATGGGTATGTAGATAGATCTATCAGTCTGAGAGACATGGGTATGTAGATAGATCTGTCAGTCTGAGAGAACAGGCAATCGATCTGTACAGTCCAACACCGTGTCAGTTTTGTGTTATTCTATTCAATCCCAGGCCATGCATTAAAACAGATAGGGGGAGAGGGTACTGATGGCTAGTTTTATTATTTACAAGTATTTTTTGGTCGTTATTCCTTGGCTAGATCTACAAGCCAAGGTGCACCAAAGTTGTATGTGATCATACCATGGGTACCTGCCATTCCAACTTCAGCTTTTAACAGAAAAATTGTCATCTGTTCCTAAAGGTAGAACAGGGAGGCTTTTTTTTATAGTTTTTTTTTTTTTTGTTAATTGTGCGCAAGATGTTTTGTGCGTTCACACACACAGGATGTTGGTTTTTTTAGTCTCACCTAAAGGACTCAGAGGAGTGGAGTCAGTGCTGATGTGAACTCTAGGAGAACTCCAGAGAATGGGTTGCGGAATCGGTTGTGGTTTGGATCCAGGCCCTTCAAATCAACGGGGGAGGGCTAATTATTCAGCTGCATCCATTCGGGATTTCCCCCTGGAGTTCGCATCAGTGCTGACTCCACGGGATAGCCTAGTGGTCAGAACATTGCGCTGGCAATTTGACGACCTGGGTTCGATTCCCGGTCGAGGGGATTTTTCCTCTGGAGTTAACATCAGCGCTGACTCCACTCCCCCCAAAAGTCCTTCGGATGAGACTGTAAACCGAGGCCCCGTGTGCGAACGCACGCAGAACATCTTGCACACACGTTAAATCCTGTTCCGCTTTTCGTAAGAGTAGACCACTATGTGCTGGTGGGAACAGATGACAGGATTTACAAAACTGCACACACACAGGGACTGGATGTAAAAAAAAAGTACATGAGTGCTTATTTCATTATCCTCGATATAAAAGAATAAACAAATAAACATCTAACAACCAGCTTTATTCTGAATGTTGCTGACAGGTATGTCACACGCTATAAAACAAGTCCACGGGGAAAATATTTCATGGGCAAAGATAAAGTTTTGATACAGGTATTACAACAGAATCAATGGATTCAGCTTATCATATTTCCTATGCAAGTGGAGAAAAAAATGCTTTCTGTTACTAGTAATTCATTGATGAAGTGCTTAACAAGCTTTGTAAACCTTGCTAAAATGGAAAACCTCTCATACACTTGATGCAACTCAAAAAAGTTGAAAATCAATATAATTATATACGACAATTTTTTTTTTTTTAATATCAAGTTTCAATATATTTTATTTGACTTGACCTGCTGGTACCTGTTTCTTAGACTTTAAAGAAATTAAGTTTTGGATCACAACTAACTTTTGTTTTGCAGGTTTGATACCTCATTAGGCACTGAAAAAATCTTAGCAGACTTGCTCAAGTTCCCAATGACCCCTCCCTGTACATAGCTGAAATTCGATGATAACTTTGTAGTTGGCAACATGCCATATCTCACACTTTGTCATGACATACAAATACTTATGCCGAAAGCTATGTCTTTTATTGATCATGTGAGCAAAGTGCCAAGTAGAAGTCTTCAATTTTACGTCCTTCCACATAAAGTGATACCGGACGGGGGGGGGGGGGGGGGGGGGGGGGGGGGGGGGGGGCGGAGCATAATAAAAATAAAAATAAAAAAAATAAATAGATGAATGAATAGAATCAAAGATGGGAAATATATGCAAATATAACAATAATAAAAAAACAACAACAGAAAAACAAACACAAAATAAACATATAGAATAATAATACTAATAAATATCAAAATGTTGATAAATTAAAGAGAGAAAGGGAGAGAAAGACAAGGATAATGATGGGGGATATATGCATTAAAGTATATACTTAAATTTTTATTTTTTATTTTAAAAAGGAAATCTGGTGTGTGTGTGTGTGTGTGTGTGTGTGTGTGTGTGTGTGTGTGTGTGTGTGTGTGTGTGTGTGTGTGTGTGTGTGTGTGTGTGTGTGTATTTTGTGCAAGTTTGTAATTGTGGTTGAAGTTATTCTCATTACATAAAGCGAAACTGTATGCTAAACATTAAATTAATAGGGAAGAGTAAAATTCAAAATAGAACAATGATGTAACTATAACTTGTATAAGTGCCCTATGGGACCTAACAATAAACCCTTAGCAATAGCAAACACTAACTTGACATCATCCAGAAATTGTTCAAGGGAAGTTTCGGTAAAACTAGGTAAATAAGGCTTTAAAGTCTTGCATTCAAGAACAATATGGGTATTTGAAATATTATTGTTTCCACATAAGCATTTAACATCCTTACTAAATTTTGTGACAAAAGCGTTTAATCAGATTCTAAAAAATAACGCCTGAAGCTGGCCAAGGCCAGTATCAAAATGCTACATTATGTGTGGATTATGCAGTTGTTGCAGCTATCATCATTATCATAATTATTATCCCCAGTATTATTACTTTCCATTGGCCAAATAATGCCATGTAAAAAAAAAAAAAAAGTTCATTTTTGCATTTATAAACTAGAGACCTTCCTTCAGTGGTGTTAAGTTTTCTAGTTTTTTTTTTCTTTTTAATTCTTCAGTTGATCTGTTTTGTTTTGGGGGGTTGATTTTTTTAACGTCTCTTTAAAAAATCAATTTTTTCAAAAACAATTTTGTATGGTGGGTGAGAAGGGGGGGGGGGGGGGGGGGGAGGCGTGGTCCTTACCTGACGTACAAACCTGACTTGGGCGAAATATAATATGAAGGGAGACTACTAGCCTACCACCTAAACAGATCAATGAGTTGCAACCCTTCGATAACCAACGTTTTGTTTCATTGGTTCATTTTTCGCAAGCAATCCAATCGCATTGTGGCTTACAACAAACGGTAGCCAATACGTCATTACGCTGACATGGTGGCGAACGAGTGGAACACCAAAATGAAAACAGGCCTTCTGCTAATTTTGTTGGTTGTGTCTGTCTCTGGTCGGATCCACAAATTGAAACTAGAGGTTTGTGAATAAAACCTTGCAGAACTGATGTGTTTACACTGAAGATGTTATTAGATCATTTAGGAAGGTTGAAAGTAAGTCACTAACTGGTATGCCTAGGCTAGTGCCAGTACTAGTGCAGTAGTGGTAAGCTATGCAACATCACCGATGTATTGTGTGTTTATTTCAACTGATCGTTGTAAAGCTGCTTGAAGAGTTGGTTGGGGTGCTATGATAGCTGACACTAACCGTTGATTGATCATTTGGTGTTCGTTAACACTTACGATCACTGTAGAATGTCGACGCAGAAATGATTGTGAAACTCTATACTGTGACGTGTGAGTGTGATGTGATGCGAAGTTTGGTCCGTCTGGAGGATTACTCATTTGATGCCAGGCACTGATTTATGTGTGTGTGTGTGTGTGTGTGTGTGTGTGTGTGTGTGTGTGTGTGTGTGTGTGTGTGTGTGTGTTAGAGAGTGTGTAACTCTACAGTGTCAGTCTGTCACTGTAGACAAGTGTAGTGTAGTGTAGTGTAAATATGTAGTGTGTGTGTGTGTGTGTGTGTGTGTGTGTGTGTGTGTGTGTGTGTGTGTGTGAAGTCAAAATGATCTTTAGTGTGTGTGTGTGTGTGTGTGTGTGTGTGTCACTATGTGCGTGACTTATTAAGTTATAAATTTGAGTATTTTTATTTATTTTATTTTTATTTATTCTCATACATCAAGGATATGGAATAATCACTCAGTTGCTTTTTTGCATCCATTCCCCATACACGTGTATGCAGTTTAATGAATCTTGTCATCTGTTCCGAGTGTTCCCACCAGCACACAGTGGCCTACTCTTACGAAAAGCGGAGCAGGATTTAACGTGTCTGCAAGATGTTCTGCATGTGTTTGCACACGGGGCCTCGGGAGTCGGTTTATAGTTTTTTTTACTTTTATAGCCTCATTTGAAGGACTTTTGGTTGAAAACATTATTTATATGAATACTATGGATACAGTGTTGGAAAACATTGCAGTGAAAAAATTATTTTAAAAAAAACATACATGTATTTCAGTGTAATGTCCTTGGTAAAAAAAAAAAAAAAATTATATTACGGACATTTCTAGCAATACTGCACAGAAGAAGAGCTGTCACCAACAAAGATTGAAAGCATGCAACTTGCAAGGCACTAAAGAAACTTCAACTGGACAGCTGCTGAAGTGAAGGCCCATTGACCTTTTAATAACACGTTGTCCCAGAAAATTTGACCACAGTTCCATGGAGAAACCAGTTTTAACATTTTCATTGCAATGGTATAGGTAGATCTATGAAATCATTGAAATGCTTCTTTGTGAAGTTCACTTCTGTTCTTTCTTGACAAGATCCAGCAGAAACACTGCAGCTCCATCTACCATTGAATGCTACCCAGTACCCTGCTGTCCTTGACCTTGTGTGTGTGTGTGTGTGTGTCACTGTGTGTGTGTGTGTGTCACTGTGTGTGTGTGTGTGTGTGTGTCACTGTGTGTGTGTGTGTGTGTCACTGTGTGTGTGTGTGTGTCACTGTGTGTGTGTGTGTGTGTGTGTGTCACTGTGTGTGTGTGTGTGACTGTGTGTGTGTGTGTGTGTTTGTGTGTGTGACTGTGTGTGTGTGTGTGTGTCACTGTGTGTGACTGCGAGTGTGTGTGTGTGTGCGCGTGTTGTGCGCATGTGTGCGTGTGTCACTGTGTGTGTGTGTCACTGTGTGTGTGTGTGTGTGTGTGTGTGTGTATACATGTATGTTTGTGTGTCACTGTGTGTGCGTCACTGTGTGTGTCTGTGTGTCAGGATGACTCCCGCAAGGACATCACCCTCAGCACCTTTGGATTTCTGTCTGGGGGAACCTAGCTGTGAACATCACCAACTTCATGGTCAAGGGGAAGATGACCAACTCTACGGTATGTCATGATAGTCAAACTGGTGATCATTTAAATTAATGATTTTATTTATTCTCTTATCACATTAGTGGAGCCTTTTTTGAGGTGTTTTTTTGTGTGTGTTTTTTGACAGTATTCAGTAAATCACGGCTGTCAGCAGTTTCATGAATTAAGGTTTTTTTTTTGTTGTTGTTGTTGTCTGTGCAATATTCAGTAACGCAGTTTCGTACATGTATCACAGATGACGGTGAGATGTTTTTCCAGTATCAATCTTTTAATTCTTAATTATTTTAGTCTGTGGTTTTGGTTTTGTTTTTGTTTTTTTGCTATCAGCAATGTACTGTAGTGGTGTTGGAATGGAGGGTTATGTGGCTGGTAACTTAGAAATTTTTTTTTTAAAGTGCTGTTTTTTTTGTTTTTGTTTTTTTTAAAGCAAAGTGCATTTTCTCTCAGAGAGCCTCATTAAATCATTTCATATTGTTTATAGCTCCACAAACCACGAAGGCCTTACTAGGACTGTCACCTTATCTCAATTTCAGCAACTTCAGGGACAGTCAGAGAGGTGTGGGTTTTTGCCAGATTCAACTCACAAGGGACTGACATGCAACAGGAGAATTTCAATGCAGTGCCCCAGCAGCTTTGGGAGAGATCTACTTAGGCAAACACATCTATAGTCAAATGGGTTGTTGGAAATGCATCCTTCGGATGAGACTATAAACCGAGGCCCTATGTGCGAACGCACGCAGAACATCTTGCCCACTTGTTAAATCCTGTTTCACTTTTCGTAAGAGTAGGCCATTGTGTGCCGGGTGGGAACAGATGACACGATTGACAAAACTGCATACACATGGGGACTGGATGTAAAAAAGCACATGAGTGCTTATCCATTATCCTCGATATAAAAGAGTAAAATAAATAAATAAATAGATAATATTAATATTACTTTAGCTAATTCACTGGTGATATTACAGTACTGTCTCGAAAGACGGAGAGCCTTGGCTGATTGTCAGGTCATCTGTGGTACCTCTACGGTTGAGAAGTCTGTGGGGCTGTAAAAAAAATCGAAGTGTATTGTTATGTAATGTGACATGAGTGTGTATTATCTTTAAAGTGTTATGAAATTTCTTGTGTGCCTCCAGGGCTTTTTGTTTGTTTTGGTCTGTTGTTTTCAGGGTTGGTTTTTTTTTCCAACTTTTTTTTTTCTTTTTTCAGTTGTGATTGAATTGATTGATACCTGGCTGATTATGATTTTGTTGTGTTACATACAATAAGAAGTGTATCACTTTGTTTCAGTTTGGATTCACTTTAGACAAGAGCATGAGCAGTGGACTCTCTTCCTACATGGTGAGTGTCAGAGCACCTTGTTTGTGTTTTTCTTCTTCATGAATGCTTTCCGTGTATTGACAGCTTTCAGTCACAGAATAGGGGGGACGGATAGCCTTGTGGTCAGAACATTGCGTTGGCAATTTGACGACCCGGGTTCGAGTCCGGTCGAGGAAATTTTTCTCCTGGAGTTAACATCAGTGCTGACTCCACTCTCCCCAAAAGTCTTTCGGATGAGACTTTAAACCAAGGCCCTGTGTGCGAACGCACGCAGAACATCTTGCGCACATGTTAAATCCTGTTCCGCTTTTCGTAAGAGTAGGCCATCATGTGCCGGTGGGAACAGATGACAATATTTACAAAACTGCATACACACAGGGACCGGATGAAAAAAGCACTTGATTGCTTATTCTGTTGTTCTCGATATAAAAGAATTAATAAATAAATAAATAGAAGACTATGGAGTTGTGCTTTAGGTGTTTATTCTGGAACAGTGTCGGTTGTGGTTGGCCAGTATGATACAGGAATGACAGTCCCTATGGCAGAGGGCACAGATGAAGTCTGACGCTGGTCTGCAGCCTTTCTTCTCATTCTCTTTGCCTCGTGTTGCTGAGCAAGTGTCTTCGAACTTGGAGAGACCTTTTTGCACAGTCTGTCTCCAGGCTGACAGTTTGAGGGCTGTTGCTTCCCAGTTGTTCTGGTCGATGTTCAGGGCTTTTAAGTCCCTCTTGCACACGTCTTTGAAACGCAGCTGTGGTCTGCGTGTAGGACATTTTCCCTGCACAAGTTCTCCATACATAGAGGAGGTCTTTAGGGATCCGTCTGTCGTCCATGCGCATGACATGGCTAAGCCAACGCATTTGTCTCTGTTTCAGCAGTGTGTACATGCTGGTGAATGGTTTCCTTATTATTCATTTAACATGGACATTTTGATTAAATGTGTTTTACACAGATGTTCTACAATTAATGAAAAAAACAACAAACAAACAAGTTACACATTTTGTATTTTGCTCTCTTCTGACAAAAAGACTTTATTAAATCTTAGCAAATTTTTAGAAGAGTAAAGTTGCATGACAACAATGAAAAGGTTGATTATATTTCTATGTCTGTGAAATTTTGGCCTGTAAGCATAGTTTGTTATTGCAAATTATTCTATGTTACAGTTTATTTTGTCTACATGAAATCCTCCATGCCCCCAAGTGGGGTCAAAGGCGAATTAAAATCTTGAATCTTAAATCTTGTGTTCTTCTTGGGCAAATGCTCAAACAGCAACTTCAGAAGTGTGTGTGGATGTTTGTGTGTGTCTGCGCATGTGTGTGTGTGTGTGTGTGTGTGTGTGTGTGTGTGTGTGTCTGCGTGTGTGTGTTTGCATGTGTGTGTGTGACTGCGCGCATGTGTGCGTACATGACAATATACATGATACATACCCATACATGTATGTGTGTGCGTTTTTAGGAGGAGATGCACGAGACCTGTATCTTGGATAACCCCAACTTCAACAACCAGAAGGAAAAAATGGAGTCCGTTTTCTTCAGTTTTGACTTCAATCAAATGAAGTGAGTAACTGGCCATTTTTCAGGGCTGCTTTGGTTGTTTGGTCAGTAAGGAGTTTTGTTTGTCTGTTTGTTTGTTTTGTTTGTTTTTTGCTGTTTGATTGTAAATAATCCAATAACAAAAGTGAGTTGAAAGTGCTCATGAGTCTTATTGTGACCAACTTCGGATGAGACTTTAAACCGAGGTCCCGTGTGCGAACGCACGCAGAACATCTTGCGCACACGTTAAATCCTGTTCCGCTTTTCATAAGAGTAGGCCATCGTGTGCCGGTGGGAACAGATGACAATATTTACAAAACTGCATACACACGGGGACCGGGTGAAAAAAAGCACATGATTGCTTATTCTGTTATCCTCAATATAAAAGAATAAATAAATAAAATAAATAAATAAATAAATAAATATTGTTGTCTGTCTCTGTGCACATCTGTGGGAAATTCAAACATATATCCCTTATGTGCGTGAGTGAAAGATTTTGTCATCCATTCCTACTGGCTCTAAATTATCTACTCCTGAAAGGGAGAACGGGTTTTAACATGGGCACAAGATGTTCTGCATGCAGAACACAGGACTTCAGTTTATAGTCTCATCCAAAGGACTTTCAGGAGAGTAGAGTAGGTACTGATGTCGGGAAAAAGGGGGGAAAATCCCCTCCCATGGGAAAGGGGGAAAATCCCCTCCAATAGGAAAGGAGAAAATCCCCTCCAATGGGAAAGGAGAAAATCCCTCCAATGGGAAAGGAGAAAATCCCCTCCAATGGGAAAGGAGAAAATCCCCTCCCATGGGAAAGGAAAATCCCCTCCAATAGGAAAGGAGAAAATCCCCTCCCATGGGAAAGGGGGAAAATCCCCTCCAATAGGAAAGGAGAAAATCCCCTCCAATGGGAAAGGAGAAAATCCCCTCCAATGGGAAAGGAGAAAATCCCCTCCAATGGGAAAGGAGAAAATCCCTCCAATGGGAAAGGAGAAAAATCCCCTCCAACGGGAAAGGAGAAAATTCCCTCTAAGGGAAAATCCCCACCAGTGGACATCTGGGTGGTGACTCAAACCTGGGCTGTCAGATCTGGAGCTCAACTCTCTTAGTGCTGCTGGGTTAACACATACCTTCCAACCCCCCCCCCCCCCCCCAAGGTACACAAGGGTGTGGGTTAAAATCTCCACTAGTCATTTTTAACCCTTTGCTTGGCACAACGCCCCAAAGCGCCCGACCCTGTCCTTGGGCACAACGCCCCAAAGCGCCCGGCGACATGACCGTCACTTCAGAGCGATCATACATTCGAAATTCCCGCCAATCTCGCTTCAAATCTCGTGAATATAGAAGCCACGAGACTGCCCGCGAGACTTCCGCATGTTTATTACAAATGGCGGCGATTGGAGTGAGTTTGTTGCAAGTTTTGGAGGAAAAAAATCGCAAATTTTTCCAAGATGGATGCTATCTTCGAACCCGACATGTACGATCGTTTTTACAGCTTCCATGCCGAAAATATGACGCTGTGAGATGTGTATCTAGGCTCAAATATCGATGTAATCGATCCTAGTAGTGTGTGCACTTCTGAGTTTGTTGACTGAAGTGAGAGAGACGACATTGACTACGGCAAAGTTCGAGACGAAAATCGATCGTCAAATCTAACACGGCCGATACGCGTTTTGAATTCTACTCTTAGATTTGGGGAAATTATCGCGGATTTCAAGTTCGGCAATGGTTCAGAACTTTATATATTTTGTTATTTGGTTGCTATTCGGGATTTTGATACGGTAGCGGCTCAAACTTAAACATTAAGCTGATCGCGATCATCGGTAAACAAAAATGGCGATCGTCGGAATGTTCGATGTGTTCGTGCACCATTTATCAAAAAAACTATAAAACCAACAGTAGGTTAAAAATATCTTTTCTATAATTGTTTCTTAATGTTTTAGTTTTTATTTAATCAAAATCCATGCACGCATTCTAAAGTTATTGCAACGCTAACTGTAACACACACAAACCAATCAATGACTTTGTGTGTTTATGCATAATAATTCTAAAAGAAAATAAAAATAATGACAAAAATTGGGTATTAGCAATTTCTTTATTCATTTCTGCATCTTGCTGTTTTTATTTCATCAAAATCCACCTGACCATTGTAGAGTTATTGCATGTTAAATACATACACCCACTCACAAGCCATCCACCTCCATTTTCTCTGCCCGGCAGGAAGGTGACAAATGATTTTGCTGTGCCAAGCAAAGGGTTAAGGGCTTTGTGCCTTCAACTCAGTTCGAGCAGTAGGTGTCCAGTCCCCCCCATCCCCCTGCAAGTCTTTCATCTGTTATGCAAGTTAAAGGTGAGGTGCTGTTTACAAATACCTGCCTGTATCGAACGCACGCAGAACATCTTGCGCACACGTTAAATCCTGTTCCGCTTTACGTAAGAGTAGGCCATCCTGTGCCGGTGGGAACAGATGACATTTACAAAACTGCGTACACAGGGGGACTGAATGTAAAAAAAGCACATGATTGCTTATTCCATTATCCTTGATATAAAAGAATAAATCAATAGATAAATAAATAAACGGCTTGCACGTGTTCACACCCCATCATCTGTCTGTGGTAGAAACGAGTGGATGTTGCTGTTGTGAGCATGATGGACAACAACGAACATAACCCAGCATGCATTTTGGAGTGGGATGGGCTCTGCCTAGATTGGACTTGGGGCCTGAAAGATATTGCTTGAAGTTGAATAGTTTTACCTTGGTGACCTCTCACAGAGAAACTTAAATGAAGACAAGATTTGACTGAAATATGTGTGTGTGTGTGTGTGTGTGTGTGTGTGTGTGTGTGTGTGTGTGTGTGTGTGTGTGTGTGTGTGTGTTTGAATGTGTGTGTGTGTGTGTGTGTGTGTGTGTGTGTGTGTGTGTGTGTGTGTGTGTGTGTGTTGTTTGAATGTGTGTGTGTGTGTGTGTGTGTGTGTGTGTGTGTGGTGTGTGTGTGTGTGTGTGTTTGAATGTGTGTGTGTGTGTGTGTGTGTGTGTGTGTGTGTGTGTGTGTGTTTGAATGTGTGTGTCTGTGTCTGTGTTTGTGTGTGAGTGCATGTGTGTGTATGTGTGTGTGTGTTTGTGCGTGCATGCTCATTGTGTGTGCGTGCATGTAAATGTGTGCATGCATGTGAATGTGTGATTTTTAATTAAAAATTTTTTATTTTATTCTTTTATATTGAAAAAAATAATTGGATGTGTGTGTGCACGCACGTGTGCATGTTTCAGGCTTCACGTTCACCGGATGGGGGAGGACATGCAGAGACTGATGGTGTCCAACCAGCCCAGACAGCTGTTTCTCACCAGCACAGCCTCAACCGCAGAGACAGCGACGGCCACGGCCTCAACTCCAAACTCAGCGACCACTACCTCATCGGCAGCCCCCGGCAGGTGAGACCAACCTGGCTGCTGCTGGTGGTGGTGATGGCAGTGGTGGTGGTGATGGCAGTGGTGGTGGTGGGTGGGTGGTGGTGGTGGTGGTTTGTTTTTTTTTGTTGGTTTGATTTTTTTTTTGTTGGGGTTGGTTTTTTTTGGTTTTTTTTTTGCTTAGTTGTTGAATTTATAGGATGTGTAATTTGTTAATTTTATATGTGAACGGTTGCATGCGCGTGACTGATTGAATGAAAGCGCTTTGATTTGTGTACACTACAAGATTCAGCCCTAAATAAATCCCATATTATTATTATTTGATCAGTGTCGGGATAGTTAATCTAGAGGTTGTGAATGATGAATTGAAGGTTAGATGTTGTAGAAGTTGGGGTTTATGTGGGTTTTATTTCTGCATATATAAATATAGGTGTTTTTTTTTGTGTGTGTGCGCATGCGTGTGTGTGTGTGTGTGTGTGTGTGTGTTGTTGTGTGTGTGTGTGTGCGTGCGTGCGTGCGTGTGCGTATGCGTGGTGTGAGATTTTTAATACAGAACAAATAGGGCACTGAGAGATAACACACGCAGCCAGCCAGCCTCCGTTTCTTTTACAGAAAGGAATGTCTGGCGGTTGAGAGGGTTAGCAGCTGTCAGTGCTGCGGAACTGAATGTGGAAAAAAGGGGCTCTGTGGACAGCAGTGCCTCCCCTTTAACCCTCTTGCATTCGGACTCTCTGAACACAAACTGCCCCATGCTTTTGCATTCCATCAGGTCAGGCACACATGCTGGCTGGCTTTTTCCTCCTTGTAAGTACATGCCAGCAGCTATGATTACTTCCAGACACTCTACAGGGTTTCTCCTTGTAGCCTGATAGAGGTTTGACATGTGGTAGCAATTAGTGATGGTCACAGCGTGATGGAAATCTACTGTGTGTAAATCCCAGCAAATCCAGGTTCAGGACTTAAGGGGGGTAATTATTCAATCCTGGCAAATCCCGGATTGGGACTAAGAGGGTTAATTAAATAATCCCTGCTACATCTGTCCCTCACAGATCAGAGCAGTAGTAGACATTCCACCACCACCTCCAGCCTCTGTCAGCACTCCCAACAAGAGCACGGGTCAAAAACCTCAAGGTCAAACCCCTGAAGGTCAAACCAACCCAGGTCCCACGAACCTCTCGCCCTCCACCCAGGATGGTGCGGGAACGAAAGATCCTGGAGCGGAGAAGTCGACGGCAAAGACGAGCGGTGGGGGCAATGCCTCTGCTGCTCCTGGGAACAAGTCGTCATCGTCGTCGGGTGGAAGCGAGGCCCCAGAGGGGGAGCTTCGGTCTGTGGATGTGGTCAGGGCTGAGGATGGCACCTTCCAGGCCTACGTGAGTTGTGGCGGCATTGTCATCATCGTCATTGTCATCGTCGTGTTTGTATTTTGTTTGTATTTGTTTTTTGTACCACTTTATGTCACAGCAGATTTCTCTGCGTGAAATTCGGGCTGCTCTCCCTCCCTGGGGAGAGCGCGTCTCCGCCGCAAGTGCAGCGCCTACCCATTTTTTTTCTTTTTCCTGGATGCAACTGTATTTTGTTTCCCTATCGGAGTGGCTTTTTTCTACAGAATTTTGCCAGGGTCAACCCCCTTGTTGCCGTGGGTTCTTTTACGTGCGCTAAATAGTGATGTGTAACACACGGGACCTCGGTTTATTGTCTTATCTCAAAGTCTAGCACCCAGACCACCACTCAGGGTCTAATCGATGGGGAAAAAGTTTGGGGCCCAAACGGGGTACGAACCACTGCACACACTGACCTGGACTTTTTGCTTTCTAGGCAAGGTGCGTTACCACCTAGACCACCAATCCACCGATTGTTTGTGTAGTTGAGTTTGTTGCTACACTAGTATGGTGTTGATGTGTAAAAGGTAAAGGTGTCCCATACCCTATGTGGTCGTAAGGGAGCGAGGCGTCAGAGACCTCAGGTTCTCTAGGAGCCAGCATATTGAGGGTGGTGCCCATCTCCTCCTCTCCCTCGCTGCTTTACCTTCCCAGGTGTTGGGTTGGGTTAAGTTGGGTTGTGTAGTGTGGTGTGTTGTGGTGTGTTTGTGTGGTGTGGTGTGTTGTGTTTTGTGTGCCGTTTATCTCTGTGAGTGAAATTCAGGCTGCTGTTCTGTGAGAGCCATCTGATTTGTCAAGAAAGAATTTCTTGTCTGCATGTGTAATTCTTTGTTTCTTAGTTCTGTGTTTTCTCACTGTTATTTTGCTAATTTGAGAGTTGCTGCAGAATGAGTCTTGACTAGTAAGCAGTGAAAAGGAGAGGGGAACATATAGGGAAGGTAGGATCCACTTAATACTTTTCATCACAAATGGAATTTGTAGGCATGAAATTTCCTAACTATGTACTTGAAAAGGTCAGAAGCTTGTTGTTGCTATGATTCCAAAATGCTGTTGTTTCCAATGTTTGTTCTAAATTCTGAATAAAATCTATTTAAACCAAGAGGTTAGATTCAGTTAAAAATGTGTTTTTCAAGCGTTTTTATTGACCTGCCAAGTTGCTAGAGTTGTAAAAAACTTTAAGCTGATTTTCTCAAAATGTGAAATCGCTGCCAGCCATTTCAAACACCCATAACTTTGTCAATTTCAGAGGTAGAACAATGATTCATGCATCAAAAGAAAGGCTATGATCTGTAGATAAATTCAGAAAATATGACAACTCAATTTGACCCATTTATACCTCAAAGACTGCTTTCGTAAAACCAGGTCACATTTGCAGTTTGCTGGTAACAGGGTACTGTCGGGTGATGTTTCAGTTTCTGGTGTACATTCGAAGGCCGGAGGAAGAGGGGCTGTACAACTTGTTTTTCCACAACTGTATGAGCTACAGACAAACCTCTCCCATCACCATGACGGTCAGTATGTGTGTGTGTGTGTGTGTGTGTGTGCGTGTGTGTGTGTGTGTGTGTGTGTGTGTGTGTGTGTGTGTGTGTGTGTGTGTGTGTGTGCGCGTGTGTGCATGTGTGTGTGTGTGTGTGCGCGTGTGTGCGTGTGTGTGTGTGTGTGTGTGTGTGTGTGTGTGTGTGTGTGTGTGTGTGAAAGTTTGTGTGTATACAGTGTTTGTGTGTGTGTGTTTGTGTGTGTGTGTTTGTGTGTGTGTGTGTGTGTGCATGCGTGCATGCGTGAGAGAGAGAACTCGAACTCGAACTCGAAAGGTTTATTCATGAAAAAAGGCCATTGGCCCATACATGAAGGGGGTTGCCGAATAACGATAACGATAATTGCTTTAAGCTGACACACAACGCTACTCCAAGCCATGGAAACCACAGCATTGATTAGTAATGTACATCGAGACACAAACTCTTTACTGTCCAGATATGTTACGGCATTCCGAGCCTTTCTTTCGTCCAGTCTTTGTCACAAACACACCCTTAGGTCTAGGCTAGGCCTAGCCAAGAGACTGCTGTAATAGGTCTCTAAGTGTCGCTAAGTCCCTTGAAGCACACGATAGGGTCTCCGTGTGTAGTGTGTTCTGGATACGCTTCCCATTCCGCAAACTGGCGAGTTTGACACGTTCCTCTTTTAGCATGTTTTTCTCTTGCTGTTTGACAAACCAGTACACACATACTGGCTCAGTGTCTGGTTGGCATGCGCACTGGATCACAATGTCGTCTGACTCACACGTCACAATATCTTCACCGTCTGAATGATGTAGCACGGATTTTCTAAAGTGTGTATTTTTTTGTCTGTCTCTTAGCCTTCTCTGTACGGATCTATCAGTTAGAGTAGCCACGTACTGTTTGACATTTCTTGTGTCGAATGCACCAACAATATTATCATTGTTCACCTCAGGCTGCAAAACACACATATCAGCACAGTCACTACAATCAGACATACAGGGAGGTTCTAAATCAACCGAAGATGGCAACTTAACTGATGTTTTTGTATTGATGTCCTGTGTGTGTGTTGTTGGTAGGTCTATTCCATGTGTATCTACACATGCTGTATTCCCCTGTTCTACTCCACTGTCAGGCAGACTCGAGGCACTGAGGACACAGTCACTTTCACAACAACACTTGCCTGCTTCTCTTTATGCTTTCGAGACCGTTCAACATCTCGTCGTCTTTGAGAAAACGATTTTTTCCTGTAGTACTGTGCTTGTGTGCTGCGATTCACTGTTGGATCCGCCATGTTGGTTGACACTGTTGTGTCCACTGGTTTCAGTCGCAAGACAAAAACCACGCTGTCCCCTTCTCCTGCCACTTTCCAGCTGGAAACTGCATTGTCGGTCAGCAGGGCGCCTAAGGTCCTCTCCACAGCCGCTGGAAGTCCAGTAACTGGCATTTTGAATGAATTTCTAGTTTTACTGCTGCTCACAGAAAATGTACGCCCTGTCCGCTTCACTTCTCGTGACCGCCCCCGAGACGCGTGGAGAGAGAGAGAGAGAGAGAGAGAGAGAGAGAGAGAGAGAGAGAGAGAGAGAGAGAGAGAAGGCGGTGAAGGCGGTGAAGGGAGCTATTCAAAAAGAAAATGTTGTGTTTGTGTTGCATGGGAGGGGAGGGGGGAGGAGTTGGGAAGTTATTCAAAATAAAGTTGATATTCCTAAGATATTGTTTAAAAATAAAAGTGACATGTACACACACACAAACACACACACACACACACACACAGACACACACACACACACACACACACACACAGACACACACACAGACACACACACACACACACACACACACACACACACACACACACACACACACACACACACACACACACACACACACACACACACACACACACATACACTCACACACACACACTCATAGGCATACAAACATAAACACTCACACACACACATATACACACACACACACACACACATATGTGGCGCTCCACCATGAAATGAGTCGCTTAGCACATAACCCACTTTTCCGCTAGGAGCCATTAAAGGCAGGTAGGGTCAAGTTGTCGATTTTGAGATTTTGATTGATTATTAAAGTACAGCAATACCCAAGCCCTCATTCTGACCACCTATTAGGATGCTAAACTTGTCAATTTCTCATTTTGTCATTTCCTGCAGTCTAGCATTTCAACTTTCAATAACTTTTCCTAGAATTGTCCAATTTTCAATCTGTTTTTTGTATTGTATAGCCATCTTATTGCAGTTTTATATCATATCAATAACTAAAAATTGACCTCTGGTGCAATGCGTCTCATTATGTGGTGGAGCATCACATTTATAAAACTGGATCTGCTAGAGATGTAAACCATGAGATGACTATGTTTACACAACAGGATCTGCTAGAGATGTAAACCATGAGATGACTGTTTACACAACAGGATCTGCTAGAGATGTAAACCATGAGATGACTGTTTACACAACAGGATCTGCTAGAGATGTAAACCATGAGATGACTGTTTACACAACAGGATCTGCTAGAGATGTAAACCATGAGATGACTGTTTACACAACAGGATCTGCTAGAGATGTAAACCATGAGATGACTGTTTACACAACAGGATCTGCTAGAGATGTAAACCATGAGATGACTGTTTACACAACAGGATCTGCTAGAGATGTAAACCATGAGATGACTGGGGTTTTTTTGGTTAAAAAAATTTTTTTTATTCAATCCAACAGAATGCAAATAAGGAGAAATTTTGTTATCATCATGAAATTGTGTTTTCAATCAAAAATAGAAAAAATGGAAATGTACAAGCTTTTGTTTCAATGAATAAAATTTTTAAAAAATTTAAAAGCGGCTTTTTCTACTCGTTGACATAAAAAAAAGAAAATGCTTTTCTATGACACACACATACGAATGTGCATGATGCTAATGCATAAGATCAAGCTCACATTAACATGTGCATGTCACGGGATCTGAAATATATATTCATGACTGTTTATGTACATCTGGATCTGCTAGAGATGTAAACGACGGGATGACTGTTTATTATGTACATCAGCTGGAGATAACGGAGGACAACAACGGGAATTTCCTGACGGCGGGGGAAATGCCGGTGCCTGCGCTGTACTTCACCTTCTCTGTTCTCTTCTTCATCGTCGGCACCGCTTGGCTCTCGGTGTTGCGCCGATCACAGTCAGTGCTGAGTCCTTTTTTTGTTTGTCAAACTTTTTTAAATGTTCATTTTTCAAGTACAAACAACAGAGTAGTCAGTGCAGATTTTGTCATTGTCTTTTTTTTTTTTGTTATTCCTCAGCTAGAGCTCCAAGGTTCACCAGTGGTGACATTTTTGCATATACGACTGTTCCTCCCCCCTCTCCTTCCCAATTATTCTGACTTGGTTACATGGGACGCAGAGAGAGAAAGAGAGGGAGGGAGAGAGAGAGAGGGAGATGGGGGTAGAGAGTGGGGAAGAGAGAGAGTTTGTGATATCCCTTGACTCTTCAAGCTGCAGATTGCATGCTGGGTATGTTTGTGTCATCCATGCTACTGGCTGTAGCTGGATGACTTTTGTTGGAAGGATGTACGGGGCTTTATGATGTCTGTCAATGTCATGCTTTGCATATATTCACCTGTCAGACTTTTATTTCGTAGAGGGGCAGAATAGCATACTGGTTAGAGCCCTGCACTTTGCTATTGGATAACCCAGGTTCAAGCCACTACCAGAACGCCCATTCAAGGGGATTCTTTTTTTTTTTTTTGCCCTGGAGTGAACATCAGTACTGACTCCATTCCTCCAAAAAGTCTTTTGGATAAGACTATAAACTGAGGCCCAGTTTGGGAATGTATGCAAAACGTCTGGTGCACACATTGAAACCAGTTCTGCTGTTCGGAAGAGTAGGCCATTCATGCTGGTAAGAATAAATGACAAGATATGTTTAAAAAAGGCATATACACTGGTGTCATGTTTAACCCTCTTGCATTCGGACTCTCTGAACACAAACTGCCCCTAGATTTCGCATTCCATCATGAAATCAGGTCAGGCACACATGCTCTCTGGCCTTTTCCTCCTTCTAAGTACATACCAGCAACTGTAATTACTTCCAGATTCTCAACAGGGTTTCTCCTTCTAGCCTGATAGAGCTTCAACATGTGGTAGCAATTAGTGATGGTCACAGCATGATGGAAATCTACTGTGGGTACTTAGGGGGGGGGGGAGGTAATTATTTCAATCCCAGCAAATCCTGGATTGGGACTAAGTTAAACATCATCCCTAAGTCGGAATGCAGCTACCTAACTGGAGGGAAAAACCGTCACCTGTAGAAAAATATCCCCATTGGTGAACCTTGTAGCTCCAGCCAAGGAATGAGAAAGAGAAAGATGACAGTTTTGCTCTTGGTTTTCTTGGATAGGCTGCATTGTGGGTATTGGAAGCCACTGGCATAATACTTACTGAAGTGGCGAGTGTGTTAGTGATAGGAAAAGCACAGGCATGCACAAACACAGTGCAAAACTGTGTACATACACATTGATGGTTTAAATATCAAACAGAGGAAGCTGTTATCGCAATAGGCATGTCTAGTGTTTTTGCAAAGTCAGGTAGATATTTTAGTGGGCTTTGTTTTACAGACAATGTCTAGTGTTTTTGCAAAGTCAGGTAGATATTTTAGTAGTCTTTGTTTTACAGACAAAGATGCAATGACATCAGGATGTCAAGTGTTTTACAAAATGAAATAGACACTGAGTAGCCTGAACGTCAAACAGAGGAAACTATCTTCACAAAAATTCTGTCTCATATTTTTGTAAAACTGTGCAGACATTGTACAGAGAAAGCTGTAATGACAAAAGGGTTAAGTGTTTTATATGGTGATCACAAATCAGAGAAAGCTTTTATGGTAGTGTTAGCATTGTGCAAAACTGTGTATAGCTGGAGTAGCCTAAATACTATAGGCTGTTTTGACCATCAGTATCTATGTAGTTTGCAAAATTTTGTTTGACATTGGAGCATTGATATCTGCTGATGTTGTTGTGTTGTGTTTGTTTCCCCAGTGAAGATGTGTACAAGATTCATTACCTGATGATGGTGGTGGTGTTTGTGAAAAGTCTGGCCTGTCTCTTCCATGGGGTAAGGACTTGCCTTTCTACTTTTTCGGTTTTAAAATAAAATATTATTGTTGTTATTGCTGTTGTTTTATTCATGAGTGTGTTCTATGCATGATCAGTAACTGCAGATTTGTTTATCTATTTATTTATTTATTTATTCATTTATTCTTATATATCGAGGATAATGGAATAAGCAATCATATGCTTTTTTACATCCAGTCCCCGTGTGTATGCAGTTTTGTAAATGTCATCTGTTCCCACCGGCACACGATGGCCTATTTGAAGAGAGTATGCACATTGCAAGTACACATGTACACTGGCGCACGCACAGAATTAACACACATGTACATGCATGCAAACATAGGCGTATACACGTTTTTATTTCTTGCATTGTATTGCTTTTTGGCTCATTTTTTTGTTTCTGTTTTTGCTTGTTTGTTGTTGTTTTTTTCATTTGATTTCTTTTACCTTGTTTCATCTCAGGGGAATTTTTGTGTGTGTTTTTTTTTTACAGATGGATGGCTTGGTGTGGAAAAGCATGCATTGTTTATTGTTTATTCATATACCATACATTGGAAATAGTCTTTCACCACACACACACACACATCATGTACGTGCATGCATGCACACACATGCATATACTTACACATATCTATACACACACATGCACATTCACACTCACATGCATGCACACACATGTATATGCAAGCACACACTCTCACACGCGTGCACACATGCACACACATACACACGCGTAGAACATCTTGCGCACACGTTAAACCCTGTTCTGCTTTTTCTAAGAGAAGGCCATTGTGTGCCGGTGGGAATAGATGACAAGAATTACAAAACTGTATACACACAGGGACTAGATGTAAAAAAGTACATGAGTGCTTATTCCATTATCTTTGATATGAAAGAATAAATAAAACACACACACACACACACACACACACACACACACACACACACACACACACACACACACACACACACACACAATCTCTCTCTCTCTTTCTCTCCTCTTCTCTCTCTCCTCTCTCTCTCTCTCTCTCTCTCTCTCTCTCTCTCTCTCTCTCTCTCTCTCTCTCTCTCTCTCTCTCTCTCTCTCTCTCTCTCTCTCTTTCTCTCTCTCTCTCTCTCTCTCTCTCTCACCAGGGTCATTTTTTTTTTATTATGGTATGCAATACAACCCAATGCTATTCTGTAACCAAAGCATGTCAAGTTATAAATGTCATCCGGACAGAGAGACCTTGTGTGCTGGTGTAAAAAGCATTGGCTGCATATGTATGTGTAAAAGGTGAATGTGTAAAAGTGAGTATGGTAAATAAAAAAAAAAAAAATTCTGTTTCTAGGTGAACATGTACTTCATTCAGATCAATGGAATTCACGAAGATGCCTGGGCTGTGATGTGGTACATCGTCTATCTGTGAGTCCGCCTTCCAGCTGTCTCTTTTGTGTGTGTGTCTGTGTGTGTCTGTGTTTGTGTGTGTGTCTGTGAGTGTTTGTGTGTCTGTGAGTGTGTCTGTGAATGTGTGTCTGTGAGTGTTTGTGTGTATGTGTGTGTTGGGGGGGGAAGCAGGAGGGGGGCAGGAGGAGGGGGGATAAGCATTGTTTTTGAATTTTTGCTATCTTCACACCCAAAGCATATCACATTTGTGTATGTATTTTGGGGGACGGGATAGCTCGGTGGTCAGAGCACTTGCTTTCCCTAAGGTTAAGTAGCATCGAATGTGGTTACTGCTTGGATGGCTGACCATTTGCACGCCTTGGCAGTCCCCCAGTTCACCCAGCTGTAAATGGGCACCTGCCCTCTTGAGGGTCAGGGAATGTAAAGCAGCTAGGAGACAGGAGATGGGCGCCGCCCTCAATATGTTGGCCCCTAGAGAAGCTGAGGTCACTGACGCCTCACTTCCCTATGACCACATAGGATATGGGACACCTTTACCTTTACATATTTTTACCATTTAAATTTGAATTTTGACCTTTAAGTTTTAATATTTGAATCAAATTTGAGTACATTCTACCAATTAGGTTTAAATTTTACACATCAGGTTTTAAAACGTTTAAATTCACTTTTGGTACATTTTGCCTTTTAGATTTCAATATTTACTTTTTGAATTTGACAATTCAAAATAGCTTTGGATACCTCTTACCATTCAAATCTAAATTTTACTTTTAGATTTTTTTTTCTTGAATGAAATTTGAATGCATTTGGCCATTTTGAATTGAAGTTTTACAATCTAAAGTTAACCATTTATATAGAATTTGGATTCATTTTACCATAGAGCATTTTGTAATTGTAAAGCTCAGAGCAGTCATGATAATCTTTAAACCAAACCAAAAACACATTTTTTTGAAAACAGATGTGATTTGAGGGTGAACTATGAAACAGAAGCTGTGATTGGAGGGTAGGCTGAAACAGATGCTGTGATTGGTGGGTAGTCTGTAAACAGACGCTGTGATTGGTGGGTAATCTGTAAAACAGACGCTGTGATTGGTGGGTAGTCTGTAAAACAGACGCTGTGATTGGTGGGTAGTCTGTAAAACAGACGCTGTGATTGGTGGGTAGTCTGTAAAACAGACGCTGTGATTGGTGGGTAGTCTGTAAAACAACGCTACAAAGCGTGTGATTGGTGGGTAGTCTGTAAAACAGACGCTGTGATTGGTGGGTAATCTGTAAAACAGACGCTGTGATTGGTGGGTAGTCTGTAAAACAGACGCTGTGATTGGTGGGTAATCTGTAAAACAGACGCTGTGATTGGTGGGTAGTCTGTAAAACAGACGCTGTGATTGGTGGGTAGTCTGTAAAACAGACGCTGTGATTGGTGGGTAGTCTGTAAAACAGACGCTGTGATTGGTGGGTAGTCTGTAAAACAGACGCTGTGATTGGTGGGTAATCTGTAAAACAGACGCTGTGATTGGTGGGTAGTCTGTAAAACAGACGCTGTGATTGGTGGGTAATCTGTAAAACAGACGCTGTGATTGGTGGGTAGTCTGTAAAACAGACGCTGTGATTGGTGGGTAGTCTGTAAAACAGACGCTGTGATTGGTGGGTAGTCTGTAAAACAGACGCTGTGATTGGTGGGTAGTCTGTATAACAGACGCTATGATTGGTGGGTAGTCTGTAAAACAAACTGTGATTGGAGGGCTGATTGGAGGGCTGACTTTGAAACAAAAGCTGTGATTGGAGGGCAGACTGTGAAACAGGTATAATGATTGGTGGGCTGACTTTGAAACAGCAGCTGTGATTGGAGGGCTGACTATGAAACAGACGCTGTGATTGGTGCATTGTGCAGAACGCGGGGTGCCCTGATGTTTGTGACGGTGTTGCTGATTGGAGCAGGGTGGGCCTTCATCAAACACGTGCTGACTGACAGGGAGAAGAAACTGTTTCTCATCGTCATCCCTCTGCAGGTGAGTACCTGATTGTTTTATGTATTTTTATTTATTTTATTCTTTTATATCGAGGATAATGGGATAAGCACTCTTGTGCTTTTTTACATCCAGTCCCCGTGTGTATGCAGTTTTGTAAATGTCATCTCTTCCCACTGGCACACGATGACCTACTCTTTTGTGGTGTGGTGTGTGTCCTTGCCCCTTTTCCTTCTCTTTTTATGTTTTGTTATTGTTGTTGCTGCTGTTGGGTTTTTTTTTTTTCCATTTTGGTCATAGGGTAGAGTGTGTGTGCATGTGTGTGTGCCTGTGTGTGTGTGTGTGCGCGTGTGCGCATGCGCGCGTGCAAAAGTGCATCTGCAAGCTTGCATCAGTTTGCTTGTGTGTGTGTGTGAATCAGAATCAGAGATGTGTGTGTGCATGCATGCGTATGTGTCAGGGTTCGCACAAGTCCCTAAAAAGCCCTAAAAAGCCCTAATTTTGGGAAAGCCAAAATAGGGCCCCTAAAAAGCCCTAAAAATGAGACATATTGCCCTGGAGGCCCTAAAAAGCCCTAAAAATGGAAGTCATGTGTGAGATTTTATTTTAAAAATTAAAAAATATATATTCAAAATAAAACTTCGGAGAAATAAATCCGAGAAGCGTGTCCGAAGATCGTATTATCGCCGATAGAATGCTTGTCGTCTGCTACTCGCGTCGGGCCACCTATTTGGTAAAGGGAGGTGATAGTAATTGCCTCCCTTGGAAATGTGATCGCTTTGCTTCGCAAAAAGTGGTGTGCAACCTTGTGCAGACCTGTGCACCTTCCGTATTTGTTCCGGAAAAAGTTGTAAAATAAGAAAATTCAGTTTAATTAATAAAAATCCAATTTTTGTCTTTAAAAAAATCCGAAAATCAAAAATATAGTCTTCTATCGTTAAGCGATGAGATGCATTATGTCGTCTGCTAGATCCTATCGTTCAGTTGTCTCCCCTTATAGCGCATGCGCACAGCATCTCTTTCAAAACAAAATGGCGGAAAGTAGTGTAGACTTTCGTGGAAAAACAGATCGAACTGACACACTTACAAGCAAAGAAAGATGCGGAATAAACGCAAAATGACGCTAACAGTCCATGATGGGGCTATAAGAGGTACAGTTGCCGATATAGATGCACAAACAGAAAAATTGGTTCGTTTTGCCGAGCAATGTTTAAAACTTACGCTATGTCTCTTGATAGTGAAAGTTGAGCTTTCATTAGCAAATGGTGTCGGAAATTGGAACACGGTCGGAAAATAACAAACCACGGCACTTAAGTTATAGAAGCGCTAATTTCTTGGCAAATCATGGAACAGTAACCCTTCGCATCTTCGGGAAATCAGTTGATCGTTAAAATGGCAGAGTGACAATTCTAAAGTTACATCGTGTGGAACACAGCGTCCGCTGTACCGGACAGCCGGAAAGTACACACATACACAGAACTTGTTTTTTGGCCATGCAAACTGTCATGGTGAGTTCACTCTGAAATCAGATGAATTTTTAATCTGCTTTTGTACGGGGGCTTCAACTTGATTTTAAAATGAGAAAGACATAGTATCTTCTTCAGTCTTCATAAGAGTGTATTCATCTCTCTCTCTCTCCCTCTCCCTCTCTCTCTCTCTCTCTCTCTCTCTCTCTCTCTCTCTCTCTCTCTCTCTCTCTCTCTCTCTCTCTCTCTCACCACACACACACACACACACACACCACACACACACACACACACACACACACACACACACACACACACTTCTCTCTCTGTCTCTGTCTCATTTTCTCAACCTCTCCCTGTTTCTTACACGCACAGACACACACACACCTCTCCCCCCCCCCCCCCCCCTTTCTTTCTCTCTGGTTTTTTCTCTCTGTTTCTCTATGTGTGTCAGTACTTTCTTTCTCCTTTTTCCTGTATCTGCATTAGTGAACATTTGTCTAGAAATATACTCATTTTGCTATGTGATTACTTGGGTATAGAACCTCCTTTAGATTGAAGAAATGACAGAAAGTCATTCTTGGAGAGCTTATTTTAGGGCAGAAATTGCTTAGTATCCAAAACTGAAATTAGTTCAAGCAGAGGCTGTTAAACAGGCTAGAATTGTTGAAAAACCTTCAGCTTCAGGGGGCGTTGCCCCCTGACCCCCACAAGGGGCTCTGCCCCTTGACCCTTTGCCCCCTGGCCCCCCCCACTTTTCAGAGTTTTTTTACTCTGTCAATTCCCACCCCTGACACACACACGCACACACTCACTCTCACTCACTCACTCACAGTCACAGCTTATTCCATTATCCTCGATATAAAAGAATCAATCAATCAAATAAATCAAAACAGTCACACACATACGCACGCACGCCACACACACACACACACACACACACACACACACACACACACACACACACACACATTGTTATCTCCCCCCTTCCCTCTTTAGGACTCTGCCGCCTCTCACCTCCTTGTCTCTTGTTGTATCCATGATTGAAAGACATTCAACTCTAGAATAACATGAAGTAGTGTCAGTATCCACCATACAGTTTCACATAAGGTGACTTTGCTCACTTGACTCTGTTTGAGGTTGATATATATATATATATATATATATATATATATATATATATATATATATATATATATATATATATATTAATATGTATATATATATGTGTGTGTGTAAGGAAAGGTGTATTTAGGTTGGTATCTATACATTTGTTACCCCGCAGCTAGGCCCTAAATTTGGATTAAAAGGCCCTAAAAAAAGGCCCTAAAAAGCCCTAAATTTTGCTCCACCAAGTCTGTATGAACCCTGTGTGTGTTGACAAGAATCAGAGTTGCCACTTCCCCCGTGGGGATGCTGGGGGCCTGTTGGTAGAAGTAGCATCCCCACCTTCTGGAGATTCTGTTTGAGGAACTCCTCCTCTTTTCTATCCCTCTCTTTGTTTCTGCCTAGTTCCTGTTCTTCCTGACACCTCCTTCTTGTCTACTTTCTGCTTCCTTGGTCCATTCTCCTGCCCTTTTTCCCTCAAAGACTTAAAGGATAACAATTCCCTCCCACACCAAAGTCAGATGCTCCGGGCCTGACTTACTGCACATTTTCACTCATATGACAGATTTACACACATTTTCACTCATATGACAGACAACAGAAGCTACTGTTTGAGTGTTTGACGATGAAGAAGAAGACATGCAACATTTTATGTTTTAGGTTTTAGGGTTTTTTGACAACAAAGGGGATAAGGGACATAAAGAGAGATAATGTGAGAGAACTCCCATTGGCTGAAGTGTATAGTTCTACACTGCACTGCACTGCACTTCACAGATGACAAGATTTACAAAACTGCATACACATGGGGACTGGATGTAAAAAAGCTCATGAGTGCTTATTCCATTATCCTCGATATAAATCAATGAGTAAATAAATAAATAGATTATAAAAAAATTTGATAAATAAATAGTGCACTACACTACACTACACCACACTTCACCACACTACACTATACTACACCATACATCACACATCACACACCACAACACAACACACCACCACACCCTACCCCACTACTCAGCACACCACAACCACCACACACTCACCACCCACACCCACACCACACCACAACCACACTACACCATACCATCACCACACCGCACCACCACACCATTATTCTAAGGGGGGGGGGGGGGGGGGGGGTATAAACTACAAAAACTATAAATTGTCATTGATTGCTTGTGTGTTGTATAGGTTGAAAGCAAGCGCTTTGATTTGTTTTTTACTAGATATAGGGCTATATTATAAATTCCATGTATTATTATTTTTGTTATTATTATTATCGTTGTTGTTGTTGTGTTGTTGCTGTTGTTATTATTAATTATCATTATATTATTATTATTATTATTATTTATTAATATTATTATTAATTATATTATTATTATTATTAAATTATCATCATTGCACATTATCATTATTATAATTATTTAATCATCACCATCATCTTCATCATTATTATCATCATCATCATCATCATCATCATCATTATTATTATTACCATCATTATCATCATTATTATTATCATTATCATCATTATCATCATCATCATCATCATCATTCATCATCATTATGTGTTAAGGTACTGGACAGGGTTGCTGAGGTGATAGTGGAGGAGAGTGAGGAGGGGAACCAGTCGTACATGACCTGGAAGGAAATCTTCATCCTGGTCGACCTCCTCTGCTGCGGGGCCATTCTCTTCCCCGTCGTCTGGTGAGTCAGGGGTTGTCCTGTATGTTGTGTGTGTGTGTGGGGGGGGGGTGTAGAAGTGGGAGAGGGGGGGGTGTATGGAGGGGTGAGGGGGGATTGTTTTGGTGTTTGTGTGGAGAGGGAGAGGTGTGTGTTGTGTGTGAGTATTTGATGGGTGGAGGTGGATTGTGTAGCTGTGTGTTATATATATGTGTGTGTGTATGTGTATGTTTTGAGGGGGAGGGGGGGTTGTGTGTGTAGGGGTGAGGGGGGAATTGTGTAGGTGTGTGCTTGGATAGGGAAGTGTGTGGAGGGGGGGGAGGGAGAGGGAGGGGTGTGTTTGTGTGTATGGAGGGGGGAGTTGTGTGTGTGTGTGTGTAGGGGCAGGGGGGGAGATGGTATATGTGTTGGTGTGTATGGGATAGGGAGGCTAGATGTTACCAGGCACTAATTCTTAATTAAACTTGTGGATTTCAACTGTTTCTGCCTCAGGATAAAGAGCTGTGTGGGTTAGTTTGGTTATTGTGTTATTTTTCTGTTATTTATTATTGCTGTTCATAAAAGTGACTTTGTTCTTTTTTTTCTTTTGCTTCATTTTTAAAATTGGTGTGTCTGTGTGTATGTGTGTGTGTGTCTGTGTGTGTATGTGTGTGTGTGTGGTATGTCTATGTGTATGTGTGTTTGTATGTGTGTGTGTCTCTGTATGTTTGTGTGTATGTCTGTGTGTGTGTGTATGTCTGTGTGTGTGTGTCTGTGTCTCTGTATATGTGTGTGTGTGTGGTCTCTGTGTGTGTGTCTGTCTGTGTGTGTGTCTGCATGTGTTTTATTTATTTATTTTATTTATTTATTCTTTTATATCGAGGATAATGGAATAAGCATTCATATGCTTTTTTCACATCCAGTCCCTGTGTGTTGCAGTTTTGTAAATGTCGCGTGTGTGTGTGTGTGGCGTGTGTGTGTATGCATTCTTTTTTTCTTTGTTCTTGTTTTCTTTTGTTTCATTTTTAAACTTGGTGTGTGTGTGTGGATGGTTTGCAGGTCCATTCGCCATCTACAGGAGGCCTCTCGCACTGATGGGAAAGCAGCCATTAATCTGCAGAAACTGAAACTGTTCCGTCACTTCTACATCCTGGTGAGGCACAGTGTGGCTGATCTGTGTGTGTGTTAGGGGGTGTAGGGGTGTGTGTGTGTGTGTGTGGGGAAGGGGGGGGGGTGTAGTGGTGTGTTGGTGTGGGGGGGGGGGGCGTAGGATTGTGTGTGTGTGTGTACATGAACATGCACGTATTAATGCTTGATGCATACATATATATATAAAGATATAAAAAGGCATCACAGCCATATGAGGCAATGTGATAAATGTTCAGTTATTCTGGTGTGTGTATGTGAGAGAGAGGAAAGCTGAGTGTGTGTGTGTGTGTGTGTGTGTGTGTGTGTGTGTGTGTGTGTGTGTGTGTGTGTGTGTGTGAGAGAGGAGAGTGAGAGAGAGTGTGTGTGTATGTGTGTGTTTGTGTGTGTGTGTGTGTGTGAGGAGAGAGAGAGAGGAGAGAGAGAGAGGAGAGAGAGAGAGAGAGAGAGAGAGAGAGAGAGGAGAGAGAGAGAGAGAGAGAGTGTGTCTGTGTGCATGTGTGTCTGCATGTGCATTTGTGTTTACATTTCAAGAATAATGATGGTGACATGAAACTGTGTTGTGTTTGCAGGTCGTCTGCTATATTTACTTCACCAGAATCATAGTTTACCTCATGAAGGTAAGAACACCTCTGCTCTTTGTCTGGCCTGTCTGGCTTTTTGAATATATATGAATGACTTTTGTAGAGTTTGTGCGTTAGTGAATGGAATTCCACTTTACAGCTTAGTCTTTAGTGATCATCTATGACTCTCTGACTAGGAAGCTTGACTTGCACAGTCCACTATGTGCTGCAGCCCTGGGGGCTAGTTGGCCTTTGGAGAACATCTCCAACGCTGACTGTCCTTATGCCCACATGGCTGAGAGAGTGGGGATGTACTGTGGGCAAGGCATCTCCACTATTATAAAATTTCTGTCCAGTTTCCGAAACAGCAGCTGATTCCTCTGCTGTTCTGGAGGTCATCGTCAAACACAACGGACAAACACACAAAAATGAATGTGTCACAGTGTGCAAATCCAGCATCACTCAGTCAAGTGTGCTAAATTTTGTGCACCCCTTCCATTTACCTAGTTGAAGTGTGTCATGACAGATCACCCTGCCATTATTTAGAGCATAGAATAACTTGTGTCATGGTGACAGATCACACTGCCATTCTTTAGAGCATAGAATAACTGTTGTGTCATGGTGACAGATCACACTGCCATTCTTTAGAGCATAGAATAACTTGTGTCATGGTGACAGATCACTCTGCCATTATTTTGAGTATAGAATAACTTGTGTCATGGTGACAGATCACTCTGCCATTATTTAGAGCATAGAATAAGTTGTGTCATGACAGATCACACTGCCATTCTTTAGAGCATAGAATAACTGTTGTGTCATGGTGACAGATCACACTGCCATTCTTTAGAGCATAGAATAACTTGTGTCATGGTGACAGATCACTCTGCCATTATTTTGAGTATAGAATAACTTGTGTCATGGTGACAGATCACTCTGCCATTATTTAGAGCATAGAATAACTGTTGTGTCATGACAGATCACACTGCCATTCTTTAGAGCATAGAATAACTGTTGTGTCATGGTGACAGATCACACTGCCATTATTTAGAGCATATAATAACTGTTGTGTCATGGTGACAGATCACTCTGCCATTATTTTGAGTATAGAATAACTTGTGTCATGGTGACAGATCACTCTGCCATTATTTAGAGCATAGAATAACTGTTGTGTCATGGTGACAAATCACTCTGTTGATATTCATAACTGTTGTGTCATTATGACAGATCACTCTGTTGATATTCAGTGTGTAGAACAACTATTGTGTCATGGGACAGATCACCTTGCCATTATTTTTGTATTTTGTACCACTTTATGTCACAGCAGATTTCTCTGCATGAAATTTGGGCTGCTCTCCCTGGGGAGAGCGTGTCACCACAAGTGCAGCGCCTACCCTTTTTTTTTCTCTTTCCTGCATGCAACTGTATTTGTTTCCCTATCAGAGTGGCTTTTTTCTACAGAATTTTGCCAGGGTCAACCCCCTTGTTGCCGTGGGTTCTTTTACGTGCGCTAAATAGTGATGTGTAACACACAGGACCTCAGTTTATCGTCTCATCCGAAAGACTGAGTTCAGAGTGTAGAACAACTGTTGTTTCATGGTGACAGATCACTGCTGATATTCACAGTATCATTATATAACAACTGTCATGTGGTCATGGTGACAGATCACGCTTCCCTTCAAGCTGGTGTGGCTGACGGACCTGTTCCGGGAGCTGGCCATGATGGTGTTCTTCATCGTCACTGGCAGCAAGTTCCGCCCCGCCACTGACAACCCCTACCTGCAGGTGCCTCTGGACAGTGACGACGAGGAGATCGAGATGGACGAAGTGTGAGTGGTGCTAGTGGTAGTGTGGGGTGGTGTGTTGGGGTGGGGTGGGGTGGGGTGGGGGGAATTTTTCATTATTATCATTATCATTATTCCTATTTTGCTCTGTGTAGACTCTAAGTCGGTACTGTATGCTATAAAATCCCCAAATTCCAAGAAAGTATCCAGAATTATTTTTGAAATTAAATACATCATACACCTTCTAAGTTTAAGAGGTATTCCAGTTCATTTTTGTTGGGTACCTTCACATGTTGGAATATTTCCAAACGAGTGGGCTGATAGAGCTGCAAAAAAGGGGGCAAGACATGATTTGGAATCAATAGAACTACATGTTCCCTTATCTCTACAGGAGGGATTCCGCATATTAGAACAAAAGTCATGGAGTAAGTTGAAAGAATCACCACACCACACTATACCCTGTGGTGGGGTATAGTGTGGTGTGGTGTGGTGTGGTGTGGTGTGGTGTGGTGTGGTGTTGTGTGGTGTGGTGTGGTGTGGTGTGGTGTGGTGTGGTCACATACATGGGGGAGTATTGAGTGTGGTGATGAAGTGTGAGTGGTGTGGTGATGAAGTGTGATGGTGTTGGTGTGGTGTGGTCTTTAATTTATGCAGCAATTTAGTATGCCAAACTTGGTCGTAGGCTTTTCTGACATCAAAAAATGTTGTAAGTACATTTTTTCTTCTGGCAAACTGTTGCTTGATTTGTGTTGTTAGCTTAACTAGATTATCAATAGCAGATCTGCCTTTTTGAAAGCCGGCTTGATTTACAGGAACTACTTTATTTTTTTGACAATAATATACAAGCCTCTTTAGAATTTCTCTCTCCATAAGCTTACCTGTGTTAGAAGTCAGGGCTATGGGTCTGTAACTACTTTTATCAGTTTTAGGCTTCCCTTGCTTATGAATGGGAACAATGATAGACTGCTTCCAGTTTATTGGCATAATACCTTCAGTCCAACCCCTTTGAAAAAGTTTATGCAACAGAATAATTAATTTTTCCGGTAACTGTTTAACCCTTTGCTGGGCACAACGCCCCAAAGCGCCCGACCCTGTCCTTGGGCAAAACGCCCCAAAGCGCCCGGCGACACGACCGTCACTTCAGAGCGATCATACAGTCGAAATTCCCGCCAATCTCGCTTCAAATCTCGTGAATATAGAAGCCACGAGACTGCCCGCGAGACTTCCGCATGTTTATTACAAATGGCGGCGATTGGAGTGAGTTTGTTGCAAGTTTTGGAGGAAAAAAATCGCAAATTTTTCCAAGATGGATGCTATCTTCGAACCCGACATTTACGATCGTTTTTACAGCTTCCATGCCGAAAATATGACGCTGTGAGATGTGTATCTAGGCTCAAATATCGATGTAATTGATCCTAGTAGTGTGTGCACTTCTGAGTTTGTTGACTGAAGTGAGAGAGACGACTTTGACTACGGCGAAGTTCGAGACGAAAATCGATCGTCAAATCTAACACGGCCGATACGCGTTTTGAATTCTACTCTTAGATTTGGGGAAATTATCGTGGATTTCAAGTTCGGCAATGGTTCAGAACTTGATATATTTTGTTATTTGGTTGCTATTTGGGATTTTGATACGGTAGCGGCTCAAACTTAAACGTTAAGCTGATCGCGATCATCGGTAAACAAAAATGGCGATCGTCGGAATGTTCGATGTGTTCGTGCACCATTTATCAAAAAACTAAAAAACCAACAGTAGGTTGAAAATATCTTTTCTATAATTGTTTCTTAATGTTTTAGTTTTTATTTAATCAAAATCCATGCACGCATTCTAAAGTTATTGCAACGCTAACTGTAACACACACAAACCAATCAATGACTTTGTGTGTTTATGCATTATAATTCTAAAAGAAAATAAAAATAATGACAAAAATTGGGTATTAGCAATTTCTTTATTCATTTCTGCATCTTGCTGTTTTTATTTCATCAAAATCCATCTGACCATTGTAGAGTTATTGCATGTTAAATACATACACCCACTCACAAGCCATCCACCTCCATTTTCTCTGCCCGGCAGGAAGGTGACAAATGATTTTGCTGTGCCCAGCAAAGGGTTAAGCATATCATTGGATATGGCATCTAAACCAACAGAAGTTTTCTTACGAGGAAGAGAAAATAATACATCTAAATGATCTTTTACTTATTTGATTGTTATTGGGGCATTAATATATTCAGTATTATTAGAAACTGGGTCTTCATATTCTATTTTGTTCTCTTCAGCTTTTCTGTATTTACTGCTTTTAAGTGAGAGACCTTCAATACGCATGGACTCTGAAAATATATCTGCAAAAGCCTCCGCCTTTTCTGCATTGGAGGGAAATTCATTGTTTTTTAAATTTAACTGGGCAATTTGGTAAAGTCACACCTTTTCTCATTTCATGAAATTTTTTCCACACTTTTTTAAGATCTGTATGACTTGATATTTCACTGGAACAAAATGATGACCAAAATTGTCGCTTTGCCTGAGCTATAACCATATTGCTGTAATTTTTGGCCTGCTTCTGTTTTTCATGGTTTTCTAATGTCTTGTTTTTTAGATACGTTTTGAACATCAAACGTTTATTTGTCACCGCTTCCTCACAAGCAGGTGTCCACCAAACATTCCCTGAACACTTCCTTGATTTTAGTGATTTAATAGTGGGGATAGATAGGTAAGCAGCTTGAATAATGGCATTAGTAAAGGTGAAATAAAATTGGTCTATATTATCAGAGTCCAAGCAATTTATATTGTATGCTGCAAGGAAGCTTTTAAACTATTCCCAATTAGCCTCTTTATAGTTAAATTTTGGTAGTTTGTCTTTTTCAATGTCACAAAGAGTTGGCATTTCATTAAAAGTTATAACAATAGGTAGGTGATCACTCTCCAGAGTATCTCCATATGTTACCCACGTACATTCAGGAGCAAGAGCAGAAGATACAAAAGACAGATCCAATGCTGATGCTCTGTGGGTAGAGATGTCAGGTATCCTTGTCACACTACCATCATTTAGAAGGCACAGACAAGAGTCCGTTATATTTTCTATAAAACGATTGTAGGAAAACAGATGTACACTCTTTATCCCAGAAAGGCGCGTGGGCATTGAAATCTCCTGCTATCAGCCACTTCTGATTATCATGTACAGAGTGCAGCCATTCTGTATTAAAGTCATTAACTCCCTTTGGTAAATACAGGGATACAATATTCATGACTAAATCATTTGTAAACTTTACACATGCTGCGCAAGAATATGAATCTGGAATGTTATTAAGCATTGGTGAACAACATACATTATAATCTACCCCTTCTTGAATGTATATTGCTGTATTGATTTTACTCACAGCATCCACCTGTTCATGTACAGGTGGATAGTAGTAGCCTTGAAGTTTAGGCAGTTTACATTTCTTTACATTGAGAGACTGTATTACTAGAGCTTGATAATTGTTATTAGAAAGATGTTGAACTAAATATGGCAGATTAGTGGATATGGATCTGGCATTCCACTGCATGATTTTCAGCATTTGTGAATTTTTTTGAGGCATTATATGATGATAAACCAAAATGCCTTATCAACAAGTGAATGATTTTAAAATATTAATAAACTGGTACCAAGTTAAAAAGAGTGCAAGTAAACTAAAAATACAGTGTCAATTATGTCATTTAAAGCACACCACAGAAAGATAATAGATGAATAAAATAAATGAACAAATAAATAGAAACAGAACAACAACAACAACAACAAAAAAGTTCTTTATCAGGTGAGCAGCTGCTGTTAGCGGAGATTACAGTGTCTGTTGTCTGTACTGCAGCTGGTGCAACGCATTGATGTACAAAATGTCACCATTCAAAGGGATTTTGAAACATACGGACATTATTCTGCCGGGTATGTTGCCTCCAGGGGGGACAGTCCTGCTGGTAGACGTACTGTCGCTGGCTGTATCCTGGCTGTTGCTGGCAGTCGTCAAAGGCGTAGGGTGGTGGTCGGTACTGGTTCATGCCTCGAAACTTCCTTCTTTGTTTCCTCTTTGGTGTTTCCCAAAACAAAGCATGAATGTGCCTGCCAATGTTTCTTGCCAGAACACTAGAACCGTGGACATTAGGATGAAGTGAATCTTTGTAATGACGATGTGTATACATATTTTCATGTGAGACAAATGATACATTGCTTTGGCTATATAATTGAGAACATGTCATTGCATTGAAAAGTTCTCTTTTCATTTGAAGGCTGGGACTTTTCACAGGGGCAATTTTGCTTATCACGACTTTGGTATTGGGAAAAGAAGCTAAAACTTGTTTCACATTTCTAACTAGATGTTTGCTTGCTTCTTGGGGATCCCAATCTTTGAGATCATTCACCCCACAATGAAAAACTACAGCATGCCGGTTTTTTATATCATTGGTATTACTCATTATCAGAGGAATGTCACTGATGTGGTATGACTTTCTTTTCTCCACTGTAAACCCATAGGACTGTCCCAGACGTTTGCTATTAACGCCATTTAGAACAGAGTCTTGGAGAAGGATTACATTGGGGAGAGCAGAATTTTCTTCTGTGCTACAGGGTTTGACGTCAGGTGATTTTTGCGTCAGACCTTGGCACCCTGTCGTGTCTGATTCTTTTTTATTGTTGAAGGTTGGGCTAAGATACACTGACCTCTTTGGGCCTACTGGTAGCTGAGGTTCCTTAGGCCTAGATGAAATCGGAGCCCGAGCCCTTTTCTTTTGTACTGCATCGGCGTAGGTGGCAGGTGGGGATGGGGATGCAGGTAGAAGTGGTTCCGTCTGCGTTCCTGTTGTCACCCAGCCAGAATCTTCCCTTGGGGAGCCCCGTTTTTTGATGATGCCATTGGCAGCTAAGATGCGCGTCTGGGTTTCAACCGTCCGTTCGAGTTTGGTTATTTTTCCTACCAGTTGCAGAATAGTTGTCTGTAGTTCTGCAATTGAAGAACTATTCTGCTGACAACCAAGATTGTTGTGGTTGCCACTGGTAACATTTTCCGCTGTAGATCTAGTTGGGTTTGTCGACTTGGAATTTTTGTTGCCATTTGTCCTCGAGGATGCTTTTTCGCTGCCGTCTTTGTCATTTTTGCATGTCGTCACATTTGTAGAATAGCATGATGTAGATCCAGTCCGTCTTGTCTTGGTCATTTTGTAGATTTTTGCGTTTGCACGCAGCGCTGGTTTTAGCCGCTGCTTGTTATCGCCATGTTGATGAGTGTGTGTGTGTGTGTGTGTGTGTGTGTGTGTGTGTGTGTGTGTGTGTGTGTGTGTGTGTGTGTGTGTGTGTGTGAGTGAGTGAGTGAGTGAGTGAGTGAGTGAGTGAGTGAGTGAGTGAGAGAGAGTGTGTGTGTGTGTTTAACTTCTCTCCTTTAAAAATATCAAAACAGAAAAAATTTCCCTACCCCCCCCAATTTTTTTTTTTTGGTAAAACAAACTTACCTGAGAAGGACAGTGGGCGTGTGTGTCCCCAGACTGACCAAGGACGGGGGCCCAACCAGCGCACAACCGTGGTGCGGGTCAAACCAGAAGCCAGACGGGCGCACACGCCACAGCCTGGTCCAGCTACGCCGGATGAGCAGCTAGAGTCATCTTACTGAATACAGATGCAACACGGCAGGGGTTAGGCCGGCATTATTGCTGCTGCGGCATGAGCGATAGATCTTCTTTGGAATACAGGATGATACCTTATGGGGGTTAGAGGGATTGATTGATTGATGGGTGGGAAGGGTGTTTTGGGTAACAGATTTTTTCTTGGGGGGGGATGTTGGGGGGGGTGGGGTTGGTTGGGTGTTTTTTTGGGTTGGGGGGGGGGGGGGGGGGGGGGGGTTGGTGTGGGTGGCTTTTTTTCTTAAAGTAGGTACCGGCAGCCAAAATTAAATTATTCATTTTAATATTCAAAACCCAAACCATCATAAAGATAATGATCTAACTTAAAAAATAAAACAAAAATGAAGTCTCTATCTTCATACTTTTGGAGATATGGCCGTTTAAAAATGGGGTATGCTGACGCACTTGACAATCTCAAATATCGTCCAAGTTTGAACCTCAATAGAATTGTACAAAACATACATACCCAGTTGAAAATGAGTATTTTAAATCTTTATAACATATATTCCTAAGATAAATAAGTTTCATGACTCAAATGTGTATGGTTGATATGCACTAGGGTGTCAAACTTTGGAAAAACCACAATTTGACGCAGGTCAAACCTGCGTGATGTGCCAACTTTGACGCACCAGAGCACAGTGAAATTGACAAGCAGAATACTTATTTCAATTTAGACAGCCTCTCCTAGTTGTATTAACCACACTTATTTTTTTCTAGGGTATTTGGTTGAGAAATATAGGAGAAATCCCATGTTAAAAACATGGAGGTAGTGCAATTTGGACGGCGGAACAAAGGGAGGATACTGACCTGCCATATGAAAAACGGCCATAACTTTGAAACTATTCAATGAATTGTCTTCAAATTTTGCATGTAGTCTTTATACATTATTTTCTACAAAATGAAGAGTCTTTCTTTGCTATTTTCACCTAACTTTTATGTTTTTTATTCTGAAACAAGAACTTTTGGGGATGAGTTGAGAGAGTCGTTCAAACAGAAATGGACATTCTTCCCAAACTAACT
The DNA here is from genome assembly GCA_030674155.1 of Stramonita haemastoma. Taxonomy (NCBI): domain Eukaryota; kingdom Metazoa; phylum Mollusca; class Gastropoda; order Neogastropoda; family Muricidae; genus Stramonita; species Stramonita haemastoma. The sequence continues at coordinate 11,706,947 of CM060345.1, read as the reverse complement.
GGCAGATTTCAATAAAATTTTGCCACAACCTCTTTTACACTGCTCTCTGTCAAATTATATGATCTATTATATATTCCTGACAACCATTTTTAACTTCAAAAGGAAAAAGGTTCTGACATCCTTAGGAGACGTTTGTAGTACACATTTTTCCCTGACTTTGCTGAACTGGCTTCAGTTTTAGGTTCAAGATGTCATTACTGTTTTCAAGCTAAGCATTCACTGTTTTCATATTGTCAAACTCTTGGATTTTATACTGCAACTCCTGAAAATAAAAACTAAAAGGGTGTAAAAAACTTTGGCACATTTAAAAAAAAAAATGTACTCTGTAATTTTGGCTATTGTCTCTTTCAGCTGTCTTTCCAAGGCTGAAGCTGTTCTCTCAGCTTGTGATAGTTTCATCATGCCCCTGTAGAACAAAATTTGAGAATTTGGCAGTCTGCACACAAAAATCTGTAGTGCTAGATCAAAATTGCTCCATATTATCTTTTTTGCCATTCAAATTTAATCAGTGCTCTTCATAAGTGACTGGTGGTTACACTAGAGAGACAGAGTTTTTGTTTGTAATTCTCAAAAGAAAAACTTTTTAACCAAAACTCTTTATATTCTACTCTTACTCTTTTATGAATTTGCCCATGGTGTATTAAAAAATATTATTTTACATTTTTACATGTAATTTGAATTTTATCCCAATCTCTGCATTTCTTCATCAACCAGTGTGATATTATGACAACTCTGTGTGTGTGTGTGTGTGTGTGTGTGTGTGTGTGTGTGTGTGTGTGTGTGTGTGTGTTAAGTCAAGCCAAGTCAAGTCAAATTTTTATTTCCAGATGGTACATTGAATAAGCATTGATTTGCTTTTTTTCATCAAGCCATCTATCTAGGGAGGGAGAGAGAGAGAGAGAGAGAGAGAGAGAGAGAGAGAGAGAGAGAGAGAGAGTACACTGTATATACATGTATCATGTTTTACATTCATATTCAGTTTGTATGAAATGAAGAGAAAGACTACAGAGAGTTGTGTATAGTGTGATGTTTTGAGTTAGCACTTAATATAGAATATAATATTAGTATTATTACTCGCTGTCTACTAAGCCTCAGTGATAATAGATCTAGACCATGTCATCAATAATGATCAATGTGTTGAAAAGGGATAATATCACAATATATTCATGGTAATATGAATATTATGCAATTGCCAAAATTTAATCACTGTGATAAACATTTGTCATGGGAATGTTTGCTTGGCTGTACACTGTACCTGTGCTAGTCAAACTGATCTGTGCATTTTTTTTTTTAATGTAGTGAGGTGTCTTAGAAAATTCACACACTAACACCTTTGCAAAAAACAAACAACACACACACACACACACACACACACACAAAATTGATACAAATCACAAGCCAGATCTTGGGAACTATCTAAAGAATGGGGTTACAAAATTATGAAAAAAATAAACTTTGATGTTGACTTATGTGCTCTGGGTTGTTTGTTTGTGTTTGCATGCCATGGTGTGACAATAAAAACACAAAACTGTGTTAGAAACTCATACTAGTAAAATGAAAAGAAACCCGATAGAGGATAGAAATCAAACTTCAGCAGCTTCACTTTTAATTGTTTTGATTTCTTAAAGTGTTAATTTTTTTTTTTTTTTTTTTGTGAACTGCAAGAAGAAGAATGACCCAGTCAAATAACTAAGAACTATTGATTCATTGTATTTCTTGGTGGTTATAACCCGTTTGTTGATTTTTTTTAAAAACCCAGACTTTCACTGATTATATTGCCATCTATAAAAAGGAGGCTTAGAAAGCAATTAAAAAGCTTATTTCTAGTTTGAAGTTCTACACATGTTATAAAAACTAGACCTACAATGTGTTGTCTCACTAGCCTAGTCTGCTTTCGATTTGTGCTGTTGACCAGCATGTGCGCGCGGAGCCAACTTCCGTTTCATAACTATCTCTCAACGATGTTTTTAAAGGCGATTTTCTGTTCAATCATGGAATTAATCAAAAAACTAGCTCTGAGATCGCTAAATTAATGATAGATATGCCAATATCTGGTGTCGATTTGCATCAGTTTCCCATTAAGAAAAAAAAACGATCGCTTCAAACTGAGCGATGTGCAAGTCGATCTTCACCAGATCGTGTCCGACTTTAGCGAGTGTCTTACGAACCAAATAGATAATAATTTTGCAAATGCTCAGCAAAATGAAGCTGTGGATTCGTTTAATACAGGTCTTAGCTTGATATTTCATGCATTAACTTGCCAAGTTTGTCCTGTAATTCCGTGACGATTAACGTATTTGACTCGGTCGGCATCGCTTCTTTTACTATCTTCCGCCATTTTTGTTTTGCCCAAAATGGAGTACACACGGTTTGATGACACCCTCACTTTGATTGGCCGTTGGTCAAAAGCAATGGAACCAATCATAGAGCTTGATACACCATTGGATTCAGCAAAGACAGGCCTTTCAAGCGCAAACACCTCATATACGTTTACTTCGTCCGATGTTCCGTATTTAGGACCGAAAGTAGTCAGACCGCGACTCGCGCTAAGCGTCTTTAAACTTCCGATTTTTAACTGATTTCAGCTTTTCGTATCCACTTAAAACTTATACTGAATTAAAGCTGGAAGCATGCTCTTCTGTTCTGACCCATTTTGAAGTTGATGCAGAGTAATGAGCACATCGTCCGTAGCGATTTTCTACACATACCGATTCGCTCGCTCGGCTAATGGCGGCTGGCGGAACATCGAGTCGAGAACGCGCTTCGATTTTTGTGCAAGAGTGGGTGTGTTTGGAATTGTTTTGTTGTCAAACCATGGCATACAAACACAAACAACCAACCCAGAGCACATAAGTAAACATCATTGTTTATTTTTTCATAATTTTTATGCCAATTCTTTTGATAGTTTCCAAGATCTGGCCTGTCAAAAAACATGCATTTTCCCCACTCAGCGCTACTTTCCCGTAGGCTCAAAGAAGGGCTGCCGGTACCTACTTAAAGGGCCTCATAGTATTCAGATCCAGCATAACTCAGACCAGTAGGGCCCAGTGCTGAAATCAGCACGCCCCTTTCTCTTTCCAAGTCTGAGTGTGGTCAGTTCCTGCTATGATTAGCACCAGCTGGCTTGGAATGGGATGGAATGGAATGGATTGCTGAGAGAAGTTGAGGGAAAATGACTGACAGCTGTTGGTGGTGTGGGAGGGTTTAGTGTGGGGGGGGGGGGGGGGGGGTGATTGGTGGGGGGTCTGTTTTTTGTTTTGATTTTTTTTTTTTTTAATTTGGTGGTTTTTTTAAGTGAAGGGTGTGTGTGTGTGTGTGTGTGTGTTTGTGACTTCGGTTTGAATTATTGTCTCTGTATCAAAATGGTGTACAGAAAATTCTGATGATATTACAAAATGTAAATTGCAACTCTGGGTCATTTTGTTTTTTTCCACAAGCGTGAAATTGGAGAAGAAAAAAAATCACATGAGTTTGACGCAACAACATAATCATTTAACAGTGACTAGCAACAAAAATGGACCACAGTGTATATGTTAACTTTATTTGCAATTTGTGTTTAGAAAGAGAGTTTAGAAATAGATTTTTTCTTTTTTGATGAACTGTGTGTTGATGAAGAGATAAGGAAGTAGGTGATGAATTCTTTTTGTTAGAAAACATGCTGTGCATTAAATTGTAGAAAATTATATCTTTTCAGTGATTCCCACCCCCCTCCTCTCAAAAAAACCAAGATAACAACAAAAAAACACCCCACTCCAAAACACAAAACCTCCAACCAGTCAACTAACTAAGCAAAAATTCAATAAAAAAATTGACATGATTTTCCCAAAGGCATATTTGGCCCATATATTTAATGCATCGGGTAGTTTTAATCACAGCCTGTACTTGTCTGTAATTCTCTGTTGGTCGCACGGAAACAAAAGTTTATGAAACAAAAAACAACCAAACTGCCCCTCCTTGTAACCAGTGTAATATTCACATAAAAGCTGTAGGCCTTAATCAAATTTCATGAATCAATATTGATAAATCTTTTGAAGAAAGAAAACTCCAGAGATTGCCAAACTTTAAAAACCAGGCAGTTCAAAACTTCTCCGTCATTCATGATTGCTGTTACTGTCTCTGAGCTTTTCCCTTGTCTTCTTGACCTTGAGCAGTGGTCTGGGTGCTAGTCTTTCAGAGGAGATGATGGACCAAGGTCCTGTGTTCAACATACATTCAGGACACCTAGAAATACCCTTGGCAACAAGAGAGTTGTTTTTGGCAAAATTCTGCTGGGGATGAAAAGCTTCTGTTTATGAATACACAGTCATGCAGACAGGAATATTTGTTAGAAAAGTGAAAAAGATGGTGCTGTTCTTGTGGTGATGCTTTTTTGGCTGGTGAGGGCATCCCGAATTTCACATCTACTTTGACTGAAAATCATATATGATGTAGTACAATACAATACAACATATGTTTTTAATCATATTCAAAATTTTGTAACAGCACTTCTTTTTTTGTCCCAACAACTGCATTAGTGTGCTGTCAGCAAGCAGTGCTGTATTGAGGAAATGACAAACACAGTAATAAAAAAAGATAAAGAAATAAATGAAAAACAGATAAATATTAGACGTGGACACTCACTCCAATGCATGTACACTAAACGTTACTGGGTCAAGTGAATTGATTATATTTATCATGTCACTAGTTCTATCTGTGTATATGTGAGGGTAAAACTTGCATTCATACATGTCAGCTTTGACAGCATTGTGGATATAATGACTATCTCTCGAGGTTTGTTTTTTTAAGTTTTTGTTTCATATTCTGTGTTTCTTTCAATGCATTCTATATCAGTTTGAAAGAGAGAGTGAGAAAAAGAAAAGAGAAAAAAGAACCAACACTACAGCATGGGGAAAAGACAGTGTGATAAAAACAAAAAGAAATGGGAGAAGTAGCAATGTGTGTCCGCATCTTTGTGACTTTGCTGTGTGGTTTGAGTGTTGGTAATTACTGACCAGTCACCGAAACACCCATCTCCTTTGTACAGCCAGCCCCCTACCATTTTTCTCTTCTGGCCTCTTCTTTATTCTTTTTCTCTGTCTTACCCCTTTTTTTAACATTCATTTGTTGTTTTTTTCCGAGGGGGGTGGGGAGGTGGGTTAGATTTTTCTTTTTACGTTGGGGGGGGGGAGGGGGGTGTATTCAGCTTCATCCCCCACACTCACCAAGTCCTTGAGATTTTGGATTTTTTGTGCTCTCCCCCCCCCCCCCCCCCCCCCCCCTTCTTCCCCTCCCTCCCTATCTCTATTCCCTTTCACCTTTTGTCTCCTGTTTTATTGTACAACTTTGAGGATATTTAGTGTTGAAATCTTTTTCTCTTTTTGTGATAATTTTTTTTTTGTATGGGTTTTTTTGTGCTTATTTTATTGTAAGATTTTAAGCAACATATCCGTGTCCTGTTTTAACGTAAAATTTCAAAGATGTCAAGTTTTTCCCACCCGCACCCCACCTTTATTATTTTTTTTTTGTTTCAGGTCAGTTCTGACGTTTCAAGCATACTTTTTTTTCTCCCTTTTTTGTCATTTAAAATTTCGATGCTAGTATAGCATCCTCTTTATTTTGTCTTTTACCTATTCCGTTTTAAAATTTTCATTATCCGCACCCTGCTTTTTATCTCCATGTCTCACAGCCCACAAATTCAACATCACACAGTCCAGAGTGCTGAATGTAACGCACCCCTTCCTTTTACCTAGTCCAGGTGTGGTCAGTTCCTGCTATAATTAGCACCAGCTGGGCTGGGATGGAGTGAATAGCAGACCTGTGCACCTTCCGTATTTTTCCGTATTTGTTCCGGAAAAAGTTGGAAAATACGGAAATACGATTTTATAAATCAAAATCCGATTTTTGTCAACGAAAAATCCGGAAATCGAAAACGTCGTCTTCTATCGTTCAGCGATGCCGATCATCTCGCGTTACATCGTCTGCTAGGCCCTATCGTTCAGTTACTTATCTTCCCTGATGACGCATGCGCACAACAGTATCTTCAAAACAAAATGGCGGAAAGCGGTGTAAACTCGCGGAGAAACAGACCAAACTGATACACTTATAAGCAAAGAAAGACGCGGAGTGAATGCAAAATGACGCTAACAGGCCAGGATGGGGCTAAAAGAGGTACAGTTGCGGATATAGATGCATAAGCAGCAAAATTGGCTGTTCGTTTTGCCGAGTAAGGTTTGAAACCTGCGCTACATCTCTCGCATCAGGCCTAGTGAAAGTTGAACTTTCATTCGCAAGTGGTGTCGAAAATTGGAATGCGGTCGGAACATAGCAAACCACGGCTCTTCATTTATAGAAGCGCTGATTTCTTGGAAAATCATGGAACAGTAAAATTTCTCGCATCTTCGAAAAATCAGTTGATCGTTAAAACGGCAAAGTGACTTGTTCTGAAGTTACATCAAGACTCGCTCTGAAGTTATATCGTACTGAACAGGGCTTCCGCTCTGGTGCTGTACTGGACAGCAGCAGAGCACACACATACACAGCACTTGTTTTCTGGCCATGCAAACTGTCATGGTGAGTCCACTCCGAAATCAGATTAAAAATAAAATGAGAAAGGCATAGGATCTTCTTAAACCTTCACCAGAGAGTGTATTGATCTCTCTTCTCTCTCTCTCTCTCTCTCTCTCTCTCTCTCTCTCTCTCTCTCTCTCTCTCTCTCTCTCTCTCTCTCTCTCTCTCTCCACCTTTTCTATTAACCATCACAGTGGTACACACAAACTTATATTACCGCTACCCAGAATAGATCTTTTTAAAACAAGTTTGACATACTCTGGTGGTTCTTTATGGAAAGTCTGAGTCTCTCTCTCTCTCTCTCTCTCTCTCTCTCTCTCTCTCTCTCTCTCTCTCTCTCTCTCTCTCTCTCTCTCTCTCTCACACACACACACACACACACATGCCTCCACATTGCACAAAATGGTGCCTGGAGAGGCCTCCAAACTGCCTTTAAAATGTGAAAAATCGTTTTCAGCCGGGGGGCTTCGCCCCCCTGTGCCCCCCAGCGGGGCTTTGCCCCTGCACCCCACCGGGGCCTAAGCGGCCCCTGGACCCCGGCTTAATTTCCTCTTTTTCCCTCCCAATTCTACACTCTGTATATTACATCACTTATGAAGTTATCAGACCTGTCCAGATTTACTAGTTGATAAAAGAAAAAGCTTATGAGCTTTTGTACAATGGAAAGAAATTGGAAGGGGGATGAGCAAACAAATAGAGATACAAAAACCCAATTAAAAAAAAGACGTTTATGCTTCATGTTGAAAAAGTGTGTCACGAATAACGCGAAAAAATACTGAAACTCGTTGAAAAATACTGAAAATTGCCATGAAAATACTGAAATCAGTAGTAAGGGGGTGCACAGGTCTGTGAATAGTAGCTGAGAGCAGCTGAAAGTGGGGGAAACTGACAGCTGTGGTGTGAAATCTGATCATTCCTTTGAGGTTCACAATTTTCATTTGTTGTTCTAAACTTTTAAGAATATAAACTGATTTCTCCCGTAACTGTTAGGGGAGTGGTGGGGGCACTGTAAGCACTGAAGTTTTCAGGCCATGTTTTGTGGGCAGGTTGTCTCTGACACAGTCTTTTGTTCTTCTGGGCATTGTCTGTTTGTTATCTCTGAATTTTTCAGACCAAGTTTTTTGTGGGCTATTGGAACCAGGGAAAGCTTTTTCTTCTTCATTTTCAAGGAAAATGTGTGGGGTTTTAAAAATTTATCTTTATGTCTCTGCTTTTGTCTTCAGTATCTTGACCAGATATCGGATTGTTTTCCATCCCATTACTTGCCATGATTCTGTATCAGTTTTTGAGGTTGGGTTTGTTTTTTTTTGTTTTTTTTTTTTTGTTCTGGCATTTTGTGTGTTGGGTAATCTCCTTAGTCATCGATGTATGTGTGATGTGTTCTAATTTTGGAGGTGCATATGTATGTACAAAATACTTATTTATGCTGGTACGAGATTAGAAGTATGCATGTACGCTGTGAGTATTTGGTTGGAGAGTTTGAGGGAGTGTGAAATATGTATCATCAGTGTGTGTGTGTGTGTTGTGTGTGTGTGTGTGTGTGTGTGTGTGTGTGTGTGTGTGTGTGTGTGTGTGGTCTTGTGTAGAAGGGGGGAATATGTGGAGTATATGTGATGGTCACGGTTCAAAGCATGTGAATGTAAAGTAAGAAGAAGAATAAAAAGTGACATGGTTTCTGTCAGGTATTGTTTGCGTTGTTTTCCTTTTTATGTACGTCTTCTTTTTATGTATGTCGTTCTTGTTTTTCTTTTTATGTATGTCTTTCTTCTTTTTATGTACGTCTTTCTTCTTTTTATGTATGTCTTTCTTGTTTTTCTTTTTATGTATGTCTTTCTTGTTTTTCTTTTTATGTATGTCTTTCTTGTTTTTTTATGTATGTCTTTCTTGTTTTTCTCCTTTATTTGTAAGTTCTTCATAGCATCATTTTTTATCTGATAAACCACTCATATGCATACACACTTAAAAACATATCATCCACAATATATACAGATTAAACCTGAGGGCTGATATCTGGCCTACAAACATTCCGAATGAGCACCAAGCTTTTTGCTTTGAACCCCTGGAGGGCCTTCAGCATGCCACAGCATCTGTCAGGGCCGCTGGAGTTGCTGTTTGAGGAAGAAGAAACTGAGTTTTCTTACTCACATGGGTACTTGCTTATTTTTAGTACATGTATTCAGAAAAGGGGGCGGGATAGCTCAATGGTCAGAGCGCTTGCTTTCCCCCCAGTCAAGTTAAGCAGCGTCGAGCGTGCGTGGTTACCAGTTGGATGGGTGACCGTTTTAATGCCTTGGCTTCAGTACAATCCCCCAGTTCACCCAGCTGTAAATGGGTACCTGCCCTCTTTAGGGTCAGGGAAGGTAAAGCAGTGAGGGAGAGGAGATGGGCGCCGCCTTCAACATGCTGGCCCCTTGAGAAACTTGAGGTCTCTGATGCCTCGCTCCCCTACGACCACCTAAGTTATGGGACACCTTTACTTTTACCCTGTTTTTATTCAGAAAAGAAAAAAAATCATTCATATATTCTCATGCAAGTACACACTTGGACATGCATGGTCAGTGGTAACAGATTTCAATCCTGACTTCACTCCTGTTTTTCTTTCCTGCGTTAACTTATTTACTCTTGCCAAGTGGGATGTGCAGTGTCGTGTCGTGTCTGGTTTTCTCCTGTGCTTGTGATTCTGCAGGAGGTCTGACCTCTGGCCACAGGCTGACCTGTATGTGTCGGGGGATATGTTGGTGAAGTGTCCAGGAGATTTTTAAAATTTTATTTTTATTCTTTTATATCAAGGATAATAGAATAAGCACTCTTGTGCTTTTTTACATCCAGTCCCCGTGTGTATGCAGTTTTGTAAATGTCATCTGTTCCCACCGGCACATGATGGCCTTCTCTTATGAAAAGCGGAACAGGATTTAACATGTGCGCAAGATGTCCTGATTGGTTATCGGAGAGACTTTCCCCTGAATACTGTGTTGCCTGTGTGGAATAATCAACCTATACATCTTGAGAAACTCCTCTTTTTGTCGTTTTCACCTGTTTTCATTTTTTCTCTCAGTCTCGGTCTATTTCTCTCTCCTTCCTCTGTCTGTCTGTCTCTGTCTCTGTCTCTGTCTCTCTCTCTCTCTCTCTCTGTCTATTTCTCTGTCTGTCTGTCTGTCTGTCTGTCTGTCTCTCTCTCTCTCTCTCTCTCTCTCTCTCTCTCTCTCTCTCTCTCTCTCTCTCTCTCCGTCTCTCTCTGTCCCCCCTCTCTCTCTTGAGTGTACAGTTAAATTATTTTGTTATAAAGACCTATTTTCTATTTTTGTGTAATCTCTTTTGAGTCTGTTTTTTTTTGTGTGTATGTGTGTGTCTGTCTTCTCTCTCTCAGTCGTCTTGTATCCAGATCAATCTTTGCATGTAAAAAAAAAGTTTGTCTTCAGGCTTTCATAGTCGCTGTGTTGGTTAGAAATTTCTTTGTATGTTGCTACACCTCTGACAAACAGCTGTATAATCTTATTTCTTGATGCTTAAGAATGGAATATTCCTAGGAACTCCCAACAAAATTAAGGGCTAAAAACTCTCATGATCGAATCTTACAGTGTTTTGCATGCCACTGTGTGTGTGTGTGTGTGTGTGTGTGTGTGTGTGTGTGTGTGTTTCTACTCATGTCATGTGTGTGAGTGTATCTCTTGTTTATTATCAGTTTAAGATATCTGGCCACCACAATGTGATATTACACACAGTCACACACAAAGTTGAGTGTGAAGTGTATCATATTCAATCTCTCTATATCTTCATGTGTGTACCCATGTGTGTGTGTGTGCTGGTGCTTGTGCATGTATGACATAATGTGTGTGTGTGTGTGTGCGTACGTAATGTTCTAGCTTGTTTTCAATTGTCAGTCATATTTCTTGAACGATGTATAGAATTATTTTGATATTTTCTTCTGGTTTTCATGTGATGTGTCCATTGACAGCTTGACTCTAATGTAACTTGTCAAAAATGTTGCATTCAAAAGTGTGTGAATAATGAACGTGTTCATTTTTCTCTGCAATGTACATACCAAGCTTATTTTTCTGAATTTGTTGTTGAGGGAGGGTGGGGGGAGGGGAGGGAGAGCAGAGGTTGGAAGTCTTGTGGGATTTTTTAAAAGTTTGAATTGAATCGTGGAGAACATATGACTTTTTTCTGTAATTCTTTTTGGTTTGGGCGGTCATTTGGAATTTTGGGGGGTTTTTTGTTGTTGATTTATTTTAAATGCAAAAACAAAAAATGGTAAGTGGAACTATGGTCATGTTGTGTGTGTGTGTGTTTTGTGTGTGTATGTATGTATGTATGTGTGTATAAAATGTGTGTATGCGCATGCAATGCCTAGAATACTTATAATTTTTGTTTGTAAATAATAGTAATTTTTTTAAGGCGTTGTGACACTCCTATAGCCCACATCTGTTAGAAATGATAGGAGGGATCAAATGTCTGTGCGAATATTTTGATATCATGTCACACGTTTTTGCCAGTATCAAAGGCGAGATGGGGTCAGACTATATCTATTGTGCTGGGGATTATATCGATATCATTATGTATTGTGCATGTGGGTTTGAGAGCCGAAATGGTGTCTGTAAGATCCTCTCTCTCTCTCTCTCTCTCTCTCTCTCTCTCTCTCTCTCTCTCTCTCTCTCTCTCTCTCTCTCTCTCTCTCTCTCTGTCTGTCTCTTTCTCTCTCTCTGTCTCTTTCTCTCTCTCTCTCTCTGTCTCTGTCTCTGTCTCTGTCTGTCTCTGTCTGTCTCTGTCTGTCTGTCTGTCTGTCTGTCTGTCTGTCTCTCTCTCTCTCTCTCTCTCTCTCTCTCTCTCTCTCTCTCTCTCTCTCTCTCTCTCTGTCTCTCTCTCTCTCTCTCTCTCTCACTGTGATATACTTGTTCTTTTTTGTAAATACGCTTTTTTTGCTGTAGTTTATGCCCAAGTTGTTTCTTTTTTATATTTGTGTTTAGATGTTTGTGATTGTATAAGTACCGACTCATGTAAAGTGATGTCTGTGTTTAGTTTGTAGTTTGGGGTTTTTTGGAATGGTATTGATGTGTCGGGGCCTATGTATGAGTGTGTGTAACAACTCATAGAAATATAATATGTTCATAGGGGGTGTGTGTGTGTGTGTGTGTGCGTGCGTTGTGCGCACGCGTGTAGAGAAGTGTGCGTGTGTGGATAAGGGAAGTGTGTGTGTGTGCTTGCATTTGTGCTTGTTTTGATATGGGAGTATGCCTGTTAATTGTATCTGATGTGTGTGTGTGTGTGTGTGTGTGTGTGTGTGTGTGTGTGTGTGTGTGTGTGCAAATGCTCACAAGAAAGCGTGTCTGTATGTATACAGACATACATATACACTTGCTTGATGAAGCATATGTGCATATAGGCCTAAAATCTTTTTGATGGTTTCTTTTTTTCTGTTCATTTTTAAGAGAAGCTCCAAAATGCAAGGATTGAGATTCTGTGTGAACATTCATTCCTAGTGCAATAGTATGGCGTTTTTCTTTCACTGCTTTACATGTATCTTTTTTATCATTGTTAGTATTATTGCTTCATTGTTGTACAAACCATCTACATTGTAAAGTGGATCCAGGGATTTTTTTCTTGTCTCGTAATATTGATTTCAACATTCGTTGCTTATTATCGGTGTACTTGTTTGTACAGTTGACAAGGTATAAAGAAGAATAAAGAATTATTGAATCGAAAAAGTATTGTGTGAAAAAAAATATGTTGCTGTATAACGTGTGGCTGTTTCTAGCTGATCTAGATGTGTGTGTGTGTGTGTGTGTGTGTGTGTGTGTGTGTGTGTGTGTGTGTGTGTGTGTAGGTGTGTGTGTGTGTGTGTGTGTGTGTGTGTGTGTGTGTGTGTGTGTGCTTGTATCGATCTCTCCTTCCCGCATGTCTATGTCTGTCTGTCTGTCTGTCTGTCTGTCTGTCTGTCTGTCTGTCTGTCTGTCTCTCTCTCTCTCTCTCTCTCTCTCTCTCTCTCTCTCTCTCTTCTCTCTCTCTCTCTCTCCTCTCTCTCCTCTCTCTCCTCTCTCTCTCTTCTCTCTCTCTCTCTCTCTCTTCTCTCTCTCTCTCTCTCTCTCTCTCTCTCTCTCTGTACCTGACTGTGTAAGTGCTTACACACAAATACATGATAACACAATATATATATATATATATATATATATATATATATATATATATATATATATATATATATATATATATTACAGTGCAACACATTATGATATAGGTAAAGGTGTTCCATAACCTACGCAGTCATTGAGGAGCAAGGCATCAGAGACCTCAGCTTCTCCAGGGGCCAGTATATTGAGGGCGGCACCCATCTCCTCTCCCTCGCTGCTTTACCTTCTCTGAACCTAAAGAGGGCAGGTACCCATTGACAGCTGGGTGAACTAAAGCCAAGGTGCGCAAACGGTCATTCATTCACATGGTAACTACGCTCGATGCTGCTTACCTTAGATTGGGGAAAGCAGTGCTCTGACCACTGAGCTGTCCCGTCCCCAATACAAAGCAGTGCAATGCCATAGAGTATAGACAAATACAACACAAATTTAATGTATGCAACATGATATACATTTCAAATCCATGTAACAGCACAATACTACACAATATAACGCAACACAATACAAGGCAACACAAAAGCACAGTACATTACAATGCAACACTAGAATAATAATTATAATAACATACCACAATACGATACAATGCAACAAAATACAGTACAATACAATACAAACGGTCAGTTCTGCCACGATTCGAACCCTCTCCTATAAAAGCACTCATCGGACGCACATTGCGCTGGCAATTTGACGA
>CM060345.1:11683582-11686082 GCA_030674155.1 Stramonita haemastoma | reverse complement strand
ACTATTACAATTAATTCTTTTCTCGGCACTTTTTTTTGCAAATATTGACTTGACTATATGTAGGTTTCGGTCCTATAGTCATGGGGATTTTTCAGACTCGGCCGGCACCTATTTTTTTTATTCATTTTTATTTTATTCTTTTATATCGAGGATAATGGAATAAGCACTCATGTGTTACTTTACATCCAGTCCCCGTGTGTATGCAGTTTTTGTAAATATTGTCATCTGTTCCCACCGGCACACGATGGCCTACTCTTACAAAAAGCGGAACAGGATTTAACGTGTGCTCAAGATGTTCTCCGTGCGTTCGCACACGGGGCCTCGGTTTACAGTCTCAACCGAAGTGTGAGTGTGCTGAGGGTTTAGTGGAAAGACCGGGACCACACAGTCGAGCTTCATCCACTTTACGGATGCACTTTTGAGAGTACTGCTCAAATTACCCGACCAACACTGCAGGTGTCTGTATCTGTCGGGCCCGGTTGATGCTGGGATATAATTGTTATGATCGGAAGGGTAGAGCACAACCCTATCAAGAAGTCTCAAAGCAGATGTGCACTTCCACAGCAGCAGCATTACGTCATCCTCATTATCATTGATCATCATGTTTGCAATAACAATAATAATAATAATAATAATAATATAATAATAATAATAATAATAATAATAATAATAATAATAAAAAAGATGGCTATAATAATGATAATAATAATAATAACAATAACAACAACAACAATAATAATAAAAGAGATTCGGTTGACCTGGCTGCTCTGGTCTCATGATAACCTCAGATTCGGTTTTCCCATACACTTTTGTACCTGTGGTGAGTTTGTGTCAAAGCCTTTGGGGTTGGAGGTTCACAGGAGAAGGCTGCTGGCAGGACGTTGTGGTGGTCACCACCCCGGGTGAGCGTCTTACTCAGTCTGGATTTGCAACTGAGCTATCATTGTCGTCAGTAAAGGGTTTCCGAGTAGGTGGTGTTCTGCGTATGTTAGCTCAGAACAGACACCACTGAACACCACCAAAGTGACCCAGCAGCAGTGCAGGGTCCATCTGGCTGGTGGCCCCATGGCTGCCTGACACTGATAGGCTCTGTGAACTTTCGACCCTAGGGATGAGACATAATCTGGGTATGGCTGTGGCGGGGAGATTGAAATGAGCGGCGTGGGAACAGCAGAACAGGAACGTCACAGAAGATGAGGTAGCAAAAAAACCAGTATAGCATACATGACTAAATACTCAATCAAGATCTCTCACTCTTTTGGCTCAGGAGCAAACTTCGTAGTTGCACCTCGACACAATACAATACAATACAATACAATACAACTTAATGCAACACAATACAATACAATGCAATACAATACAATACAATGCAACACACCACAATACAATACAATGCAATACAATACATACAATGCAACACAATACAACACAATGCAACACAATACAATGCAACACAATACAACACAATACAATACAATGCAATACAATACATACAATGCAAGACAATAAAACACAGTGCAATACAACACAATGCAACACAATACAACACAATATAACACAACAGAGTACAATAAAACACCACTCAATACAACACAATATAACACAACACAGTACAATAAAACACAACTCGATACAACACAACACAGAACAATACAACACAATACACAGCACAGTACAATACAACACAGTACAATACAATTCAACACAACACAACACAACACAACACAATACAACACAATACAACACAACACAACACAATACAACACAACACAACACAACACAACACAATACAACAAAGCTGGTCTCAGCATCTTCAACCAATAGAGGGGGTGACAGGCTAGCTAGACTGATCATGAGCTTCTCTGAAGACGAAATGTGTCATGTTGCTGTTCTCAACCTCTTTCAATCCACCATTTATTGTTTGACTGCCCAATTCTTATTGACTTGTTTAAAAGGAGAGGACTATATATTATATATATATATATATATTTTTTTTTTTTTAATGCCACCGTTCAAGAAGTTTTATATAACTCTCAGCAGTTCATAACATCAGTTGCTGAGGTTATATATTCTTCCCCAGTAAAGACCTCTACTGTAGTTAGTTCTTAGTGTTATATATATATATATATATATATATATATATATATATATATATATATATATATATATATATATATATATATATATATATATATATATATATATATACATATATACATATATACATATATACATATATACATATGTATATATATATATTTTAAAAGAGAGAGAGAGAGAGAGAGAGAGAGAGAGAGAGAGAGAGAGAGAGAGAGAGAGAGAGAGAGAGAGAGAGAGAGAGAGAGAGAGAGAGAGAGAGAGAGAGAGAGAGAGAGAGAGGAGAGAGAGAGAGAGAGAAGTAATGGTTTAAATGCATGTGTGTCTATATCACCAAGTAGTGAAAGACATTAAACTAAACAAAACAAAACAAAACAAAACAAAACAAAACAAAACAAAACAA
>CM060345.1:11663582-11666082 GCA_030674155.1 Stramonita haemastoma | reverse complement strand
TGTGTTGCATTTTTGTATTTTGTGTTGTATTGTATTGTGTTGCATTGTATTGTGTTGAATTGTATTGTGTTTTGTTGTGTTTTCTGGCATTGTATTGTATTGTATTGTATTGCATTGTATTGTATTGCATTGTTTGCATTGTATTGTATTGCATTGTATTGCATTGTATTGTATTGTATTGTATTGTATTGTATTGTATTGTATTGTATTGTATTGTATGTATTGTATTGTATTGTATCTTGCATTGTATACCACTTTAATCACAGCAGATTTCTCTGCGTGCATTTCGGGCTGCTCTCCCCAAGAGAGCGCATCACCTCATGAGTAGCGCCACCCATCATTTTTTCCTGTCTGCAACTGTATATGTTTCTTAATCACGGTGACTTTTTTTTTTTCCTTTTTAAATTTATTTTATTTTCTTTATTATTTTTTTTACAGAGTTTTGCCAGAGGCAACTCCCTTATAGCCAAGGGTTCTTTTACGTGCGCTAAATACTTACGTGTAACATACGGGACCTCAGTTTATCTGAAAGACTAGCACCCAGACCACCACTCATGATCTAGTGGATAGGGGGAAAAGCTTTTGGCCCAAACAGGGATCACACCACTACACACTTCGAACCCGGATTTTCGTTTTCTGTCTTAGTTTGGCAACAGTAGGAGACCCAAAGTAAACGCGACAGTGAACAAACTTGTGAATCTGAACAATGTAAGAAGGTTAAAATAGAAATAGGGTATAGTATTTGTATCGTATCGTATCGAGTCATATTGTATTGTATTGTATGTATCGTATCGTATCATATGTATTGTATCGTATCGTATCCTATCGTATTGCATTTATTGTATTGTATTGTATTGTATTGTATTGTATTGTATTGTATTGTATTGTATTGTATTGTATTGTATTGTATTGTATCGTATCGTAACGTATTCTATAGTATGTATTGTATTGTATTGTATTGTATTGTATTGTATTGTAGTGTATTGTATTAATTGTATTGTAATTGTATTGTATTGCATCGTATCGTATGTATTGTACTGTATTGTAAAGTATTGTATTGCATTGCATTGCATTGCATGCATCGTATCGTATCGTATCATATCGAATCATATTGTATTGGATTGTATTGCAAAGCACAAAGTGTTAGTATTTAGTTATTGAGTACAACTTGTTTAAACCCCAAAACACCCTCTTCAATACGATTATTAAACTTTGTCTTTCTTGTTTCTTTTTCGTCAGATGAATTTCCAGTGCCCTGTCCTCGTTCTGATTGTTGGTGTGCTGCTTGGGTAAGTAAGTCTGCACTTTTGGGGGAGAGGGGGAATTGGAGAAGAATGAAGATGTGTGGCTACTCTGTGATTGTGTGTTTCTCTCCTGTGTGTGTGTGTGTGTGTGTGTGTGTGTGTGTGTGTGTGTGTGTGTGTGTGTGTGTGTGTGTGTGTGTGTGTGTGTGTGGTGTGTGTGTGTGTTTGATTTTCTGTCTGTCTGTCTGTCTGTCTGTCTGTCTGCTCTGTATCTCTTTGTGTTCCTCTGTGGTGTCTGTATCATATCTCACTCTCACTGTGTATTTTTGTCTTTCGCTGACTGCCTATCTGACTGTCTGTCTCTTGAACCTTTCTGTGTCTGTCTGTCTGTATAGCTTTAAACTTTTCTGTCTGTCTGTATAGCTTTAAACTTTTCTGTCTGTCTGTCTGTTTGTCTGTCTGTCTGCCTGTATGTCTCTCTGTATGTATATCTTTGAACTTTTCTGTGTCTGTCTGTCTGCCTGTCTGTTTCTCTGTGTGTATATCTTTGAACCTTTCTGTGTCTGTCTGTATATCTTTAAACTTTTCTGTGTCTGTCTGTCTGTCTGTCTGTCGGTCTGCCTGTATGTCTCTCTGTATGTATATCTTTGAACCTTTCTGTGTCTGTTTGTCTGTCTGTCTGTATCGCTTTGAAATTTTCTCTGTTCCTCTGTCTGTCTGTATCGCTTTGAAATTTTCTCTGTCCCTCTGTCTGTCTGTATCGCTTTGAAATTTTCTCTGTCCCTCTGTCTGTCTGTATCGCTTTGAAATTTTCTCTGTCCCTCTGTCTGTCTGTATCGCTTTGAAATTTTCTCTGTCCCTCTGTCTGTCTGTATCGCTTTGAAATTTTCTCTGTCCCTCTGTCTGTCTGTATCGCTTTGAAATTTTCTCTGTCCCTCTGTCTGTCTGTATGGCTTTGAAATTTTCTCTGTCCCTCTGTCTGTCTGTATCGCTTTGAAATTTTCTCTGTCCCTCTGTCTGTCTGTATCGCTTTGAAATTTTCTCTGTCTGTCTGTCTGTCTGTATCGCTTTGAAATTTTCTCTGTCCCTCTGTCTGTCTGTATCGCTTTGAAATTTTCTCTGTCCCTCTGTCTGTCTGTATCGCTTTGAAATTTTCTCTGTCCCTCTGTCTGTCTGTATCGCTTTGAAATTTTCTCTGTCCCTCTGTCTGTCTGTATCGCTTTGAAATTTTCTCTGTCCCTCTGTCTGTCTGTATC
>CM060345.1:11648582-11656082 GCA_030674155.1 Stramonita haemastoma | reverse complement strand
ATCTCCTCTCCCTTGCTGTTTTACCTTCCCTGACCCTAAAGAGGGCAGGTACCCATTTACTGCTGGGTGAACCGGGGCACTGTATTGAAGCCAAGGCGTGCAAACGGTCACCCATCCAATTGGTAACCAGGCTCATTGCTGCTTAACATTGGCTGGGGGAAAGTGAGCGCTCTGACCACTGAGCTATCCCGTCCTGATCTGTAGAGGAGCCTTGATAAATAAGTTCCTTTCACCTGTTCCCTCTCCTTCCTCCCCCCCCCCCAAAAAAAAAAAAAAATCTATGCTGGTGGTTTTTCTTCAAGGCCAAATCACAAGAAGAGGGTGTGGACCCAAACAGTAACTGAATGAAAGAAGAAGAGTTAGGTTGGGTTTTTTTGTATGTGTTTTATCAGTCAGCTCTTCCATCTGTTCACACACACACTTAGGGTGGTTTAGGTGTCAGTTGTACGTGGGTGTTAAGTGGTATTGCAAAGAGCGTTGTGCCAAGTCAAACAGACTAGGGGCCCGTTTGTCTGGAGGTAACGTGTATCTATACACTATAATCTATACTTCTGGAGGAAGGACGGTGGCAGGATAGTTAAGGTGTTCGCCTGCCAATATGTAAACCGCGAGTTTCTGGGTTCGTACCCAGCTCGCCCTTTCTTCCCAGTTTGACGAAAAAATCGAACTGAATGTCAAAGTCATTCGGATGAGACTATAAACCGAGGTCCCGTATGCGAACGTACGCAGAACATCTTGCCCACACGTTAAAATCCCGTTCCGCCTTTCGGAAGAGCAGGCCATCGTGTGCCGGTAGGAGCGGATGACAAAATTAAAAATAAAAAAAAAACAGCATGCACACAGGTGTTGTGTTTGGACACCATCCCTCAGGGGAAAAAAATAATGGGTAGGCGCTGCACTTGTGGCGACCCGCTCTCCCCGGGGAGAGCAGCCCGAATTTCACGCAGAGAAATCTGCTGTGACATAAAGTGGTATAAAATAAATAACGTGCCTGTCTTTATCAAAAGCCACAAGTCGCAAGTTCGATCCCTGTTTAAATCCCACATTTCTGCATTCCACCAGACCATACAAAGGTAAAGGTAAAGGTGTCCCATAACCTATGTGCTCGTAGGGGAGCGAGGCATCAGAGACCCCAGCTTTTCTAGGAGCCAGCATATTGAGGGTGACGCCCATTCCTATCCCTCGCTGCTTTACCTTCCCTGACCCTAAAGAGGACAGGTACCCTTTCACAGCTGGGTGAACTGGGGGACTGTACTGAAGCCGAGGCGCACAAACGGTCACCCATCCACTTGGTAACTACGTTCAATGCTGCTGAACATTGGCTGGATGAAAACAAGTGCTCTGACCAATGAGCTATCCCGTCCTCATCCTTATTTATATATGACGCTTATATTCTCAACTCAGTCATAAAAACCTCCCATGAAAAGAGGAAGACGAGGAATGGGTTTTATGCTGGTGTCTAAGTCAACACTTGAACAACCCCTTATCTGTCTGCATACAGGGCGCGACATGTGAGGATTGCAGGTCTATACACACAAGACGTGGGTGTTCAGCATAGATAGATCATGTCTAGTACAGACAGAGCTTCTAGCCAGGTGAAACAAGACGTGAACTACTTAGTGCTATAATGGATGTTCTCATGACTCCGTGTATAGCATTCACCGCCAGCATTAGACTGCTTGGATTTTCTGCCTGCATGTGTAGAGACGGGATAGCCTAGTGGTCAGAACATTGCGCTGGCAATTTGACGACCCGAGTTCGATTCCCGTTGGAGGGGAATTTTCCCCTGGAGTTAACATCAGTGCTGACTCCACTCTCCCCAAAAGTCTTTCGGATGAGACTGTAAACCGAGGCCCCGTGTGCGAACGCACACAGAACATCTTGCCACACACGTTCAATCCTGTTCCGCTTTTCGTTAGAGTAGGCCATTCTGTGCCGGTGGGAACAGATGACATTTACAAACTGCATGCACACGGGGACTGGATGTAAAAAAGCACAAGAGTGCTTATCCCATTATCCTCGAAATAAAAGATTAATAAAAAATAATAATAATAAAACACACACATATATCTATATCTCTATATATATGTGGATCGGTGATCTAGTGGTAAAGCATCAAGCTACCTAGAAAACGAAAAGTTTGGTCCGGAAGTGTTCAGTGGTTTGATCCCCGTTTTAGGTTCAAAACTTTCCCCCCATCCATTTCACCATGAGTTTTAGTTGGGCGGATGATGGGGGTGGCGGGTTGGATGTGTGCGTGCGTGCGTGCGTGCGTGCGTGCGTGCGTGCGTGTGTGTGTGTGTGTGTGTGTGTGTGTGTGTGTGTGTGTGTGTGTGTGTGTGTGTGTGTGTGTGTGTGTGTGTTGAGGATAAACATCTCCAAACCAACATGTATCTAATACAGAAGAAAAAGTGTAACTTAGGCTAGATACTCATGGGGCATTTCAGCATTATTCTTTTTATCTCCATTTTATTCCTGTTATACACAACTCTCAAACGGGTCTTGTTAGGAAGTTACTACCTAACCCCCCCCCCCCCCCCTACCCCCAACTCCTTCCCCTCTACACACTTCCCTTTTCATAGTAAAAAAAAAAAACCTTCAGAAAATACTGTTATGACCACAAAACCACACATTTAATGCTGAGTGTTCAGAAAACCCCTGACAGATCACTGTCACGCTTGGATGAACCCGGTGGCAGTCGAGCAGCGACAGGTGACAGGTTTTGTTATCTTGTTGATATGATGGGCTGTACAGCAGGCAGACAACCTAACCTGCGGTGGCTTTAGGGATGGTTAGACTATAGTCCAAGAAAAAGAATAGGGCAAAGGGGACGTGGGATAGTTCAGCAGTCAGAGCACTCGCTTTCCCCACTACACGCCAAAGTTAAGCAGCATCGAGCGTGGTTACCATATAAATCGATTTCCCGTGTTTGTGTATGCATCAGGATACCTTGCGCACACGTTAAAACCCGTTCTGCCTTTTAGACAAGTAGGTTATTGTGTGCTAGTGGAAACAAACAATTTATTTACAAAACTGCACGCGCACAGGTGTCATGTTTAGACATCGTCCCCGAAGTCGGAATGCAGCTACCTTAATGGTGGGGCAAAAACGCTTCCAAACGCAAAAAAATCCCCTCTTTGTAAAACCTCGGAGCTCTAGCTAAGGTACGAAAAAAAAATCCCAACAAATTCTGCAGCTCACAAACAAGTTTAAGGAGGTAACTCCTCCCACCCCCACCCCCGATCTATCCCTTGACCCCTACCCCCATCCATCATCCGCCCTCCCCCTATACTAAAAAAAAATCCCTAGGACTATACATCATAGAATAAAACGACTGAGTCTGGCAAGGCTGTTGTCACTGATCTTGGTCGAATGTGTCTGTTGCGTCACGGGGACTTACTGACATCTGTTTCTGTTCCTGTTGTGTACTTTACCTGCTTCTCCTTCTCTCTCTCTCTCTCTCTCTCTTCTTCTCTCTCTTTCTCCTCCCTCTCCGTCTCCTGTGTGTGTGCGTGCTGTGTGTGTGTGTGTGTGTGTGTGTGTGTGTGTGTGTGTGTGTGTGTGTGTGTGTTGTGTGTGTGTGTGTGTGTGTGTGTGTGTGTGTGTGTGTGTGTGTGTTGTGTGTGTGTGTGTGTGTGTGTGTGTGTGTGTGTGTGTGTGTGTGTGTGTGTGTGTGTATGTTATGTTGTGTGTGTGTGTGTGTGTGGTGTTGGTGTTGATTTTTAATGATGGGTGTACCACAGGGTACTGCTGCTAGTGGCGGTTTTAGGGATGGTTAGAGGACAGGGGAGTAGAGGAGGAAGCTGGTTACAAAATCTTCAGTGGTGCCCCCACGGTCCGCGGGACTACGGGATAGGTGAAGGTGAAGGTGAAGAAGAGAACAGGGGAGGACGGGATAGCTCAGTGGTCAGAGCACTCGATTTCCCAAAGCTAACTTTTAACTATGTTTGAGCGTGTTTACCAAGTAACTGTTTGTGCGCGTTGGCTTCAGTACAGCACCCCCCTCCCTCTCCAGTTCACCCAGCTGTAAATAGGTACCTGCCCTCTTTAGGGTCAGGGAAGGTAAAGCAGCGAGGGAGAGGAGATGGGCGCCGCCCTCAATATGCAGGTCCCTAGAGAAGCTGAGGTCTCTGACACCTCGCTCCCCAACGACCACATAGGTTATGGGATACCTTTACCTTTTTATAGGTACAAAATTAGACCACTCTTTCAAATAGTTTTGTTTCATTTTTCACGTTTTTTGGTGTTCATATGAATAAGTTTTAATGTTTTTTTGAAAGTTTATATTTACCTAATCCCGTCTCACCCTATCCCACTTTTTTTCTTGTTTGTTTGCATTTTGAGGGTCACATTTTGCATCTTTTTGTCTAATATCTGTTATGTGAACATACATTTAGCTAAAGAACACACACATACACACACATACACACACACGCACACACACACGCGCACACATAACACACACACACACACACACACACACACACACACACACACACACACACACACACACACACAAACTTACACACACCGAACCAAACCAAACGAAAACTAAACCAACCAACCAACCAACAACCAACCAGCCAACCAACCAGCCAGCCAACCAACCATCCATCCAACCAGCCGACCGACCAACCAACCAAACCCTTCTTAAGGAAAACTTACAAAACAAAAATAATGTATTCAAAAACAAAACGAACAAATAAACACTGACAGATCCTTGTCACGCTTGATTTATTCTGTTTGCAGTCAAGCCACAACTGTGACAGGTCTGTTTTTATGATGGCTGTACTGTATACATAATAATCATAGCTTTTCTTCTTTCTTTCTTTCTTTCTTTCTTTCTTTCTTTTTCTTTCTTTCTTTCTTTCTTTTCTTTCTTTCTTCTTCTTTCTTTCTTTCTTTCTTTCTTTCTTTCTTTCTTTCTTTCTTTCTTTCTTTCTTTCTTTCTTCTCTTCCTCCCTTTATTGGGTGGGATGAACAGTTTCAGATCTTCTCCTTTTCTTTCTTTCTTTCTTTCTTTCTTTCTTTCTTTCTTTCTTTCTTTCTTTCTTTCTTTCTTTCTTTCTTCTTCTTTCTTTCTTTTCTTTCTTTCTTTTCTTTCTTTCTTTCTTCTTAGTTCCTTTATTGGGTGGATGTACAGTGCCTTTCTTTTCTTTCTTTTTTTCTTTCTTTCTTTCTTTTCTTTCTTTCTTTTCTTTCTTTCTTTCTTTCTTCTTCCTTCTTTTTCTTTCTTTCTTTCTTTCTTTCTTTCTTTTCTTTCCTTCCTTCTTCTTCCTTCCTTCCTTCTTCCTTCTTTTCTTTCTTTCTTTCTTTCTTTCTTTCTTTCTTTCTTTCTTCTTTTTTTTGTTCCTATCTTCCTTCCTTTATTGGGTGGGATGCACAGTGTCAGGTCTTCTCCTGTGTTTGTCACTCTGCAGGAGGTCTGCCCGCTGGCCTCAGCCGAACACCTTCTGACTTCAGAGCAGCTTTTGTTTTTGGTATAAGATACATACTAGATGTCTTTGCATCTCCATGACTCATTGGATGCTGATATAGATTATAGTTTTTTTAACGTGTATATTTGATCTTCTGCAGCGTCTCTACAAAGGTTCAGGATAGGCTTAGCGGTCATAGCACTCGCTTTCCCCGAACCAAAGTTATTCAGCAATCGAGCTGGGTTACCAAGTGGATGGGTGACCATTTTGTGCGTCTTGGCTTCAGTACAGTCCCCTAGTTCACCCAGCTGTAAATGGGTACCTGCCCTCTTTAGGGTCATGGAAGGTAAAGCAGCGAGGGAGAGGAGATGGGCGCCGCCCTCAATATGCTGGCCCTAGAGAACCTGAGGTCTTTGACGCCTCGCTCCCCTACGACCTCATAGGTTATGGGATACCTTTACCTTTATAATGTATGTACATGAAGGGGATTGGCAGGTCTGCATTTGGAGTTGATCTGGGAGGTCATAAAAATCATCATCCTGAATTTACCAGATGCCACTGCTGAGATTTGAACCCACGACTTCATAGATACTCCGTATTAAAGTTATTGGTTTGAACAACTTGTCTGTAGTGTCCCTTGCGTGATGGGTTTGTTTGTTTGTTTGTTTGTTTGTTTGTTTGTTTGTTCCTCGTTTAGAGCTTCGAGGTTCACCAATTGTGAGATTTTGTGTTTGCGACAGTTTTTTTGCACACCGTTAAGGTAGCTGCATTCTGGATTCAGAGATGACAACTATTTCAACGGGACAGCAGCGTTCATGCTTTAAAGTTGAAAAAAGATGTTGTCATTGGTTCCTACTGGCACGAAATGGCGGGTTTGTTCTGCGTGCGTTCGCACACGGGACGTTGGTTTACAGTCTTTTCGGTTGTGTTCAGTGGTGCCTATCCTGAGTTGACACATGCAGAACACCACCTACTTAGCCCCTTTATTAGCTCTCTCGCGGAGTCAGACTGAGTGAGACACCCATCAGAAGTGGCGACCACCACAACGTCCCTCCAACAACCTTCTCCTGTCAACCCCCAACCCCAATGGCTTCGACACAATCTCACCACAGGCACAGAAGTGTATAAGGAAACCGAATCTGAGGTCACCATAAGTCCAGAGCAACTGGAGCCACCGAATCAGAGAAAGTTTTACTTTATTGCATGATTGTCAATGATGACGATGCTATGGAAGTGCATCTGCTTTGAGACAACTTAACAGGATTGTACTCTACGCTTACCATCGTAATAAACCCCAGCGTCAACCGGGCCCGAGATATACAGACACCTGCAGTGTTGGTCATGTAATTTGAGCAACACTGTCAAGATCGCATGGGTAAAGTGGATGGTGCTCGACTGTGTGGTCCTAGTCTTCCCATCGAGGCCATAGCAAACTCACTCTGTGTACAAGCCAACCGGAAAAAACAACCAAAGCAAAAACAACAACAAAAAAACCCAAAACGAAACACCCCCCCCCCAAAAAAAAAAAAAAAAAAAAAAATTCTGAAAGGATTCTAACTAGCAACCCTACCATTCCTTAACTCAAGGTTCTAACCACTGCGGCAAGGCAGTTTGGTTGAATATTCTCATCAAAAGGGTTAAACCACCTTGTCTGACGCCAGTTTTCCAGTACAAAATTATTCTAATGTTCCTCAGAATAACTAGCAGTGGAGGTTTCATGTAATAATTTTTTTAATGGTTTGTGAGCCATGAAGAACACAGAGAAAGAGGAAAATCATGTATATTTTTTCGTGTTTTTCTATTATCAGTTTGGGACTTTTTTTTTTTTTTTACTCCACTGTTGCCATTAAAAAGGATCTTTAAAAAAAAAACAAGCTGTAATGGCTTTCACTTTGCCCCCCTCCCCCCCTCCTTCCCAATCTGATTTCAATCTCCCCTAGTGCTCTTTCTTTCCTTGTTATTCAAACAACCCCCTCCCCCACCTACCTTTTCTTCTGTCTCTACGAAATACACATCCCTCCTCCTCCTCCCACCCCTTTCCCCTTTCTCCTCTTTCTTTATACACCTACACTCTGTCTCTATT
>CM060345.1:11628582-11631082 GCA_030674155.1 Stramonita haemastoma | reverse complement strand
ACACACACACACACACACACAAACTGACACATATCCTCCCACCTACACACACACACACACACACACACACACACACACACACACACACACACACACACACACACACACACACACAACACAACGTACACACGTACACACACACACACACCCCTACACCGACACAGACACACAGACACAGACACAGACACCGACACAGACACAGACACACACACACACACACACACACACACACACACACACACACACACACACACACAACACACACAACACACACCTACCCCTCCCCCACACCTACACACACGCACACACACACACACTAACACTAACACTAACACACACATATTGTTGGGTCAATAGTGCACTAGCCATGGCAGTACTTCATGTCATATGAATCGCAACGTAGCGATAAAACTTCAAACGACATGTAAACAGATGGTTTGAGTGGCCTGACTGCGTCCCAGTTTGTCTGCCTGTCTGCCTGTCTGTCTGTTCGTCTATCTGTGTGTGTGTGTGTGTGTGCGTGTGTGTGTGTGTGTGTGTGTGTGTGTGTGTGTGTGTGTGTGTGTGTGTGGTGTGTGTGTGTGTGTGTTGTGTGTGTGTGTGTGTGTGTGTGTGGATCTCTCCTACCCGCCTCTCTGTGTCTGTCTGTCTGTCTGTCTGTCTGTCTGTCTGTCTGTCTGTCTGTCTGTCTGTCTGTCTGTCTGTCTGTCTCTCTCTCTCTCTCTCTCTCTCTCTCTCTCTCTCTCTCTCTCTCTCTCTCTCTCTCTCTCTCTCTCTCCTTGCTCTCTCGCTCTCTTCTCCCTCCCCTTGATGAAAAAAAAGAGGTACATAGGTTTTAGCAAAGATAAATTCGGCACTTACCGTGCGTTAAACAGCCCCTGATACTTTGACCACTCCTGTGCTCACCCAGTTTGACGGTTATGAGTTCCAATCCTAAAATTCAAATTCAAATCCTAAACTTCAAGTTCAAATTAAAAAAACTTGTTTTTCATCTATAAAACAAAGAAATTCCGGGTGGGTTTCAAGCCATATATAAAAACAATAACCAAGGAAAAATAATATCAAAGATATAATTATAATATATTTATATATATATATATACATATATATAGTATTATATATATATATATATATCACATCACACGTTCTAAACATCAGCACGCACCCATCACAGTATAAAATGCACCCACAAATCAAAATGCTAAAGAAAAGAAAGAAAAGAACAAGAAATTAAGTTTTAAAAAAAGACATGAGGAGAAGAAGAAAGGCAGACAGACCGTTAGACGGGAAAACAGGAGAAAACCAGTCAAAAATCGTAAAGGAAAGAAGTAAAGAAAGGGGGGGGGAAGGGGGGTAGGGAGGGGGCACAAAAAAGAGAAGAAAGAAAGAAAGAAAGAAAGAAGAAGAAGAAGAAGAAGAAGAAGAAGAAGAAGAAGAAGAAGAAGAAGAAGAAGAAGAAGAAGAAGAAGAAGAAGAAGAAACACAAAAAGGAATGAAAGAAAGAAATTTGAAAGACAGATAAACAGAAAGAAAGAAGGACAGAAAGAAAGGGAGGAAAAAAGAAAGAAAAAAAGACAGACAGACAGACAGACAGAAAGAAAGAAAGAAAGAAAAAAAGACAGACAGACAGACAGACAGAAAGAAAGAAAGAAAGAAAAAAAGACAGACAGACAGACAGACAGACAGAAAGAAAGAAAGAAAAAAAGACAGACAGACAGACAGACAGAAAGAAGGTGGGGAGGATAATTGCACTGACATTTGATAGTCTATCTGAATGTGTCACTCTTTAAAAGGCCGGTTGGTAGGTAGGCCTAGTGTCGGTTTGGACATGTTCTGTAATTGCCTGCTGCTCTCTCTGCTCTAATGGTATGATTGTTCTCATCATCAAAATGGCCAAAGTGGCCAATACTGTTGAAAGCTTTCGGGGAGGGGAGGGGGCAAGGCAAGGCAAGGCATGACATGGCATGGCGTGGCATGGCATGGGTGTGACATGGCAAAAAGGATGGCAAAAGGCAAGGAAACGCAAAGAGAAAAGGAAAGACAGAAGGCAAGGCAAAGATTTGATTTGATTTGATTTATTCTTTTATATAGAGGATAATGGAATAAGCACTCTTGTGCTTTTTTACATCCAGTCCCCGTGTGTATGCAGTTTTGTAAATGTTATATGTTCCCACCGGCACATGATGGCCTACTCTTACGAAAAGCGGAACAGGATTTAACGTGTGCGCAAGATGTTCTGCGTGCGTTCGCACACGGGGTCTCGGTTTAAAGTCTCATCCGAAGAACTTTTGGGGGGAGTGGAGTCAGCACTGATGTTAACTCCAGGAGTAAAATCTCCTCGACCGGAATCGAACCCGGGTCGTCAAATTGCCAGCGCAATGTTCTCACCACTAGGCTATCCCGTCCCCGTAGAGACTAGGCAAGGCAAGAAGGCAGCAAAAGGCAAGGAGAAACAGCAGGGCATGAGAGAAAAGGCGAGGCAAGGAGAAAAGTCCAATGG
>CM060345.1:11602200-11617200 GCA_030674155.1 Stramonita haemastoma | reverse complement strand
ACACCACACCACACCACACCACACCACACCACACCACACCACACCACACCTCACCTCACAACATTACAACACAGAAGAAAAACGCAGGAGCTTACACCCTAAGGCTGCGGCCATAGTAAGGCTACGGCCATAGGCCGCGGCCATAGTGAACCCGTCATTTTGACGCCGTCAAAATGACGGGCCGGGTGAAAAATGCTGTCCGGCTGAATTACTCTGTGGCGTCACTGAAAACGGCTGTGCGTGGCCATAGTAGAGCCGGCCCGGCCCGTTCTTTTTAATCCGTCGTTTTGACGTTCGAGCAACACGTCCGTTTGCCGGGTCGACGGAAAGGAAAATAATCAAGAAAAACTTATTTATGGTGCTTCAAAAATTCTGACTACACAAACTAGTAAATTGACCCTTCCCGATTACATTCCAGTGGTTTTGATAAAAGTTTTTTGGGGGGATTTTACGTAAAAACACTTTTTATGTCTAACTATTTTCTGTCGATTTGCGTCAGCGCGGCAGCCTCATTTTTGCGTCACTGGCAGTCTCGGGGTGACCCTATTGTTAGAAAGAGACGGGCCGGGTTGACTATGGCCGCTTTGACGGATCCGTTCTACCGTCAAAGAGACGGCCGTCAAAACAACGGGACGGGCTGGGTTTACTATGACCGTAGCCTAAGGAAACAGCTGTATGCTCCGCACACAAGTGTCTCTCGGTTTCCTTGTCATTCATAATTAAAATCCAATTATGCGTCTACGGGCTATGTGAGTGCTGTGACAAGCCCTACCTGTGTGTGTGTGCTCTGTGTGCCGATTATCGATCTGTGTGACCCCAAAATCCATTTGTTCTTTGCATCGGTTTGGGCTGAGGCGATGTTCTTTTTATTTTGGGCTAACTGTGGTTTAAACCATCCCTTTTCCCTCAGATAGTTAAAGTTAAAGTCTGTCCTGAGCCTAGGGCTCATCAGGCCGGTGCTTATCCCGGTTTCTGTGGCGTCAAGCGACAGAGAGTCATAGACTCCCCCCTGGATAGGACGCCAGTCTATCGCAGGGTTAACCCCCAACACAAGGTTGGCACCCCTTTTACACCTGGGTGGGGTGAGAAAATAGCCGTAAAGTGCCTTTTCCAAGGGCACAACGCCATAGCCGAAAGCTGGGATCGAACCCGCAACCTTTAGATTACGAGTTCAACGGCCTAACCACTAGACTACGGCGGCGGCTTTTCCCTCAGATAAGAGTATTTATTTTTATTTTTCGATGAAAAATCAATTCATGGCTTTAATCCTTACAAAATGTCAGACAGAGACCTGAGATTTTTTTTTGCCGAAAGGTGTCAAAATATGCCAGTACCCTTCCGGAACAACTGTATCGGTGTTTTCTCATCTTGACAATTCGGTTCTTGATTCGGTGATAGCAAAACGGTAACAAGCAAGGACGGTGAAGACAACCTTGTTAGAGACCTCTTGGACAGAAAGAGAGCGTGTGCATGCTTCTTATTCCATTGTACAATCGTAAGAGTAGCCCATTGTGTGCTGGTGGGGGAACAGATGACAAGATTTACAAAACTGCATACACACGGGGACTGAATGTAAAAAAGCACATGAGTGCTTATTCCCTTATCCTTGATATAAAAGAATAAAGATATAAATGATTTATAAATGTAAAGCTGTGTAGTAGAACTTCTACGAGATGTATGAAGTTTTTACCATACATTTTTGCACGTCCCGTAATACATTCTTATTCAAAGTCAAAAGCTTTCTCAAAATCAAATGTGACCATACCTCAATTCTTCACCAATCCCCACCCACTCCCCCAAACTTCGACCTTTCCACCTAACACTCTCCCCCTCCTCTCCCCCCTCCCCCCCTTCCCTCCCTCTCCCCCCCCCCCACCACACCCCCACCCTCACACACCACCACCCCCCTCACCACCCTCCCAACACTCACCTTTCTCTCATCGCTTCCTTTCAGTAGGTTCAGGCTGCTACGACTCCGCGTGTCCACTTCTTCACCGGTTTGCCCAGGGGACAAAAGTTCGGGTGGGGGGGACACGGGTCTGCCCCTGGCGTCCACCCACTTGTAGGCCTCGTGCACCGTGTGGCTACCCGGGATGCGCCCCACCCGGCTCAGGGACAGCTCCAGACGATTCGCTGCTCCGATAATCTGTGGGGGGGGGGGGGGGGGTCAGAAGGTGTAAAGGTAAAGGTAAAGGTGAAGGTAAAGGTATGGTGAAGGTGAAGGTAAAGGTATGGTAAAGGTGAGGTAAGGGTAAGGTAAGGGTAAGGTAAGGGTAAGGTAAAGGTGTGGTAAAGGTAAGGTAAAGGTATGGTAAAGGTAAGGTCTTTCTTCTTCTTCTTCTTCTTCTTCTTCTTCTTCTTCTTCTCTTCTTCTTCTTCTTCTTCTTCTTCTTCTTCTTCTTCGTTGTCGTCGTCGTCGTCGTCGTCGTCGTCGTCGTCGAACACTAAGACAGTAGCTATTGTCTGTCATATGAGCGAAAATGCGTCGCGCTTCCGAAAAGCGCCTGACAAGTCAGGCCCAGCGCATCCGACTTCTGCATGGGAGAGAATTGTTATCTTTCAAGTCTTTCTGGGAAAAAATGGGCAGGAGAGGGGACCAAGAAGGCAGGAAATAGTAAGGAAGGAGGTGACAGGAAGAAAAGAAACAAAAAACCCAACCTTACCCTACCCTACCCTACCCTACCCTACCCTACCCTACCCTACCCTACCACACCACACCACACCACACCACACCACACCATACCACACCACACCATACCGTACAGTATCATATCACACCTACCATACCATACCACATCATACCATACCATACCATACCGCACCACACCATACCATACCATACCATACCATACCATAACCATACCACATCATACCATACCACACCATACCACACCACACCATACCATACCATACCACACCACACCATACCATACAGTATCATATCACACCTACCATACCATACCACACCATACCATTCCATACCATACCACACCCATACCATACCATACCATACCATACCATACCATATACCATACCATACCATACCATACCATACCATACCACACCACACCATACCATACAGTATCATATCACACCTACCATACCATTCCATACCATACCATACCATACCATACCACACCATACCATGCCATACCATACCATACCATACCATACCATACCATACCATACCATACCATACCATACCACACCCCACCATACCATACCATACTACACCATACCATACCATACCATACCATACCCTACCATACCATGACATAACGTACCCTACCCTACCCTACCCTACCCTACCATACCCTACCCTACCATACCCTACTGTACCATACCATACAGTATCATATTACACCTACCATACCATAGCATATCATAGCACACCATACCATACCATACCACACCATACCATATCATACCATTCCACACCATACCATAATTATCATACTATACCATATCATACCATACCACACAACATGTTACGAAACAGGACAAAACAACACGTAACAATGCAAAAAACAACAACAATACAATACCATGCAATACAATACACGTACCATACAATTACCACACTATACAATACAATGCACGTACCATACAATATTCACACTATACAATACAACAACCACACAATACAATACCCAAATCACACACAATCAACACCAAAACAACACAACGCCTAAAACCATAAGTACAATACTTCCACCACTATTAAGACACAAGAAACCAAAACTAAAACGAAATGAACGCTGTCTTGTAGAACAAGAGAATTGCAAGCCAGTGCTTTTCTGTGCGTGACAAAACAGAAACGGCATGAATAATACATTGACAAACACACAAAAAAAGTGTTCGCCTTCTAACGTTTGTGAGTCAATAAGATACAGAGACTGGATAGAGCGGGGTGGGGGTGTGGGGGGGAGGAAGGAGAGAGACAAGGAGGGAGGGGGAGAGAGACAGACAGACAGACAGACAGACAGACAAACAGACAGAGACAGAGAGAGAGAGAGAGAGAGAGAGAGTGGTGTGTGTGTGTGTGTGTGTGTGTGTGTGTGTGTGTGTGTGTGTGTGTGTGTGTGTGTGTGTGTGTGTTTGTGTGTGTATGTGTGTGTTTGTGTGTATGTGAGAGACAGAGAGGGGGAGACAGAGAAAGAGAGACACAGACAGACAGACAGACAGACAGACAGACAGACAGACAGGCAGCCACACACACACACTAACACTAACACTATCCCCCCCCCCCCCCCCCCCCCCCCCCCCACAACACACACAAACACACACACTAACACACACACACACACTACCCACCCACCCACCCACCCCCACCCCCCACCCCCCACACACACACATCCCAGTTCCCCAACTCACCCTGGCAGCCTCCCCATGTGAGATTTTCAGGAAGGAGATGTCGTTGACCTCCACGATCAGATCCCCCACCTGGAGCCCCTGGATTTCAGCAGGGCCCCCTTCATCCACACTGGACACATACACCCCCAACCCATACTCCGACCCCCCTCTGATATTAAAGCCAAAACTGTCATAATTCTCGTCCCTCGTTTCGATAAACACTTTGTGAATGTCTTGGTTGGACAATTCCGGCAAATCATCTCTTTCCGAATAGTTCGAAACCAGACTGCTGGCTTTCTTTCGGTGGGAAATTTCGTTGTATCTATTCAGAGTCATGGAGCGGTGTTTTCGTAAAACAGAAATATCCGCTGCGTGTGGACGGTACAGAAATGGACGGGGGAGGGTGCCGTAATTTTTCCCTCCTCGTGTTAACAAGTCAAACGCTTCCATGTCAGATTTCCGTATGACTCCGCGAACTAAAGGAAAGAGCTGACGTTTCACTGGAGTGTTGAGGATTTTTCTGAGGCTGTTGACGAGCTCGAAAATGTCTCTGCGGACCCCGTAAGTGTTGAGGACCTCAATGAAGGCAGCCTTCTCCTGCTCGTCCAGGTGGGTGTACAGACCTTCCTGGAGACGTCGCGTGTTGGTGGAGGTGCCTCTGTAGTGAGACATGCTGGCTGGGGGACCCCGTGACCTTAGGGTCGCCATGGTGATGTGTGAGATGTGGCACTGGTGCGTTCCTCCAGGCTAGAGTGGCATGCAGCTGGGGCTTGTTTTGGTGGGGGGGGGGGGAGCAAGGGTTTTTTTATATTTTGTTTCAGTAGAATTATAGTCCTTTCCAGATTTCTCTGATATCAGGACTGTGGTCAGAAGCCAGAAAGTCGGAGGTCCCACGCTTCGGCAAGTTCTCCCACTTCAGTACCTCAGGCCATGCACCCCAAAAATGTTACATTTTTTAAAGCAACTTCATGAGATGAAACTCTTAACTTGGGGAGCAAGGGTGAGTTCCACAGTAGCGTTTAGGGCAGTTTGTCTGTCAGATGTTGGCTGTACAGTTCAGCGTTGATGGGGCAGTCTTGATGAATGTAGTCCTTCTGTAAGTTCTGATGATTTTTTGTTTGAGACAGCTTTGGTTTGTTTGTGGATTTAAAAAAGGGTGAGTTTTACAGTAGCGTTTATGGCTACGTTGATGGCAGTTTTTATATCAGAATGGCTGAACAGTACAGTGGTATAAGGCTGTTCATGATGAATGTAATCTGTGTGCAAATTCTGAAGATTTGTTTTGTTTGTTGTTTTGCTTTATTCTTCAATCACATTAGGGTTATATGACTCTGATGTTTATGCTGTCTGTAGGATTTTTTGTTGAAAAATGTTAGAATGGATGTTTCTTGATGAATAATGATTACCCTTCTTTGTAGTATTTCCACAGTACTTTAGATGCGTCCATTGGTGCTTTGTTTCTGCTGGTTCTCTCTTTACTAATTCTTTTCTTTATTGTAGATTTTTGTTAGTTCATCTAAAAAAGTCAACTATTGTTTCTGCAGTAGTAACAAACTTATATGTGACTGGTACTGAAACTTTACAGTCTTTGAGATAGGAGTTAGATTACTGAAAAACGCATTAAAAACCCAGATCGACTGAAATAAAGGAAATCTATGTACATAGCTGTGGTTCTGCGACACTTTCACTTCATAACAGCTTACAGCCGTACCTCACAAAAAGAAACTATCCAGAAAATGTTGTAGTGATTCCATTATCTAACACCCACTTCACTGCATATTGTTATAACTCCATTCCATTCTTACATATCAGTGCAGACATTTACATTGTTCACACCTATATATCAATTCCTAAACTGACTCATTCTCCATACGTCTAATTATACACACACTGCATCCTCTGTTTCATGAAGTATCATACGTAAAAAAAACGATCATTTATCCACACATTAATGAGAAGACTTATTGACTAACAGCATCCTGGGTGTTTCAGGCTGCTGAGGACACAACTGCACATTCCCATCGATACGCCACACCAACTGTTCACCCACCTACATACCAACGCTCGATCAAGCCTCGACCCGCCACACCTGTCGCTTTGTTCAGATGTGCATATGCAAGAATTATTCAAGCAGAGCAGTAACTGGTCATTGAAAAGAACTCCATCAAGATTCATAAAAACTGTTGCACTGACGCACAGGCACACACACACACTAACCAACAAAACACAAGCTCGTAGCAACACACTTGATCCATCAGAAGAAAAAACAAGCACGAACTTGTTTGGAGTTCATTAAGGAAGGAGCCGTCTTCATGGTTAGTGTTTTATTTTCCGCCTTCATTTCTTTCTTTCATAAAAAAAGAAAAAGAATCCTGATCAGGCAAATGAATATAAACACACATCATTCTCTAAAATGTATCCAGTGTTATATTAACAGTAATATTCTGCTACACTTTCTTTGCAGCAGTATCAGAGAAGCAGTGACGTTAGATCTTTGGCGTGCATATTTAATGAGCGACGCCGTCCAATCAGGAGGGAGCCCGGCATGACAGGGGAGAGAATCGTGCATAATTCATCAGGCTTCTTCTCGGCGTCTTCGCTGCTGCAACCCACAGAAAAGAAGATGGATTTCTGTCAGACCATGCTAGTCTCAGAGAGAGAGAGAGAGAGAGAGAGAGAGAGAGAGAGGGAGGAGAGAGAGAGAGAGAGAGAGAGAGAGAGATGTTATCATTTGGCTGTGAATTTTGCCACTTCAGCAGATACATCTCAATGTAAGGAATACATTTACTTTTTCATCTATTCATTGATTTATACTTTTATTTCGAAGACCATGGAATAATCACTCATGCTCTTTATTGCATCTAGTCCCTGTGTGTATGCAGTTTTGTAAATTTTGTCATCCTTCACACCAGCATAACCTACTCTTCCGCGAAGCGGAACAGGTTTAACGTGTGTGAAAGATGCTCTGTGTGCGTTCGTACACGGGACCTCAGTTTATAGTCTCATCCGAAATACTTTGGCCGGGAGGAGGGGGGGGGGGGAGGAATTCGGCAATGATGTTCACTTCAGGGGAAAATATTCCCTTTTGGGGCGTTCAGACAACAAGCGCAATGCGCAAGGCTCTAACCGCCATGTTATCCTGGATATAATATATAGATGTGATGATGATGATGATGATGATCATGATGATGATGATGATGACGGCGACGACGACGACGACAATGATGATGATGGTGATGATGGTGATGATGATGATGACGATGACGATGATGCCGTTGCTGCTGCTGCTGCTGCTGCTGCTGCTGCTGCTGCTGCTGCTGCTGCTGCTGGCTGCTGCTGCTGCTGCTGCTGCTGATGATGATGATGATGATAATGATGATGATAAAGTTGGTGCCGGTGTGTGCTTGTCAACGAAGATGGCGGTGGCAGTTGATGGCTGCTGAAAAAGTAATGAGGAGGTGAAGGAGGAAAGTGGTGGTGGTGATGGTGACGATGATGACGATGATGAGGATGAGGATGGCGATGACGATGATGATGAAGAAAATGATGATGATGATTAGATGATGATGATGACGATGATGATGATGGTGGTGGTGGTGGTGGTGGTGGTGGTGGTGGTGTGGTGGTGGTGATGATGATGATGACGATGTCGATGTCGATGACGATGACGATGATGAAGCAGGTTACACAATCTTGAATGGCAGCCCAACGGTCTACAGGACTACTGGATAGGTGAAAACGAAGGTGAATAATGCTAAATCTATAATCACCCCCCCCCCCCCCCCCCCCCACCCCCCCTACCTAGTGAAAGATTGCTTCATTTCATTTTAGGTTTTTTTCTCTCTCTTTACCATTGTGTTTCGATGCTGTTCTCTCTCTCTCTCTCTCTCTCTCTCTCTCTCTCTCTCTCCTCTCTCTCTCTCTCTCTCTCTCTCTCCTCTCTCTCTCTCTCTCTCTGAAAAAAGTATGTAAATGCTTACTCTGTTACCCTTGAAAAATAAAGATTATTCATTCTCTCTCTCTCTCTCTCTCTCTTCTCTCTCTCTCTCTCTCTCTTCTCTCTCTCTCTCTCTCTCTCTCTCTCTCTCTCTCTCTCTCTCTCTCTCTGTGCCCAAATAGAACCAATATTAACGTATGCATCTGAGGTCTGGGGATTGTGTGAAGAAGGTAAGCTAATTGAAAAAGTTCACTTATTTGCTGTAAAGAGATTTCTATCTGTGCCCTTGCATGCATCGAATAATTTAGTCTATGGGGAAAGCGGAAGATATCCGTTATACGTAAGAACATATGCAAAAAGTATTAAATACTGGTTAAAATTGGTTTAAACTACCAGCCTCTAGAATATGTCGACAGGCTTATGAAATGCTGGTCTTACAACATGAATCTGGTCGACACAATTGGGTGTCGAATGTACAGAAAACTTTATGTGAGAATGGATTTGGTATTGTGTGGCTGTGTCAAGGTGTAGGATGTGAATATAGTTTCATAAATGAATTTAAAGATAGACTTATTTCTTGTTATAAACAGAATTGGCATTCAGAAATAGAGAATAATGACAAATACAGGTGGTACAGCTCGTTTAAGAGCGTATTCCAAACAGAGAATTATTTGTCTTTTCTAACCAACAAATGGTACAAGATCAGCCTCACTAGATTTCGGCTGAGAGTTAGTGGCCTTAAAAATTGTAAGCAATGGTTTTCAAGTGAAGATAACTCTAATGATAGTATGTGCCCTTCATGCCAAAATGCCACAGAAGATGAAGCTCACTTTCTCTTCAACTGTGTGGCGTACTCTGAAAAACGCAGAAACTGTGAAACACTAAATGTCCTTACAGGCACCACTGATATGAATTCTGTTACTAATATGCTTTCTGACAGCAACGAAGAGAGAATAAAAAGCTTAGCTAAATTTATCGGAGAAGCGATGAATATCAGAAAAAAGATAACTGAACGGAATCATTAGTTCCCAGATGGTCCATCATAGAACCTATGCGTGCGTGCATACGTGCGTGCGTAGTGCGTAAGTGTGTAGTGCGAGAGAGAGAGAGAGAGAGAGAGAGAGAGAGGAGAGAGAGAGAGAGAGAGAGAGAGAGAGAGAGAGAGAGAGAGAGAGAGAGAGAGAGAGAGAGAGAGAGAGAGAGAGAGGTGAGTGGAAAAGGAACTTGTTTAGTTGAACATCTAAGTGCGGAGCGAGAGGAATATTTGAAGACTGAGTATCATGTTACACAAAACTGAACTTGTTATCCCCCCTTGTCTACAGGGCTGTAATGTTGAATGGACAATAAAACTGTGTCAGTGTCAGTGTCAGTGTCAGTGTCTCTCTCTGTGTCTCTCTGTCTCTCTGTCTCTGTCTCTCTCCCTCTCTCTCTCTCTGTCTCTCTCTCTCTCTGTCTCTCTCTCTGTCTCTTTCTTTCTCTCTCTCTCTCTCTCTCTCTCTCTCTCTCTCTCTCTCTCTTCTCTCTCTCTCTCTCTCTCTCTCTCTCTCTCTGTATGTGTGTGTGTGCGTGCGTGCGTGCGTGCGTGCGTGCGTGCGTGCGTGCGTGCGTGCGTGCGTGTTGTGTCAAAATCAAACTTTTATTTTCATATGGTACATTGAATAGCAGTGCTTAACTTTTTTCCATCAAGCCATCCATCTAAAATTAAGTCATGAATATATATATGCATAGTTGAAAAAGAAAACCTCAAGAAAATAAACCATACAAATAAAAAAAATTATTCTTAAAATACACACCAAAAGAAGAAACTACGCACACGCACGCACGCACACACATACACACACACACACACACACACACACACACACACACACACACACACACACACACACACATACATACATACATACACACACTGTTTGTGAGTGTGTGTGTGTGTGTGTGTGTGGCGCGCGCGCGCGCGCGCGTGTGTGTGTGTGTGTGTATGTGTGTGTGTGTGTGGTGTGTGTGTGTGTGTATGTGTGTGTGTGTGTGTGTATGTGTGTGTGTATGGTGTGTGTGTGTGTGTGTGTGTGTGTGTGTGTGTGTGTGTGTGTGTGTGTGTGTGTGTGTTTTGTGTATGTGTGTGTAGCCTTTCGAGTTGTTGAGCAATTTGCACCAACCGTTCTAAAACATGCAAAAGCACGTACATATGAATCATAACACGACAGCTGGTGAGACTTAACTTCACACACACACACACACACACACACACACACACACACACACACACACACACACACACACACACACACTCTCTCTCTCTCTCTCTCTCTCTCTCTCTCTCTCTCTCTCTCTCTCTCTCTCTCCTCTCTCTCTCTCTCTCTCTCTCTCTCTCTCTCTCTCTCTCAGCTCATATCTGTGTGTGTGTGTGTGTGTGTGTGTGTGTGTGTGTGTGTGTGTGTGTGTGTGTGTGTGTGTGTGTGTGTGTGTGTGTGTGTGTGTGTGTGTACTTTCTTCAGTTTAACGTCTGTTCACTCGAAGTGATATTAGACACAAAAAAAAGAAAGATGAAAATGTGTCACATTCAAAGAATGTGTGCGCGCTCACATATGAGTGTGTGTGTGTGTGTGTGTGTGTGTGTGTGTGTGTGTGTGTGTGTGTGTGTGTGTGTGTGTGTGTGTGTGTGTGAGAGAGAGAGAGAGAGAGCATAAGTGCGTACGAGTGAAACGTGTTTACAAGAATATATATCTAAAGGTATGCATTTGCGAGCCAAGGTAAAAAGGGTGTGTGTGTGTGTGTGTGTGTGTGTGTGTGTGTGTGTGTGTGTGTGTGTGTGTGTGTGGTGTGTGTGTGTGTGTGCGCGCGTGTGAGCTTGCGTGTGTGTGTGTATGTGTGCGTGTGTGTGCGCGCGCGTGTGCGCTTGTGAGCGTATGTGTATATGAGTATATGTGCTTTATTAAGTTTATCTATGAGTGTGTGTGTGTGTGTGTGTGTGTGTGTGTGTGTGTGTGTGTGTGTGTGTGTGTGTGTGTGTGTGTGTGTGTGTGTGTGTGTGTGTGTACGTGTGCATAAGATAAAGGAAAAAACAAACATGTAAAGAAATCAGCATAAAAGGGGGAGGGGGGGGGGGGGGGGGGCATTGGACAGTTTAAACGAGGTTAAAGCATGAACAATTACAAAAATTTGCCAACAGGGCTTTTAACTAAACAGTTAACTATCTCCAACATAATTTCAGTATTGTCCAATATTTGATCAAATGACATTTTTGAAATCTTACATACAAGTGTGCTGGAAAAATATGGTCGAAGCACTTCACAATGAAGAATGACATGTTTAGGTGATAAATCAGAACCACATATACATATTATTTGTTTACAGAATTTAGTTCGGAATGCATCCAAACGAAATCTAAATATCAGGCTTTCCAGTAGTCTGTTATGATAATGACAC
The DNA here is from genome assembly GCA_030674155.1 of Stramonita haemastoma. NCBI lineage: Eukaryota > Metazoa > Mollusca > Gastropoda > Neogastropoda > Muricidae > Stramonita > Stramonita haemastoma. The sequence continues at coordinate 11,605,481 of CM060345.1, read as the reverse complement.
ACTCTGCCACATCTTAATGAATGTCTCCGTGAACAATTCTTTCGTACGTTGTTGAAACTGTTCCAAGAAGCTTTTTCCAACAAATGTATGCCCTCCTGAAGACTGAGTGGAAGGTTTAAATGTGTGTGTGTGTGTGTGTGTGTGTGTGTGTGCGTGCGTGCGTGCGTGTGTACGTGTGCGTGCATACGTGCGTGTCTGTCTGTCTGTCTGTCTGTCTGTCCGCTTGTCTGTCTGACTTCATGCGTGCGTTTCACTTCTAGGCACACAAACTCTCATTCTCTTTAACAAAAATAACAAACAAAAACTGACCTCCATGGACGAACAACTTTGCCTGAAGTGAGGAGAATACAATTCTTGTATCAGTGAAATCTGTTCAAACTTTGAATGCATATATATGTCAGCTTAGGATTAAGGTGAGACACAGGTCCAAAAGTGGCCAAAATCATGTTTGTTTAGAATTAAAAATTGCTGGATGCATTTATGGAGATTTCCCTGTGTGAATTCAGACCATGAAATATGTCAGTAGAAACAGGTTACTCATACTTGTTATAGATAAAAAGGTTTCGGAGTTTGAAATATTTAGTTTTGGCTGCCATGTTGGACTGTTTCCATGGCAACAATGCAGAAAATTGCGTAATTCTGTCACTTTTAGGCTTTACAAGTGATGCCCTTTCAATATATGGCATAACTTTTAACATGGGCTTGTAAACAAAATTTCATCAGTTTCGACCCCCATGTCCCACCTTAAAAGTTCTATACCTTTATTTTAGCTGAAGCGTCGCTACAGTGTTGGTGAATTCTATCCAGATGTGTATAAGTTTAATCAGCAGTTACATTTCTCAATTCTGTTCCGACCACAACCTGATTCGGGAATAAAGTTTGATTTTTCTATTTTGGTTTGATTTTTCTTTACTTTAACTTTTAAAAAGTTTTGAAATCCTTTCCAGAAAGAGAGACTAAATTGATGTAGGAAAATAAAGTTTGCCTTTCAAAACAAACAAATAATGAAGGGGAAAAAAATCCATAAAAAGAAGCTTCTAAATATATCCAGTCAGCACACTAGTGGATTCAGAAAATGAACTTGGATTCATTTAGTGTCGCTTGAAAAAAGCCTCAATCATCTTTAGGAAGTCTCTGAAATTATAATACAGATGAGCCATTTGCAATGGAGAATGAGAACACTCAGAATTAGGCTCGTCTAGCCTAGGCCTCTCGTGGACACAAATTTACAGAGCTGAGTGCAATGACATCATTTGCCAACGTAACTCGAGTTACGTCATTTGTGTATATATCGTCACGCTAAGAAACATCACATTCTCGCAGTTTGACACACCGCACAGGCTTCTTTTAAATAAAATACAATAGACCTAGTTTATTTCGTTTTCTTGTGAATTCTCAATCTCTGTCTATGTATCTATCCCTCAGTCTGGCGACGGTGGGGGCACCCCTGAAGACTTGACAACCAGTTCCCCCCATTCCTCCCTCTGTTCTGCCTGTCTCAAAATTTTGTCGAGTTCTAGGCCTGTCCATTCGCTGATGTCCTCCCATCTCTTCCTTGGTCTGCTTTTTTCTTCCTCCTTGGACAGTGGCTTTAAGTACTGTTTTTGCAAGTCCTTTTGATCCTGTTACATGCCCGTACCATTTAAGTTTACGCTTCTTTACGATTGATAGAAGGTTTTCGTAGGGACCAATCATTCTCTCAATTTCTACCATGAAAAGTAAAAGCACAACACGTACAAGAATATATTACTACAATAAAGCCCACTGGGTTACATGAAGATGCAAGTTTAAAATAACATGCAGATTCCCTCACACACAGGAACATACACGCACTACTTAGTCACTCATTAACAATTTACCAAATTCAACACTGATTGAATTACCGGCAATAATACCATTTTCTAAGGTTTGGAGAAAGCCTTAAATTTTTTTGTTAGATCCTAAACAATGCAAACTGAAAAACTTTAGATCTACAAGCTAACTGGTCTACACAGAATGAAAAGAAATATACTGTATTCATTCATATACCGGATCGAACAGAAAATGAGATTCTGCACAAGAGTCTGAAAAGCAGAGTGTTGTACTTTATAGGAGAAGTTCGGTTAGCAGAATTGTACGTATTATGCATGTTACTTGTAGATCTGTTGGCATGATTTTTCATAATGCATGCTACTGGCAGATGTATATGACATGCCACAAGAAATACGTAGCTGGTATTGATTCACATTATTATGTGAGAGGCAAGCTGTCTGTTGTCAGCTTATTTTCTCTACTCTTGTCCACAGGTCGTTGTTTCACCGTTCAATTCTTCTTTGACATTCTTTTCGAATCTGTCTTTCTGTTTGTGGGGGTCTGTCTGTCTGTCTGTCTGTCTGTCTGTCTGTCTGTCTGTCTGTCTCTCTCTCTCTCTCTCTCTCTCTCTCTCTCTCTCTCTCTCTCTCTCTCTCTCTCTCTCTCTCTCTCCTCTCTCTCTCTCTCTAGCTCCTTCTCTTTCTCTCCCCCTCTCTCTGTCTTGGTTTAAACAGAATTTATTAAAGAAAAGTGTCACAAAAATACAAGCATACCTTGACAGGTCAACAAGCAAACTTATGATAGTCCTGTCATGTTTACGTACATACACACATTGTGATGGATGACTTCACAGTGCAACAGATGACATGCATAGCATGCTATCATTAACAGTTGCACATATATATCTAAGTAATTGAGCATATCTAATGAAAACAATCGTTCCGATTTGACATGTGACATACCTTCTCTCTGTCTCTGTCTCTGTCTCTGTCTCTGTCTCTCTCTCTCTCTCTCTCTCTCTCTCTCTCTCTCTCTGTGTAAAAGTGTTTTTCCTCAATCAACGATAGTGGCAAGTTCCATCATTCCAGCCAGGGGCCGACACAATTTAAATAATGCAATCTTCCCGTCTAATAAAAATCTTTATTCTGTCTGCCGAAACCTGAATATCACTTTTGTTGACAATTATGACACATTCACCGCAAAAACAGGTGCCCCTCGTTTAGCTCTTTATCAGAACGTCATCCACCCCAGTGCAAGAGGCACAGCAAAACTAGCCGTCAACTTAAAGCAAGCCTTCCACTGCAGACCAAACTACCTCAGCAACACACGGCAAGAAAAGTATAACAGGCTGGGTGACCAGTACTATGGCCGTTACTATCAACCTGCCAATTCATACAGTGACCAAAGCTTTAGAGGCAGACCCTTTTTCCCCTCCCAAAGAGACCACTCCACCACGACTAGTGAAGACCCCCGTCTGTTCTGGACACACC
>CM060345.1:11597200-11599700 GCA_030674155.1 Stramonita haemastoma | reverse complement strand
ATTGGAGCAGTACCATGTTGAATCTTTATGGGTAGAAGTCAAGTTAAAACATACAAAACCATTACTCATCGGCTTTATTTACAGAAATCCTTCCGAAAGAATAAACTGGTATACTAATTTTAATACAATGATGGACGCTGCCACACTTTATAACAATGAAATAATATTATTAGGTGACTTTAATATTGATTTACTAAAACCTCAGACACAATGGGTTCAGCTTTTCAAAACTTTTAATTTAAATCAGCTTATTGACTGTCCAACTCGTATTACAGACACCACTAGCACTCTCATTGACCACGTTTACGTTTCTTCCGAACAGAACATAGCTGAAGTTTGTTCACCTGTTTCTTCGTGCAGTGACCATTTCCCTATTTGTGTAACTTGGTCGAGAAAAGGGATAAAAATTCCCAGGACAGGACACAAAACAATAAAATACAGATGCTTTAAACAGTTCAAAGAAGATGTTTTTCTTAATGATGTGGCAAACTCCACTTTGTCACATGTTTATCAGTATACTGATCCAGGTGAAGCCATAGACTTCTGGATACGCACCTTTTCTAAAATATATAATAAACATGCTCCAATAAAAACAAAACGAGTGAAATTCAAGCCAAAACCTCCATGGATATCAGCAGAAATAGAGAACGAAATAAAAGTAAGAGACTGTTTAAAGTCTAAACATGATAAAGAGTTTAAAAACCAAAGAAACAAGGTGACAAACATGAAGCGTGTAGCAAAACAAAAGTACTTTCAAGATCTTGTATCGGACAGAAAAAACTGCAGACACATTTGGAAAGCCATTAATCTACTAACAAATAAAACTAACAAAAAGGCACAAACTACAGTTAAAGATATTTCATCCTTGAGCCTGAATAAACATTTTGTTGGGATAGCCAACAACCTAATAAAGTGTGAAGACTGGAAAAGTAATGATTTGAAACATTTAAGAGCATATTGTGAGTCTAAAAATATACACTCTAAATTAGACATTCCATTTATTTCCTTACCTGAAGTGCTGACATCCCTCTTACAATTAAAGCAGTCAACCACAAAAGATGTTGATGGACTAGATGGTAAAATAATTAAAATTGCTGCGCCTGTAATAGCAGACACCCTTACCTATATTTATAATCTTTGTATTGACAAAGCTTATTTTCCCTCTCATTTTAAAAAGGCTAAAGTAATTCCTCTCTTTAAATCTGGCGCATCAGATGACCCATCGAATTACAGGCCGATATCAATTTTGTCTATCTTATCAAAGCCTTTAGAAAAGCATGTTAAAAAATCTTTACTTTTACATTTAGAAAAATATGACCTAATCAATCCAAGTCAATCAGGTTTCAGAAAAAAACATTCATGTCACACGGCTCTGATAAATATGGTAGACAAATGGCTTCTGAATATTAATAACAATATGTTTACCGGAGTTGTCTTCGCCGATTTTGCAAAGGCTTTCGATGTGATAAACCACACACTTCTGTTAAAGAAACTACACCTATATAGAATATCAAAGAATACCTTTCAATTTTTTGAATCATTTTTATCAAATAGACAACAGTCAGTCTTTGTTGGAAAGTCTCAGTCTGATTTTCTCACAGTGACCAATGGTGTTCCCCAAGGTTCAGTTCTGGGTCCTATACTTTTCTCTCTCTATATTAATGATTTACCATTGTACATGAATGCTTGTTGTGAATTATTTGCAGATGACAATTCAATTTATGCTGAAAATCATTCCTTACAAATTTTGTCATCTAATCTCCAAGACAATATACATCAGCTTACCAGATGGGCAGAACTAAATCACATGTCCCTTAATCCAATAAAGACTAAATGTATGTGTATAACAACCAGACAAAAGCGACAGAATCAGATCTCTTCTATGTTCCCTATAAATGTTTCAGGTGAAAAAATTGAAGAAGTAAATTTCCACAAGGTGCTAGGAATCATTATTGATCATAATCTTTCATGGCAAGATCACATCGCCAATCTAAGTAAAGTTGTATCGCAAAAGGTGTTTCAGTTATCCAAAATAAAACATTTCCTTAATCTTAGCACTAGAAAACAGTTTTTCCATGCACACATAAGTTCTGTTATAGAATACGCATCAACCTTGTGGGATTCTGCAAGTGCAAATACATTAAAACCTCTGATTAGATTATACAAGCGTGCCATTAAACTTATTCTATTGAAATCAAGCTCATTAACTTCCGTGGACTATAAATCAGTTGGTATTTTGCCATTTAAATTGCAGTTGGAATACAACAAAGCTTTAATGATGCACAGAATAGTGTATGGAAATGCACCGCCCACTCTGGCAAAACATTTTCAAATAAATACATATCGCCATTCACATAAACTTACTGTGCCAAAACCAAGAATAGATCTGTTTAAAAGTAGTCTTGTATATAGTGGTGGCACTTACTGGAATAACCTGCCAGCATCCTTAAAAAGTGTAACTTCTATGCAAAACTTTAAAAAATCATTGAAACATTTTCTT
>CM060345.1:11582200-11584700 GCA_030674155.1 Stramonita haemastoma | reverse complement strand
TTTTGTTTTTTTTGCTATCAGCAATGTACTGTAGTGGTGTTGGAATGGAGGGTTATGTGGCTGGTAACTTAGACATTTTTTTTTTAAGTGCTGTTTTTTTTGTTTTTGTTTTTTTTAAAGCAAAGTGCATTTTCTCTCAGAGAGCCTCATCAAATCATTTCATATTGTTTATAGCTCCACAAACCATGAAGGCCATTACTAGGACTGTCACCTTATCTCAATTTCAGCAGCTTCAGGGACAGTCAGAGAGGTGTGGGTTTTGCCAGATTCAACTCACAAGGGACTGACATGCAACAGGAGAATTTCAGTGCATGCCCCAGCAGCTTTGGGAGAGATCTACTTGGGCAAACTCATCTATAGTCAAATGGGTTGTTCAAAATGCATCCTTCGGATGAGACTATAAACCGAGGCCCCATGTGCGAACGCACACAGAACATCTTGCCCACTTGTTAAATCCTGTTTCGCTTTTCGTAAGAGTAGGCCATTGTGTGCCGGTGGGAACAGATGACACGATGGACAAAACTGCATACACATGGGGACTGGATGTAAAAAAGCACATGAGTGCTTATTCCATTATCCTCGATATAAAAGAGTAAAATAAATAAATAAATATTAATATTACTTTAGCTAATTCACTGGTGATATTACAGTACTGTCTCGAAAGACGGAGAGCCTTGGCTGGTTGTCAGGTCATCTGTGGTACCTCTACGGTTGAGAAATCTGTGGGGCTGTAAAAAAAAATCGAAGTGTATTGTTATGTAATGTGACATGAGTGTGTATTATCTTTAAAGTGTTATGAAATTTCTTGTATGCCTCCAGGGCTTTTTGTTTGTTTTGGTCTGTTGTTTTCAGGGTTGGTTTTTTTTCCAACTTTTTTTTTTCTTTTTTCAGTTGTGATTGAATTGATGGATACCTGGCTGATCAGTGATTATGATTTTGTTGTGTTACAATAAGAAGTGTATTACTTTGTTTCAGTTTGGATTCACTTTAGACAAGAGCATGAGCAGTGGACTCTCTTCCTACATGGTGAGTGTCAGAGCGTCACCTGTTTGTGTTTTTCTTCTTCATGAATGCTTTCCGTGTATTGGCAGCTTTCAGTCACAGAATAGGGGGGACGGATAGCCTTGTGGTCAGAACATTGCGCTGGCAATTTGACGACCCGGGTTCGAGTCCGGTCGAGGAAATTTTTCTCCTGGAGTTAACATCAGTGCTGACTCCACTCTCCCCAAAAGTCCTTCGGATGAGACTTTAAACTGAGGCCCGTGTGCGAACACACGCAGAACATCTTGCGCACATGTTAAATCCTGTTCCGCTTTTCGTAAGAGTAGGCCATCGTGTGCCGGTGGGAACAGATGACAATATTTACAAAACTGCATACACACAGGGACCGGATGAAAAAAGCACTTGATTGCTTATTCTGTTGTTCTCGATATAAAAGAATTAATAAATAAATAAATAGAAGACTATGGAGTTGTGCTTTAGGTGTTTATTCTGGAACGTGTCGGTTGTGGTTGGCCAGTATGATACAGGAATGACAGTCCCTATGGCAGAGTGCACAGATGAAGTCTGACGCTGGTCTGCAGCCTTTCTTCTCATTCTCTTTGCCTCGTGCTGCTGAGCAAGTGTCTCTTCGAACTTGAAGAGACCTCTTGCACAGTCTGTCTCCAGGCTGACCGTTTGAGGGCTGTTGCTTCCCAGTTGTTCTGGTCGATGTTCAGGGCTTTAAGTCCCTCTTGCACACGTCTTTGAATCGCAGCTGTGGTCTGCTGTGGGACGTTTTCCCTGCACAAATTCTCCATACATAGAGGAGGTCTTTAGGGATCCGTCTGTTGTCCATGCGCATGACATGGCTAAGCCAACGCATTTGTCTCTGTTTCAGCAGCATGTACATGCTGGTGAATGGTGTCCTTATTTTTCATTTATCATGGATATTTTGATTAGATTGTTTTGCACAGGTGTTCTACAATTAATGAAAAAACAACAACAAACAAGATCACATTTTGTATTTTGCTGTCTTCTGACAAAAAGACTTTATTAAATCTGAGCAAATTTTTAGTTAAGAGTAAAGTTGCATGACAACATTTGATGAAAAGGTTGATATATTTCTATTTCTGTGAAATTTTGGCTTGTAAACATATCTTGTCATTGCAAATTATACTATGTTACAGTTTATTTTGTCTGTAGACATGAAATCCTCCATGCCCCAAGACGGGTCAAAGGCGAAATAAATCTTGAATCTTAAGTCTTGTATTTTGGGGGGCAAATGCTCAGACAGCAACTCAGAATGTGTGATGGAGTGTGTGTTGTGTGTGTGTGTGTGTGTGTGTGTGTTGCTCTGTTGCATGTTGTGTGTGCTACATGTGTGTACATGACAATACATGACTCCCATACATGTATGTGTGTGCGTTTTTAGGAGGAGATGCACGAGACCTGTATCTTGGATAACCCAACTTCAACAACCAGAAGGAAAAAATGGAGTCCGTTTTCTTCAGTTTTGACT
>CM060345.1:11572439-11582100 GCA_030674155.1 Stramonita haemastoma | reverse complement strand
AAACAAGTGGGCTGATAGAGCTGTAAGAAAGGGGGCAAGACATGATTTGGAATCAATAGAACTACATGTTCCCTTATCTCTACAGGAGGGATTCCGGGTATTAGAACAAAAGTCATGGAGTAAGTTGAAAGAATCACCAACACCACACTATACCCTGTGGTGGGGTATAGTGTGGTGGTGGGTGTGGTGTGGTTTGTGGTATAGTGTGGTGTGGTGTGGTCACATACATGGGGGAGTATTGAGTGTGGTGATGAAGTGTGTTGGTGTGGTGTGGTCTTTAATTTATGCAGCAATTTAGCATGCCAAACTTGGTCGTAGGCTTTTCTGACATCAAAAAATGTTGCAAGTACATTTTTTCTTCTGGCAAACTGTTGCTTGATTTGTGTTGTTAGCTTAACTAGATTATCAATAGCAGATCTGCCTTTTTGAAAGCCGGCTTGATTTACAGGAACTACTTTATTTTTTTGACAATAATATACAAGCCTCTTTAGAATTTCTCTCTCCATAAGCTTACCTGTGTTAGAAGTCAGGGCTATGGGTCTGTAACTACTTTTATCAGTTTTAGGCTTCCCTTGCTTATGAATGGGAACAATGATAGACTGCTTCCAGTTTATTGGCATAATACCTTCAGTCCAACACCTTTGAAAAAGTTTAAGCAACAGAATAATGAATTTTTCCGGTAACTGTTTAAGCATATCATTGGATATGGCATCTAAACCAACAGAAGTTTTCTTACGAGGAAGAGAAAATAATACATCTTTTACTTCATTGATTGTTATTGGGGCATTAATATATTCAGTATTATTAGAAACTGGGTCTTCATATTCTATTTTGTTCTCTTCAGCTTTTCTGTATTTACTGCTTTTAAGTGAGAGACCTTCAATACGCATGGACTCTGAAAACATATCTGCAAAAGCCTCCACCTTTTCTGCATTGGAGGGAAATTCATTGTTTTTAGATTTAACTGGGCAATTTGGTAAAGTCACACCTTTTCTCATTTCATGAAATTTTTTCCACACTTTTTTAAGATCTGTATGACTTGATATTACACTGGAACAAAATGATGACCAAAATTGTCGCTTTGCCTGAGCTATAACCATATTGCTGTAATTTTTGGCCTGCTTCTGTTTTTCATGGTTTTCTAATGTCTTGTTTTTTAGATACGTTTTGAACATCAAACGTTTATTTGTCACCGCTTCCTCACAAGCAGGTGTCCACCAAACATTCCCTGAACACTTCCTTGATTTTAGTGATTTAATAGTGGGGATAGATAGGTAAGCAGCTTGAATAATGGCATTAGTAAAGGTGGAATAAAATTGGTCTATATTATCAGAGTCCAAGCAATTTATATCGTATGCTGCAAGGAAGCTTTTAAACTATTCCCAATTAGCCTCTTTATAGTTAAATTTTGGTAGTTTGTCTTTTTCAATGTCACAAAGAGTTGGCATTTCATTAAAAGTTATAACAATAGGTAGGTGATCACTCCCCAGAGTATCTCCATATGTTACCCACGTACATTCAGGAGCAAGAGCAGAAGATACAAAAGACAGATCCAATGCTGATGTTCTGTGGGTAGAGATGTCAGGTATTCTTGTCACACTACCATCATTTAGAAGGCACAGACAAGAGTCCGTTATATTTTCTATAAAACGATTGTAGGAAAACAATGTACACTCTTTATCCCAGAAAGGCGCGTGGGCATTGAAATCTCCTGCTATCAGCCACTTCTGATTATCTTGTACAGAGTGCAGCCATTCTGTATTAAAGTCATTAACTCCCTTTGGTAAATACAGGGATACAATATTCATGACTAAATCATTTGTAAACTTTACACATGCTGCGCAAGAATATGAATCTGGAATGTTATTAAGCATTGGTGAACAACATACATTATAGTCTACCCCTTCTTGAATGTATATTGCTGTATTGATTTTACTCACAGCATCCACCTGTTCATGTACAGGTGGATAGTAGTAGCCTTGAAGTTTAGGCAGTTTACATTTCTTTACATTGAGAGACTGTATTACTAGAGCTTGATAATTGTTATTAGAAAGATGTTGAACTAAATATGGCAGATTAGTGGATATGGATCTGGCATTCCACTGCATGATTTTCAGCATTTGTGAATTTTTTTGAGGCATTATATGATGATAAACCAAAATGCCTTATCAACAAGTGAATGATTTTAAAATATTAATAAACTGGTACCAAGTTAAAAAGAGTGCAAGTAAACTAAAAATACAGTGTCAATTATGTCATTTAAAGCACACCACAGAAAGATAATAGATGAATAAAATAAATGAACAAATAAATAGAAACAGAACAACAACAACAACAACAACAAAGTTCTTTATCAGGTGAGCAGCTGCTGTTAGTGGAGATTACAGTGTCTGTTGTCTGTACTGCAGCTGGTGCAACGCATTGATGTACAAAATGTCACCATTCAAAGGGATTTTTAAACATACGGACATTATTCTGCCGGGTATGTTGCCTCCAGGGGGGACAGTCCTGCTGGTAGACGTACTGTCGCTGGCTGTATCCTGGCTGTTGCTGGCAGTCGTCAAAGGCGTAGGGTGGTGGTCGGTACTGGTTCATGCCTCGAAACTTCCTTCTTTGTTTCCTCTTTGGTGTTTCCCAAAACAAAGCATGAATGTGCCTGCCAATGTTTCTTGCCAGAACACTAGAACCATGGACATTAGGATGAAGTGAATCTTTATAATGATGATGTGTATACATATTTTCATGTGAGACAAATGATACATTGCTTTGGCTATATAATTGAGAACATGTCATTGCATTGAAAAGTTCTCTTTTCATTTGAAGGCTGGGACTTTTCACAGGGGCAATTTTGCTTATCACGACTTTGGTATTGGGAAAAGAAGCTAAAACTTGTTTCACATTTCTAACAAGATGTTTGCTTGCTTCTTGGGGATCCCAATCTTTGAGATCATTCACCCCACAATGAAGAACTACAGCATGCCGGTTTTTTATATCATTGGTATTACTCATTATCAGAGGAATGTCACTGATGTGGTATGACTTTCTTTTCTCCACTGTAAACCCATAGGACTGTCCCAGACGTTTGCTATTAACGCCATTTTAGAACAGAGTCTTGGAGAAGGATTACATTGGGGAGAGCAGAATTTTCTTCTGTGCTACAGGGTTTGACGTCAGGTGATTTTTGCGTCAGACCTTGGCGCCCTGTTGTGTCTGGTTCTTTTTTATTGTTGAAGGTTGGGCTAAGATACACTGACCTCTTTGGGCCTACTGGTAGCTGAGGTTCCTTAGGCCTAGATGAAATCGGAGCCCGAGCCCTTTTCTTTTGTACTGCATCGGCGTAGGTGGCAGGTGGGGATGGGGATGCAGGTAGAAGTGGTTCCGTCTGCGTTCCTGTTGTCACCCAGCCAGAATCTTCCCTTGGGGAGCCCCGTTTTTTGATGATGCCATTGGCAGCTAAGATGCGCGTCTGGGTTTCAACCGTCCGTTCGAGTTTGGTTATTTTTCCTACCAGTTGCAGAATAGTTGTCTGTAGTTCTGCAATTGAAGAACTATTCTGCTGACAATCAAGATTGTTGTGGTTGCCACTGGTAACATTTTCCGCTGTAGATCTAGTTGGGTTTGTCGACTTGGAATTTTTGTTGCCATTTGTCCTCGAGGATGCTTTTTCGCTGCCGTCTTTGTCATTTTTGCATGTCGTCACATTTGTAGAATAGCATGATGTAGATCCAGTCCGTCTTGTCTTGGTCATTTTGTAGATTTTTGCGTTTGCACGCAGCGCTGGTTTTAGCCGCTGCTTGTTATCGCCATGTTGATGAGTGTGTGTGTGTGTGTGTGTGTGTGTGTGTGTGTGTGTGTGTGTGATGTGTGAGTGTGTGATGAGTGAGTGAGTGAGTGAGTGAGTGAGTGAGTGAGTGAGAGTGTGTGTGGTGTGTTTAACTTCTCTCCTTTAAAAATATCAAAACAGAAAAAATTTCCCTACCCCCCCAATTTTTTTTTTTTGGTAAAACAAACTTACCTGAGAAGGACAGTGGGCGTGTGTGTCCCCAGACTGACCAAGACGGGGGCCACAGAAACCGTGGTGCGGGTCAACCAGAAGCCAGAGGGCGCCACCAACAACCTGGTCAAGCAGCGAGAGAGCAGCCACGAGTATGACTAACGGCCAACACGGCCACAGTGGCCACAGTGGCCGGCCATTTGGCCTGCCTGCCGGCCACATGAGCTGATAGATCTACTCTTACTGGAAGACAGGATTGAAACCTAACGGAATGGGTTAGAGGGGATTGAGTGATTGATTGGTGGGAAAGGATGTTTGGGTAACGGATGTTTCTTCCTTGGGGGGGGGGGGGGGGGGGGGGGGGGGGGGGTTGAATGTTTTGGTGGGATTTTTGGTGTGGGTTTTTTTTTTTTTTTTAGGTTGGGGGGGGTTTGGTGTGGGTTTTTTTTTTTTTCTTAAAGGGCCTCACAGTATTCAGATCCAGCATAACTCAGACCAGTAGGGCCCAGTGCTGAAATCAGCACGCCCCTTTCTCTTTCCAAGTCCAAGTGTGGTCAGTTCCTGCTATGATTAGCACCAGCTGGCTTGGAATGGGATGGAATGGATTGCTGAGAGAAGTTGAGGGAAAATGATTGACAGCTGTCGATGGTGTGGGAGGGTTTTGTGGGGGGAGGGGGGTTGAGTGGTGGGGGGGGGGGGGGGTTTTGTTTTGATTTTTTTTTTTTTTTAATTTGGTGGGTTTTTTAAGTGAAGGGTGTGTGTGTGTGTGTGTGTTTTTTGTGACTTCGGTTTGAATTATTGTCTCTGTATCAAAATGGTGTACAGAAAATTCTGATGATATTACAAAATGTAAATTGCAACTCTGGGTCATTTTGTTTTTTTCCACAAGCGTGAAATTGGAGAAAAAAAAAAATCACATGAGTTTGACGCAACAACATTTAACATTTAACAGTGACTAGCAACAAAAATGGACCACAGTGTATATGTTAACTTTATTTGCAATTTGTGTTTAGAAAGAGAGTTTAGAAATATATTTTTTCTTTTTTGATGAACTGTGTGTTGATGAAGAGATAAGGAAGTAGGTGATGAATTCTTTTTGTTAGAAAACATGCTGTGCATTAAATTGTAGAAAATTATATCTTTTCAGTGATTCCCACCCCCCTCCTCTCAAAAAAAACCAAGATAACAACAAAAAAACACCCCACTCCAAAACACAAAACCTCCAACCAGTCAACTAACTAAGTAAAAATTCAATAAAAAAAATTGACATGATTTTCCCAAAGGCATATTTGGCCCATATATTTAATGCATCGGGTAGTTTTAATCACAGCCTGTACTTGTCTGTAATTCTCTGTTGGTCGCACGGAAACAAAAGTTTATGAAACAAAAAACAACCAAACTGCCCCTCCTTGTAACCAGTGTAATAAAAAGCTGTAGGCCTTAATCAAATTTCATGAATCAATATTGATAACTCTTTTGAAGAAAGAAAACTCCAGAGATTGCCAAACTTTAAAAACCAGGCAGTTCAAAACTTCTCCGTCATTCATGATTGCTGTTACTGTCTCTGAGCTTTTCCCTCGTCTTCTTGACCTTGAGCAGTGGTCTGGGTGCTAGTCTTTCAGAGGAGATGATGGACCAAGGTCCTGTGTTCAACATACATTCAGGACACCTAGAAATACCCTTGGCAACAAGAGAGTTGTTTTTGGCAAAATTCTGCTGGGGATGAAAAGCTTCTGTTTATGAATACACAGTCATGCAGACAGGAATATTTGTTAGAAAAGTGAAAAAGATGGTGCTGTTCTTGTGGTGATGCTTTTTTGGCTGGTGAGGGCATCCCGAATTTCACATCTACTTTGACTGAAAATCATATATGATGTAGTACAAAACAATACAACATATGTTTTTAATCATATTCAAAATTTTGTAACAGCACTTCTTTTTTGTCCCAACAACTGCATTAGTGTGCTGTCAGCAAGCAGTGCTGTATTGAGGAAATGACAAACACAGTAATAAAAAAAGATAAATAAATAAATGAAAAACAGATAAATATTAGACGTGGACACTCACTCCAATGCATGTACACTAAACGTTACTGGGTCAAGTGAATTGATTATATTTATCATGTCACTAGTTCTATCTGTGTATAGGTGAGGGTGTGCATTCATACCTGTCAGATTTTACAGTATTGTGGATATAATGACTATCTCTCGAGGTTTGTTTTTTAAGTTTTTGTTTCATATTCTGTGTGTTTCTTTCAATGCATTCTATATCAGTTTGAAAGAGAGAGTGAGAAAAAGAAAAAGAGAAAAAAGAACCAACACTACAGCATGGTGAAAAGACAGTGTGATAAAAAAAAAAGAAGAGAGAAGTAGCAATGTGTGTCCGCATCTTTGTGACTTTGCTGTGTGGTTTGAGTGTTGGTGATTACTGACCAGTCACCGAAACGGCCATCTTCTTTGTACAACCAGCCCCCTACCCTTTTCCTCACTTCTTATGGCTGGCTTCTTCGTCGTTCTTTTTGTCTGTCTTATCTTTCTTTTTTTTTTTTATAACATTCATTTGTTGTTTGTTTGGTTTTTTTTGGGGGGGGTTTAGGTTTTTCTTTTTCGGTTTGGGGGGGGGGGGGGAGGGGGTGTATTCAGCTTCATCCCCCACGCTCACCAAATCCTTCAGATGTTGGATTTTTCGTGCTCCCCCTCCACCCCTCTTCCTCTCCCTCCCTATCTCTATTCCCTTTCATCTTTTGTCTCCTGTTTTATTGTACAACTTTGAAGATATTTAGTGTTGAAATCTGTTTTCTCTTTTTGTGATAATTTTTGTTTTTTGTATGGGTTTTTTGTGCTTATTTTATTGTAAGATTTTAAGCAACATATCCGTGTCCTGTTTTTTAACATAAAATTTCAAAGATATCAAGTAATTTCAACCCCCACCCCACCTTTTTTTTGTTTTGTTTTGTTTTTGTTTCAGGTCAGTTCTGACGTTTCAAGCATACTTTTTTTTCTCCCTTTTTTGTCATTTAAAATTTCGATGCTAGTATAGCATCCTCTTTATTTTGTCTTTTACCTATTCCGTTTTTAAAATTTTCATTATCCGCACCCTGCTTTTTATCTCCATGTCTCACAGCCCACAAATTCAACATCACACAGTCCAGAGTGCTGAATTAAACCCTCCCCTTCCTTTCACCTAGTCCAGGTGTGGTCAGTTCCTGCTATAATCAGCCCCAGCTGGCCCCAGCTGGGCTGGGATGAAGTGAATAGTAGCTGAGAGCAGCTGAAAGTGGGGGAAACTGACAGCTCTGGTCTGAAATCTGATCATTCCTTGGAGGTTCACAGTTTTCATTCGTTGTTCTAAACTTTTAAGAATACAAACTGATTTCTCCTGTAACTCTTAAGAGTTTTCATTCGTTGTTCTAAATGTTTAAAAATACAGTCTGATTTCTCCCGTAACCGTTAGGGGAGTGGTGGGGGCACTGAAGTTTTCAGGCCATGTTTTGTGGGCAGGTTGACTCTGACACAGTCTTTTGTTCTTCTGGGCATTGTCTGTTATCTCTTAATTTTTCAGACCAAGTTTTTTGTGGGCTGTTGGAACCAGGGAGAGCTTTTTCTTCTTCATTTTCAAGGAAAATGTGTGGGGTTTTAAAAATTTATCTTTATGTCTCCGCTTTTGTCTTCAGTATCTTGACCAGATATCGGATTGTTTTCCATCCCATTACTTGCCATGATTCTGTATCAGTTTTTGAGGTTGGGTTTTTTTGTTGTTTTTTTTGTTCTGGCATTTTGTCTGTCGGGTAATCTCCTTAGTCATTGACGTATGTGTGATGTGTTCTAATTTTGGAGGTGCATATGTATGTACAAAATACTTATTTATGCTGGTACGAGATTAGAAGTATGCATGTACACTGTGGGTATCTGGTTGGAGAGTTGAGGGAGTGTGAAATATGTATCATCAGTGTGTGTGTGTGTGTGTGTGTGTGTTGTGTGTGTGTGTGTGTGTGTGTGTGTGTTTGTGTGTGAGTGGTCTTGTGTAGAAGGGGGGGAATATGTGGAGTATATGTGATGGTCACGGTTCAAAGCATGTGAATGTAAAGTAAGAAGAAGAATAAAAAGTGACATGGTTTCTGTCAGGTATTGTTTGCATTGTTTTCCTTTTTATGTACGTCTTTCTTCTTTTTATGTATGTCGTTCTTGTTTTTCTTTTTATGTATGTCGTTCTTTTTCTTTTTATGTATGTCTTTCTTCTTTTTATGTATGTCTTTCTTGTTTTTTTATGTATGTCTTTCTTGTTTTTCTCCTTCTTTTTGTAAGTTCTTTGTAGCATATCATTTTTTTTTCTGATAAACCACTCATATGCATACACACTTAAAAACATATCATCCACAATATATACAGATTAAACCTGAGGGCTGATATCTGGCCTACAAACATTCCGAATGAGCACCAAGCTTTTTGCTTTGAACCCCTGGAGGGCCTTCAGCATGCCACAGCATCTGTCAGGGCCGCTGGAGTTGCTGTTTGAGGAAGAAGAAACTGAGTTTTCTTACTCACATGGACCCTTGCTTGTTTTTAGTACATGTATTCAGAAAAGAGGGCAGGATAGAAAAAAAAAAGGGGGGCGGGATAGCTCAGTGGTCAGAGCGCTCGCTTTCCCCCAGTCAAGTTAAGCATCGTCGAGCATGGTTACCAGTTGGATGGGTGACCGTTTGCGCGCCTTGGCTTCAAGTACAGTTCACCCAGCTGTAAATGGGTACCTGCCCTCTTTAGGGTCAGGGAAGGTAAAGCAGTGAGGGAGAGGAGATGGGCGCCGCCTTCAAACATGCTGGCCCCTTGAGAAACTTGAGGTCTCTGATGCCTCGCTCCCCTATGACCACCTAAGTTATGGGACACCTTTACTTTTACCCTGTTTTTATTCAGAAAAGAAAAAAAATCATTCATATATTCTCATGCAAGTACACGCTTGGACATGCATGGTCAGTGGTAACAGATTTCAATCCTGACTTCACTCCTGTTTTTCTTTCCTGCGTTCACTTACTTACTCTTGCCAAGTGGGATGTGCAGTGTCGTGTCGTGTCTGGTTTTCTCCTGTGCTTGTGATTCTGCAGGAGGTCTAACCTCTGGCCACAGGCTGACCTGTATGTGTCAGGGGATATGTTGGTGAAGTGTCCAGAAGATTTTTTAAATTTTATTTTTATTCTTTTATATCAAGGATAATAGAATAAGCACTCTTGTGCTTTTTTACATCCAGTCCCCGTGTGTATGCAGTTTTGTAAATGTCATCTGTTCCCACCGGCACATGATGGCCTACTCTTACGTAAAGCGGAACAGGATTTAACGTGTGCGCAAGTTGTTCTGATTTATTATCGGAGAGACTTTCCCCTGAATACGGTGTTGTTTGTGTGGAATAATCAACCTATACATCTTGAGAAACTCCTCTTTTTGTCGTTTTCACCTGTTTTCATTTTTTCTCTCAGTCCCGGTCTATTTCTCTGTCTATTTCTCTCTCCTTCCTCTGTCTGTCTGTCTCTGTCTATTTCTCTCTCTGTCTGTCTGTCTCTCTCTCTCTCTCTCTCTCTCTCTCTCTCTCTCTCTGTCTCTCTCTGTCCCCCCTCTCTCTCTTGAGTGTACAGTTAAATTATTTTGTTATAAAGACCTATTTTTGTGTAATCTCTTT
>CM060345.1:11562439-11567439 GCA_030674155.1 Stramonita haemastoma | reverse complement strand
CCACTCTTGTCAAAATCGGCTCTCTGTGTGCATTGTTTTGTTTTATTTGAAAGTGTGTTAACTTTAATGAACATGGCCAGAGGTCCTGGTATGAAGAGAAATAGTCATTGTTTAGAGTTTTAAGCCATGGACCTGATATATATATATATATATATATATATATATATATATATATATATATATGTATATGTATATGTATATGTATAAAAACGTGTGTGTATGCACACACACACACACACACACACACACACACACACACACACACACACACACACACACACACACACACACACACACACACACACACACAGATATATATATATATATATATATATATATATATATATATATATATATATATAAAATTATATGTATGTATATGTATGTATGTATGTGTGTGTGTGTGTGTGTGTGTGTGTGTGTGTGTGTGTGTGTGTAGTGTGTATATAACACCATTATATAGATAAAGAACAGCATGCATATATATATATATATATATATATATATATATATATATATATATATATATATATATATATATATATATATATATATATATATATATATATATATATATATATATATACGGGATTGTTTGTCACGCATTGGACTGAACAGCCACCAGCGAGCCTGCACCAGACGTGGACAGTGCCCTTAATCTTCGTTCGCGAAGCCAAGCCATGATATATATATAACAGTATCAAAAAGTGTATCTGCAGTCCTTTCTGATGGAAAAGCATGTGTATCAGTGTATGTGTGACAGTGTCACATCATCCCTTTCACTTTCTGTCCTTCTCTTTCATTCTCTGTATGTGTTTCTTGTCTCTATCTGACAGTGTGCATATGATCTGAATTTAGTGGATCCTATTTACGGCACTGATGGATCTTTAGTTCTGAATGAACGGGATGCAACTTTTTTCAGTTTAACTTTCACCTTAGGGTGCTGTGTGACTTAAAAAAATGTTTTGTTTATCTTTGTTACCTGCTCTACAAAATCACTATCTAAAGCATTGTTTCGTTGCAATTTTGTTGGGCTTTTCACCCCAGAATTTTACCCAATGGCTGATCACATTTTTGTCCAGATGAAAGGACTGACTTTTTATGTCTGTGTGTGTTATGTGGATAAAGACTGCTGACTGATAGCCAAGATGTAGTGAAGCAGACTGATAAAGGTGTTGCAGGTCGTGGTACAGTGGTCGTAAACTTTGGTTTAATCCTGGTAAAATGCAGGAAAGCATACATGATTTTGCATGCTTATGGGCTGTGAACGCTTAATTTAGCATATGTGCAGTATACTTTCATTGCTTTTTGCTTTATCTTGCGTTAATGGTAATTGTATTATCAAATTCGTAAGCAGTACGTCGAACGCTTTCCAACGATATATCACAAGACCATATTACAAACTGTTTAAAAATATGGTAAAATCCAAATTTTATGACGTCATAAAATCTTTTTTAAAAAGTGACCTTCCGACACTTAGATCGCCCTACTTTTTGGATATATTAATAGTTAGCTACTTTTCTATGCAATCATCGCAAAAGCATTACTATTGCACATAATTCTTTTCTCGGCACTTTTTTGGCAAATATTGACTAGACCACATAGCAAAAGAGTTAACTAATGATATGCAGAGAGAGAGAGAGAGAGAGAGAGAGAGAGAGAGAGAGAGAGAGAGAGAGAGAGAGAGAGAGAGAGAGAGAGAGAGAGAGAGAGAGAGAGAGAGAGAGAGAGAGAGAGAGAGAGAGAGAGAGAGAGAGAGAGAGAGAGAGAGAGAGAGAGAGAGAGAGAGAGAGAGAGAGAGAGAGAGAGAGAGGAGAGAGAGAGAGAGGAGAGGAGGAGAGAGAGAGAGAGAGAGAAAAAACTTGAAAACTTGAAAACTTTTTTATTCAAAGAGGGTAATAGAATAAGCAACAATTGCTTTTTTACATCCAGCCCTCGGAAAAGATCCCAACCCACCGTTCCCCCCTCCCCCCCCCCCCCCCGAAAACAAAAGTCAAATAAGCAAGCAACCCCCCCACAGTAAACATGAAAAGGTGTACACAATGTACACAATATGAAATAGATAATGAAAATCATTTCAAACGAACAAGCAAATACTAAATACGAAGGGTACAGAAAAAAAAAAATCAATTTAATATTTCACGAGAGAGAGAGAGAGAGAGAGAGAGAGAGAGAGAGAGAGAGAGAGAGAGAGAGAGAGAGAGAGAGAGAGAGAGAGAGAGAGAGAGAGAGAGGCATGTAATACATACACACACACTCACTTACACACACACACACACATACACACACACACACACACATACACACACACACACACACACACACACACACACACACACACACACACACACACACACACACACACACACACACACACACACACACACACACACACACACAAATCGACATGCTATTTACCCACATCTCTGACTACCTCTTTCCAGTCTTTAAAGCATGACTTATATACAAACAAGAATCTATGAGCACATGGCATTACGATTTTAGCTAGAGTTGATGTATAATAGATTCTGAAGAAGGTGATTACAAAATTTGATTTAAAAACAAAGAAAACCCAACATCCAGCAACAACAACAACAACAAAAACCCAACAACAACATCAGCAGTCAGAGTACATTATCACTATAACATAACATACAATAATCATAATACAGAAGCAGAATACATATGTACGAGACCTGAGGTCATGAATAGTCGATGCTGTTTGTTGTCCCAATTTTAACATGTCTAATAATAATAATGACTATAGTTTAGGAGCATGTTTGAGTATTTTTTGAAACAGGAAAGATTTATAGTTACGCTTAAAAGATACAATACTACTTTTCTCTTTAATATTTTTTGGTAAAGAATTCCAAATAATTCCTCCAGAGTAGCGAAGACTTGTTTTATAGAGGTCGAGCCTTGGTTTAGGAATTATTATATTATTGGTGTATCTTGACTGATTAATTGGGAATCTAGTAGTCAGGGTAGATGGAGCAAGACCGTTCATTATACGATACATTATGATTGCTTTATTATATTCCAGATGGTAAGTTAGGGGAAGAATGTCCAATCTAGTATAGTCTTGGGGTGACAAGGTGGAAGGCTTTAAGAGTATCACTTTAATAGCTCGTTTATGGATTCTTAAAAGTGGTTTTAAGCTATTAGCACTACATCTATCATACAATGTTGAGGCGTAATCAATAAATGATTGAATATAAGTAAAATAAAACTGTTTACGAGAATCTAGGTCAAGAAAGTGTTTGATTTTAGAGAGCTGAAATATCTTTTGAGAGATTCGTTTATATAGAAAATCAATATGTGGCGACCAGGAAAGATCATTATCAATAGTAACCCTAGGAGTCTATGCGTGTCTACTTCTTTAATAACATTATTATCAATATGAATTGGTGGCAAAACAAAGGTTATATTTTGCCGTTTTTGTCGAGATGTAATTATCATATATTTTGTTTTTTGATGATTTAGGGCCATATGATTAAGTTTTGTCCATTCCGATAATTGATTGGCATTTTCTTGCATATAGTGAGATAGTTGTTTCAAGTCGGAATGAGAAGAATAGATAGAGGTGTCATCAGCAAAAAGTTCAGTTACGCCTTTTGTAACAGATAAAGGAAGATCATTGATATATAGTGAAAAAAGAAAAGGCCCTAATACTGATCCTTGGGGAACACCAAATTTTTGTGAAAGAAATTCAGAATGTTCATCATTTAGCCAAACAGTGTGGTTTCGATTAGAAAGAAATGATTTTACAAGTGACAAAGCATCATCAGAAAATTTATATAGTTTCAATTTACGGACTAAAAGGTTGTGATCTATGACGTCAAAGGCTTTTGCAAAGTCAACGAGTAGCAGACCAGTAAATTTGTTATTGTTGATATTTTTTAACCATTCATCAACGAGGCTAATCAGGGCTGTATGGCAAGAATGATATTTTCTAAAGCCAGACTGATTTGGATGAAGTAAGTTATGCTTTGAAATGTGAGACATAAGGCACTGATAAATATGTTTTTCTAACGGCTTTGAAAGGACTGGTAATATTGAAATAGGTCTGTAATTTGAAGGAACGGTTTTATCACCTGACTTGTACAGAGGGATTATTTTGGCTTGTTTAAGAATATTGGGGAAGCAGCATTTATCAATACAAAGGTTATACAGGTAAGTTAGGGAATCACATATTACAGGAGCACTAAGTTTAAGGATTTTTCCATCTAAGCCATCTAGACCACGAGCAGATGTCTGCTTGAGATGTATAAGAGAAAAGTACACTTCGTATACTTTCAAGAATGGGATTACCACATTTGAAGTGATCTTTTTTGAAATACAGAATTCATTCAATAAGGCAAGGTCATTGAAACAAGAGCTATCATTTTTAACTGTTGAGGAGGAAATTGTGGAAAAATGTTGGTTCAAAGTGGTGGCAGTAATATCTTTTATGACAGGTGCTTTTACTGATTTTTCCTTAGTTAGAGAATTTATAGTTTTCCATATGACTTTCTGTTTATTGCCTGAGCTATCTGATATGAGGTCACGAAAATACTTCTTTTTGGCAATGCGCTTCATTAATGTAATTTTATTTCGTTGCTTCTTAAAGTCAGTGAATTGTTTGGTTTCTATGAGTTTGTCTCTTTTGGTTATTTCCTCTTGAATTTCCTTACTTAGCCAAGGAGGTTTCGGAGTATGCTTAACTCGTTTTATTTTGAAAGGGGCGTGTTTATTATAGATGTTGATGAAAGTATTTTGCCAAAATTCAAATGCTAGATTAGGGTCAGTTAACTGATAAACATTTGAAAGAGAAGAATGTGAGAGGTCATTTAGGAAATCATTTTCATTGAAATTAGCAAAGGATCTGTATGTTATTACTTTGTGATCTAATTTAGGAATTTTAGCGCCTTTTTTAAGCCAAGTAAGACAGACAGGATAATGATCGCTACATCCATTAGGGGGAGAACATATTTCTACGATGTTTTGCTTTGAACTAATAT
>CM060345.1:11554939-11557439 GCA_030674155.1 Stramonita haemastoma | reverse complement strand
AAGAGATTGGAGGAGGGCAGTCAAGTGAAGAGATTGGAGGAGGGCAGTCAAGTGAAGAGATTGGAGGAGGGCAGTCAAGTGAAGAGATTGGAGGAGGGCAGTCAAGTGAAGAGATTGGAGGAGGGCAGTCAAGTGAAGAGATTGGAGGAGGGCAGTCAAGTGAAGAGGTAGGAGGAGGGCAGTCAATCAAGTGAAGAGATAGGAGGAGGGCAGTCAATCAAGTGAAGAGATTGGAGGAGGGCAGTCAATCAAGTGAAGAGATTGGAGGAGGGCAGTCAATCAAGTGAAGAGTTTGGAGGAGGGCAGTCAATCAAGTGAAGAGATTGGAGGAGGGCAGTCAAGTGAAGAGATAGGAGGAGGGCAGTCAAGTGAAGAGTTTGGAGGAGGGCAGTCAATCAAGTGAAGAGATTGGAGGAGGGCAGTCAAGTGAAGAGATAGGAGGAGGGCAGTCAAGTGAAGAGATTGGAGGAGGGCAGTCAAGTGAAGAGATTGGAGGAGGGCAGTCAAGTGAAGAGATTGGAGGAGGGCAGTCAAGTGAAGAGAAAGGAGGAGGGCAGTGTAGAGAGGAGGAATGTTTTATTTTATTATATTATTATTTATTTTTATTTCATTCTTTTATGTGTATCAGTGTATATATGAGTGTCACATCATCCCTTTCTCTTTCTCTCTTCTTCTTTCTTTCTCTGTATGTGTTTTTTCTTTAAAGCTTCAGGAAGTGAATGAATTTGACTCACCGGGTGTGCCTGATTTTGATTGATTCTGCTGCTTCATTTCATCCCAGCAAGAGTACCCTAGATAAACTGAGCTTTCAATAACTATCAGATGTGTACTGATTCTTCGTTGGGAACTATGTTCTGATTATGCCGACTGAAGTGACTTGCCACAGTGATTATTTGAACTAACTCTGATACTGTTTGCCTGTACCTGCACTGTTTTATTTTATACTCATTGTGAAGTTCTGACCTTCAAGGAGAGATTAGCACTTTACTCAGCCGTGGGAACTGTACAGTGGTCGTAAACTCGGTTTAATCCTGGTAAAATGCAGGAAAGCATACATGATTTTGCATGCTTATGGGCTGCAAATGCTTAATTTAGCATTATGTGCAGTATACTTTCATTGCTTTTTGCTTTATTTTGCGTTTAATAGTGATTCTATTGTCAAATTCGTAATCAGTATGTCGAAAGCTTTCCAACGATATGCCACAAGACCATATTACAAACTGTTTAAAAAACATGGTAAAAATCCAAATTTTATGACGTCATAAAATCTTTAAAAAAGTGACCTTCCGACACTTATATCGCCCGACTTTTTGAATATGTTAATAGCTAGCTACTTTTCTATCCAATCATCGCAAAAGCATTACTATTACAATTAATTCTTTTCTCGGCACTTTTTTTGCAAATATTGACTTGACTATATGTAGGTTTCGGTCCTATAGTCATGGGGATTTTTCAGACTCGGCCGGCACCTATTTTTTTTATTCATTTTTATTTTATTCTTTTATATCGAGGATAATGGAATAAGCACTCATGTGTTACTTTACATCCAGTCCCCGTGTGTATGCAGTTTTTGTAAATATTGTCATTTGTTCCCACCGGCACACGATGGCCTACTCTTACAAAAAGCGGAACAGGATTTAACGTGTGCTCAAGATGTTCTCCGTGCGTTCGCACACGGGGCCTCGGTTTACAGTCTCATCCGAAGTGTGAGTGTGCTGAGGGTTTAGTGGAAAGACCGGGACCACACAGTCGAGCTTCATCCACTTTACGGATGCACTTTTGAGAGTACTGCTCAAATTATCCGACCAACACTGCAGGTGTCTGTATGTGTCGGGCCCGGTTGATGCTGGGATATAATTGTTATGATCGGAAGGGTAGAGCACAACCCTATCAAGATGTCTCAAAGCAGATGTGCACTTCCACAGCAGCAGCATTACGTCATCCTCATTATCATTGATCATCATGTTTGTAATAATAATAATAATAATAATAATAATAATAATAATAATAATAATAATAATAATAATGATGGTGATAATAATAATAAAATAATAATAATAATAATAATAATAATAATAATAATAACAATAACAACAACAACAATAATAATAAAAGAGATTCGGTGGACCTGGCTGCTCTGGTCTCATGATAACCTCAGATTCGGTTTTCCCATACACTTTTGTACCTGTAGTAAGTTTGTGTCAAAGCCTTTGGAGTTGGAGGTTCACAGGAGAAGGTTGCTGGCAGGACGTTGTGGTGGTCGCCACCCCGGGTGAGCGTCTTACTCAGTCTGGATTTGCAACTGAGCTATTATTGTCGTCAGTAAAGGGTTTCCTAGTAGGTGGTGTTCTGCGTATGTTAGCTCAGAACAGACACCACTGAACACCACCAAAGTGACCCAGCAGCAGTGCAGGGTCCATCTGGCTGGTGGCCCCATGGCTGCCTGACACTGATAGGCTCTGTGAACTTTCGACCCTAGGGATGAGACATAATCTGGGTA
>CM060345.1:11544939-11549939 GCA_030674155.1 Stramonita haemastoma | reverse complement strand
AAGATTTTGAGTTTTAATTTTTATTCTCTGTCTTTTTTTTATCTGTTTAAACTTTTTTTTTATATATACTTTTTTCTTTTTTGGGGGGTGTAATGTTATTTTAAAGATGACATTCTTTGTATTCGGTTTGTTAGTTTTGGGGTCAACTTTTTTTATTTTTTTTCAGGGTATTTTTCTTTGTTTCTTATTGGGGGAGGGGGGGGAGAGGCGTTATTTTTCGAAATTTTTCCCTTTTTTCCTTTCATTCATTCACTATTTTTTGTCTTTGTTTTCTTCCTTCATTCCTTCCTCCCTCTTTTCTTGTATTGTTTGTTTATACTTCCTTCTTGTTGATTGTTCTTTCTGTCTGTCTGTCTGTCTGTATTAGTTTCTTTCTTGGTGTCTTTTTTCTTTATGATCTTTGTGTCTTCTTTTTCTGGGCAACATAATAATTACACCAAAAAGTCTAGAGATATATAGGTTCTCTGTTTATATCCTTTTTTTTTTATATAGTTTATTTCTAAATTGACTGATTTATACATTGAGTGATATAGCATAATCATTACACCAAAAAGTCTAGAAATATACAGGTTTTCTGTTGATATATATCTTTTTTTTAGATTATTTCTAAATTGACTGATTTATACATTGACTGACTGACTTGTTGGTTGATTACTTGATGAATTCTTTAACTGTTGTTGCACGTTTTTCAACTTAACATCATGGATGGGGCTTACTCCTTTCTATGGGAATATTGACTGATTTACAGAACCTCACCATAATAGGCAGCCATACTTTGACTTCAGGAAAAACAGTTTTTTTCCTTCAAAAGATATTGCAAGTTGAAATGTTAAAAGCTTTACGTGGTTGAAGGCAGTCTCAGTGAACCAGTTCCAAGCATAACATCAATTTCCAGAGGCCTTGGCACTTCGCATATTAACTGAGAAAGAAGTCAAAAAGCTTGTTCTCTTCATTTTCTCTGTCTGTCTGTCTGTCTGTCTGTCTGTCTGTCTGTCTGTCTCATGGACACACACACACACACACTAACACACACACATATGCATACGCACACACGCACGCACTCAAACATACATACACATACACAGACAGACAGACAGACGGACAGACAGACAGACAGACAGACAGACAGACAGACAGACAGACACACACACACACACACACACACACACACACACACGTACACACCACACGTACACACACACACACACACACACACACACACACACACACACACACACACACACGTACACACACGTACACACACGTACACACACACACACACACACACACACACACACACACACACACACACACACACCACATACACACACACACACACACACACACACACACACACACGTACACACACGAAACACACACACAACACACACACACACACACACACACACACACACACACACACACACACACACACACACACACACACACACACACACACACACACACAAAGCAAATCGATGCTTACTCAATGTACCATCTGAAAATAAAATTTTGATTTGATTTGAAATAAAATTTTGATTTGTTTGATTTGACACACACACACACACACACACACACACACACACACACACACACACACACACACACACACACACACACACACACACACGTACACACACACACGTACACACACACACACACACACACACACACACACACACACACACACACACACACACACACACACACGTACACACACGTACACACACGTACACACACACACACACACACACACACACACACACACACACACACACACACACACACACACACACACACATACACACACACACACACACACACACATCCGCGTGCCCACGGATAGCCTAATGGTCAGAACATTGCGCTGGCAATTTGAAGACTCGGGTTCGAGTCCGGTCGAGGAGATTTTTCCCCTGGAATTAACATCAGTGCTGACTCCACTCTCCCCAAAAGTCCTCCGGATGAGACTTTAAACCGAGGCCCCGTATGCGAACGCACGCAGAACATCTTGCGCACACGTTAAATCCTGTTCCGCTTTTCGTAAGAGTAGGCCATGGTGTGCCGGTGGGAACAGATGACATTTACAAAACTGCATACACACGGAGACTGGATGTAAAAAAAAAAGCACGAGTACACTTATCCCATTATCCTCAATATAAAAGAATAAATCAAATCAGTCACGCGCGTGTCTGTAGACGCTGGATATGTATATATATCTTAATAGGAAACATAGAGTACAGCCATGTCACGTAGTGTCAAAGCAGGTGCATTTCTATAGCAGCACTGTTTCTCCATCCCCATCACCATTCTTCATTCTTTTTCATTCTTTTATTTCCACAAATCATGGGAAAAGCACTCGGGTGCTTTATTTTTGTTTCCTTTTTTTTTTTTTTTTTTACATCCAGTCCCGGGGGAGAATAGCTCAGTGGTCAGAGCGCTCGCTTTACCCCCAGTCAAGTTAAGCAGCGTCGAGCGTGGTTACCAGTTGGATGGGTGACCATTTGCGCGCCTTGGTTTCAGTACAGTTCCCCCAGTTCACCCAGCTGTAAATGGGTACCTGCCCTCTTTAGGGTCAGGGAAGGTAAAGCAGCGAGGGAGAGGAGATGGGCGCCGCCTTCAATATGCTGGCCCCCAGAGAAGCTGAGGTCTCTGATGCCTCGCTCCCCTACGACCGCCTAGGTTATGGGACACCTTTACCTTTTACCTTTACCAGTCCCTGTGTACATGCAGTTTGTCATTTTTTTGTGTTATTCTTTTCCGCTGGCCTACTTTTTTTCTTCCAAAAGTGCGGAACAGGTTTTTATATGTATGCAAGATGTTCTGCATGCACACACGGGGGTCTGGGTTTATAGTCTCATCCAAAAGACTTTCAAGGGAGTAGCAAAAATCCCCTTGAATGGGTGGTTGGTGATGGTGCGTAGCCTGGGCAACTGGTCTAGCCACCAGGCTATCCCGCCCCGCCCAGCCACCGCCATCATCATCAGGCAATAACAGACCACAAGCATGGCTGAACTGATGGCCCTGGCTGCTCTGGTCTCATAGTAGTAACCTTGATTTTAGCTTTACCATACTACATATATCTCTGCCTGTGGTAGGTTGGTGTCAAAGCCTTAGGGGAGGGGGTGGGTGGAGGGGTAGTGGGGGTGGAGAAGTTCACGGGAGAGGGTCGTTGGAGTGCTGTTGTGGTCACCATCCTTGGTAGACTTTTTTTTTGGTTTTTTTTTTGTACCACTTTATGTCAGCAGATTTCCCTGCGTGAAATTCAGGCTGCTCTCCCCGGGGAGAGCGGATCGCCACAAGTGCAGTGCCTACCCATTTTTTTTCCTTTTTCCTGTATGCAACTGTATTTGCTTCCCTATCAGAGTGGCTTTCATCTACAGAATTTTGCCAGGGTCAACCCCCTTGTTGCCGTGGGTTATTTTACGTGCGCTAAATAGTGATGTGTTTATCGGTTTATCGTCTCATCCGACATCTCACTAAGTCTGGCTTTGTGGCTCATTAGCTATCACTGTCATGAGTAGGGCGTGGTTTGGTAGGTGGTGTCCTGTGTATGTTAGCTCAGAACAGAAGATGAGACGGCGAAAAATGTTTGGGGCTTTGTTTTGTATTGTTTTTTTGTTGTTGTTTTAGCTTTTTTATCTAGTCATATTCTTATCTCATCCTTGACATACACACGAACTGGTTATTTGATCGTTTATCTTTTCTTTTTTCCTTTATCTATTTTTTATATAGTTTTTTGTTTGTTTGTTGTTTTCGACTTCTGTTGGCATATTTAATAGAATGGGTTAATATCTTAGTCGGTTATCAGTACGTGCGTGCGTGCGTGCGCGCGAACACACACACACACACACACACACACACACACACACACACACACACACACACACACACACACACACACACACGCGCGCGCGCGCGCGCGCGCGCGCACGAACGCACGTACACATACGCACGCACACTCAATTTCACCCTGCCCCTGTCTCTTATTGTGTCCGTCTCTCTGTCTGTCTCAATCTGTCTCTGTCCGTGACTGTCGTCTGTCTGTCTGTCTGTCTGTCTGTCTGTCTGTCTGTCTGTCTCTCTCTCTGTCTCTCTTCTCTCTCTCTCTCTCTCTCTCTCTCTCTCTCTCTCTCTCTCTCTCTCTCTCTCTCTCTCTCTCTCTCTCTCTCTCTCTCTCTCTCTCTCTCTCTCTCTCTCTCTCTCTCTCTCTCTCTCTCTCTCTCTCTCTCTCTCTCCTCTCCTCTCTCTCTCTTCTCTCTCTCTCTCTCTCTCTCTCTCTCTCTCTTCAAATCCATTACTGACGAGGTGTATCTATAGAAACCCTACCCTATATCTCTTACCTGAAATGGTTTTCGGTCTTTAATATCTAAAAATTGACAACAAAACTGTATATCTTAAATA
Source organism: Stramonita haemastoma (assembly GCA_030674155.1). NCBI lineage: Eukaryota > Metazoa > Mollusca > Gastropoda > Neogastropoda > Muricidae > Stramonita > Stramonita haemastoma. The sequence goes on along the minus strand of CM060345.1, from coordinate 11,545,535 downwards.
ATGAAAAAACAAAGGTGTGCACCGTATTTTACATCTTGATGGTAAACATACTCCTTTATTTACATAATCATGAAGAAGTTAAAGATAACAAACTTCATAGAATTCTTTGGCCATGTGGGCAATTCAGAAATTTATCCAAAATAATAGCAAGAACTGCTTTAGAAAACAATGAATCTGGTAAAATGCACACAAAAAAGTTGACAAATTATTCCAAGAATTAACAAGCAAACAAACCAGCATTGTGATATTTTCATTGCTGATGACAATAACCCAAGGAGTTGCTTGAAATAGAACAATGATACAATAGAAAATTTAAAATGGGCCACCGTTTAAAAAAAAACAACCCTAACAAACCCAAACTATGAGATAAAGGGTATCAAATATATTAATAATTTCAAATAGGAATAATTTATAGAATAGTTGCAAGAATTTGTTTTTTAGATGCATGTGGTTGTAATTGTAGATAGTCTTTGCACTCTTTTAAAAAAACAACAACAGAAAAAGGAACAATTGATCATCTATTCTTTTCAGGCAATATAACAACACATTTCTGGAACGGTTAATAGGAATTATGAATAGATATTGCACTAATGCAT
>CM060345.1:11514535-11519535 GCA_030674155.1 Stramonita haemastoma | reverse complement strand
TATATTTGATTGGCCTTATCAATTTTATTTGTTTTATGTATGAGCGTACATAATGTATTTGTGCTTATGTGTGGGTGTATGATGGTAGAGTGTATCAGCTCAGTTTTACACAAAAGTAATCATTATGATTTGATTTTATCTATCATTTATTTATTTATTCTTTTATATCGAGGATAATGGAATAACCACTCATGTGCTTTTATTACATCCAGTCCCTGTGTGTATGCAGTTTTTGCAAATCTTGTCATCTGTTCCCACCGGCACACAATGGCCTACTCTTACGAAAAGCGGAACAGGATTTAATGTGTGCACAAGATGCTCTTCGTGTGTTCGCACACGGGGCCTCGGTTTACAGTCTCATCCGAAGGACTTTGGAGGAGAGTGGGATCAGTACAGATGTTAACTCCAGGAGGAAAATCCCCTCAAACGGGAATCGAACCCAGGTCGTCAAATTGCGTTCGTAATGATCTGACCACTAGGCTATCCCGTCTCCCATTGGGAGAGAGAGAGAGAGAGAGAGAGAGAGAGAGAGAGAGGAGAGAGAGAGAGAGAGAGAGAGAGAGAGAGAGAGAGAGAGAGAGAGAGAGAGAGAGAGAGAGAGATTTTTATCTACCCGTAGTCCCCCGTGGTATCTCATACACAGATCACATCACTAATGAGGAAGCGAAAACCAGAATCGAAAACGCTGTCGGACCATAATTATAAAGATCTCCTGACTTAAGTCGGGGAAAAAAAGCAAACTGAAGTGGTACGGGCACGTCACATGAACATTTTGGACTGGCCAAGACAGTCCTACAGGGAACAGTACAAGATTGGAGACGAAGAGATATAGACAGAGAAAACGATGGGAAGATAACATAAGAGAGTGGAGTGACCTGAAGTGGAACGATTTGCCACGGAAAGTAGAGGACCGCGGGGAGTGGAGGAAGCTGGTTGCAAAGTCTTCAGTGGTGGCCCCACGGTCCACGGGACTTTGGGACAGGTGATGGTGAAGGAAGCATTCTCTTGTGAGGAGACGGGACAGCTCAGTGGTCAGAGCACTCGCTTTCCCCAAGCTTAGGTTAAAGCAGTATTGAGCGTGGATACCTCGTGGATGGGTGACCGTTTGTGCACCTTGGTTTCAGTACAGTCCCTCAGTTTATCCAGCTGTAAATAGGTACCTGTCCTCTTTAGGGTCAGGGAAGGTTAAGCAGCGAGAGAGAGAGAGGAGATGGGCGCCGCCCTCAATATGCTGGCCCTGGAGAAGCTGAGATCTCTGACATCACGCTCCCCTATGACCGCATAGGTTATGGGACACCTTTACCTTTACTCCCCTGCTGGGGGGTCTGTCAATATAAATAGCATCTCCAGCTTCTACGAAATCTGTGCTAGGAATTCCCTTTTTTCAACCCATTTCTTTGTTTCTGCCTTGTTTCTTTACGTACTGTCACCTCCTTCTTGTCTATTTTTTTGCCTTCTGGGTCCATTCTCCCGCTTTCTTTGTTCAGAAGGACTTTGAATATAACAGTTCTCCCCCATGTGGGTGAGTCGTGGTCTAGGAGTTATATAACGCGCCTCCCTAGAAAGCGAAAAGTCCGGGTCAGAGTGTGCGGTGGTTCGAATGCCGTTTGGGCCACAACTTTTTCCCCACCCATTAGACCATGAGTGGTGGTCTGGGCGTTAGTCTTTCCGATGAGACGATAAATCGAGGTCCCGTGTGTTATAAATCATTATTTGGCGCGCGTAAAAGAACCCACGGCAACAAGAGGGATGTCCCTGACAAAATTCTGTAGAAAAAAGCCACTCTGATATGGAAACAAATACAGTTACAGACAGGAAAAAAAATGGGTAGGCGCTGCACTTGTGGCGACGCGCTCTTCTGGAGGAGAGCAACCCGAATTTCACGCAGAGAAATCTGATGTGACATAAAATGGTATAAAATAAATAAAATAAGATTTTTTTTTTTAATGCCTAAGTTGGATGTGCTGGGTCTGATTCATCAGGCGCTTAATGGCAGCGCAACAGCATTTTTGATCACATGACAGACAACAATGAGTTTTTCTCTCTTTCTAAGAGTTCGAGGAAGAAGAGGAAGAAAAAATCTACACAAAGTAGGCCTACCCACCTTTATCAGGTTTCAAGGTAAACAGAGAGGATGTCAATTTGCACTCATGGTGTTGCAGCCATAAAAGAATGTTTTTTTCTTTCACAGTCTCCCTCCAGAATTGGACGGCTGACTGAATTTTCATGAGAGCATAGCGGTCTGAACATTCATTAGGATTATAGATAATTGGGTGCTTGTATTTCCTGTAGGAGGAGAGAGGGAAGACAGGTAGGTGTGTGTAATATCAGAAAGTTTGCACTTTAATTTTTTGTTTCCCTGTTGACAGAGGGGAAAACCCTGACTGCTATTTTAAGTAACAATGTAGAATTGTGAACATGAAAGCTTTTTTGTCGTTCAAAACCTTGGAATACGGCTACCTTCAATTATTATAGCCTAGTGGTCAGAACATTGCGCTGGCAATTTGACGACCCGGGTTCGAGTCCGGTCGAGGAAATTTTCTGCCTGGAGTTAACATCAGTGCTGACTCCACTCTCCCCAAAAGTCCTTCGGATGAGACTTTAAACCGAGGCCCCGTGTGCGAACGCACGCAGAACATCTTGCGCACACGTTAAATCCTGTTCCGCTTTTCGTAAGAGTAGGCCATCGTGTGCCGGTGGGAACAGATGACAATATTATCAAAATTGCATACACACGGGGACCGGATGAAAAAAAGCACATGATTGCTTATTCTGTTATCTTCGATATAAAAGAATAAATAAATAAATAAATAAATATTGTAGGCAAACGGTGAACTTTGGAGCTTTATCTATTTATCTGTTTACCTACCTATTTATTTATTCTTTTATATCGAGGATAATGGAATAAGCAATCATATGCTTTTTTTTTTTAACATCCAGTCCCCCTCTGTATGCAGTTTTATCTCTTGTCATCTGTTCCCACCGACACACAATGGCCTACTCTTACGAAATGCGGAACAGGATTTAACGTGTGCGCAAGATGTTCTGGGTCCGAAGGACTTTTGGGGGGGTAGTGGAGTCGGCACTGATGTTAACTCCAGGGGAAAAGTCCCCTCGAAGGGGAATCGAACCCGGGTCGTCAAATTGCAAGGGCAATGTTCTGACCACTAGGCTATCCCGTCCCCGTCCAGTAGCAAACGAAACCAAAAAAAAGCAAAAACAGAAAAAGGAAGCCAGAAGAAAAAGGGTTTTTTGGTGGAATGGCAAAACAGTATGTTCATGCTTTGTTCCCGTTAATAAGGACGATGTTAGGCTTTCGGATGAGACTATAAACCAAGGCCCTGTGTGCGAACGCACGCAGAACATCTTGTACACACGTTATAAACCCGTTCCGCCTTTTAGAAGAACAGGCCATTATGTGCCGGATGGAGCGGATGACAACCAAATAAAAAAAAACAGCATGCACGCAGGTGTCGTATTTAGACACCATCCCTGAGAAAAAAAAAAATCGGTGAGTTGGTGTCCCAAGGGCAGTTCGGGGCTGTTATGGCGGCTCCTGCGACGGCACTGAAACATATTTGTATCAGCGATTGCCTTTCCAATGGACCATTCCAGTGGCGTGGACAGGGGCCTCCATACTTACTTACCCAGGCTTTGTGCTCCAGAGCCTAGAGTGTAACTCCATAGTCTTCTGAGACTGACGGATTCTACAATCTATTATTTTTTTAATTATTTTTATTCTTTTATATCAAGGATAATGAAAAAAAACACTCGGGTGCTTTTTTACATCCAGTCCCCGTTTGTATGCAGTTGTGTAAATCTTGTCATCTGTTCCCACCGACACACAATGGCCTAATCTTACGAAAAGCGGAACAAGATTTAACGTGTTGTTGTTGTTGTTGTTGTTGTTGTTGTTGTTGTCTTCAATTTAACGTCTGTTCACACTCAGTGATATTAGACGAGGAAAGTGGAAAGTAAAGAAGTTGAAGAAGGGAGTGGAAGGAGTGGGAGAAGAAAAGACTGAAGAGTTGGCATGTGGGTGGATGTTTTTGTACATGAAAAGGTAATAATACTTTCTTTTTTTTTAATAAATAAATTAAAAAAATCTTAGACATGAGAAAAGTTTAAATTTAACAAAGTGTGAACATTAAACATCAATAATGTAACTACAACAAATATTCAAGTGGACTGTGCAATAAACATCTAGCAATGGCAAAGGCTAACTTTGAATTTTCAAATACTTTTTTCAGAAACTGCTCGGAAAATACAGGTAAGAAGGGCTTTACAATTGGGCACTCAAATAAACGTGTGCGCAAGATGTTATGCGTGCGTTCGCACACGGGGCCTCGGTTTATAGTCTCATCCGAAAGACTTTTGGGGAGGTTGGATTCAGCACTGATGTTAACTCCAGGGGAAAAAATCTCCTCGAACGAGAATCGAACCCGGAGTCGTCAAATTGCGAGCGCAAAGTTCTGACCACGAGGCTATCCCGTCCCCTGTATTAGGCTTAATGATGTCTTTCAAAGAATAGAAACTACTCAGCTGTCGTGTCCGGTGTGGTCAAAGCACAAAGGCCTCTCTGGACACGAACGTGACTTCTTACTCTATTAGTGCAGGGGTCAGAGGTTTAAATCCTGCCCGACTGTAACTGGATAACGAAGCGGGATGATTGTAGTCTGACCTTGAAGGGCAAAGATTATTACTGGTGTCTCTGACTCCAGTGCTGACTCCACTCTCTCCAAAAGTACTTCGGATGAGACTGTAAACAGAGGCCCCGTGTGCGAACGCACGCAGAACATCTTGCGCACACGTTAAATCCTGTTCCGTTTTTCGTAAGTGTAGGCCATTTTGTGCCGGTGGGAACAGATGACATTAACAAAAACTGCATACACACGAGGACTGGATGTAAAAAAGCACAAGAGTGCTTATTCCATTATCCTCGATATAAAAGAATAATAATAATAATATGCAAACCTGTTACGCAGTGTCTGTATACAAAC
>CM060345.1:11502035-11507035 GCA_030674155.1 Stramonita haemastoma | reverse complement strand
ACGAAAATCAATTAATATTTCTTTTATCTTTTTAATGTTCAAATCTAGACAATATTTTTTTTGTTTGCACCAGGAGGAAAACTCTTCAACATGTTTTGAACACATGACATGAGAGTTGGACAGATCTTCCGGAGCAGATTCATCAGAATATTAATTTGATTAACGGTATTAGATCAGAGCCAGTGCAAATCATTAGTGTAAAGGGTGAACAGAATAGGAGACAGAACAGTGCCTTGGGGAGAACCAGTGGACGTTGATCTTTCAGTCGATAATTATTGCTTTCTGAAAACGGACAAACTGTGTTCGTTCGGTCAAAAAACTCATTACCCAAAGAATGAACCGAGGACAGACGTTTATAGAGATTAGTTTAAGCGCTACGAGATGGCCATCTATATGGTTTGGGCTGTCTATATGGCAAAGAATTTCAAGACAAGTCACATTAATTTCAGCACAGCTTTGTGGAGATAAAGCTACATACACAGTTCCAGAGCTTTGTTCTTTTCTTTTCTTTTCTTTTTTAGTGTGTGTGTGTAGGGGGGGGGGGGGGGGGTTCGCTAGTATAGGTGTGATAGTGTGGGGAGGGGAGGGGGGAAACTAGCCAGTGTTTGCTTGCGATTCAGTTCCTTTGTCTGCGTACCGGTGAGCGTAAGCACGCGCGCGCACGCTGACGGCCAAACAAGCAGCGCTTCCACCTATTGGTATTTTGTGTTTTCTCTCAAGGTTAAGCGGTGTGTGTGTGTGTGTGTGTGTGTGTGTGTGTGTGTGTGTGTGTGTGTGTGTGTGTGTGTGTGTTGCGTGTGTGTGCGTGTGTGTGTGTGTGTTGCGTGTGTGTGCGTGTGTGTGTGTGTGTGTGTGTGTGTGTGTGTGTGTGTGTGTGTGTGATTGTGTGTGTGATTGTGTGTGTGTGTGTGTGTGTGTGTGTGTGTGTGTGTGTGTGTGTGTGTGTGTGTGTGTGCGTGCGTGCGTGCGTGTTTTTTTATTTTTTATTTTTTTTTTATTCTTTTATATCGAGGATAACAGAATAAGCAAGCATGTGCTTTTTTTCATCCGGTCCCCGTGTGTATGCAGTTTTGTAAATATTGTCATCTGTTCCAACCGGCACACAATGGCCTACTCTTACGAAAAGCGGAATAGGATTTAACGTGTGCGCAAGATGTTCTGCGTGCGTTCGCACACGGGACCTCGGTTTAAAGTCTCATCCGAAGTGTGTGTGTGTTGTGTGTGTGCGTGCGTGCGTGCGTGCGTGCGTGCGTGCGTGCGTGCGTGCGTGCGTGCGTGCGTGCGTGCGCGTGCGTGCGTGCGTGCGTGCGTGCGCGCGCGCGCGCGTGCGTGCGTGCGTGCGTGCGTGCGTGTGTGTGTGTGTGTGTGTGTGTGTGTGTGTGTGTGCGTGCTTGCGTGTGTACAGGTACAATTTAGGATTCTAAGTCAATGTGAATGTTTGAGCTCAGTGTTTGTGGGTTCGTGCTTTTTTTTGTTTTTTTTCTCTCTTTCTTGTATTTTGTGCAGTTGAATGTTTGATTCGTGCTTTTCCTCTCTAAATAGTGTCATTAGTGTGGAGCCAGGGACTAAAGAAATAATGAGTTGTCGTTTTGTTTCCCTAATTAGCTCCCCTGCGGGTGCAAACCTTCACGAAGTTTAGTAGTCTCAAAGAAGGCAATTGTGGTCTGTGTAAAGGGGGACAATTGGGAAATTAATATGCTTTGTCGGAAGCAAGTTCTACGGCACACACGTTTTGTTTTATCGGTACATTTGTTTTGGGCGATTTGATGAAAAAACAAATACGTTACTTTTTCAGTGTACCTACTGGAAACAACAGTTAGCGATGATTTGTCGTGTGCATGCAACACTGCTAACATTTTCCCACTAATGGTTTTAAGTGTTCTCGAAAGTCGCCAGTTCTTACAGCTTACAGTATCATCATTCACATTCTGAGGATTTATCTTATTCATTTTATATATTCTTTTATATCGAGGATAATGAAATAAGCACTCTTGTGCATTTTTTTGGTTATCAAATCCCCATGTGTATGCAGTTTTGTAAATATTGTCATCTGTTCCCACCGACACACAATGGCCTACACTTACGAAAAGCGGAACAGGATTTAACGTGTGCCCAAGATGGTCTGCGTGCGTTCGCACACGGGGCCTCGGCATTCATCCCAACATACATACTTTAGAGAAAAACACCCCCCCCCCCCCCCCCCCCCAAATTGCATCATTCATTGGAAAACATTTCATTTCAACCAAACTTAAAAAAAACAAAAAAAAACCCCTTTTTCGCTAAAACCCAAACAAATCGTCTAAACTCATGATTCCTTAACAGAATTTCCCAAATTCATTCAAGTACCGATTAATCTTGAAAAAATGAAAGAAACTAAGAAAGACAAACTTAACAACTGTGACCAAGCATCAGCAATGAAAAAAACAGGCTGATTTCGTTATTTGACAATACACAAATTGAAAACAAAACAACAACAAAACCTTCCTATACGTGTACAGACTCATGCCCTAAAATAATATAAAATAAAATAAAGCAACCCGCCTCAACATACATCCTTTTTGAAATCATTTTGCTTTTCATTTCATGTTTGTAGCCCCTGATAAAAAAAAAAGAGGAAATAAAAAAGAAGATAGATAAGATAAGTACAATTCAGCCACTGATTTGATTACAATAGTGATGATTCAAATCTGAAGGCTGATGAAAAAAATTGCCATAGTCCCCCAAAGAAAGACTATACCCAATTGAGAACACACACACACACACACACACACACACACACACACACACACACACACATTATATATATATACCGTAAAATCCCTAGCATAAGCCCACCATCTAGCAAACGCCCACCCCCCACTTTGGGCCAAAAGTTGTGCACAGGGGAAACTACCTAGCAAACGCCCACCCTGCTTTTTTCAAAGAGACTATGCTCACTTTCACTAGGATTTGTGCAGATTGTTCTAAAAGTCATCTTTTCCCCATGCTTTACATTTTCCTGTTTCTTTCCTTTTTTCTTATTCTTTGTCCCCTCTCCTCACTCCCACCCATCCCCAGAATTGAAAATACGTCATGCGTTTTCCACTGATGTCTTTTGTCTGTCAGTGACGTACAGGTACTTTGACAACGCTGGCCGTAAGTTGGTTCTTGAATCTCTCTGTGCCATTTTTGCAAAATGCCAAGCGACAGTTTTACACTGTATCTTTCAAATTGGAAAGCCCTCCAGTATCTGGATAGCCAAGCAGGTGGGAAATGTTTCGGAGTGTGCCCGTGAATTTTCTTTGGATAGGAAGAGGATCAGGGAATGGAGTGAAAACAGAGATAGACTTGAACTGCAGTATGGAAAAGAAACAGAAAAAGAAAAACGGAAGCTTTCAAAAGGACCAGCAGTTAGATCTGAACATGTCGACCAAGGTGTGCTGCATTATCTTGAAGATGAAAGATCTGAAGGCAGGGTATTGCAAAACAAGGACCTACAAGGGAAAGCGATGGAACTCGTTGGCCTTCTTTGCCTCAAAGTCCCTATTTTTCGTATTTTCCTTCACTTCTACTCACACGACCTAACTTACATGCTTTCAGGGTTTGTATTCACTCAATTACACGGTTGAGCACAAAAATTACTTTGTGCAAAGGGGTCTATCCCTAGCAAACGCCCACCTCCCAATTTTGCCCTAAATCAGTGCACGAAGGGGGGGGGGGGGGGGGGGGGGTGTATGCTAGGGATTTTACGGTATATATATATATATATATATATATATATATATATATCAATCATACATACATACATACATACATACATACATACATACATACATACATACATACATACATATAATATCAATTCAAAAACATAATTTGTGTGGTTTTACAATTTACAAAGAAATTTGTGCATACATAGGAGCCCATACAGGGGCAGGGGGGGGGGGGGGGGGGGGGGGGTCACTACTATTGTGGCAACATGCTCTCCCCAGATACAGCAGCCCACAGTTTTCACGAAGAGAAACCTACAATGATTGATAAGTGTACACTTCCCACCATCTTGGTCATCATCATAATCATTGAGACTCACCGCGAGGTTACAATCTTCAATTTAACGACAACAACACAATTTATGGCGCCTGTCGAAATATTGACCAATCAAAATACGCGATACTCGTCTGCTTCGGGATGCATTTGTTTGGGGGCAACAAACATCGAAGCAAGTTCCTGTTGCAAGTTGAACATCGTTTCGCTCATTTTAAGATAAGCCCACCGAAAGCGGTGAAGGTTCCTATCATCAAATTTAGAATATTATACATCGATCAGCATGACTTTAGAAACAGAACCGCTTATGGAAGAATCAGTTGAAGAAGAGGTTTTACTTCCAGATACGACCATAGTAACGCACTGCATTTACAAAAATGATTTGGAGCGTTTATTGAAAAGTTTTGAAGATGATAGTGACCCTTACAAGGAAACCATCAACGAATTGATGAATGAGAGAGACGATGATGGAAAATCGCCGCTCGATCTGTCAGCTAGCCTGGGTAGGACGGATATTTGTCGTGAGTTGCTCACCAGAGGCGCTGATCTCACCAGTGTAACAGATAAAGGTCGGTATCGTATCCTTAACAAATTGACAAGACTATGTTCTTGTTATCAATGTTATCAACACCATTGTTATCATCATTGATAGTATAATTTTCATATCATTATCATCCTCTTTTTTATTGTTGTTGTTATTGTCATCATCATCACCACCACCACCATCATCACCATCATATTATCATGACTATTATCATTATCATCATCGTCATCTTTATTATCTTTATCATTATTATCATTGTTGAATTAATTGATTCATTTAGTTATCGTCTTTAACTCATCTGTTTATTTTACTCTTAAATTTTGTTCATCATATTTGCATTTTTAAGCTAACATAGATGAAGATTGCTAGTAGCATGAATCTGCATACACATGTAGAATAGATGTAAAAAAAAAAAAAAAAAAAAAAAAAAAAA
>CM060345.1:11477035-11489535 GCA_030674155.1 Stramonita haemastoma | reverse complement strand
TGTCCTGTCCCTGTTGTATCAACTCAGTTAAAACTCTGTAGTGTTCTGTCTGAGTGAGTTTCTGTGAGTGTTATTCACATTTATGTGTGTGTGTGTGCGGGCGAAAAATTTTCTGATCTTGAAAGAAAATGCTTAATCTCATAACTATCGAAAAAGGAGGATTTTTGTTTCAAGTTCTCATTTAGCAAAGACACACTTACCTTGTCTGATTTGTGGGAAACAAAATGCACGTGTAGACAGGAAGAAATTTTCTTTTAATAAAGAAAAAAACAACAGCAGAAAACTAAAGCATGGGTGGTGCTGCTCTTTTGGCGATGCCCTCTCCCCAGGGAGAGCAGCCCACATTCCATGCAGAGAAATCTGCCATGACTTGAAGTGATGTACAATACAATACAATACAATACAATACAGTACAGTACAGTACAGTACAATACAATACACAATAATGAAATACTGACACACCCCTGCACCATGTGTAAACCAGTGCAACGCAAGTCAGATAAGGCAGGTGTTGTGTTGCTAAAAAAAATAAAATTTTGTATTAAAAAAAAACAAACCCAACAAAAGCAAAAGCAATAAAGAAATAAAGCTGCTAAGGCGAGTTGTATGTATTATGGTTTTTGTCACCAGTGTTCTGTTAATTCTGTGGCCGAGTCTACGGGTCAGCTAGGACTGAGAAGTAAAAGAAACAAAAAAATCTCAACTGGCTCTGTGTGTGTGTGTGTGTGTGTGAACATGTGTGTGTGTATTTATTTCCTTATTCTTTTATATCAGGGATAATGGAATAAGCACTCATGTGCTTTTTTTACATCCAGTCTCCGTGTGTATGCAGTTTTGTAAATCTTGTCATCTGTTCCCACCGGCATACAATGGCGTACTCCTACAAAAAGTGAAACAGGAATTAATGCGTTCGCAAGATTTCTGCGTGCGTTCTTATATGAGGCCTCAGTTTATAGTCTTATCTGAAGGACTTTTGGAGAGAGTGGAGTCAGCACTGATGTTAACTCCAGGGGAAAAATCCCCTCAAGCGGGAATTGTGTGTGTGTGTGTGTGTGAGTCTGTGTGTGTGAGTCTGTGAGTCTGTGTGTGCGTGTGTTTTAACCAAAATTGGTATTTATCTTGATGATGGGTTCTTCAAGGGAGGGAGGGGAGGGATGGAGGGGAGGATGCCAGTGATAGTATTATTTTTTAATTTCTTTTTTGTTCAAACTTTTTTTTTCAGTAAGAAACTGTGTGGTAGGTTAATCATTCTATGTTGGGAAAAATATTTATCAAACCTTCGTTTCCTTTGGAGGAAAATAGACTATAATTAATAGGTGTTTAACCCTTTCAGTACAGTAAGCCTGTTTTCTGGCTCAGCTTTCTGCTTCCCTTCAGTCCTGTAAGGAGGAAAACTGGCGTGACCGAATTTGCCTTCAGTTCCTGGGTTTCTGAGCTGCTGAAGAGTGCAAAACTGGTACCTAGGTAAATTTTACTTACACACACTTGAAGCTTTATATTCTTGTGGGAAAGGAGAAGCAGTGTTTGTCCTATCAAAACTGTTTTCCAGGGTCCGTTGATGCCAGTTAGCCGCATGACGGATCACTATAAACAAACCCTCCTCTGGTACTGTTATCACTGGAAAATCGGCTGACAGGACTGAAGGGGAAAGAGCCGGGGCAGAAATTCAGGATAGGGGAAGTAATTATGAGCAGATATTCAGTAATGTAAGGGTTAATAAAATAAACTTCTCTGGTTTTGTTTTGTATTTCAGTAAATATGTTTTTTTCTTACTCAATACACAGGAATTTTGTCTGTGTTAATTCACCAGTGGTTGCTGAACTTGTATCTTGTTTTAAATATTGATTTTGAAAACTGTCACCTATCTATGTACCATGTGTGTACATTCTGCTGTTTGTGATATGTTTTGTGCCGGTAGCATCGAGAGTGGTAAATAAAATAACGTCAGCATTAAAACTGTATGGAGACATGAAAACTGATGCTGTGTGTGTGTTTTTGTGCTTTGCATGCCTTCTTGAGTTGTGACAGTGTGTGTGTGTGTGTGTGTGTGTGTGTGTGTGTGTGTGTGTGTGTGTGTGTGTGTGTGTGTGTGTGCAAAAATTTATGTAGCTGATTATGTACTTACACATAAAAACTCCAAACAAACAGAAAAAAAACCCTAAATGAAAAGTCTGCCACTACTTTTGCTAGTGCTCTTTCTGTTTTATAAAGTGCTTCAGAACAACTGCGGTGGTCTTGTTATCCATCACATTCAATAAGACTTTTTTATTCCTTTATATTGAGGATAATGGAATAAGCACTCATGTGCTTTTTTTACATCCAGTCCCCGTGTGTATGCAGTTATGTAAATGTCATCTGTTCCCACCGGCACACGATGGCCTACCCTTACAAAAAGCGGAACAGGATTTAACGTGTGCACAAGATGTTCTGCGTGCGTTCGCACATGGGGCCTCGATGTAAAGTCTCATCCAAAGGACTTTTGGGGGGAGTGGAGTCAGCACTCATGTTAACTCCGTGAGGTCCTGGGTTCGACTCCAAGTCTTGCCCTTTCTTCCAAGTTTGACCAACAAAAAATTGAAATGAATGTCAAAGTTCTTCAGATGAGATTATAAATCCTGGCCATGTGTGTGAATGTATGTTAAACATCTTGCGCACATGTTAAAACCTGTTCCACCTTTTGGAAGAGAAGGCAGGCCATTGTGTGCTAGTAGGAATGGATGACAACGCTTTTTTTTTTCAAAAGCACGCGCATACAGGTGTTGTGTTTAGACACCATCCCCGAAGTCAGAATGTGGCTACCTGAATAGTAGAAAACAAAGAAAAGGTCACAAGTGCAAACATTTCACCATTGGTGAACCTTGGAGCACTAGCCGAGGGATGAAAACAAAATTCATCACATCTCACACACCTGAGCTCATGATTTCTCTGTGTGGTAACAAAGTTGACTCCTTGTATGTGATAAATGCTCCCATCTCATTCTCACCAATACCACCATAACTGTCCTCATACACGTGCGTGTGCACAGGTGCGAACACACACACACCACACACACACACACACACACACACACACACACACTCTCTCTCTCTCTCTCTCTCTCTCTCTCTCTCTCTCTCTCTCTCTCTCTCTCTCTATCACACACACACACACACATAAACACACCCTCTCTCTCTCTCTCTCTTCCTCTCTCTCACACACACACACACACACACACATACAAACGCACACACACACACACACACACACACACACACACTATTAAGTATCCTTCACTATTTAATTCATCATCAATCAAAAACTCCAAAAGGCTTAATCAATAACCCAAATCAGCCTTGATCCAAAAACAAAACAATGGTAAAATTTCTTCTTTCTGCATGGTTCCCGTGTAAACACTATTTTTTCATATTCTTGAGCGTATCTCACGCATAAATACCAACCCAAAACCAAGTTAATATGTTCTGCATTATTTTATGCACACACTAATGGTCAACATTTTGAATACTTTAATCATAAAAAAAGACTCCTGTATTTTTCCAAATGTACAGCGAACTCACTCTGTTGTATGTGATGTTTTTTAAATGATAAATGATTGCACACTGATAGAAAAAATCACACGAAATATTATAGTAAAAGAATTTATGTGTTACGGTATATAAAAAAATTCATTCGTTATGTATTATTTCACACACGCACAGACTCTTCATTACTGTTCAAAATACTCCCATCATATTGCTTATAACAGCCAGCAGTCTGAAACAATATCAGCACAGTCCGACAGGCAGAAAATGGCTTAACACAGAGAATTCACCATCAGACCTCACTGACCAGAAGAAGGTTTTTAGTGAGGTCATCATACGTTCTCTTCTCCACTTCACGCATGCAGGACATCACACTGAAATTATTTCAGACCTAAAACCTAACGAACACCCACCCACCACCAAAAGATCCCCACAAAGAAGAAAAAGGAAAGAAAATGTCACTTGCATTTTTCATTCATACATGACACGCATAACTTTTTTCTTTTTTTCTGAGCTCCTTATTGCCTTCTATCCTCTGTAAATGCAAATGTGTAATATATATATATATTACACATGTGTGTGTGTGTGTGTGTGTGTGTGTAAGTGTGTGTAAGTGTGTGCCTGCGTGCATGCATGCGTGCGTGTGTGTAAGTGTCAAGGAAGTACTAACAAGTATGAAATATTTTCACACCTCTGACTCGAACACACAGACAGTTATTGTACTAGCCTTCTCCCTTTGGACACACTCATAATGACTTAGATGTATGAAAAATGCTGCCATAATATGACAGTGAAGAAGTCCTGAAAAATACTGAGGTAACACAGCAGTGAAAAAGTCCTGAAAAATAAAGCTCTAACACAGCAGTGAAGTCCACAAGTGACTAGGTAAGGCCATTTTAAATAACCTGATGCGTTTTTTCCTTTTCTCAATTCTTATTCCGGAAGTGACTAGGTAAGGCCATTTTAAATAACCTGATGCGTTTTCTCCTTTTTTCAACTCTTATTCTGACTGTATGCATGCATGTATTAAAAGATAAATTTAACTTTGTACACAGACTGGGGTGACTTTATGATCTGGTTTCTACATTATTTTTGTTTGAATCTATGGCAGGAATAAAAACAAAAGAGGGGTCAAAATATTTTTTGGAATCCTAGGATAAGTTGACATCAATCCAGCAACCAAAAAAAAAAGAAAAGAAAAGAGAAAAAAGACCCACATGAGATCTGAATAAACCCTTCAGCTGCTCTGAAAGATAGATTCCCTGAGAGAAAAACATGGATGTTTCAGCCAAAACATGGATGCATCAACCAGCAGGTGAAGATGACATTTTATGCCATATTGCTATGATTATACTCCAGGATGTCTGTTCTACCCTCCATAGAGGTGTTTATAGCTCAGCAGCCAAGCCCTGAACTTCTCAAGATGAAAAAAAAAAAAAAAAAAAAAAAAAAAAAAAAAAATATATATATATATATATATATATATATATATATATATATATATATATATATATATATATATATATATATAAACTATTCAAGCCAATAACTTGAAGCTAGCGGTGCTTTGAAAACAGGCTTACTTTCTACATCCTTTTTTTTTCTTTTACTTATCATACATTTATAAAAGAACTTGTGTATAAATCATCTAATGCTAATACCTCTAAGCCAGCATGGCTGGAAAAACAGCTTATTTTTACAATTTAACATAATACAGTGTCAAACAAGAACATGTTGTAGGTCAGCTAAGCGAAACCTTTGAGTCATCAGGGTTTTTTGTTTTTTTTAAATGGGGCTAATTTTCTATATACAAATAAACTATTCGAGTCTTCAGGGTTTTTTTGTTTTTTTTAAATGGGGCTAATTTTCTATATACAAATAAACTATGCAAGCCAATAACTTGAAGCCAGCAGTGCTTTGAAAACCAGGCTTGTTTTCTACATCCTTTTTTTTTCTTTTCTTATTTTACTTATTATACATTCACAAAAGAACTTGTGTATAAATTATCTCAGCTAATACCTCTGACCAGTTGGGCTGGAAAAATGAGGCTTATTTTCTACAAATGAACATGTTACACTGTCAAATAAGAACATGCTGTAGTCAAGCTAAGCCAGTTACTTTGGAGTCAGCAGATTTTTTCTTTAAATGGGGATAATTTTCTATAATTTAACACAATACAATGTCAAACAAGAACATATTGTAGTTAAGCTAAGCCAGTTTGTTTGGAGTCAGCAGTTCATGGAAAATGGGGCTTACTTTCTACAGTTTTTTTTTTTAAACTTGACATACATTTACACAAAACTTGTGCTTCTTTTCCCTTCCTTCACACAAAATCTTGTGTTATTTTCTCTTCCTTGACAAAAAAAGTTGTGTTTCTTTTCTCTTCTTTCACACAAAAACTTGCGTTTCTTTTCTCTTCCTTTGAGAACAGTGTTGCCAAACTACTGGTGTTTCACAGAAAAACCAGCCACAAAATAAGTCTTTTTACAGCTCAGGTTTTGAATATAAAAAAAAAAAGCATTATGGGACTAGAAACACATCAGCAAAAATGGTTTAAGGACATGAATACGAATGTATTTCAGTTCCGCCATCAGGTTTTGAGGTGTGGAGGTTCTACATGCAATTTTTTTTTAATCACAGATTCATTCACTCATATAATCATCACCATTCAAACTCACAGAGAAAAATATCAGCGTGTTTCGTCAAAGACGAAAAAAACTCTAAGAAGAGGACTTCTTCTTTAAAGAACAGCAGACCACATCTCTTGAGAAATTTTTCCCTCTAGACAAAAAAAAACAACTCAGAAAGATTTCACTATCAAAAAAAAAAAAGAGGTACAAACCGGCTTTTACATTTGAAGCCTTACTGAAGAGACAAGTGATGCGACAGAGACAGAAAAATACTCATCATCCATCCATCCATCTACAGAATCTGGATCAGTTGCTTGGCCAGGTCCAGGATTTCAGGGTAGGTGTGAGTTCTCTGACGCCAGCTCTCAGGAATGCCATCCAGACCAGCCTGAAGAACAGAAAACAGTAAACAGGGGTCAGGGAAAAAACCCTCTACACCATGAAAATGTGCGCATGCAGTCACATACTTACATTCACACACACACACACACACACACACACACACACACACACACACACACACACACACACACACACACACACACACACTAAGAGTGAAAATAAAAAAATATCATGATCTCTAAAGTCCGATCGCACATTCATCAGAAATATTGTCACCATCTAAAAGTTTTTACAGATGGTTCACATCTAGATGATCAAGAAACAGGTTCAGCTTTCGTAATACCACCGCTTAAAGTAGAAAAATGTTATTATATTGGTAAACATCATTCGATATTCACAGCTGAGCTAATAGCAACTTTAATAGCTCTTAACTACATTCTCGATCTTCTGCTGAATATATTTAAAACTTTACTTTGCATAGATTCTAAATCAGTACTCTACGCATTAAAATCTACATGTTCTAAGAAAATGTCTAAAGTTATATTAGAGATCAATCATATCATACATGTTTTAGCTTTAAGGGGTATTTGTGTCATTTTCTGTTGGGTACCTTCTCATGTGGGATTCTTACCAAATGAGTGGGCTGACAGAGCTGCAAAGAGAGGTGCAAGACATGGAGAGGATTCTGTAGAACTACACGTTCCATTATCTTTACAAGAAGGCTATCACTTACTAGAAGAGGCATCGTGGAGCAGGGCCAAAAAGGCTTATTATCCAAAGGAGGGCATATCAGAAAGGTCTTCATTCACTGTCCCTACTTTAAAGGATATTGATCGCTCTGAGATCTATACAAGTTTTGTCATGGCAAGAAAGGCTGGTGCTTTATTTTTTCGGATAAAACTGAATGCTCTCATCGCTAAATATAGCAAAAATATAAAATATTTGTGCGGTGAGAAAATTACTAGCAGTCACATAATTTTTTAACATAAGAGTCTAAAACCATCCTTACCCTCTTTTTCGGAAAAATCCTTGGATAAGATTTTTTTAAATCTTAATTTGGCGTTTCATTTAACAAAATCTTTAATAAATAGTTCTTTAGGACATTTGTTATAGTTTTAAGTCATATTTTCAATTGTTATGTATTTACCTGTTATCACTGTTTAGCCCTATTCTGTGTACTGTATACATTACTAAGAAAAAGACACCCATTTTACTGCACACATCCATCAAGATAATAGACCTTCCCCTTCCCTTCCCATCGTCTAATATCACTTTGAGTGAACAGACGTAAAATTGAAGCAACAACAACAACAACACACACACACTCACACACATGCACACTCACACACTCTCTCTCACTCACACACCCACATACATAAAAGAATTTTTAAAAAATAAATAAATAAATAATCACCCCCCACACACACACACACACCCCTCCCCCCAACCCCCCCCCAATTACCTCTGCCCCGAAACAGGCACCGATGAAGCCGCTGCGTGAAGCGTTGCAGCCTCCAATCTTGATGGTGCCCCGGACGGCAGACGTGTAGTCCTGTCCAGTCAACACCCCATGAAGGGCGGACTGGAAGGACCCAGGCAAGTCTGTCACAACAGGGAAACACTTCAGGGTTAGGCTGGAATAGAGAGGGAGGAGGTAGGGGTTTTGTCTAGGTTCTATCAATCAAGTCGTAGCAAAGTCAATCTGTATAGGTTTTATTAGTCAAGTCGTATCAAAGCAGTACTCTGATCACTGAGCTATCCCATCCTCAACTCACCTATGGTCAGTTTCCACAGACAATGGACAGTTCATAGTTAGGCTGGAATAGGGAGGAGGTAGGGATTTTGTCTTGGTTCTTTCAATCAAGTCGTAGCACAGTCAATCTGTCGGTTTCTACAGAAAATGAACAGTTTGTGTTTTGTTGGAATAGGAGAGGATTTAGGTCTTGTTTCTGTCAAAATCAAATCGCATCAAAGTTCTTCTATCAGTTTCCATAGAAAATGAGCCATTTATGTTGGAATAGAAGGGGATTTAGGTCTTGTTTCTGTAAAATTAAATCGTATCGAAAATACACTGTTTTGGTTTCGATTCAAGTAGCTTTGAGTGTTTTGAAAGACTAAGGGTGAAGCTGTTTTTTTTCAATAGCTCAGAACTTTTGGGACTACTTTTCTACAATAGCTGCAAACCTGTAATTTCCAACCCTCCACCCCTCCCTCCCACACACACAACTGATTTCAATACACACACACACAACTGATTTCAATACACACACACACACACACACACACACACACACACACACACACACAAGATTCAAGATTTAATTCCTTTCACCCCTTTTGGGGCATGGAGGATAACAAACAAGTTCACACACACACACACACATGCACGCACACACACACACACATACACACACACACACACACACACACATACACACACACACACACACACACACACACACACACACACACACACACACACACACACAACACAGATTCACACACTTCCTTTCACACTTTGCCTGTCTAATATCACAACTTTGCAAAAAGAGGTTAAATGAATCTGAACCACAGTGCTTTCACTCCCAAAGCCATTAACTGATATCAGTCTTAACTTACTCGGGATGGCCAGTTCTCTCCCTTGCTCTTCCCCACAGATGGCCCATTTGTAATGGTTAGTAAAAAAAAAAAAATCATAAAAAATTCAAAACACATAGTAAGAAAATGACATTTTCTGAACTTGTGAATAACATGCTGGGTTAGTACATACCGAAAGATTGAAGCTCTCACTGAAATATCTGAGCTTTGACTAGCCTGAAGAAAATACTCTGAATTTTGTACTCTGTGTCACTACTCTGTGTCGGCTACTCTCTGCAACCACAAACAAAGAGTTCGGAACACACGGAATCACTCAACAATGCTCTGCATTCAACTTGGATAGGCTCACGAAGCTATGTTAAGCTGCACTAGTCATAGTATTATGCGGCCACCGCGTGAAAAAAATCTGCAAACAGCAAATCCGCTACAGCAGACGGCTGTCCAAACCGCTGCTTTACACTGATCCACAATAGCGGACAGCCGTCCTCTGAGAGTTTTTAAAAAAACACACTTAAAAACAACAAAACTTACATCAGTCTTTACAACAACAAAAACACACAAAAAACAACAAAAACCACAAAAAACCCAACAAAACTCACGTCAGTCTTTAAAAAAGAAACAAAACAAAAGAAAAACCAACGACAAAAAAACTTGTCAGTTTTTATTAAAAAGAACCCCCCCCCTCCGTCCCCCCCCCCCCCCCCCCCCCCCCCCACACACACAAAAAAACACCTCAGGTCAGTCTTTACAAAACAAAACAAAAAACCACAAAAAAACCCAACAACAAAACTCACGTCAGTCTTAAAAAAAACAAAAAAAACACACACAAAAAAACACAACAAAACTGACATCAGTCTTTAAAAAACACACACAACAACAAAAAAACAACAACAAAACTCACATCAGTCTTAAAAAAATCAAAACACAAACAACAAAAAAACAAGAAAACTCATGTCAGCCTTAAAAAACACAAAAATCCAACAACAACAAAACTCACGTCAGTCTTTAAAAGAAACACACACACCACAAAACAAAAACAAAACCTCCACAAAAAAAACAACAAAAACAAAACCCACACAACCCCCCCCCACACACAAAAAACCCCAACCACAACCAAACTCACGTCAGTCTTTGCGGAACTTCTGGGTGATGGCCTCGTGGTGCGAGGCACCGCGACACTCCACAACCTTCCGCAGGTGGCCAATCACGGCCCGATCCAGGTCCTGAGGGTTGCGGCGACCTTTGTCCTCCATCTCCCCCATCACCCTCTCCACAATGTCCTCGCTCTTCCCATGCAGGATAAACTGCTCCAGGATTCTGGGGGAAAAATAATCACAATTTTATTATTATTATTTTTTTTTTTTTTATACCACTTTATTTCACTGCAGATTTCTCTGAGTGAAATTCAGGCTGCTCTCTCTCTTCCCCAGGGAGAGAGAGCGTGTCCCCGCCACAAGTGCAGCGCCTACCCATTATTATTTTTTGTCCTCCCTCAGGGATGGTGTGTAAACATGACACCTGTGTACATGCTCGTTTTTTGTTTTTTTAAAATTTTGTCATCCGCTCCTACCGGCACACAATGGCCTGCTCTTCCGAAAGATGGAATGGGGTTTTAACGTGTGCGCAAGATGTTCTGCGTGCGTTCGCACACGGGGCCTTGGTTTATAGTCTCATCAGAATAACAATGACACCAATCCAATCCAGTTTTTGTGCTTATAGCTCCACCGTCCACAGTGGCCATATTGGGGCTGTCACCTCGTAAGATTGTTAAATCTCAGAATAAAACTGTGTAAATATATACAGATTAAAACAGAGTATGACAATGCAGGACAGGATAGCTCAGTGGTCGGAGCGTTCGCTTTACCCAAGTCAAAGCTAAGCAGCATCAAGCTTGGTTACCAGCTGGATGGGTGACTGTTTGTGTGCCTTGGCTTCAGTATAGTCCCCCCAGTTCATCCAGCTGTCAATGGGTACCTGCTCTCTTTAGGGTCAGGGAAGGTAAAGCAGCGAGGGAGAGGAGATGGGTGCCATCCTCAACATACTGGCCCCTAGAGAAGCTGAGGTCTCTGATGCCTTGCTCCCCTATGACCACATAGGCTATGGGACACCTTTCCCTTTACAACTAAATACATTAAAACAGAGTATAACAATGCTAGTAGATATAGAATTTTTTTATGAAATGAAAAAAAAGGGAGAGAGGAGAATGGAGTCACAAAAAATATTAACTGAAGGTGAAAAATCTTGCCTGGATACCTCAAACCCTGACTTTACCCATATTCTTTAATATCTTTTTTTTTATTTATTATTATTCATTTTTATTTCACTGATAATAGAATAAGCACTCGTGTGCTTTTTTACATGTAGTACCCATGTCAATGCAGTTTTGTAAATGTTGTCATCTGTTCCCACCAGCACCCAATGACCTACTCTTCTAAAAAGCGGAATGGGTTTTAGCATGTGGGCAAGATGTTCTGCTTGCGTTCGCTCAAGGGACTTCGGGTTTATAGTCTTATCCGAAGGACTTCTGGTGGGATTGGAGTCTAGTCGCCACTGATGTTAACTCCAGAGGAAAAGCCTCTTGAATGAGATTCTTGTTTGAGATTCAAACACAACACACTGCAGTACAATGTGATACAACACAAAATAACACAATATCACACAACGGGGGAACGGGAGAGTCTAGTGGTCAGAACATTGCGCTTGCAATTTGACGACCCGGATTCGATTCCCAGTCAAGGAGATTTTTTTCCTGGAGTTAACATCAGTGCCGACTCCACTCTCCCCCAAAGTCCTTCAGATGAGACTGTAAACCGAGGCCCCATGTGCAAACGCACGCAGAACATCTTTCGCACACGTTAAATCCTTTTCCACTTTTCGTAAGAGTAGGCCATCATGTGCCGGTGGGAACAGATGACATTTACAAAACTGCATACACATAGGGACTGAAAGTAAAAAAGCACATGAGTGCTTATTCCGTTATCCTCGATATACAAAAATAGATAAATAAATAAAGGAATCACATTTCCAAAGGACGCAATTACTATTACCTCCCTTTACAAAATAAGTGGCCTGATGCGAATAGCAGACGACGAGCATTCTATCGGCGATAATACGATCTTCAGACATGCTTCTTGCATTCATTTCTCCAAAGTTTTATTTTGAATATTTTTTTATACTTCTAAAACAAAAGTCTCACCCATGACTTTCATTTTAAGGGCCTCCAGGGCCGTATGTCTCATTTTTAGGGCTTTTCAGGGGCCCTATTTTGGCCTTTCCAAAATTAGGGCTTTTTAGGACTTGTGCAAACCCTGCTACAGTACAATGCGATACAACACAAAATAACATCACACAACCCCAAACACAACAGCGCGTCACCTTGTAGCAGCCAGAGCCACACAGACAGCGGTGTCTG
>CM060345.1:11467035-11469535 GCA_030674155.1 Stramonita haemastoma | reverse complement strand
ACACACACAGTGCCCACCCCCAAAACACGGGTGCCACACACAAAACACACACACACCCACAGTGAAACACACCACACACACAACACCACACACACACACACACACACACAGTAAACACACACACCACATTGAACACCACACACCACACACACACACACCCACACAACACACACACACCAACACAGGTGAAACACACACACCACACACACACAGCAACAACAACACCACACACACACACACACACACACACACAAAAAAACAACAAGTGACACACACAAAACAGGGACACACACAACACACACACAGGGGACACAAAACACACACACACACCACCACCAACCATGACACACAACACACAAACACACCCCAACACACACACACACCACACAGTGAAAACACACACACACAGTGACCAACCCCAACCCCAGTGAAAACACCACCACCCCAACCAACTTTCACCACACACACACAAAACCACACACACACACAGTGACCCACACAACACACACAAACACACACATTTATATAAAAAATAATAATATAAATATTTTTCTTCCAAGTTCTAGGGGTAAATAACTCTGGCCCAAAAAATATGTTGAAAATTTATATTAGGAAAGAAAAAATTAAATATATATATAAAAATATTATATATAATATATAAATATATATTAATAATAAATATTATATAAAATTATATTATATTAATCAAATTATATTATTTTTATTTATTTTATATTATTTTTATATTATATTATTTTATATTTATATTATATTTTATTTTATTAATTATTTATATTATATTAATTAATTTATATTTATTAATTTTAAAATTATATTATATTTATTATATTATATTAATATTATATTATTGTTTTCATATTTTATTGTAAAATATCAAAATCTATTCAATATTTTAAAATTATTTTTATATTATAAAATATTAATTATATTATATTATATTATAATTAAAATATATTTATTATATTAAATATTAATATTATAATTACATTAATTATTTATTTTTATATTTATATATTATATCAATCTATCTAATAAGTAATATTACGATCAAATAACCAAAAACAAACCCCATTCATTTCAAACCATTCAAAAATAGAAAGAAAACAAACACTGAGACAAACAACACAAAAAAAATTTTAACCTTCTCAACCCCCCCCTACCCCCCCCCCCCCCCCCCCCCCCCCCCCCCCCCCCCCCCCCCCACTTTTCATCCCTTACCTCCCCACTTTAACGAAAACAAATAAAAACCCAAAAAAAACCCATGTACATAAGGGACTATTTTACAAAACCTTCATCAGTTTGTGATTTATAAATTGCATTAAAATTGAAATTTATATATATATTTTCCATAATATGCTTTACTGCTTTAAGGTCTACTTCTTTTGGTGTCCTAACCCGTTCAAAAAAAGAAAAGAAAAAAAAATAGAAATAAAGAAACAATTACAACCACAGGCCCGTTTGGGCACTGACTGAACAGGCTTTCAGTTTCACAAACCACTCACTAATCGTAATCTTGCATAACTTTTTACAGTACAAGGGTTTTCTGGATGGGTCAAACTGTGGTGCTGATAAACTAGTGATGGATAAGCATAGGTCAATCATAATTTCAAAAATCAAAATGATACAATGGCGATAAGAAAGTGTTTTTTTTATTTCAGAATTGGAAAAAGAAATTCCATTAACTTTTTTTCGGGCCACATGCTACAGGTTAATTATGCTTAGTAGTATAACCTGAGTGAAATTATTTTCACCTGAGCACGGGTAATACTATTCATATGTTGAACATTCCCCAAGCTTTTAACACAGCAGAAAAGTTACCCTTCCAAAACACCACACACACACACACACACCAACACACACACACACACCCCCACACACACCACCCCATCGACAAAACACTCATGCCCTTGTTATGTGTGTCTGTGTGTGTGTACACAACAAAGTTTGTGAAAACACACACAACACACCCACAACACACACAACACACACACAAACACACCATAATGTACCCACACATACAAAACTTGCACCCACACACAGTGCACACACACACACACACAAAAACACCCCACACACACACACAGGTTCACACACACACACACACACACACCACACACACTCACACAACCACACACACCACACAGCACACACACACACAAAACACACACACACACACAAAACACGCACACATGCCACACACACAACAAATGTAACCACACACACAATGTACACACACACACACAACACACACCCACACACACACAAAACACACACACACCCAACACACAAAACAACAACAACAACAACAACAACAAAACATAAACAACACCCATCACGATCAAACATATAAGGCAAATGGCCAATTAATACAACTTACCAAACCCCATCTCAAAACCAAAACCCCCCCAATTTTCCCGGGTGCAACCCCCTGTCTTGGGGAAAAAAAAAGGGGGGGAAAACCCCCAAATCTGGGGGGCCA
>CM060345.1:11459345-11466935 GCA_030674155.1 Stramonita haemastoma | reverse complement strand
GGGGGGGGGGAAAAAAAAAAAAGGGGGGGGAAAAAAAAAGGGGGGGGGGGGAAATGGGGGAAGGGGAAGGGGGGAAAAAAAAAAAAAAAGAAAAAGGGGGGGGGGGGAAAAAAAAAAAGGGAAAAAAATTTAATGCCCGAAGTTTTTTTAAGAATCGGTTTTTTAAAGCAAAAACAAAAAAAACAAAAACAAAATTCCCCAAAACCAATTTCGGGGCGTTTGTTCCCTTATTTGGTTTTTTTTTAAATTTTTTTTTTTTTCTTTTTTTTTTTGTTTTTGTCGTTGGGGGGGGGGGGGGGGGCCCGGGGGGGGGGGGGGGGGGGGGGGGGGGTTAGGGTGGGGGGAAAAGTTTGGGGGGGGGAGGGTTGGGAGGGGGAGAGAGAAGGGGAAAAGAGGGAGAGAGGTGGGGGGAAAAAACAGGGGGAGGAGGAGGAGTGGTGGAGAGGGAGAGAGAGGAGGGGGAAAGGGAAAGGGGGGAGAGGGGGGAGAGAGAGGGGAGGAGAGATAGGGGAGAGAGGGGGGGGAAAAAGGGAGACGAGAGAAGAGAGATTTGTTTTGATTTGATTTGATTTAAAATTTGATTTGTTTTGATTTGATTTGTTTTTTTTTTTCGGGATAAGGGGTAGACTCTTGTGCTTTTTTTTTCTCAGTCCCCGTGTGTTTGGCATTGTGTATTTCATCCGTTCCCCCCGGCACACGATGGCCACTTTACGAAAAAGGGGAAAACGGTTTAACGTTTTGGGGTAGTGTTCTGGTGCGTTCGCCACGGGGCCCCTGGGTTTTTTTTAAAAGTTACACCCCGAAGGATTTTCGGGGGGGTGGAGTCGCACTGATGTTAACCTCAGGGAAAAATTCCTGCCCCCGGTCGGGAAAACCGGGTTTCAAATTGCCGCGCAAATGTTTGACCACTAGGCTACCCGCCCTTCAGGGGAAAAGGGAGGAGGAGGGGGAGAGAGAGGGGAGGAGAGAGAGGAGGGAGAGGAGGAAAGGGGGGGGGCTTGAGAGGAGACAAAGGGGAGAGGAGAAGGGAGGGAGAGGAAGGGCGTAGGAGGGGGGATTTTTGAAAGGATGAGAGGGAGGAGGAAGAGAGAGAGAGAGGTTTTGGAGAGGAGGAGGAGGGAAGGAAAAAAAAGGAAGGGACAGAGACAAAGGGAAAAAAGGAAAAAGGGACGAGGAAGAAAAAGAAAAGAGAAAAAAAAGATGCGGGGACGAAAAATTGATAAAAAAAAGAAAGAAGGCGAAAAGGGGAAAAAGAAAAACCCCCGGAATTTTAAAAGGGGGTTTTTTTGGTTTTTGAAAGGGAGAAAAAAAAAAAAAAAGAATTTGGCAGGGGGGGGGGGTGGTGGGAAGGGAGTTGTTTTGGGAGAAAAGAAACCCGGGGAAAAATGGGGGGGCCCCTGGGTTTTGGGTTTTTTTTTTTTTTTTTTTTTAAAGGGTTTTGGGGCGGGGGGAAAAAGGGGGTTTTTTTTTTGGAGGGTGGGGGGAAAGAAATTTTTTTGAAAATTTCCTTTTTTTTTGCTTTTTTTTTTGGGAAATTTTTTTAATTTTTTTTTCAATTTTATAGGAAAGAAAAAAACTCGGCTATCCAAGAACTGTCACCCCCTCCAGCATTAAATTCCGCAACGACCGCCACTTAACTCCACCCACCCCCAACCCACTATTTTTCCCTGTAAAAATGCCGGGTGCTGCTGCGCTTGCTGCTGTGTTTGCTGCGCAGATTTGTTCCTTCTCCCCTAAACGCCAAGCCCATTAGGCCCAAACCTTTCCCCCCGTTGGGGCCCAGTGGTCAGTGTTTGGCTTTTTTTTTTTTTTTTTTAATAGGTTTTGGAGTTCGTGGGTTTGAAACTTTATAGGGATTATTTTTTGTTTAGGACTGCTGCGCGCGCATCCTGCTCTTCCCACACAGAAATTTTATTTATTTGTTTGATCTTATTTAATTCATATATTTATCTATTTGTTTATCTATTTATCTATTTATTTGTTTGTGTATTTATCTATTCTTTCTTTATTTATTTCATTATTTATTCTTTTATATCGAGAATAATGGAATAAAGCACTCATGTGTGCTTTTTTTTTGTTTTTACATTCATCCCTGTGTGCATACATTTGTGTAAATCTTCACTTTATTTATTCATTTTTTCTTTTCTATCGAGAATAACGGAATAAGCACTATGTGCTTTTTTTTTTTTTTTGACATCCAGTGCCCGTGTGTATGCAGTTTTTGTAAATCTTCACTTTATTCATTTATTCCTTTATTTCAAGGATAACCGAAAAAAGCACTCATGTGTGGTGTTATTTTGTTGTTGTTTTTTTTTTACATCCAGACTAAACGTTGATGAGCTCTCTGTGGACTTCTAACCCTAAGAATACCCAAATGCCCCAGACTAGGTATCGCTGATATAGGGGGTGGGGGGTGGGGGTGTGGAGTGATTGAAATGAGTGGTGTTGGGAACAGCAAGGCGGGAAAAAACGTCACAGAATAATGAGGGTAACGCCGCCCAAAAAACAACAACAAACAAACACACCACCACACAACAAAAAAAAAACCAACAAACAAACAAACAAAATACACACAAAAAAAGCACCCCAGAGAAACAAAATATTAGCAAAAAAACCACACAAATCATCATCAAACCCCATCCCCACCCGCCACCCGCCTAGCCCAGACCAAAAAGCAAACACAACACACTACAACAAATACAAGAAAACAAAGAAATTCTGCTGCTAGTATTCTACTTCCTGCTACTACGACTCAAGTTTCCTGCGGCAACGATTTGATTTGATTTGATTTGTTTTTGATTTATTCTTTTCTACCGAGGATAATGGAATAAGCACTCTTGTGCTCTTTTTTCTCATCCAGTCCCCGTGTGTATGCAGTTTTGTAAATTCTTGTCATCTGTTCCCACCGGCACACGATGGCCACTCTTTACGAAAAGCGGAACAGGATTTAACGTGGCGCCAAGGTGTTCTGCGTGCGTTCGCACACGGGGGCCTCGGTTTTTTAAAGTCTCATCCGAAGGATTGATGAACAAGCAAAACCATCCAACTAACAGTTTATCATACAGTCCTGACCTGATGCATAAAAAAAAAACCGTTTATGTCAGGGCGTCATAATTATAATCATCACTAACACCATCATGATATGACCATGTCGTCACATGTCAGACCAGAAAAACTTTCTGGTTTATATATAGGTATATATATATCTGTTTATGTATATGTATTATGGTAATATATTATATATATATATATATATAATATATTATAATATATATGTATATGTTATTGTTATGTATATATATATATATTATATACATATATATATACATACATTACATACATAACATACATACATTACATACATACATACATACATACATACTTACATACATAAATACATATATATTGTATATATGTGTATATGTGTATGTTATATTATATGTATGTGTATGTATATGTGTATATGTATTATGTATATGTTTTATATATATACATATATATAATATATTAATATATATATATATATATATATATATATATACACACGTGCGCACGCACAGGCATACAAGCGTGCCCGCGAACACACACACGGGACACACCACACCCCACACACACACACACAACCACACACACACACACACACACACACACACACACAACAACCCACACTCCCCTCTCCCCACTAAACACACACAACGCGCGCGCGTGCACGCACGCACCCACTACCCCACCCCCCCCCCCCCCCCCTCTACAACACCACCACTACAGCCACCACCACTTCCCCCCCCCCCCCCCCCCTTCCCCTTTTTACGCATACACACACATGTCCAAATCGAGGAGCGAAAAAAAAAGAAAAAGTCGCCATTGTTGAAAGAAGAAGAAGAAGAGATACCACGCTACTTTAGGAAACAGACGACAATGGTTATCCCCGTACTCTCTGTCTGCTGTCTGTCTGTCTGTCTGTCTGGTCTGTCTGTCTGTTTTGTCTGTCTGTCTCTCTGTCTGTCTGTCTGTCTCTCTCTCTCTCTCTCTCTCTCCTCTCTCTCTCTCTCTCTCTTGTGATAAAGATTCATTCATTCATTCATTCATTCATTCATTCATTCATTGTCTGTCTGTCTAGACGTGTCTGTCTGTCTGTCTGTCTGTTCTGTCTGTCTGTCTGTCTGTCTGTCTGTCTGTCTGTCTTCTCTCTCTCTCTCTCTCTCATCTTCTCTCTCTCTCTACTCTCCTCTCGATCTCCTCTCTCTCTCTCTCTCTCTCTCTCTCTCTCCCTCCCTCCTCTCTCTCTCTCTCTCTTCCTCCTCTCCTCCCTCCCTCCCTCTCTCTCTCCCTCCCTCCCTCTCTCTCTCCCTCCCTCCCTCTCCTCTCTCTATCTACCCTCTCTCTCTCTCTCTCCCCTCCCTCCTTCTTCCCCCCCCCCCCTTCCTCTCTCTTGTCCTAACAGATTTTTTCTTCGTTTTTTAGCCCTACTCCCCCCCCCCCCCCACACACACACCCTCCCTCCCTTCTCTCCCTGCGGGCTAGTTCAAGCACAGTCATCATTATCACGACATCACAATCGCAACCACAACCACAATCACAATCACAATCATCCTATGACCTCATTCGAAGGTCAGTGACTTTGCCAAATGACCTCCGATGACCTGACTGCCCACTGCAGCAGCTAGGCTAGACATCTGACCATGCACATACACGCACACACACACGCACACACCGCACACACACACACATACACACACACACACGCACGCACACGCCACACACACACACGCACACACACGCAAAACACACACATACACATACACACACGCACGCACACGCACACACATACACGCACCACACACACACGCACGCACACACACACACGCACACACATACACACACACACACGCGCGCGCGCGCGCGCGCGCGCGTGCGCGCGCGCAGAGTACAGTGCAAGGGCTGGCTATCCAACCTACAGGTTAAGAGTCAGTGCAAGACCTAAGTGGGAGCCTTCACCATCATATTATCATCACAGTCGTCGTTATTGTTGTTATTATTATTACTGTTGGTTTTTTTTTTGTTATCAAGGAAACGAAGGGTATCGACCGATACGTGGCTAGTCTAGCCGGCAACATGAATGAGCCGGTGACGGTGGTGAGAGGAGAGAGAGGGGGGGGGGGGTGGGAGAGAGAGGGGGGGAGGGGGGGAGAGAGGGGGAGAGAGAGAGGAGAGAGAGAAGAGAGAGAGAGAGAGAGGGGGGGGGGGGAGGAGAGAGAGAGAGACAGAGAGACAGAGAGAGACAGAGAGAAGAGAGAGAGAGAGAGAGAGAGAGAGAGAGACAGACAGACAGACAGACAGACAGACAGACAGGACAGACAGACAGACAGACAGACAGACAGACAGAGAGAGAGAGAGAGAGAGAGAGAGAGAGAGAGAGAGAGAGAGAGAGAGAGAGAGAGAGAGAGAGAGAGAGAGAGAGAAGGGGAGGGAGGGAGAGTGGGAAAAAACAGGGGGGGAAAACGTGTGTATGCAGTTTTGTAAATCTTGTCATCTGTTCCACCGGCACACAATGGCCTACTCTTATGAAAAGCGGAACAGGATTTAACGTGTGCGCTAGTCTGAGTGAGACGCCTACCCAGGGTGGCGACCACCAACGACGTCTCTCCAGTGACCTTCTCCCATGAACCTCAAACCCCAAAGGCTATGACACAAAGTCATTATAATCCCTGAAAGTATATGTAGGATCAGTTTTGGGCGTTTCTTGGGTAACGCAATAAACATAGAGGATTTTTTTTCTTTTCTTTTTAAGGTATCAACTTTAGATAACGTATGGGCCGGGATGGGCTTAGCAGTGTGAGCGCTTTGTTTGTGCTCTGACGTGACGGTCGAATCAGAGACGATTTGTTTTTATTTCAGGATATCTATTGACAAAGAGGACGATGAAAGGATGTTGCCATGGCAGTGCATTAGCTTTGATATTACCTCTCAGGGCCGAACTCTACCCTTCCTGACATAATATTATATACCCAGCGTCAACCCGGCTGAGAGATACAGACACCTGCAGTATTGGTCAAGTCATTTGAACAACACTCTCAAACTCGCATAATCCATAGAATGGATGAAGGTCGACTGTGTTGTCCCTTGAACCCACAGCACACTCAATCTGAGTAGGAGCTAGCCAGAACCCCCTCCTCCCCCCCCCCCCCCACCAACAATAAAAACAACAAAACAACAAACAAAACAAAACAAACAACAACAAAAACCCAAATCAAACCCCTTAACTCTTATGGAAGTGAAATCCACGGCCTTTCAGCCTCAAACCTTCACAGCACTAACTACTGTGTCATGATGGCTGTTTGTTTTTCCTTTATTGTCTTTATGTCAGAAAAGTCTTGCAATAAGCACGAGTGTTGTTCCGGATTTTTGCCAAAAAGGACACAATCATGAACTCATGTCACACCCATAATGGACAAATTTCACACCATCTGGAAAAAAATTATCACACAATTTACTTTAATTAAACGTGGATCATTCAAACAGAAATTTATTTTTCTATAAAAAAAAAAGGTAGGGGAGAAGTGCACAGCCTTGGATAACACACTATAGACTATAAAAATGGATCATGTGAATGTTTCGTACGTGTTATATAATCATAAACACAGTTTGTGCGGTGACAGCTGTGTTGAAAGAAAGTGCAAATACCTGGTACATTTCCAGACATAATTGTGACACAAGCTGTTTTGGTGTAGACAAAAGGACAGTGTGTGTGTGTGTGTGTGGGGGGGGGGGGGGGGGGGGGAAGGTCAAAGGCCTTTGCAAAATCATTACAAGCAAGGTACCAACACCAGATTTTTCTTTTTGTCGCTGATGTTGCCAAATTATTTTTTTCAGCGTGAGTAAACAAAATATCCTAACAACAAAAATAATAATAATAATGATGTCAAACCCAATAGTCAGCTTCAGTAATAATTAACATAAAAGTAAAAAAAAAAGGTAAAGGTGTCCCATAACCTATGTGGTCGTAGAGGAGCGAGCCATCAGAGACCTCAGCTTCTCTAGGCAGCTATGAGGCAGCGCCATCTCCTCTCCCTCGGTGCTTTCTTTACCTTCCCTGACCCTAAAGAGGGCATGAACTCATTTACAGCTGGGTGAACTGGGGGAACTGTACTGAAGCCAAGGCGCGCAAACGGTCACCCCACCCAAACTGGTAACCACGCTCGACGCTGCTTAACTTTGTACTTGGGGAGAAAGCGAGGGGCTCTGACCTCTTAGCTAGCCCACCCCCCCAACATAGCGCAATAAAAACTTCTTTTTTTTAAGTGAAAATCGGAGCTGACCGATATATATATATATATATATATATATATATATATATTATATATATATATCAATATATATATATATATATATATACAACAAAACTTATATATATTATAATTTATATATATATTATATAATAGATATATATTATATATATAATATATATAAAAGTTCAAGAATCCTTTGTGTTGGTATGGAGGCGATGCTTATTCAGTATGGTTTTGGGCAATGTAGACAGACACAAGAAAGTAAAATAAGGTCTTAATGGTCGATATTTATCATCTGATT
>CM060345.1:11454345-11456845 GCA_030674155.1 Stramonita haemastoma | reverse complement strand
AAACAGCAGCTGCCTCCTCTGCTGTTTTGGAGGTCATCGTCGAACACACGGACAAAACAAACAAACAATCTGTATGTAGTTGCACATTTTAAGCTGAGTTTTAAATTTGACGAGGTGACAGCACTGACAGGCCTGCAGGGTGGGCGGGGCTATAAACATCAAGAGATTGGATTGGATTGGGTTGAACGACAAAGAGTACTGAAGGAAAACAAGACAGTGTAGGTGACCATTCCAATTCTTTCATCATTGCAAGAATGCTTCTAAAGATTTTACACACACACACAAACACACACACACACACACACACACACACACACAGGAATAAATACAATAAAAGAATTTAAAAAAATAAAACAAAACATACATACATACATATATACACACAACACACACCAATCTCACTATAATATATATATATATATATATAGATTTATATATATAAATACTATACACAAAAAGTATACCATATTCATATATCATCATATATATTATATTAAGCGCGTCCTCATCCTCACCACTCTCATCATTATCATCGTTCTTTCTTTCCTGTTTTCTGTCACATTTATTTCTTCCTTAGTTGTCCCGTATTTTCGTTTTCTTTTGTGTCCTTAATACCATTTTATTTTTTATAGGATCTGGACCTAACGGCTGAATTGTCTCCCATGCATAATTTGAGGTTGTTGACATTTAGGTGGGACGGGGGAGGGGGGGGGTATAGGGGAGGCATGTTGACTAGGTTGTTTTTCTTTTTTGAATATTACTGCTGGGGTGGGGGGGGGGGGGGGGAGGCGGGGTCTTTTTTTTTCCTAGCTGTAAATTAGCATTTTTTTTTTTTTTTTTTTTTTTAGAATAAACACTGAATCATGCAAGTAAGACCCACAGTTCTTATATTTTTGTACTATATTTTCTTTTGAATACTGTTTTCTGTGACATGTTGCTACACAGTGGTGCGCGCGTTTTTACGATGTTGGGCTAAACATGCTATAAGTTTTAATTTTTTAGTAGTGTCTCGTGCTTTGTAACATTATAGTATTGTTTTCTTCCCTAAAATATCTTCTATACATGAAACCAAAGGGATAAAACATAAGCGCAGCAACTATAGAATTTCAACGAACCCAAAATGACCAGTAACTCTTTTCGTAGAAAGGGGCACAATTCTAAAATCAATAATGGCTGCCACACTCATCATTAGCCTTAATTACATTACATTATGTTACCTCATGTTGCCTTACATTGCTCACGTAACATTGTATTTCGTAACATTTCAGGGAAGTGCTATAGTATATGTAGAAAAAGAAAAAAAAGACTCATTGTAATCAGAAGTGTAAAATTTTCATTAAAACTGTTCAGGAACTTCCTACTTTACTGCTTACTTAATTCATTCTGTGCATGGTTTGACTTTTCCCCTGCACATAATAAAAGAAGGAGAAAGATTGCGAAGAAGAAGAAGAAGAAGAAAGAAAAAGAACTCTGAAGAAGAAGAATTGCAAAGAAGAAGAGCACCCCCTACCCCCCCCCCCCCCCACACACAAACACACACACACACACACACACACCACACACGGAAAACCCCCCAAACCCAACAACTAACAACCCCCCCCCCCATCCCACCCCCTTCCCTCACAGAAAATAGAACAAGAAGAAAACAACCCCCCCCAAAAAAAAAAAAACCAAACTACAAAGCTTGTAGTGTAAGAAATTCAGTGTGAAACCTTAGCCACGATTCTGTCAATGTGTGTATATACAGATATATTATCAGGACCAAAAAAAAAAAGAAAGACTTGATTGTGCCAGAAAGTGCTTCTACTGATAAGGCTACAACAGGCTACCCTTTAGGCACTAGACTACTAAGTGGGGTGGCTGTTTGTTTGGATGCGAGTTAGCAGTGGGGGGTGGGGGGTGGGGGTGGGGGTGTGGAGGAAGAAAAGGGGTGGGGGTAGTGGGGGGTGGGAGGGGGTAAAGTGGTGGAGGTTTGGGGGTTTCGTTAGATCTATGCAAGTAGATCTAGTACTCTTTCTTATTTTTTTTGCCAAAAAAAAGAAGACAGAATGATGTGCAAAGACATAAGCAACCAACCAAACAGCACTTCCTCGTTTTAATTTTCTCTCTCCATCGTTTCGTTTCGTGTGTGTGGTGTGTGTGTGTGTGTGTGGTTGTGTGTGTGTGTGTGGTGTGTGTGTGTGTGTGTGTGTGTGTGTGTGTGTAAGTGTGTGTGGTTTTATTTTTATTTTATTTTATTTTATTCTTTTATATCAAGGATAATGGAATTAGCACTCATGTGCTTTTCTTTTTTACATCCAGTCCCCCGTGTGTATACGCGTGGTGTGTGTGTGTGTGTGTGTGCGTGCGTGCGTGCGTGTGTGTGTGTGTGTGTGTGTGTGTGTGTGTGTTGTGTGTGTGTGTGTGTGTGTGTGTGTGTGTGTGTGTGTGTGTGTGTGTGAATTGTCTCTTTTATTGTGTGCTTTGTGTGAAATGTAGATCTTTAAAATAAATTTAAAAA
>CM060345.1:11422233-11430952 GCA_030674155.1 Stramonita haemastoma | reverse complement strand
GTGTGTGTGTTTTGGGTTAAGACAGACAAACAGAAAACAGGAGAGAACAAACGACAACAGACAAAGAGACAAACAGAAAACAAAGACAGACAGACAGACGAGAGGGAAAACCAAAAGGGGGGGGACATAAAACAAAAATGTTTTTTCCCCCCCAAATCAAGATTTGGGGGAAAATAGAAAAAAAAAGTGGGGGGGGGGGGGGAGCCTACGAGAGACAGCCGTTCCTGCTGAGGGGGAGGGGGGAGGGGGGAGGGGGGAGGGGGAGGGAAAAAGGGGAATGTCACGGGGAGTTTCTTTTTGCACCTCCCTTTCCTCATTTTTCTTCTCTTTGGCTTTTTGGGTCATAAATTCTTGAAACTGCAACCCCTCCCCCCCTCCCCCCCCACCCCCAGCCCCACCCCCACCATCACCAACCTCCTCCCCTTCCCTTCTTTTTTGTTTGTGTGTGTTTTGTGTGTTTTGGGTTTTGGGGTTGTGGGGTTTGTTGTGTGTGGTGTTATGTTGTGTGTTTTGGTTTGCGTGGGGTGTGTGTTGGTTGTGCTGGGGGTTGTGTTTTGTTGTGTGTGTATGTTGTGGCGTGTGTGTTGTGTGTCCCGGAGTGTGAGTGTGTGTGCGTTTTTTGGATGTGTGTGTGTGTTGCCGCGCCGCGCGAAACGCGTTTTGTGTGTGTGTGTGTGTTGTTTTTTGGGGTGTGTGGGGGTTTGTTGTTTTTGGTGTGTGTGTACACACACAGGGGGATTTTTTTAAAAAAAAAAAAAAAAAAAAAGGGCCATAGGCTTTTCCCCATTATCCCGATATAAAATTTAAAAATTTAAAAAATTTTTTCTGTGTTTTTTTCTGTATGTTTTTTTTTTTGCATGTACCTTCTCTGAAATCGTTGCAGTTTTCTCTTTTTGGATTTTTTGTTTTTATTGTTTTTTGTATACTAATTACACTTTTTTTTTTTAACTGATAATCGGGGGTAGGGGATAAGCAGGGTTTTACATGACAAAAAACAACTAGACAGTCACACAATAAAACCCAGACATCGGGGCTATTAAAAAAAAAAAAAAAAGAAGAAATTTCTCCAGATAAAAACAGACGTCGACAATCGAGATAGATTTTCACCCCCCCCTTTTGCATTCTTTCTAAAGTTTTTCTTCCCTTCTGTCTGTCGGCTGTTTTCTGTCTGTCTGTCTTCGTCTTCTGTCTTCTGTCTGTCTGTCTGCCCTGTCTGCCCCTTTTCTCCTCCCCTCCTTTTTCCCCCTCTCCCCCCCCCCCCCCTTCCCCTTTTCTCTCTCTCCCCCCCCTCCCTCTCCCTCACCTCTCTCCCCTCTCTCTCTCTTTCTCTCTTGTCCTCTCTGTTTTCTCTTTGTTTTTTTCTCTCGGGTGCCCCCTTTTTGGGTGGTGTTGTGTCTCTCTCTTTTCTGTCCCCTCTTCTGTGGTGTGTGTGTCCTCTCTCTCTGTGTCTCTCTCTGTATCTCTCTGTCTCTGTCTGTCAGTCTCTCCCTCTTTCTGTCTGTCTCTCCCCCCCCCCCTGTCTCTCTGAGTCTCTCTGTCTCTGTCTCTCTCTCTCTGTCCTGTCTGACTGTCGGTATGTCTCTGTCTCTGTCTATCTTTGTCTCTGTCTCTGTGTGTGTGTGTGTGTGTGTGTGTGTCCTCTGTCTCCTCTGTCTCTCTGTCTCTCTGTCTCTCAGTCTCTCTCTCTCTCTCTCTCTCTCTCATTCTCATCGTTCTTCTCTCTCTCCTCTCATCTCTCTCTCTCTCTCTCTCTCTTCTCTTCTCTCTCTCTCTTCTCTTTGTCATCTCTGTGTGTCTCTCTGTGTTCTCTCTCTGTGTCTGTCTGTCTTGTCCTGTCTGCCGTCTGTCTGTCTGTTCTCTGTCTCTGTCTCTCTCTGTCCTCTCTCTGTCTCTCTGTCTCTCGGTCTCTCTGTCTCTGTCTCTGTCTCTGTCTCTCTCTCTCTCATCTCTTCGTCGATCTCCATCTCCTCTCTCCCTCTCTCTCTCGTCTCGTCTCTTTCTCTCTCTGTGTGTGTGTGTGGTGTGTGTGTGGTGTGTGTGTGTGTGTGTGTGGTGTGTGTGTTTGCTCGCGCGCGCGCAGTGCGTGCGTGTGTGTGTGTGTGCATGTTGTGTGTCTCTGTCTGTGTGTCTGTCGTCTGTCTGTCTGTCTGTCTGTCTGTCTGTCGGTCCTGTCTCTCTCATCCTCTCTCTCCTCTCTCCTCTCAGTCCTCTCTCTTCCTCTCTCTCCTCTCCCTCTCTCTCGTCCTCTCTCTCTCTCTCTCTCTCTCTCACATTCTTCCCTCCTACCCCCACCCTCAAACACAGAACAGACATGTCAAATCGATGCACAAAACAGAAAACACAACACACACACACATACACACAACACACACACACACACACACTAACACTCCACACATTCAGACACACACACAACTAACAACCGTTCTAACACAACACATACATACAGACACATTCATGAAACACACACACACGACCCACACACACACACACACACCACACCACAACACACTACACACACACACACACACACTCACACCCTTTCACACACTTCCACACACCCGCGCGCGCGCGCGTGCGTTTGAATTGAGAGAACGATCAAATTTAACTCATACACAAACAATTATCATAAAGAAATCCCTTTTCCAATTCTATACCTGGTTTTGCTATATACGTCAAATAGTACGCCAAGGATATTTGTGTGGTTGCGGAGGAGGAGGAGGAGAGGAGAAGTAGGGAAGGAGGAAAAGGAATCGGTCTAATTTTTTTGTGGATGGAGTGCTAATGTAAATTCTGCAACTGCACGCAAGTTCTTTCAGTTGCCTCAGCTTCGTTGACCCGTCGTGCGTCCTGCGTGTTGGTGTGTGCGTGTGTGTTGTGTTTGTGTGTGAGGTGTGTGTGTGTGTGTGTGTGTGTGTGGTGTGTGTGTGTGTGTGTGTGACGTGTGTGTGTGTGTGTGAGTGTGTGTGTGTGTGTGTGTGTGTGTGTGTGTGTGTGTGTTGTGTGTGTGTGTCAGGTGTGTGGTGTACGTTGTGTGTGTACGTGTGTGTGTGTGTGTGTGGTGTGTGTGTGTGTGTGGTGTGAGTGTGTGTGTGTGTGTGTGTGTGTGTGTGTGTGCAATTGTGTGTGTGGTGTGTGTGTTGTGTGTGTCCTGTGTGTGATGTTATTGTATGTATGTGGTGTCATTGTGTGTGTGTGTGTGTGTGAAGTGTGTGTAATGTATGTGTGTGTATGGCGCGCGCGTGCGTGCGTGCGTGCGTGCATGTGTACGGTGTATGTGTGTGTGTGCGTGCACGTGCGTGCGCGTTGCACCTGTGTGTGGCACACTTGGGCACGTGAAAGTGTGAGTCCTCAAACTGCCCGAAACGTGGTCAGCCGAGGGAGCTACTATAGGCGAGTGATATGGGTGGCATAGTCCAACCACAACTTTCGATATTTTTCGACTTTTTTTTTTTTTTTTTTTTTTTTTTTTTTTTTTTTACTCTCTCATGAGACTGGCTTTTTCGCCTTTCCGTCCACCCACACACACACACACACACACACACACAACACAACCCCCTAGGCACACACACATACACACACACACACACACATGCATCCGTGCTGTGTGGACAAGAGCCGCGCGCGCGCGCGCAGTGTGTGTGTGTGTGTGAGTGAGACTTTTGAGCGATTTTTCTGGTTGTTTTCCTGTTGTTATTGTTTGTTGCTTGTATCAAACTATAGGCATATTTTATTTTTAAGGTTGTTGAAATCATGTTATTTTAATTATGTTGTGAAATTTTTTTTTTTGGGGTGGGGGGGGGTTGTTTGTTAGATTTTTTTTGTGCTTTCCCTCTTTTTTTTTTCTTTTCTTTTTTGTTGTTGTTGTTTTGTTCTTTTCTTTCGATAGATGGCTTGATGAAAAAAAGGAAATCAATGCTTATTCTTTGTAATATCTGGAAATAAAAATTGATTTCAAACACACACACACACACACACAACACACACACAGCACACACACCACACACACATACACACAACACGCGCCCACACAACAAACCACTGAACTACACAACAACATAACCCAGGCAATGTTTATATCGGCATGTGTTTTATCTCGCTGTACCTATTTCATTATCTATTACGCATGCGCACATCAGCACTGTGCTCCGCGAGCGGTGAAGCCTTCAGTCGAACAGCTGAACTCACGTTTGTTGCGGAGGAAAAAAAAAAAAAGAAGAGAAAAGAAAAAAATAAGAAGATCAACACAACACATGGAAGCAGACGATCGCCAACAAAAACTGAGAAGCGCTACAGACGCTGCTTCGGCCTCGGAGAGTTCGGGAGGCCGGATCTTATGACGCGAACGGTTTTGGATGAAAAACTTAGGAATGATTGAAGCTTGCGAGAGGCGTCAGTCTGTCGTGTGCTAGGCCACAGTGACAACATCCTCCGATTCCACCGTTTACGAGTCCGATTTCTGCAAATGTCACCATTCTGGAACGAGATCGACCCTTCTCCCGCTTGTGCCGGTGACAAGTAGCACCATTCGCCAGAAATCAGGGTGAAAAATGAGGCCCCCTCCCCCCTACAACTAGCGGGGGCGGGCAGATTTTGTCGGCAAGGGACACATCGCACCCAACCGACCCTCCGTTTTTGGACGGATAGGCAGATCGATTTAAAAGTTCTCGTCACCATTGTTTCGATTCTCGATCTGACACACACACACACATAGGCTTACAGCGCGCGTGCGCACGCTTGCTACTTGCGGTGCGCGCGCGCGCGCGCACACACACGCACAAGCACGTGACGCACAAGCACGCCCACACCCACGCAAGCACGACGCAACTCTAGCGCCATTAGATACTTGGATAAACAATATAAGTAGGCCTATAGCACACCTAATGGTGGGTGTTGGCTAATTCAGTATGATCACCTTATGTGCTTTTGTGGGGTGTTTATAATTCCATAAAAAAACTTGGTTTTTGTTGGGGGTTTTTGTTTGTTTTGTTGTTGAGTTTGGGTTTTTTTGTTGTTGTTTGTAATCTGCCTATTTCAAATCAAAAAGTACGAAAGGATATTTCATTTAGTGGGTGTAATACTAGTGCATGCAAGCAATAATGATTATGTTCTGCCTCTTTGGGTTTTAGACTTCTTGTTTACAGTATAAACTGTATCACCAAAAATGCCATATGAATAAATTCATTGAAAAAATATCATTGCTTCGAATTGAGTCCTTGTGTTTGTTGAAATTAGCTTTGTAATGTAAAAACTTGTTAAAAAAAAACAAAAAGATTTTAAGCTTCCAGTGAATTTTTTGTTACATTTTTCTCTAACATTTGTCTCATTGCAAGGAACAAGAGAATTAAAGCAAACAAAATAGGGAAGAAAAAATCCCTCAAAATAAACAAATAGGGGGGAAAAAGTCCCAAAATAAACACAGGTAAGGGAGAAAAAGACCCCAAAAAGACAAAGTAGAGGAAAAAAGTCCCCAAAATAGACAAAAGTAGGGAGAAAAAGTCCCCAAAATAAACAAGTAGGGAGAAAAATTTCCCCTAAATAGAATGCTTACAAATATTCACACATTAACCCCACCCATGTCACTTCCTCTCCCCTACATACACAGACACAAACACACACATCACTCACACACACACACACAACACCACACACACACACACACACTCACACTCACAGAATGACACATATACACACACACATCATCATTTTCTCTCTCCTATCCCCTACTTTTTCCCCATAAAAAAGAAAGTAATATTTTCTAATAAAGTAATTTTACAACTTTCAGGAGTACATGTATTACTTAAAATATAATTTAATTTTAAGTTTAACACATATTATGCACTCCCCTCCGAGCTGCACCAGACGCCGGCATCGGCCAGCCCCGGCCCATCACGCGGGCCACACACACATCACACACACACCACACACCCACACACACACACATACACACAAACACACACACACACACACACACACACTCCACACAACACACATACACCACATATACACACATATAACACACACATACCTCTCCTCTCTCTCTCTATCTCTCTCTCTCAGTCTCTCTCTCTCTAACCTCTGTTAACACACACAGTCTGTGAGCTCTCTCTCTCTTCCCTCTCTCTCCT
Organism: Stramonita haemastoma; assembly: GCA_030674155.1. NCBI lineage: Eukaryota > Metazoa > Mollusca > Gastropoda > Neogastropoda > Muricidae > Stramonita > Stramonita haemastoma. Next base: position 11,424,824 of record CM060345.1, on the reverse strand, counting down.
CTGTCCTCTCTCTGTCTCTGTCTCTCTGTCTCTGTCTCTTTCTCTCTATGTCTCTGTCTGTCTGTCTGTCCTGTCTGTCTGTCAGTCTGTCTGTCTGTCCTGTCTGTCTCTCTCTCTTTCTCTCTTTCTCTCTCTCTCTCTCTCCTCCATCTCTCTCTCCTCTCTCCTTCTCCTCTCTCTCTCTCTCTCTCTCTTTCTGGGGACAGGATAGCTTGGTGGTCAGTAGTAGATGCGCATCATGATCTGCTGACCCTGCTGGTTATCAAATTTCATTTGAGAAGAGAATTTTTTCTCTGGAGTTAACATCAGTGCCAACATCCAAACCCCCCAAAAGTCCCTTTGGGATGAACTACATAAACTGAGTTCCAATGCTGCGAACGCTGACAGAATCTTTGGCCGCACAGTTAAAACTTGTTCTGCTTTCAGAAGATAGCCATTGTGTGCTGGTGAGAATGGATGGACAAAATTCAGAAAATAAACTGCATACACACAGGGACTTGATGTAAAAAAAAGCACATGAGTGCTTACTCCATTATCCTCAAAATAAAGTGAATTTTAAAAAAAAAAAATGCCATAGAGTGATATACTGATAATAGATATGTATCACATGTAATTATGTCCAATTTTATATCTGTTTCAAAAAAACTGTGAAGTCACCCAGCATAATGTTTGTAAATATGTATGCATACATGCAAATTTACTTCTAGGTCTTGTCAAGTTATGCTTGTGTTTTTGTAAAACTTATCTTGAATGAATTCGGAGGAAAAGTATAAACACAATACTAGTGTTTTCCCCTTCCAGCCCTGAGAAATAAAAATAAGTTAATAATCAATCAACCTCAGTGTTGGTTGGGGGGTGTGTGTTGTGTGTGTTGTGGTTGTGTGTTTGTCGTGTGTGTGTGTGTGCGTCTGTCTGTCTGTCTGTCGGCCCCACTGTCTCTGTGGTCCCTCTGTGTGTGTATGTATGTATGTGTGTGTGTGCAGTGTGCGTGTGGTGTGTTGTGTGTGTGTGTGTGTGTGTGTGTGTGTGTGTGTGTGAGTGTGATAGACAGACAGACAGACAGCAGAGATATATATATATTCAAGGATCAATTACTGAGGTATAATTGTAATATACATTTTTTCATATTTACTGCATTGTCCCAATAGGTTCATTATTATGATTATTATGGACTTAAAAGAACCATTTCCCCCTGTAGATCAAATTTTTCTCTTGTTGTTACGGTTATCAAATAGTTTTAATTGTTCTTGTTGTTAGATTCTATTTGGAATTTAGATTTTACTATCTGTATCAAGAATACTTACAATTGTGGTTACATTTTTCTTAAAACCATTTCTGTGAAGATTTAATGAATTAACCCTCCCCCCCACACCACACTATCCAGAGCTGCTCCTACCGTCCCCACGCACCCACCCACCCCACCACCCCCACACAACACACACACATTCTTTTTCTTTTTTTTGTATTCTCACAATTTTGTTGAAAAGATGTAAAATAAATCGAAACACAAACACACACACTACACACACACACAAACACACACACACACACACACACACACACACACACACACACAACACACACACACTTACACCCACACACTTACAACCCCCCCCCCCCCCCACACACACACACACCACTGGTCCCAGGCCACACTCACCTCACATGACAACACACACACACACACACACACACACCACACACACACACACACACACGCCACACACACACACACGACACACACACACCACACACTCACGGCACTCACCCCCCCCCCCCCCCACACACCAACACACACTGAACACACAGAATCCCTACCCGCACAACTGACACACACACACACACACCCACACACACACACACAACACACACACACTGACACACACATTCACAAACAGAATCCCGCAACAGGGGGGCCCCATGACGTCAGTAAACATAGCACACAGCCAAATAGAACCCGCCACTACTAAGCCAGCAGAGGGTGCAGTGGAAGGGGGGGTGGGGGACGGAGGGGTGAAGGTATGTCGGTAGGGAGGGAGAGGGAGGTGAGGTGCGTAGCATGTGTGTGTGTGGACCTTAAGGTCAGTGACCTCTCGGAGTTTTTAATCCTACCACACCCTTTCCAAATGACATTGAGGGGAAAATACCAAGACGAATGTGAAAAAAAAACCCCACCCAGATAAAGTGTAAGGGGGGTGTGGGAACGGGGGTGGGTGGGGGAGAGAGAATGGAATGTGATAAGATATCCTTGCACGCGCGCGCGTGTGTGTGCGTGGCGTGCACACACCCATATACGCATGTACTGCACGCGTCGCGCGCGCACCACACACACATACACACACACACAAAAACAAACCAAACAAACACATCAACACACACACACACACACATACACACCCCACACACACATAAACACCCCACACACACACACACACCACACACACCGCACACACACCCACACTCGGTGCCGGTGAGAACAGCATGACAAGATTTACAAACTGCAGACACTGGTGACTGGCTGTAAAAAAGCACATAGTGCTTATTCCATTAATCACTCGATATAAAAGATAAAATATAAACACACACACACA
>CM060345.1:11412233-11414733 GCA_030674155.1 Stramonita haemastoma | reverse complement strand
ACACACCACACACACACACACACACACACACACACACACACACACACATACACACACACACCACACACACACACACACACACACACACACACACACACACACACACACACACACACACACATTCGCTCACCCAAGTTTACTCATGCACACCCTTCCTACTCAAGCTGATAATTATAGTATCATCTTGAGACATGATATTTTTAGTTTCTGTCAATTTTTTTTCCCTCTCCTCCTGCAAATGTTCATCCTCTCAGATATGATTTAGTCAAGTTGTTAAATAAGGATTTCACTGGTGTCAGACATCAAATTAGCAACATTGTTACTATCTGGGTGATCTTTTTTTACAAAAAATAAAATTTATCGCACTTATTTTAGGCTAGTGCAACACTATAGGCAATACAAAGGAAGTGGGATATTGCCCTTCGTTTTCCAGATGATTTCATGATGCCACATAATGCATTAAAAAAATCATTTCCTTCTTCTATATCGAGGATAATGGAATAATCACTCGTGTGCTTTTTTTACATATTCATTTTATTTATTTATTTATTCATTTATTTATTCTTTTATATCGAGGATAATGGAATAAGCACTCGTGTGCTTTTTTTTTACATACAGTCCCCGTGCGTATGCAGTTTTGTCAGTTTTGTCATTTTTTCTCCTCCGGCACACAATGGCCTATTCTTTCGAAAAGCGGAACAGGATTTAATGTGTTCCTAAAAATGTTCTGCGCGCGTTCGGATCCGGGGCCTTTGTTTATAAGAGAGAGAGAGAGGAGAGAGAGAGAGAGAGAGAGAGAGAGAGAGAGAGGAGAGAGAGAAGAGAGAGAGAGAAGAGAGAGAGAGAAGAGAGAGAAGAGAGAGAGAGAGAATGAGACAGAGACAGAGAGAGAACATAATATATACAAGTTAAAAACGGTATAATGTGAACGGTAAGTAAAAACATAAACAGAACAAAGCATGAATTTTCCTTGGCTTCCAGATCTCTGAAGAAAAAAATCACAATCATAACATTCATTCAGACTCCAGTTCTCTTTACCATCTGGCACTTAGCGTCACACCAGGTATTACTCTCAGAAGACGCTCTGGCACCGAATTACGTATGGCAAACCACATCTGTCAAAAGGTCAGCAAGGAGTTCAACTTTCTTGGAAGTGGGAGGAAGGGGGTAGGGATGGTGTTGGGAAATTATTATTAAAATGGATTTGTCAGTAGTAGCAAAATATATATGAAAGAGAGAGAGAGAGAGCCGGGAGCCGGGGGTGGGGAGAAATAGAGAGACAGACAGACAGACAGACAAAGAGTGTGAGTGTGCGTGGCGTGCGTGCGCACGTGTGTGTTGTGTGTGTGTGTGCTGCGTGCATGCGTGCGTGCTTGACGCGCGCGCAGGTGTGTGCGTACGTGCGTGGGGTGTTGTGCTTGGCGCGCACGCGCGCGCGTATATGTATGTGTAACTTTCTATAATTTATATAACCTTTTTTTAAAAACTCACTTATATAAAGGAAAAACATGCTGACTTACAAGAAATAAAATCGAACTTTGGCGATCGAGCGTGTGACACTGAAACCAAATACAACGGACACAAACAACTTTGAGAAACCGTCGCGCGGCGGAAAGCATCTTACACTCAGAGGTCGAGAGGAAATGGGTGGTATAGGGATATAGATCTATACCACTTGCACCTGTCTGCAGAACAAGCGAAAACTCTTGAATTCGATCCCGATTCGAGGGGGGACGGATAGCCTAGTGGTCAGAACATTGCGCTGGCAATTTGAAGACCCGGGTTCGAATCTGGTCGAGGAGATTTTTCTCCTGGAGTTAACATCAGTGCTGACTCCACGCTCCCGGCAAAAGTCTTTCGGATGAGGCTGTTAACCGAGGCCCCGTGTGCGAACGCACGCAGAAAATCTTGCACACACGTTAAACCCTGTTCCGCTTTTCGTAAGAGTAGGCCATTGTGTGCCGGTGGGAACAGGTGACAATATTTACACAACTGCATACACACGGGGACTGGATGGGATAAAAAGCACATGAGTGCTTATCCCATTATCCTCGATATAAAAGAAAGAATAATTCAATCCTCTCTCTCTCTCTCTCTCTCTCTCTCTCTCTCTCTCTCTCTCTCTCTCTCTTCTCTCTCTCTCTCTCTCTCTCTCTCTCCTCTCTCTCTCTCTTCGGTCTCTCTCTAGGGCGGATAGCCTAGTGGTCAGAACATTGCGCTGGCAATTTGAAGACCCGGGTTCGAATCCGGTCGAGGAAATTTTATTCCTGGAGTTAACATCAGTGCTGACTCCACTCTCCCCAAAAGTCCTTCGGATGAGACTTTAAACCTACGCCCCGTGTGCGAACGCACGCAGAACATCTTGCGCACACGTTAAATCCTGTTCCGCTTTTCGTAAGAGAAGGCCATCGTGTGCCGGTGGGAACAGATGACATTTACAAAACTGCATACACACGGGGACTGGATGTTAAAAAGCACAAGAGTGCTTATCCATTATCCT
>CM060345.1:11379433-11389633 GCA_030674155.1 Stramonita haemastoma | reverse complement strand
GGGTCTGTCTTTGCTTGTGGAGAGATGAAAAAGAGCGGAGAAATGAGTGGGGAAATGAGCAGGGAAATGAGCGAAAACTTTGACGTCACGATGTAAGAGTTGTGATGAGAATGCGTCTGACCGTTGTTAAGGGCGTGTTATAGAGGAGGTAAAGAATACATGCCGTCTTGTCAGATACAGGAGGTGCTAATTGTCGATTTTGATTAAGAAACAAAGTGAAGAATGAAAAAGTGTACAAGCTCCTTTTTTTTTTTTTTTTTTTTTTTTTTTGAGAGTTAAAGGCGGTAAAGAAGCAGCAAAAAAAAAAGAAAGAAAGAAAGCGAGAGAGATTGATTGGCTGGTTCAGTTTTTTTGAGTGGGCGGGGTAAATCGACATTGAAGTATGTATCTGGAACATTACTGCAAGAAAGAGAGAGAGAGAAAGAGAAGGAGAGACTGCTTTTTTTTAAAAAATCGGTTTTATAATCATCTTGACCTCTTTGTTTTTGGGGGTTTGTTCGTTTGTTTAATTTTTTTTCTGTTGTTTTTAACCTCTTTGTCCTGTGGACAAAAAAAAAAAAATGCAGGCTGCAAGACAGACAAGTTCTGCGGTAGGATGTTTGAAGCTTGGCTTTTCTTTTTGTTTGTTTCCTGCGGAAAAGAAAAAAAAAAAGCTTTGCTGATGCGTTCTGTGATGAAAGACTTTTTTAAGTGCCAACGATTTGATAAATCGTGTGTTTCATGACTGGCATCAAAAAGACGGTGGAGGGGAGTGGGGGGTGGGGGGATGATGTGGTGTAGATTTTTACAATGTGGATCATTACCCAGTTGTTCTTTGGACGAAAGACGGAGGGAGGGGTGTGGAGGTGGGCGTGAAGGTGGTTTGCCTGTAGTATCATGTTCGCGTCATTGGTGATTCGAGTTTTTCAAAAGTTTTGTCTTGGCACAGCAATTTTTTTTTTTTTTTTTCCCATATGCAGAGTTCAATGTCTTAGGTGTCATTGTAGAAATGAGATTCTCTCCAGGTTATTTTTTTTGTTTTGATTGTTGTGTTTTGGTTTTTGGTTTTTTTTGTTTGTGTTTTTTTTTTGGTTTGGTTTTAAGGTTTGTTTTTTTTGGGTTTTTTTTGTTTACTTATATTCTGATTACAACAAATTAGGAAGCTTGTGGAGTAGTTAAAAGTGAAAAAACAAAGGCAAGTTTGTGGCAGTCTAAACAAAAACAAATTGCTGGAATACCAGTTACACCTTTTGTTCGCTTTATTCACACACACACACCCCCCCCCCCCCCTCCTTTTTTAAACCTTTTTCACCCATTTCTTTTGATTTTGATCTCATTCATTCTTCTTATGTCCTGTGGTTGATTTTCTTTGCCTTGATAATTTCATGCTCCTTTTCATTTATAGTTATGTTTCTGTATCGCTACAATTGCAGTTCATAATGTAGATCCATGCAGTTGGTGAATGCAACATGATTGGATTGGATTTGGATTGGGCGAATGCATGCATAGCGTTTGTAGTTTCTCTAGGTTCAATCATGTGACAGTTTTGCTCGGTTTATTTTCCTGGATTTGATTTATCACCATAAAGTATTGCCTGATACAAGATGGTTGGCTTTCAATGCTTTTAAGCAGTCAGAGGGGGTGGGGGTGGGGTTAATGAATTAAAAAGAAAAAAATTGTTGCAGATGTAATGCTTTGAAAATGTTTAGCAAAAGTACACACGGATGCTCAGTTACACAAATACACTCATGCGTGTGTTTGTGTGCGCGTGCGTGCATGCGAGCGCACACACACACACACACACACACACACACACACACACACACACACACACACACACACACACACACACACAAAGTTTCATTTAAATACATACAATGTTTTCACTTATGTTTGTGTGCATTCTAAAGGATAGACAAAGGAAAGCATTTTTTTTTTCTCTTTCAGTACTACATTACCTTTGTAAGAAACACACCAATATTTCAGGCTCATAAATATGACAGACACCTTGTTATGATACGCAAAAAAAAATGTTTTGATAATTTTTTTGTTTGCACATGATGATGCATATCCCTCCCCCCTAACCTTGTCTTTTTTCTTTGTTTTCATTCATGGTAGAAGAATCATTTTAATTTTTTTTTTAAACTGTGGATAGAGAGACTTATCAGGTACATGTGGACTTGTTTTAAGAGTACTTGAGTACGTATGTGTTGGTCTTTGGTGCGCGCAAACTTTTGAAGACAGACAGATAGACTTGTTTTCATACATGGTAGAAGAATCACTTTAAAAGAATTTTTTTTTTTAAACCCTGGATAGAGAGACTTATCAGGCGCATGTGGACTTGTTTTTAAGAGTACTTGAGTACGTACATGTTTGTCTTTGGTGCGTGTGAACTTTTGAAGACAGATGGACAGACAGACGGACAGACAGAGAGAGGGACGGAGCTGGAGTTGTGAACGATATCAAAAACTTTGTCGGACTTTGCACCATGGTGCCTGCCTCACACGTTTCGTGTACACCTTTACACTGGTTGGCCTAGGCCCCCACGGCGGCCATCTTTTGCAGGGATTTATGGGTATCTTTTTACCGAAATATTGTCTTGTCTGTGAAGGAACTTGCGTTGACTTTTTTTTTGGGGGGGGGACACTTTTTTTTTTTTTGGGTCATAGGCAGATTGTTGTCAAATATTTGTGTTTTTACACTAAATTTCATTGCACTTGTGTGGATTTTTTTTTTTGATGGAAGTGGTGGGGGATTGTGGGAAGGACAGGGGTGGGGTTATTGTTTGGGTTTTTTTTTTGGGGGGGGGGGGGGTTGTTGGTAGTTTGGGTTTTTTATTTTGAAAATCAACGATTATTTTTTGGTGTGATGTTGATTTATGCTTACTTGGCTTCAAAGTGTTGTTTCGATGGTGCAGCAACAAATCATTTTGAAGTTTTGATTGTTGTGTGTCTTTGTTTTTGAAAAACGGAATCGTTGTTAAAAATGAAGTGTTCAAACGGAAAATGTTTCTTTTTCACCTCCAGGAAACAGACGTGTGGATGTTGTGTAACTTGTCTTCTTGAATAAAGTGCGTCTGTGTGTGTGCCTGTATTATCTGTGTCTGTGTCTGTATCTGTGTGTGTGTGTGTGTGTGTGTGTGTTGTGTGTGTGTGATTCAAGATTTTTTACAGGTTTAGACATGTAGTACCCTTCCTGTGCAGCAGAAGTGATTTCAAATGTTGAAAAGCGTCTTCTCAAGAGAACAAAATAGGAAACTAGGGTATGAATCTGGTCCATATAATAGTTAATGTTTGTAAATCACAAAATGGAGGTAGTACGCAGGATTGCGCAGACAATAACAGCACTGTCAAAGATGCTTCCGGAGACTCCTTGGTATCTCCTACAAGACCACATAAGCAACAAAGACGTGCACAACAGAATCCAGCAAACCATTGGTCCCTACGAAAACCTTATATCAATCATAAAGAAGTGTAAACGTAAAACGGTACCGGCATGTCACAAGATCAAAAGGACTTGCAAAAACAATACTTCAAGGCACTGTCCGAGGAGGAAGAAAAAAAACAGACCAAAGAAGAGATGGGAGGACAACATCAGCAAATGGACAGGCCTAGAACTCAACAAAACCCTGAGAAAGGCAGAACAGAGAGAGAGGAATGGAGGGAACTGGTTGTCAAGTCTTCAGGGGTGCCCCCATGGTCGCCAGACTAAGGGATAGACAGACAGACAGACAGGAATTTGAGAAATAAAAAATGTTAATTTATGCTCTGCGAGTTTTATCTGCAGGAACTGGGCATGACATGTACTGTGGTTTTCAAAGCCAGACACAGACTGCCAAGATGGCACCCACAGCCAGCTCAAAGCTGGTGGGTTTTTTTTCTCTACATAACGTTGCCAGGGACAGCTCTCTTGTTAACATTTTTTGTTTTGAAAATTCAACCGTATCATAGAGCCAAGTGCAGACTAGAAGAAAACGGTATATCAAGAAATGTAGTGTTCCTCCTAATCTCTCTTGGTCTCTGTCACTTTTTAGCAGTATAGAATGGAAATATGTCAGCTGAGTTTTAGGAAATTGTCTAATATGTGTGATAAGTGGTGTGAGTGTCTGTGTGCTTGTGTGTGACAGAATGAAAAAACGGAAAGGATGAACAATGAAATGATGGACAGTTTATCAGGTTTCAACTTTTACTATCTCTTTATTGTGCACATGTTCAGTACTTGTTCAAATTGCACATTTTTTGCTTCACACATTGTATGTGTTTTCACAAATTTTTTTGTTGTTGTGTTGGAGGGGGGGGGTGTTCCGCACATGTATACTGGTTTATCAAATCTCATTTTATTTGAAGCCTTGTTGATGATGATCATAAAGCACACCAGATTTCCAAACTGATAGAAAGCAAAAAAAGAACTAAACAGTAAAGAGAGAGGGGGGGGGGGGTGGTAGACTGGATGTCGGGGCGAACTACTCAAAAAGTGGAATGATGTTATAAGTAGTTTGATACACAAATAAATAATGAAAGATTGTTGATGCAACTTACGAAATAGTGGCACAGAAGCCATGGTTTTTTAAGGATGATTGCAGACAAAAGACTTCTTTTAAAGAAATCATGTCAACTCAGAGGAAGAAGAATAGTTGGTGTAGTCTACCAAAGCCTGGTGATTGGTGAGTCTACCCACATGATCCCCAGGTGTTCGGTGAGTCTACCACACTGGGATTTGGGTGAGTCTACCCAGAGTGATTCCTGGGTGATTTGGTGGGTCTACCCACATTCTGGTGATTTGGTGGGTCTACCCACACCCTGGTGATTTGGGTGGTCTACCCACACCTGTGATTTGGGTGAGTCTACCCAGACTGAGTCCTGGGTGAGTCTACCCACACCCAGGTGATTTGGGTGAGTCTACCCAGACTTGAGTCCTGGGTGATTTGAAAGCTTCGGGTGATTTTGTGTGTGTGTGTGTGTGTGTGTGTGTGTGTGTGTGTGTTGGGGTGGTGTGTGTGTGTGTGTGTGAAGCATGATGAAAATGAATACTACTAGGGTGTGTGTAAACAGATAAAAGGTTGTGAGTTCAGGATTAGAGTTTGATGATATTTTAACACTGTGAGTGTTAGTCTTGTTTACCTACGTTTTTTTTTTTTTATGGGGGTGTTTGGCATCCAAAAATACAATTTTTGAAGATTTTTTGGTGATCGAGTTGTTGGCATGTTTGTGAGCTTGAATGTACGTGTAGGTGATGAATTTTCATCACAGAAAACCTACAAATTATTTGATATTTTGCAATAAAAAGAAGTTTTTATAACCTATCTTGTATGTTCCTGTTAGATCAAGTCAATAAGAAAAGCGCAGATTTCTCGTTCTTTATTTTTGTTCATTTTACATGAGCTATTTTCAATAATATTCAGCAAAAAAGACATGAATTTTGGTGCAAATGCTGGTCATACCATTTATTGCCTATAGCCCCTCAGAAGAATTTTAGATATGACAATTAATGAGTTATGATATTGAAGCCCAGTCTGTTTTGTGTTTTTCTAATAGTGAAAAAGTGCTTTTTTTTTTGCTTGAAGCTCTCACATGCATTTATTCATATTGTTTTAAGAATTTCTACTGGCCTTAATATAGGTGTAAAAGAATGATGAACAGAAAGAATGATATCAGTCAGTGTATTAAGTACAGAATGAAACATTTTTTCACATTTTGTTGTTATTTTTCAATATGGCTGCCAGAATTGTTAGCAGCCACTTATAGTTTGTCAAATTGGTCCCATCACATTTTAACTACAAGTTGCTAGAAGTAAACACCAAAAGTGCAGAATCAAATTTTGGTTTTGGTTGTCTATTTGGGTGCCAAACATCCCCTTGAAAAAAAAAAGTCACTAATGGTTTTAACTTTTGTACTGTTGTACCCTTTTTTAAAAAAAAAAACTTTTAAGAAATAGTCACTAATGGTGTAACTTTGTATTGTTGTACCTTTTTTTTTTTTTTTGCTTTTTAACTTCGACTAAAAGAGAGTTTTGTATAACTTTCGACATGAACCAAAAAGGAGAGGATTATTTTCATACATGAAATAAGAGATAGTATACACAGGTGGTGGTTTGGGGTTGAAAGTGTTGGTGAATGTGGGGTATTGTTGTTTGCTGCCAGTGTTCATGTATGCATGCGTGTGTATACTTGTGGTATGTGTAGCATCAACGTGTATCAACAGAAAATGATATCTTGTACACTTTTGACGTGTTATCCTAATAATGATATATATATATATACATATATATATATTTGTCTGGATGCAAGTTACCTCTTTTTACCCTGTTCACATTAAGAATTGCAAAGAGTTTTTTTTTATTTTTTTTATTGCAAACCCTCATAGTGAGTAGTGTAGTCATAGGCATGATCGTTCACAACACATACACACTCACAAAAGTGATGGATATTGTTTATGATTATTATCTCTAAATGTTGTTTGTGTTCCATCCATTTTGCACTTTGTGCCACTGTCAGTGTAATGTTACTCTGTGTGGTGTGTGTGTGGTGTGTGTGTGTGTGTGTGTTGGTGTGTGTGTGTGATCATAAACTACTATGCTCTTGTTACCTGTGTGTATCAAACCATTTTCACTATGAGTGATATAACGAAAAGATTCTCCACTTACTTTGTCGATTAATTATATCTAATAATAAAAAATGTTTAAGTTGAAACTTTTCTTTTTTTTTACAGAAAAATTTCTTGTATTTTCATTGCTTTATGATTTGTTTTTGGGTTATTTGTTTTATTTTTAATGGATGTAGGACTTGTTTGGGTTTGTTTTTTTTCTTCTTTTTTGCCATTGTGTTCCATTTTTCTTTGTGGTCAGTTTGTCTTTCTAAACATCAAATTAAAGGTGGTTGGTTTTTTTACTCTCTTTTTTGGGGAGGGGGGGGGGGGGGGGGGGGGCAGAATAACATATTTTAAAATTGTATTGTCATTGTAAGCTTGTAGTTGTATTTTTGCTTTCATTTTTGGTTGTGTGCCTGTTTGGGTTTTTTTGTCAGTTGATATATCTTGATCAGTTTAAAACCTTTTTCTTTTTTTAAAAAAAACTTTAGTAATGTTATCATGTGGACTGTTGCAGAGAAAAGGAAAACAAAAAAAGCATGATAGAGTGATATGACGAAGAAAACCGACATATAACCGTGTGTTATGTTCTGGATTATTCGGAGGAGATAACAAAAAAAAAAAAGAGAATGAAATGTTGAAAACCTATCACCACTAAAGTGTTTTTTCTTGTTTTGTTTTGTTTTCTTGTTGTCATAATGAACTTGGAATATAAACAAGGCAAAGAAAATGTGAACACCATCATATTTGATATTTGTATATTTTTGCTTCAATGTCACATTGCGCAAAAAAAAAAAAAAAAAAAAAAAAAAAAAAAAAGGTCATGTTTTTAATTCTCGTTTATACCCATCTCACTTTCTTCTTCCATTTTATCGATCTTTTTATCTTTCACTCACTTTTTTTTTTTTTTTTTTTTTTTTTTTTTGTGCATTTCTCGAAGAAGGCTGTGATTTTGGGCGCACCATTGGACGACAACAACAACAACAACAAATAAATAAAAATGTGGAGAGACGGTTTTTTGGTGTGACAAAGAGTAAGGTAGAAAAAAGTAGAAAGGAGTACATCATTGTTCATTTTCTTCAAGCTGCAGCTAAGGGCACTGAAGCTGTGACTTTGGGGAGTGAGAGACTTCATGGGGGTGCGGACTTACGTCATCACATGGGGTGCGGACTTATTCCTCACATCTGTGGTTGTTGGTGGTGTTTCAGATAATGTTTTTTTTGCTGGTTTCTTTCTGTCGGTTATGTCTGCGAGTGTGACTCTCTCCCCCCCCCCCTCCTCTTTTTTTTTTTTTGAACTTTTTTTTTTTTTGAACTTGATGTTGGATAGTCATAGATATCGCGTACATGGTTGTCACTTTTCATCTTTTTTTTTTTTCTTCTTTCTTTTTTTTCTTTTTTTTTAAATATAAATTCCCCAGAGCGCTGCCATCACAACTATTTCATGTTCAGCACCCCTTGGTCACAGACATGTTGTGTACATTTAAATAAAAAAAAAAATTATAAATAAGAAAAAAAAGTTGGTAAACTCGTCGTCAGAAGAAACTTGTGTCTGATGTATTTGTGATCAATGTCTGTGTTTTTAACGTTGGATATATAATTATTATGATGAATATGTATGTATGTATGTATGTCAGTGTGTGTGTGTGTGTGTGCCATCACACATTTCATTTGTCCGACAGTATATATGTGGTTATGGACAGATTTTTTTTTTTTTTTTCTTTTTTTTTTCTTTTTTGGAAGTGATCAGGGACAATTGTCCGATTTGTCGGTTTTAAAAATCATGGATATTGAAGACTGCAGCTTCTTGTTCTGTGCCTAGGGGCTGCTACTACCCTAAGGAAATACAAGTTGATGATGAATGGGCTGGGTTTGGATTCGTTCTTTCTTGTGTGTTTGTGTGTGTGTGTGTAGTGTAGTGCGTGCGTGTATGTGTGTGTGTGTTTGGGTGTGCGCTGTATGTATAAGCATATCTGTGTGTTTGAGACTCTTTCTTGTGTGTTGTGTGTGTGTGTGTGTTTAGTGTGTGCTGCTGTATGTGTGAGCATACCATGTTGTGCGTGTTGTGGTTGTGTGTGTGTGTGTGTTGTGTGCTGTGTGTGTGTGTGTTGTGTGTGTGGTGTGGCTGTATGTTTGAGTATACTCATGTGTACGTGTTTTTGAGACTCTGTACTCTGTGTGTGGTTGTGTGTGTGTGCGTGTGTGTGGTGGCAGTGTGTGTTGGGTGTGCTCTGTATGTATGATTTATTATTTATTTGATTTATTCTTATACAAGGATAATGGGATAAGCACTCTTGTGCTTTTTACATCCAGTCCCGTGTGTATGAATTTTGTAAATGTCACTGTTCCACCACACATGATGGCCACTCTTATGAAAGCGAACAGGATTTAACGTGTGCGCAAGATGTTCTGCGTGCGTTCGCACACGGGCCTCGTTTAAAGTCCATCCGAAAGACTTTGGGAGAGTGGAGTCAGCACTGATGTTAACTCAGATGAAAAATCTCAACCGGAATCGAACGAACCAGTCGTCAAAATGACGTACTGTGTGTATGTGTTTTTGAGACTCTGTACTCTCAGTGTGTCTGTGTGTATCATAAAGTTTAAGCTTAGCACCACCACAAAAAAAAATGAGCAAATTATTTCATGAAGAGGAATCTGATGGTCTATTACATATGTATACACAGGTAAAGGCAAATATACAAAATTCAGAAAACCATGTTTTACAACACAGCAAAACAACAACAACAACAAAAGGAAAGAAAATGAAGATGCTTGTCCTGTCGTATACATACACAATAAGAAGTTTGGGTTTGTTTGTTTTTTCTTTTTAATTTGGTTCAAGAATTGTGACACAAAAAATAAGCAAGATGGTCAAACTTTTCATTCCCCTAAGAATCATAAAATGTGTGTGTGTGTGTGAGTGTGTGTGTGTGTGTGTGTGTATGTATGTGTAAGGCAAGTCTGAAGTCAAATATTCTCATAAATTCCATGATTGCTGTTCATTCAAAAGAGAGGAAAAAAATCAAATGTGTTTTTATAACTTTAATTTTTTTTTTTATCATTCTTTATTGTTCATTTTATTGTGCAAATCTATCAAATCAAGTTTTTGCTTGAAATTCAAATCCATGACAAGAGAACTAGAACATAAATTCATGATATAGAAATTTATGTGGTTGTAAAGAAATGTAAAAGAATAAAGAAAGATATTAACCGTTTATGTGTAAAACAGCACAAAAAGCAGACTGCTGGAAATGCTGTGTGTGTGTGTGTGTGTGTGTGTGTGTGTGTGTGTGTGTGTGTGTGTGTGTGCTCTGCAAATACTCATAACAAAAGCTTTTGGATCTTTTTTAAATTCTTTGAATACGAATAATATATATATATTTTTTTTTGCACCAGAAATATGCATAGTGTTATACATGCCAAAGAAATCTACATAGTCTGGTCTACAATAGTGTGCAAATTAACCACATATTTTCAATACTTCTCAAAAGTTTTTTTTGTTCTAAGAGAGAAAAAGACAGCTTAACAACACCACCCAAACAAAACAAAACCAAACCAAAAATATCTACCCCCACCCCCCCACCCCCCAAAAAAAAGGACAAAGATGAAAATCTGAAATGATAACAAAACAGGATCAA
>CM060345.1:11357641-11360141 GCA_030674155.1 Stramonita haemastoma | reverse complement strand
GCTGTCTGAACAATTAACTGATTGAGCAGGTGCTGTCTGAACAATTAACTGATTGAGCAGGTGCTGTCTGAACAATTAACTGATTGAGCAGGTGCTATCTGAACAATTAACTGATTGAGCAGGTGCTGTCTGAACAATTAACTAATTGAGCAGGTGCTGTCTGAACAATTAACTGATTGAGCAGGTGCTATCTGAACAATTAACTGATTGAGCAGGTGCTGTCTGAACAATTAACTGATTGAGCAGGTGCTATCTGAACAATTAACTGATTCGGCAGGTGCTGTCTGAACAATTAACTGATTGAGCAGGTGCTATCTGAACAATTAACTGATTCGGCAGGTGCTGTCTGAACAATTAACTGATTGAGCAGGTGCTATCTGAACAATTAACTGATTCGGCAGGTGCTGTCTGAACAATTAACTGATTCGGCAGGTGTGGTCTGAGCAAATAAAGATAGGCAGGTGTGGTCTGAGCAATTAAAGACAGGCAGGTGTTGACCAATCAAAAGATAGGCAGGTGCTGAACAATTAAAAGATTGGACAGGTGCAGTCTGAACAATGAACAGATTGGGCAGGTGCAGTCTGAACAATGAACAGATTGGACAGGTGCAGTCTGAACAATGAACAGATTGGGCAGGTGCAGTCTGAACAATGAACAGATTGGGCAGGTGCAGTCTGAACAATGAACAGATTGAGCAGGTGCAGTCTGAACAATGAACAGATTGGGCAGGTTCTGTCTGAACAATGTACAGACTGGGCAGGTGCAATCTGAACAGTGAACAGACTGGGCAGGTGCAATCTGAACAGTGAACAGACTGGACAGGTGTGGTCTGAACAATGAACAGACTGGACAGGTGTGGTCTGAACGATGAACAGATTGGTAGATGCAGTCTGAAGAGGTGCTTTAATTTGTTTTTACAAGATATAGCGATATATAAATTGCATCTATTATTTTTTTTTATTATATTACTATCATCATCATCATCATCATCATCATCATCATTATTATTATTATTATTATTATTATTATTATTATTACTATTTTTATTATTACTATTAAATAACAGATTGACAGGTGCAGTCTGAACAATCAACAGACTGCACAGGTGAAGTCTGAACAATCAACAGACTGAGCAGGCAGAGACAGAAGCCTAACAAGCCTTATTACCTGGGAGGACAAGGCTGGTTGTTGCAGGCAGCCCCGGTGAGGGAAGGTTTCTGTCTGAGGTCACACAGATGGTCATCCACCCGGCTACCTGTGTTCTGTGCCGTGCAGCTGATGACTTGCAGGAAGACACCTGAAAGGTTATACGGCAATATGTTGTTGGTCTGTGAGTGACTTGTGTACAGGTAGGTGTGTGTGGGTGTGGGGGGTGGGGAGGGGGTGGGGGGTGGGGGTGCGTGTGTGTGTGTGTGTGTGTGTGTGTGTGTGTGTGTGTGTGTGTGTGTGTGTGTGTGTGTGTGTGTGTGTGTGAAAGTGTGTGTGTGTGTGTGTGTGTGTGAGAGAGAGAGAGACAGATAGACACAGACAGACAGACACAGAGAGACACAGACAGACAGAGAGAGAGAAAGAGAGGCAGGCAGACAGACGGACAGACAGACAGACAGGCAAATAAAGGCAGGGAAAGACAGAGACACAGAGAATCAGAGACAGCGAGTCTGACAGATAGACGTGCTCAGACAGACAGACAGACAGACAGAGACAGACAGACAGACTGACTCCTCTCTCTCTCTCTCTCTCTCTCTCTCTCTCTCTTCTCTCTCTCTCTCTCTCTCTCTCTCTCTCTCTCCTCTCTCTCTCCTCTCCTCTCTCACCCCCTCCTCACTCCACACCAAACACACACACACACACACACACACACACAACACAACACAACACAACACACACGCCACACACACACACACACCACCCACACACACACAACACACACACACACACACAACACACACAACACAACACAACCAACACACCACACACACACAACAACATCACAACACACACACAACACAACAACAACACATCCACACCAACACACCTACACTCCACCCACACATCTGGAACGATCATCCATCCGGCCCACACCGTGTGATGGGTGACAGTGATGTGTGGACACAGTACTCGTACACTGTGGATTCGTGTGTGCCAATCCTTGGAACTGGGTATACCGAGTACTTACGCCACACCTGCAACACCCACCCGTACCCATGCTGACCAGTGAATAGTAATTAATATGTTGTATTGATGCATCATGTTGAGTTTATTTTGTTGTGTCAGTAAGTCCATGTGACTTTTATGGCAATAAATAATTTCTGATTCTGATTCCCACCCGGACCCACACCCACACCCACCATCAGTCTTCTTGTTTTAAAGGGGGGGGGGGGGGGGGGGGGGGGACGGGATAGCCTAGTGGTCAGAACATTGGGCCTGCAATTTGATGACCTGGGTTCGATTCCCAGTCGAGGAGATTTTTCTTCTGGAGTTAACATCAGTGCTGACTCCA
>CM060345.1:11345141-11347641 GCA_030674155.1 Stramonita haemastoma | reverse complement strand
ATAGTCGATCACTAAAAGACGTAAGATGTGAAATGGATGTCCATGAGTGGGAAAGAAAGCCACTGATCATACAGCCTTTCATTTTGCTGTTGCCCCCAGCGTCAATGGTTTAACCAAGAACTATAATAAAACCCAGGCGCTGAAGGCATAACTATGGAGGGGATTTTTCCCATGGAGTTAACATCAGTGCTGACTCCACTCTCCCCAAAAGTCCTTCGGATGAGATTGTAAACCGAGGCCCTGTGTGCGCGAACGCACGCAGAACATCTAGTGCACACGTTAAATCCTGTTCCGCTTTTCGTAAGAATAGGCCATTGTGTGCCGGTGGGAACAGATGATAATATTTAAACAACTGCATACAGACTGGGGCTGGATGTAAAAAAAAAAAAAAAAAAAGCACAGGAGAGCTTATCCCACTATCCTCGATATAAAAGAATATAAAAAAAGAATAATAATACATGGAATTTGTATAACGCTATATCTTGTAAAAAAAAAAAAAAAAATCAAAGCGCTCGCATTCATTCGACCTATACAACACACAAGCAATCAATAACAATTTAGAGTTTTAGCAAATTCTAACGTACACACACACACACACACACACACACACAACACACACACACACACACACACACACACACACACACACACACACACACCCAGCACGCACACACACAACACTACCACGACAGCAAATAAATACCAGACGATTCTCACCTTTCTGTCCCCACACATGGTACGTCCATACGAGGGGAAGAGTTACTGATCACAGGTGCCAGACTGACGGGGGTCAAAGCACACCAGGGACTGCACTCGTCCTGACACAGCAACCACAGGATCAGGATAAGGATTAGTACAGGATCAGGACTAGGAGGGAAAGAAGGAGAAGGAAAGAAAAGAAGGATTGGATGGAAGGAAGAAGTCAGGAAAGAGGGAAGGAAAGAGGGAAGAAGGAAGGAGGAAGGAAGAAAGAAAAAAGAAGAACAGGACAGAAAACAGAAACAGATAACAGACAACACAGCTAAACAACAACACACACACACACACACACACACACACACACACACACACACACACACACACACACACACACACACATACTGACCCCATGAACCATAGAGGTACCCAGACACAAAGTGGACCCTGTACCGGCGTACAGTTCACACTGCTCATCCCCGTCATAAACGACCCCCGGCAGATCTTTGGCCACTGACACAGAGCTCTGAGGCTTGTCGTTTAGACACGCTGCCTTTCTCGTTCTGTTGACATAATAGATTGATTTATAAACACATAGATTAATAAATAGATAAATGAACACACAGACATACAGACAGACACACCCGCACTCACGTACGTGCGTACGCACGCACGCACATGTGCGCGCGCGCACACACACACCACACACACACACGCACACATTGGAATAATAATGCATGTTTATACATTTGCATTGTAGTGCCTCCTCTTTTTGTGACATTTTTGGTTGGTTGGTTTTCACTTTTGTTCGTTTGTATATTTGTTTTTCTTTGTTTTATTTATATTTTTATCAGTTTTTTTTCTAGTGATTTTTTGTTTGTTTTGGGTGCTTCTTTTTTTTTTTTTAGATGGATGGCTTCATCGGAAAAAGCAAATGCTTTGCTTATTCAACGTACCATCTGCAAATAAAGCACTACCTTCACACACACACACACACACACAACCACACACACACACACACACACACACACACACACACACACACACACACCACACACTACCTCTCCTCTCTCCCCTCTCCTCTTCTCTCCTCTCTCTCTCTCTAAGTAAAGTCTTTTTAAAAACTTTTGGGGCTGTACTGTATTAAGTTCTCAGTATATGATGTGTGTTTTGTGCCCTGACCCCCTCCCACTGTCTCCTTGCGAATGGGCATCTTGCTTACACAACAAACCTTTGTCATTAATTTTGTCATTGTCTCTCTAAGTAAAGCAGAGACCATTTCACGGCAGAGAAATCTGACCGTGGCTGAAAGCATTATACAAACACACAACAATTAACACAAAGCTGTACAACAGGAACCCCTCCTGTCAATATTAAAGAGGAGGAAGCTGTCTTGGTTTGGGCACGTCACCCGACACAACACGCTGCCCAAGACGGTTCTGCAGGGAACCTTGGAAGGGGACAGACGCAGAGGAAGGCAACCCAAGAACTGGATGGACAACATCAAGGAGTGGACCGGGACGGACAGCGCAACGCTGATCCGCAGGGCAGGGGACCGGCCTGGATGGAGGAGAACAACGTTATCGACATCCTCATGTCTCCTCTACGACCATTCGGTCAGGAGAATGAGGTGAGGTGAGGTGATACAACTAAACAAAATTTCATACTCACGCCAAGAAGCTGGCCAGCGCCTGTCTGCTGCAGGCTGACCAGGACATAGCGGTCTGACCCCCAGCTCCACTGCTGGACATCACGTACTTGTTGTTCTCGCAGCTGTTGTCTTGACCATCGTGGTTCATGTTCA
>CM060345.1:11335141-11340141 GCA_030674155.1 Stramonita haemastoma | reverse complement strand
ACTCATGTGCTTTTATTCACTTCCAGTCCCCGTATATATATGCAGTTTTTGTAAATATTATCATCCGTTCCCAACAGCACACAATGGCCTACTTTTTCAAAATGCGGAACCGGTTTTAACTTGTGGGCAAGATGTTTTGCATGCGTTTGCACACGAGACCTCGGTGTGTAGTCTCATGTGAAGGACTTGGGGTGAGTGGAGTCAGCACTGATGCTAACTGCAGAGGGAAAAAATTCCCTTAAACGGGATTTGAACCCGGGTCAACAGATCATGAGCGCAATGCGCATCACTCTAACCACCAGGCTATCCTGCCTCCCTCCCCCCCGCCCCCCTCAACCCCACCCGCCCACTCCACCCATTCAATTGGATTGGAATGGATTAGACCGACTAAGACTGGATTGGATTTGGAAGGTAGGTGGTGTAGTCTACAACTACTCGCAGAACATCTTGCGCACACATTAAATCCTGTTCCGCTTTTCGTAAGAGTAGGCCATTGCGTGCTGGTGGGAACAAAAATGACAATATTTACAAAACTGCATACATACTTGGACTGGATTTTTAAAAAATAATAATAATAATAAAACACATGAGTGATTATCCCATTGTCCTCGATATAAAAGACTCAAATAAAATATATAATAAAATACAAATACTCGCAGAGCATCTTGCGCACACGTTAAATCCTGTTCCGCTTTTCGTAAGAGTAGGCCAACCCAATCCAATCCAATCCAATGATGTTGCATGCTTAGAGCCACTCCGACCGCAAAGGCCATATCGGGCTGTCACCCATTCATTATTCCATTATCCTGGATATAAAAGACTAAAAAAAAAAAAATACAAAAAATTAAAAACATAAGCAGCAGACGCATGAAGCGGAGAAGCAGTGTCCATCTCCATCACTGGGCGACAGATAGCCTAGTGGTCAGAACATTGCGCTGGCAATTTGAAGACCCGGGTTCGAATCCGGTCGAGGCGATTTTTCTCCTGGAGTTAACATCAGTGCTGACTCCACTCTCCCCAAAAAAGTCCTTCGGATGAGACTTTAAATCGAGGCCCCGTGTGTGTGCGAACGCACGCAGAACATCTTGCGCACACGTTAAAACCTGTTCCGCTTTTCGTAAGAGTAGGCCATCGTGTGCCAGCTGGGAACAGATGACATTTACAAAAATTGCATACACACGGGGACTGGATGTAAAAAAAAAAAGCACAAGAGTGCTTATTCCATTATCCTCGATATAAAAGAACAAAATTAAACAAAAATAAATAAAATACAACTACTCGCAGAACATTTTGCGCATACGTTAAATCCTGTTCCGCTTTTCGTAAGAGTATGCCATCGTGTGCCGGTGGGAACAGATGACATTGACAAAACTGCATACACACGTTAAATTCTGTTCCGCTTTTCGTAAGAGTAGGCCATCGTGTGCTAGTTGGGAACAGATGACATTTACAAAAATTGCATACACACGGGGACTGGATGTAAAAACAAAAAAAGCACATGATATACTTATTCCATTATCCTCGACATAAAAGAATAAAATAAAATAAAAATACATAAAATTCAACTACTCACAGAACATTTTGCGCACACGTTAAAACCTGTTCCGCTTTTCGTAAGAGCAGGCCATTGTGTGCCGGTGGGAACAGAAATGACAACATTTACAAAACTGCATACATACAAGGACTGGATGTAAAAAAAAAAAAAAAAAAAAAAAACACAAGAGTGCTTATCCCATTATCCTCGACATAAAAGAATTTTAAAATAAAATAAAAATAATTTTTTAAAAAAAACATTAGCAGCAGACGCAAAAAGCGGAGAAGCAGTGTCCCATCTTCATCACTGACCACATTGGCCACGGTCAGCAGGTAGTGTTTGAGGTCAAGGCCGTAGTGTCTGTGCATGGTGGGGTCAGCCACCAGCACCATCTCCGCGAACTTCTCGCCTCCCGCTGACCGCTCACGCCGGACTTTGGACATGGTCAGTGCTGCCGACACCAGACTGTCCTCCTGATGCTGCTGCACTGGACTTGCTGGTGATGGAAGAAAAAGGAAAAGGTAAAGGTGTGTGTCTTTATTTTTTTTTTTTATATTATTTTTAGTTTTATTTTATACCACTCTATGTCACAGCAGATTTTCTCTGCGTGAAATTCCGGCTGTTCTCTCTCCCCTCGAGGAGTTAGCGCGTCGCCACAAGTGCAGCGCCTACCCTTTTATATATATATATATATATATATATAGAGAGAGAGAGAGAGAGAGAGAGAGAGAGAGAGAGAGAGAGAGAGAGAGAGAGAAGAGAGAGAGACAGACAGACAGACAGACAGACAGACAGACAGACAGACAGACAGACAGACAGACAGACAGACAGGCAGGCAGACAAACAGACAGGCAGACAGAGACAGACAGAGACAGAGAGACAAAGAGAGAGAGAGAGATATATATAACAAGCTTGGTGTCTTTGTTGTGTGTATATAATATATACAAATAAAGATATATATATATATGTAATATAAAATTATGTATATATCATATGATATATACATCTATATGTATGTGCGTGCGCATTTGTGTGTGCGTGCGAGTGCGTGCGCGCGTGCGCGCGTGTGTATGCGCGCGTGTGTAATGTATGTACATGTATATGGGAATGGGCATACACACACATAACTCTCTACCTACAATATCTAACTCTCAGTGCCCAACATACAAACAACAAAACGCCCCTATTATTCTGCAACAACAAAACAGATCACAACACAGCCAACCACTGAACAATACCCTCCCCCTCACCATCATCAGTGGTACCACAGTGCCCCCCATCACCCCCCGATCTCCGGTACACCACGTGAGGATGGGGCAGTGCAGTGTCCGAGCTTCGTCTGGCTCTGTGCACGTGCTGTGCGGACACTGGCTGAACCCAAAGGTCATGGGCACGGTCTGGGAGCCGTATCAGGCCGTACTGCAAACAAGGAAGCTAAATGAATGTCTTTTCCACAACGGTCAGTTTTGACAACGCCTGAGCTTTATCACAGTTCTTGGTTAAAGCATTGACGCTGGGGACAACAGCAAAAATGAGAGGCTGTATGATCAGTGGCTTTCCCTCTCATGGAATGCCACTTTACAGTAAGGTCTTTAGTGATCGACTATGACTCTCTGACTAGGAGGTTTGACTTGCACAGTCCTTACGTGCTGCAGCCCAGGGGGCTAGTTGGCCTTTGGAGAACATCCCCAACGCTGACTGTCCTTATGCCCTCTTGGCCGAGAGAGTGAGGGTGTGCTGTGGGCAAGGCATCTCCACTGTAATCAAATTTCTGCCCCATTTCCGAAACAGCAGCTGCCTCCTCTGCTGTTTTGGTCATCCTCGTGTTCGACGGACAAACAAAAACCTAGAGAAACTGAGGTCTCTGATGCCTCGCTCCCCTACAACTACATAGGTAATGGGATACCTTTACCTTTTTACCGTTATAGTACGCAAGCACACACACTCGCACACATAAGTGCGCGCACACACGCACACACACACACACACACACACACACACACACACACACACACACACACACTCACTCACTCACTCACTCACTCACTCACTCACTCACTCAATCACTCACTCTCTCACTCGCTCACTACGGAGTTTTCAATAGCCTACCATCAGAGAATTTCAAACCTACACGAATAATCTCAACAAGATTCGATCTTACATTTCTGCTGTATAAAATGACCATAACATGATGGAATCTTGATCTAGGAAGCCCATGCTCTTGTCTTGGGTGACTAGCAAGTAGCAAAGGCATTTTTTGTAATCCGATAAATTGTCAATAATGGAGAAGATATGTGTGGAGTCATCATATATATCTCTTGTTTGTCCATACAATAAAAGATCATCCTATTAATAAAAGATGCTGTACTTCTGTCAAAGTAAAAAGTTCACTACCTGAACGACTGGGAATAAACATCGTAGACTTCTTTTTTTTTTAACTCACACATCACTTCTTTGTAAAGTGCACAGTGTGCATAATTCTTTATGGTTTTTGTTGTTGTATTTACGTATCTGCCTTTCTTTGTAAATAATGTGGTCACCTGTCCATAAGTATTTCATGTGGTAGGCCCTTTAGTTTTGCCATCATTGTAAGGAAGTTTGCAGGGTTTTTTCATAACCTATGCCATTGTAGGGAAGCGAGGCATCAGATACCTTAGCTTCTCTAGGGGCCAGCTTGTTGAGGGCGGCACCCATCTCCTCTCCCTCGCTGCTTTACCTTCCCTGACCCCAAAGAGGGCAGGTACCTATTTACAGCTGGGTGAACTGGGGGACTGTACTGAAGCCAAGGGTACGCAAAAACGATGGTCGACCATCTAAGAGATAACATCAGGCTCACTCTGCTTATAACCTTATTTATTCTTTTATATCGAGAATAATGGAATAAGCACTCGTGTGCTTTTTTTTTTACATCCAGTCCCCGTGTGTATACAGTTTTCGTAAATCTTGTCCTCTGTTCCCACCGGCACACAATGGCCTACTCTTACAAAAAACAGAACAGGTTTTAACGTGTGCGCAAGATGTTCTGCATGCGTTCGCGCACACAGGGCCTCGGTTTACAGTCTCATCCCAAAGACTTTTGGGGAGAGTGGATGGAGTCAGCACTGATGTTAACTCCAGAGGAAAAAAAATCCCCTCGACCGGGAATCGAACCCGGGGTCGTCAAATTGCCAGCGCAATGTTCTGACCACTAGGCTATCCCGTCCCCCCCTGAAACCCTATGTGTGCCTAGGAAAAATCCCCTCGACCGAGAATCGAACCCGGGATCGTCAAATTGCCAGGGCAATGTTCTGACCACTAGGCTATCCCGTCCCCCCCTGAAACCCTATGTGTGCCTAGGAAAAATCCCCTCGACCGGGAATCGAACCCGGGATCGTCAAATTGCCAGGGCAATGTTCTGACCACTAGGCTATCCCGTCCCCCCCTGAAACCCTATGTGTGCCTAGGAAAAATCCCCTCGACCGGGAAT
>CM060345.1:11315141-11320141 GCA_030674155.1 Stramonita haemastoma | reverse complement strand
TAAAGCTTTAGCAGGACTGCACTTTAATTTGACATGGAAAATCGTTAAAAAAAAATAATTTAAAAATCCCCACCCTGAATTCACCAGACGCGACTTCCGAGATTCAAACCCACGAATTGATGAACACCACAGGGTTGAAGTAAGGTAAAGGTAAAAAGGTAAAGGTGTCCCATATCTTATGTGGTCGTAGGGGAGCGAGGCATCAGAGACCTCAGCTTCTCTAGGGGCCAGCATGTTGAGGGCGGCGCCAATCTCCTGTCCCTCATTGCTTTACCTTCCCTGTCCCTAAAGAGGGCAGACACCCATTTACAGCTGGGGGAACTGGGGGAACTGTCCTGAAGCCAAGGCGCGTAAAAGGTCACCCATCCAATTGGCAACCACGCTCGAAGCTGCTTAACATTGGCTGAGGGAAAGTGAGTGCTCTGACCGCTGAGCTATCATATCCCCTTTGGGTTGGAGTAAAAAAAAAAATAATAATAATAATAAAATGAAAAAAAAAAAAAAATATATATATATATATATATATATATTATATATATATATATATATATAACCCACAGGGTTGAAGTCGAAGGGTCTTAACCACTGTGCTATTAGCGTCCATCACAGTTCAGGACAATGCACTGAAAAGGTCATTCCACCCCTTGTTGTTTTTTTTTGCAGGGGGCCTATCCTGTTTTTTGTCCTTTTGGGTACACAACTTTTGAATTTATTGTGTTTGGGACAGAGTCTTTAAGGTGGGGTTGGCGTGGAATAAAGAAGAGAAGGATTTATGTTGTGTCAGTTTGGTAAAGATCGAAACAGACACCAACCAACCAACGGACTAACAAAACACTAAATCTCCTCCTCTTTTTCTTTTTTTATTCTTTGCTTGCCAACGGACTAACAAAACAGAAAATTCCTCCTCTTTTGTTTTTTTGGTTTATTCTTTGCTTGTCCTACTTGGAGACCCCTTCTCCAACAATGAATTGAAAAGTGGTGTTGCAAAAAAAGAAATATACACAGAAACAAGATATAGGCGGACAGACTGGGTGAAATGATGATGATCTTTTCAATAAACTGTTGCCGAAAAACATGTGACTTGAGCCAAACTTTCCTTTTTTGTTGTTGTTCTCGCTAACTCATTTAGTGGGGATGGGATGGGTCAGTGGTCAGAGCACTCACTTTCCCCTTGCTAAGGTTAAGCAGCATCGAGTGTGGTTACCAAGTGGATGGGTGACTGTTTTACGCACCTTGGATTTAGTACAGTTCCCCCAGTTCATCCAGCTGTAAATGGGTACCTGCCCTCCTTAGGGTAAGGGAAGGTAAAGCAGCATGGGAGGGAGAGGAGATGAGCGCCACCCTCAATATGCTGACCCCCTAGAGAAGTTAAGGTCTCTGATGCCTCGCTCCCCTACGACTACATAGGTTATGGAACACCTTTACCTTTTTAAATCATCTGGTGCGATATTCCTGTCCTGCTGTTCCAACGCTGCTCATTCCAATCTCTCCGCCCCAGCCACATCTAGAATCTCCATGTCACGAGGGTAAGGAAAATCATGGTGGTTAGAGTGTTGAGTATTCAGCTCGCGATTTGTTGACCTGGGTTCGAACCCTGTTCAAGAGGATTGTCTTCCCAAGGGGTTTACATCAAAGTCGACTCCACTCTCCCCAAAAGTCCTTTGGATGAGACTATAATTCGAGGCCCGTGTGCAAACACACGCAGAACGTGTTGCGCACGCGGTAAAACCTGTTCCGCTTTTCGAAAGAGTTGGCCATTGTGAGCCAGTAGAAACGGATGACAACCTTTAAAATTCCACATGTACACGTGGACTGAGTGTAAAAACAAAAAAAAGCTTATGAGTGCTTATTTCATTATTTTCCAAATAAAAGGAAAGAATAAAGAGCATCCATCCACAAGGTCAGAAGTCTACCAGAATTAATGCAAGGCCGCCCAGAGGCCACCACCCAAAAGACCCTAGTCTATTACTGAGTTTGGTGGTGTTCAGCAGTGCCTGATTGATTGTCTCTCTCTTCGTTCTCATGACCGGAACGGTCGTGGAGGAGACATGAGAGACGATTCTGCAGCCAGCCGTCGCCATCCAGCCCTGTCCTACGCCTTCTGAATGAGTGTTGGACTGTCCAGGCGGGTCCACTCCTTGATGTTATCCATCCAGCTTTTGGTTCGTCTGCCTCGGCGTCTGCCACCTTCTAGCGTTCCTTGTAAGACTGTCTTGGGGAGGGTGTTGTGGCGTGTGACATGGCCGAACCATGCCAGCTTCCTTTTCTTGACAGTGGCTAGTAGGGGTTCCTGAGGACCAGCCATCAGTGCGACTTGACTTCGCACATAGGTGTTTGTTTTCCGATCCTTCCAAGAAATGCCAAGCAGTCGCCTGAAGCATTTTGTCTCGAACGTCTGGATCCGCTTGGTGGTTTCAGCGGTCATTGTCCAACTTTCGCAGCCGTGGAGCAAGATGGAGATGACCAGGGATCTGAACAATTTGACTTTTGTTTTGAAGCTGATGTTGTTGCTTCTCCATATCTTGTTCAGTTTTGCCATAGTTGATGTTGCCATGGCTAGCCTGGTCTTGATCTCTGTGGTGGAGCGGCCATCTTTCGTGAGGGTAGCGCCAAGATAATTATTTGAAAGCGTCTACTTCTTCCAGCTGCTGGCCATTCATGTAGATCTGTGCTGTGGTGTCGTTTGCACTGTTGACCAATACTTTACTCTTTTCTGTGCTGACTTCCATCCCATATGCGCCTGCTCTGTCTACCAGTCTGTTGGTAAGGTCTTGGAGTTCCTTGTTGCTGCCTCCCATGAGATCAATATCGTCAGCGAAGCGCAGGTTGTTAATGGGTCGCCCTCCTCTTGAGATGGTAGAGTGGAAGTCGTAAAGTGTTTCCCTCATGATGTTCTCCAGGAATAGATTAAAGAGAGTAGGAGAGAGCAAGCAGCCCTGACGGACGCCGACTGTGGTCTTGAAGTAGTCTCCGACTTGGCCGTTGAGGAGAACTGCACTGCTGGAGGTATTTACAGCGCTTCTATGATCTGGATGAGACCCTCCTCAATGCCTCAATGACTCATTACCTCAGAAATATTATAAAATTGTACTGTGCGTTGATTCACACACACACACACACACACACACACACACACACACACACACACACACACACACACACACACACACACACACACACACACACACACCTAAAACTCAATCCCCAGGTTTTGAAGCAAAAAAACAAATCAAAACGAAATAAAACACACAAAAAACAAAAATGCCCCAAAAAACTGTAGCTGTAAGGCAAGGCAAGGCAAAATTCTTTTATTCGAGGATAATAGATAAGCATTTGTGTGCTTTTTACATCCAGTCCCCCGTAAGTAATAGCCAGCTACCCGGAGGTAGCTATCTTCACCCCCAGAGGTAGTAACTTAAACCTGCTTTAAGCCAGCTTGTCAGTAAAAGAACACGATCGTTCGTGTAAGGTCTTACACCTGCAGTGATGTTGGATTAACGAGTTAATTCCAGGTGTGCGAGATTTGGATTGTCTGTGAAGAGGTTTTTGTTTTTTTACCTGGAACGATTAGGTTGATTCACCCTTTTCTTGTTGTTTTTGGTGGTGTTTTTATTTTTTTCAAGTGTAGACTTAAAAGATTGTTTTAGAGATCACTCGAATCAAAGGTGCTGTTCGATTACATGAGTATTAATTTTGTTAAGGTTTAGGAGACAAAAAGATGCTGTAAATTTAGATCGCAATGGCTGGATTTTAATTATATAGTTTGTTTTGTTTTGTTTTTCGAGCGTTTAGTTTTTGAGGGTTCTTTTGATTAGATCACTCGAATGAAAAGGTTCGATTTGATTAAATTTATATTTGTCAAGGTGTGGGGAAAGGATGCAATAAATATCTTGATAGCTGTTTATATTTAGATCTCAATGGCTGGATTTTAATTATATGTTTTTGTTTTTCCAGCGTTTAGTTTTTGACGGTACTTTGATTAGATCACTCGAATGAAAAGGTTCGAATTGATTAAATTAGTATTTGTCAAGGTGTGGGGAAAGGATGCAATCAATATCTTGATAGTTGGTTATAAGTGATCGTGTTTCTTTCAGGATTTCTCCTTCGTCGTCGTCGTTGTAGAACGCTCAGAATGCAACTGTTGTTGTCTGTCATATGAGTGTAAATGCGTTGCGCTACCGTTAAGTGCCTGACAAGTCAGGATTTTGAATGTTGAAGATTGTTTTATAGAACACTCCAATGAAAAGGTTCAGTTTGATCAAATCAGGATCTGTCACGGTTTTATTGGGGGGAAATAGTAGCAGAGAAAAACAAAGTGCAGGTAAACACTTACAACTTTTAATCCTTTTGAACATGATTGTATCAAAGATTCAATTTAAAAAAAAAACTATATCGTATTCTGTCTTTGGATAGTTCGTTGTTACATTACGAGCAGCAGTAACTGTCCACAACTACAGGAGTTATACAGAAATAGATAAAGGTAAAGGTGTTCCATAACCTATGTGGTCATAGGGGAGCGAGACATCAGAGACCTCAGCTTCTCTAGGGGCCAGCATGTTGAGGGCGGCGCCCATCTCCTCTCCCTCGCTGCTTTGCCTTCCCTGACCCTAAAGAGGGCAGGTGCCCATTTACAGCCGGGTGAACTGGGGGATTGTACTGAAGCCAAGGCGTGCAAAGGGTCTCCCATCCACTTTGTAACCACGCTCGATGCTGCTTAACACTGGCTTGTGGAAAGCGAATGCTCTGACTACTGAGCTATCCCGTCCCAGACACAAACACTTCTGTTTGGTAAGCTGATTGTGTTTAAGCCAAAAGACTCACTTGTGTTTGCTCTGGAAAGTTAATGGAAGCTGATAAACATGTTAAAAGAAAAAAAGAGACAGACAGACAGACAGACAGACAGACAGAGACAGATAGACAGACAGAGAAGCCTAAGCAATAGAGATATGGAGACAGACAGACAGAGAGGCACAGACAGACACAGACTGAGAATGAGAGAC
>CM060345.1:11290141-11310141 GCA_030674155.1 Stramonita haemastoma | reverse complement strand
GAGAGAGAGAGAGAGAGAGAGAGAGAGAGAGAGAGAGAGAGAGAGAGAGAGAGAACAAAACACTTTTCTCCCATATCAACATTCAACATTCCAAAGCACCACCCATACCCTAATAGCCCCTTGATATACACTACGCACTTAAATTCAAGATTTAAAACCTCGAAACGTCGACCATCTTACTGAACACATCACCCTATTGGCAACCCCGCCCCTCCCCCCCCCCCCTTTCTCTCTCTCTCTCTCTCTCTCTCTCTCTCTCTCTCTCTCTCTCTCTCTCTCTCTCTCTCCCCCCCCCCCCCAACTCCCATCCCAATACTTATCAACCCCTGCATTGTCACGAACAAAGAACTGATGATGACTCCTATCTTATCAGCCGTTTCCCCCCTCCTCTAGCTGTATACATACGCCTATCAAACAACGAACGACTCGGGCAGCTCATTTTGACTCATCATTTGTCCGTCAAAGGGTTGTATATTAGGGTCGTTTGTCAGCTAAAAGACGTTTTCGTTTGAGGCCGCCATCTTTCCTGGGCAAGGCGGCGTAGGTGGGTTGCTAGGCTGAAGAGTTTTTGGGGAGGTGATAAGGACTTGGTAAGTTTTTAACTAGCCTAGACTGGCTGTCTTCAAAGCTAGCTGGGCCGCTCCCTTAGAGTTTTGTTGTGTTTTTTTGTTTGGGAGGAGGGGGGGGGGTGGGGGTGGGGGGGGGGGGGGTGGTTGGGGGGGGGGGAGGAAGAGGAAGGGAGAGGTCATTTTTTAGGATGACGACAGTGTATATGTGTGTGTGTGAGGGGGGGGGGGGGAGGAGAGAGAGAGAGAGAGAGAGAGAGAGAGAGAGAGAGAGAGAGAGAGAGAGAGAATAAATGAATGAATGAATAATCTTTATTTTTCAAGGGTAACAAAGTAAGCATTTACATACTTTTTTTCATCCGGCCCTGATTGGGGAATAAAAAAAAGAAAGACCCCACCCAAACAACAAAACAAACAAAAACACAAAAAGCCTAAAAGCAAAGATAAAGCAGAAAGCAAAATAAAAAAAAGATCACCATCACCAAGAATAGAAGTTCAACCTGTGATTGTAAAAAGGAGATAAGTAGGCCTATACATTCAATTAGAGAGAGAGAGAGAGAGAGAGAGAGAGAGAGAGAAGAGAGAGAGAGAGAGAGAGAGAGAGAGAGAGAGATTAATAAGGCCTAAGGATGGTGTTTAGATAAAGACCAAATCTTCTTTACATGAAGGGTGAAAGTGAAAAAAAAACTAGTTTGGAATTCATAAAAACAGAAATACTGTAATTATTGTACTGAACCAGCAAAGGATAGCTAAGTCTCTTTTCTGCATTCCACCTGGGTGGGGTGTGCAGTGTATGTTTTTCTCCTGTGCTTGTAGCAATGCAAGAGTTAAAATGCACTCAAATGTTAAAGAAAATCCTTTACATTTGCAAAAAAAAATTCTGCCAAATCAAATCTGGTAACTTTTGACAAACACAGAAAAACGTAGAGATTTACATTATTTTCATCAGCTTGCAACAAACACAGCAAAAAGAATTATACTGCTGCTGGGGGCAGGATAGCCTAGTGGTTAGAGTTTTGAGCTCTAGATCTGACAGCCCAAGATCCAGCCACCACAAAGAGGCTCATTCGAGGGGATTTTTTCCCATGGAGTACTGACTTCACTTCCCTGAAAATCCCTTGGATGAAACTATATTAAACCGAGGTCCTGTGCACGAACCTAGAACATTATTTATTAACCACATGTTAAAACACCTTTAAAAAGAGAAGCCTAGGCCATTGTGTGGGAATGGAGGACAAGTTTTTGTTTTGTTATTTAAAAGCATGCATTGTGTCGTGTTTAGACAGATGACGTCAGAATGCGGAAGCCTTCTGTTGGGCAAATGATCGCATACGCAATTCGTGAATCTCGAAGCTCTAGACGAGGAGGAGAAAAAAAAACAAACAAAAAAAAGCTGTTGCTTACATCTTTCTGTGCGTTCTTGCTATCAAACTGACAACGCAGGTATGCCAGCCAGGAAAGCGTAAAAATCTAAAGATCTATAAAGAACCACGATTCTACGCAAGCTTTTGGTGATGCCGTGGGTAGCTTCTTTTGTAAACCGGCACATGACGTCAACATGCTATCTTGGTGGTCGCCCTTTAAACAGGATTTATGAAGCCAAGTTTCATTGGCTGATTGTTAACCCATGAATTTAGTATGGCGTCTGCGATAGGCTGGTCGTTTTTTTTGTTTTGTTTGTTGTGTATGTGTGTGTGCATTAGGGATAGATCTAGTGTTCTAAAAGATTTGTGGCAAGTTTAATAGTTTCAGTGTGAGCGGGCAGAGTTTTGGATAGGACAATAATCTGATATAATGACACTAAATGAGTGTCTCCGATTGCTGGGTGAGATGGTGAAGTTAATGCTGTCTT
Organism: Stramonita haemastoma; assembly: GCA_030674155.1. Classification (NCBI taxonomy): domain Eukaryota; kingdom Metazoa; phylum Mollusca; class Gastropoda; order Neogastropoda; family Muricidae; genus Stramonita; species Stramonita haemastoma. The sequence goes on along the minus strand of CM060345.1, from coordinate 11,307,723 downwards.
CTGAAGAATTATTGCCCCATGTCTGCATTCCCATCTCTCTCTCTCTCTCTCTGTCTCTGTCTGTCTGTCTGTCTGTCTGTCTGTCTGTCTGTCTTCTCTCTCTCTCTCTCTCTCTCTCTCTCTCTCTCTCTCTCTCTCCTCTCTCTCTTCCCCCCCCCCCCCCAATTTTGGTGTTTTTTTTTTTTTTAAGCATTGCTAATAATAAAACTATTTCAACTATCACCACGGTGACTAGCAACAACAAAAAATCTTAGTGCTTGAGAGAGACAAAGAAAGAAAGAATGAATAAATGAATGAATGAATGAATGATCTTTACTTCTCAAGAGTTACAAGTAAGCACTCACATAGGGTTTTTTTTTTTTTTTAATTGGCCCTTGCCCCGATTCCCCTCCTCCCAAAAAATCAACATTTTATTTAAAAACTATTAAAGAATGGAGATTGATTTATATTCAACAAAAGACACAATTGCTGAACTGACTTGAAAACTAATGTTAATACAGATATGTTGGTTATATCTAAGTAAACTAGATGATAGTAAAACAGTGAGGAGATAACAGGGAGCTCAAGAACAAGACACATACTGTGATAACTTTATGTCAACCCAAGAAAGAGATGGGAAGGCAACATCAGCGAATGGACAGGCCTAGAACTCAACAAAACCCTGTGAAAGGAAGAACAGAGAGAGGAATGGAGAAAACAGGTTGTCATGTCTTCAGGGCTGCCCCCACTGTCGCTAGACTAAAGGACACACACACACACACACACACACACACACACACACACACACACACACACATATATATATATATATATATATATATATATATATATATATATATATATATATATATATATATATATATATGTATATATGAAATATATATATATATATATATATATATATATATATATATCGGAGTGAAAAGTCGCGGGTTCGAATTCTAGAGGAGGCAGAGATTTTTCGGACTCAGGATAGCTCCCACCCAGAGTGGGTTTGCTATGGGTTCGTTGGGAAGAATGAGACCTTACAGTCGAGCTTCATTCACTTTACGGATGCGAGTTTGAGAGTGTTTCTTAAATTACCTGTAGGTGTCTGTATCTCTGGGGCTCGGTTGTCGCCGGTATATATTATAAAAGGAAGTGTAGAGTACTACAGCCCTGTCAAGTAGTTTCAAAGGATATGCACTTCCATAGCAGCATCAACACATCATTGGCATCTTCATTGATCATCATGCAATAAAGAAAAATAAGAGTCTCTGGTTGGGTGGTGCCAGACGCTCTAGTCTCACGGTGACCTCAGATTCGCTGATTGTCTTCAGATAGTCCTTCGGATGAGACTATAAACCGAGGCCCCGTGTGCGAACGCACGCAGAACATCTTGTGCACACGTTAAATCCTGTTCCGCTTTTCGTAAGAGTAGGCCATCGTGTGCCGGTGGGAACAGATGACAAGATTTACAAAACCGCATACACACGGGGACTGGATGTAAAAAAAGCACAAGAGTGCTTATTCCATTATCCTCGATATAAAACAATAAATCAATCAATGTGAACAGCATCTGTGCTCTTTTTTCTGCCGAGGATTCTGGGATTTTCAGGATTCCAAGCGGTTATCTCAAAACAACTCGAACTGTCCCCATCACCGCTCTCGTAGGTAGGAGCTACAAGTGTATAAGAGATCTGCATAAGAGAATTGATACACATCTTCATATAGCCATATCTCAAACGTCTCCATCACCGCTGTCGTTGGAAGAAGCCACACGCAATGCCACCAGGATTCACCCTCTCTCTGTCTCTGCTGAGTTCTACCATCTCCTGTAGCCCTCCCAGACCACTGACCTCAGTGATGGTGGCAATGTAGGATGTTGGTGGTCTGCCTTTCTTCCTTTTGCTGCCCTCTCAACCTTACCTTGGAGAACTGTCGTCATCAGACAATCTCCTAAGAACTGGAGAATAAAAGAAGTGATGTACTCTGTGCGTACGCGCGTGCGTGCGTGCGTGCGTGTGTGTGTGTGTGTGTGTGTGTGTGAATGAAACACAGTGTGAAAAACAATATTCTTCGATTATCATGGACATAAAGTGACAGTAAAGCCACCAATCCAACCTTGATTAAAAAAAAAAAAAAAAAAAAAAAAAAAAAAAACCAACAACGAAACCAAATCAACACAATAATGTAGCACTTTCAACAGACTTATATTTTGTGCATCATTTATTCAGGATCTTAATTCAAATAATTCTTCTCTTCACACACACACACACACACACACACACACACACACACACACACACACACACACACACACGCACGCACGCCCACACATTATAATTATTATTATTATTATTATTATTATTATTATTATTATTATATACACCAATTCAGTTTGAATGCATACAAGGTTTTGCAGACTAGAAAAATACCCTGTAAATATACGCAAAAAGGCACATTTTATATTTATTATATATTTTTTTAAAAACCAGAATTACAAAAATATTGTACAATTTGCAAAAACATACGCTACAATGAGAAGAATATGATCAGATAAGCAAGCAAGTAAGAACATTAAAAAAAATTCCTCGTTTGGTCAACCATCTAACAGTCATGTAGTCCAGGGGATAATCTCCCTTTATTCTGTACTGTTTCACTTTTGTATGTACCCACTTTCAGGCATGGGAGATTTCTCTAAGTGACATTTAGGCTGTTCTCTCCCTGAGGAGAGCGCATCGCCACAAGTAGTGCCACCATTTAAAAAAAAAAAAAATTCTGTTTGCATGTGTATCTACTTCCCTGTGAAAAGGGTTGTTTTTTTTTTTTAAATACAGGGGCAATTTTGTTGCCATGGGTTATTTTACATGTGTTAGATCAAAATGTATGTTGCACACTGGACCTCGGTTTATAGTCTCATTTAAAAGACTAGTAGTATCCTGACCACCATTCAAAATCTTGTGGATGGGTCGCTTTCTAGATGGGTACGTTACCTCTAGACTAGAGTTCCACTGAATTTTCTGTGCATTAATTTTGTGTGTGTGTTTTGTGTGTGTGTGTGTGTGTGTGTGTGTGTGTCTGTGTCTGTGTGTGTGTGTTTGTGTGTGTGTGTGTGTGTGTGTGTGTGTGTGTGTGTGTGTGGTGTGTGTGTGTGTGTGGTGTGTGCATGTGTGTGTGTGTGTGTGTGTGTGTGTGTGTGTGTGTGTGTGTGTGTGTGTGTGTGTGTGTGTGTGTGTGTTTGATGCACGCACGTTTACAAAGACTGTGACTGTAAAGCTAGGTGTGGCTTAAAATCTTTATCCTCGTATATCAAAGATCGTTCATGCTTACATGTATTTCATCCATTCATTCTTTAATAAAGGGAGAGGCCAAAGGGAGAACACTTGTTTTTTTCCCCAGAAATACATGAAGTTTGCCGAAACTGCAAGAATTTTCAGTTTTCTTTCCAGGACTTTCAAAGTACAAACCATTTTGGGTCACAACAAACTAGAGGAAAGGCAACAACCCCATGAAAAAGCTCAATGCTATACAGAGTTGCCTTCCATCCAACATCTGACAAAAGAATCTAAAAATGAATGTTGGGTACATTGTCCCCCAACCCCCCCCCCCCCCTCCCAAAAAAAAACCACCAACAACAAAAAAAGACAACAACCCCAAAACAACCCCCTCCCCAAAAACAAAACAAACAAAAAACCAACAACAACCCCCCCCCCCCCCCCCAAAAAAAAAAAAATAGCATCAGCAAAATTCAGCAATAACAAAAATCTTACATCAGCATGATCAAGCGTCCTTACTAGAGACTTATGGGATGAATTATAATAACTAGACCCTTAATGGGATGAATGTTACAAAATGATTTCCCTCAAACACACTGCGCATGCGTGTGCGCACACACGCACACACACACACTAATAGATCAAAAAATTTTCTCTGAACAGTTGGTACCAAACTGATTTTGGGGGTTTTTTTGCATTCCTCAAAAAGAGGTTCAGCAATGGTGGAATTTTGCATATGCAACCATTTACCCACCATTTAAGTTAGCCAATATACAACAGGACTGTAGGAGGTACCCATCAGTCTTGGAAGACTATGGAGTTGCGCTCTAGTCTTTACAGTGCAAAGCCTGGGTAAGTAAGTATGGAGGGCAAGCTGTTACCCATGCAGCAGACCCCCCCTCTCCACACCACTGGAATGATCCATTGGAAAGGCAATGACCGATAGGAATTGTTCCAGTGCTTGTACAGCAATGAATATGCATACATTTTCCTCTTTTTCATTTTAACATAAAGCAACTTTTTGAATTGTCTGCTATCATCTTACTGGTGTAAAGCTTATTGAAGTTAAGGGTGTGGAAACACAGGCAGCCCACACAGTAACATATCATCATCACTTTCATCTTCCTTAACATTTTTTTGAACTTATATAATTATAATCCTATTTCAATCTTTTTTTTTTTAAATGAAGGTTGCAGGATGGTTAAGACATTCATCTGCCTAACAACTAAACCATGTGGTTCTGGGTTTGATTCCCAGCCTTGCCCTTTCTTCCCAGTTTGACAGAAAAATCGAACTGAATCAGAATATATTCATATATTCATATACATGGGTATATGACATTGCAGAATGGACATAAGTAAAGAATGAATGAATACTTACAAGTATATGAAATAAGGGGCAAGTAACAATGCAAAAAATCAAAAATGGACATCTTGAGCCTAATACTATTACCTTGTTACCAGAATAAAACAATACAGGCAAAAAGTCAAAATACTGTGTTGTGAAAAGTAAAACAAAAAATTTGCTTTTTTTTTTTTTTTGGGGGGGGGAATAGTTTTTTTGTTTTCCTGTTTGTTTAAGGCAGGAGCATCAACTACGAAGGCTGTCATTGGCAAGAGAGAAGAGAGAGAGAGAGAGAGAGAGAGAGAGAGAGAGAGAGAGAGGAGAGAGAGAGAGAGAGAGAGAGAGAGAGAGAGAGAGAGAGAGAGAGAGAGAGAGAGAGAGAGAGAGAGAGAGAGAGAGAGAGAGAGAGAGAGAGAGAGAGAGAGAGAGAGAGAGAGAGAGAGGAGAGAGATTTGTTTAAGGCAGGAGCACCAACTACGAAGGCTGTCATGGCAAGAGAGAGAGAGAGAGGAGAGAGAGAGAGAGAGAGAGAGAGAGAGAGAGGAGAGGGAGAGAGAGAGAGAGAGAGAGAGAGAGAGAGAGAGAGAGAGAGAGATGTTGTTTAAGGCAGGAGCACCAACTACGAGAGGCTGTTATTGGCAAGAGAGAGAGAGAAGAGAAACAGACAGACAGACAGACATGAGAGAGAGACAGAAAGAGAGAGAGAAACATGGAGAGAGAGACAGAAAGAGAGAAAGAAAGAGACAGAGACAAAGAAAGACATTCATTTCTGGGATAGAATTTTCAGAGTGGAGATACTATTTACACTGAGGAGTCCTTGAAAATCCCACAAAGGGGGGGGGGGGGGGGGGGGAGATCCCTTGCATAGCAGTTGAAACATACCATGTCATAAATAACCATGTGTTCTCACCATACATAACAATACATTCTTTGTAATTTTCTTTTTAGTATGTGGTTTTGTTTCCAGAGTGAAATGCTAGTGTACAAAATTTCTATCATTCTTGCAAGTCAAGAATACTCACAAAAACGTTTGTATCAATATATGTGTGTCATTCTGTCAAGTCAAATTGTACTTAGGACATATATATAACAATATAAAATGAATTTGATTTACAAAAAAATAAAAAGCAAAACAAACAAAAACAAAAAAAGAGTACTGCACTAAACAAAGCATCCAACGCATTACATAATCTACAAGATAAATTGCAAGATTATTTGACAATATGTAAATCTTTAAGCTAATGTCAGATCGTTTGACAATATGTAAATCTTTAATGTCAGATCATTTGACAATTTGTCAATCTTTAAGCTAATGTAAGATTATTTGACAATATGGAAATCTTTAAGCTAACGTCAGATTATTTGACAATATATATATATAATAATCTTTAAGCTATTGTCAGTTTATTTGACAATATATAAATCTTTAAGCTAATGTCAGATCATTTGACAATATGTAAATCTTTCAACTGTTGTCAGATCATTTGACAATATTTAAATCTTTAAGCTAATGCCAGATTATTTGACAATATGTAAATCTTTAAGCTAATGTCAGATCATTTGACAATAATTATGTAAATCTTTAAGCTAATGTCAGATCATTTGACAATAATTATGTAAATCTTTAAGCTGTTGTCAGATCATTTGACAATAATTACATAAATCTTAAAGCTAATGCCAGATCATTTGGTGGCCTAGAGGCCAAAACACCCATCTAAAAAACCAGAAGTCCAAGGTTTGAACCTGTGGTAACACACATTCTCATTCACAACAAGAGCAGCATGAATTTTACATAAGAGCAACCAGATGAGGTAATAACAACATGCTATACAATCACATGACTCAATGAAACCTTCACTCCATTATCCATACAAACTGTTTCTAAACAAAAAGGCACGTTTTCAAATGGCATCGGCATTATTAATAATACCCCATCAACACAGTTTTCAAATGGCATCGGCATTATTAATAATACCCCATCAACACAGTTTTCAAATGGCATCGGCATTATTAATAATACCCCATCAACACAGTTTTCAAATGGCATCGGCATTATTGATAATACCCCATCAACACAGTTTTCAAATGGCATTGGCATTATTAATACCCATCAACACAGTTTTCAAATGGCATTGGCATTATTGATACCCCATCAATACAGTTTTCAAATGGCATTGGCATTATTGATACCCCATCAATACAGTTTTCAAATGGCATCAGCATTATTAATAATACCCCATCAACACTTTTTTCAAATGGCATCAGCATTATTAATAATACCCCATCAACACCGTTTTCAAATGGCATCAGCATTATTAACAATACCCCATCAATACAGTTTTCAAATGGCATCGGCATTATTAATAATACCCCATCAACACAGTTTTCAAATGGCATCAGCATTATTAACAATACCCCATCAATACAGTTTTCAAATGGCATCGGCATTATTAATAATACCCCATCAACACAGTTTTCAAATGGCATCGGCATTATTAATAATACCCCATCAACACAGTTTTCAAATGGCATCGGCATTATCAATAACACCCCATCAACACAGTTTTCAAATGGCATCGGCATTATTAATAATACCCCATCAACACAGTTTTCAAATGGCATCGGCATTATCAATAATACCCCATCAACACAGTTTTCAAATGGCATCGGCATTATTAATAATACCCCATCAACACAGTTTTCAAACGGCATCGGCATTATTAATAATACCCCCATCAACACAGCAGTCTTTTCATACAAGTAAATGCCCTTCAAGGGATGGTTAAAGTACTTTTGACTTGACTTGACTTGAATTAACTTGTCCTGACCCGCCTGTACTTAAAACTTTTTTTTTTTTAATCCAGCCTTCAAAGTCTGTCTAGTCTATGAACTGAATACTGAACTGTAAGCGCATGGCACAGATACAAATTTGTGCTAAAGAAAAACAGTTTGTAAAACAACTTCTATCGCAAAATGTTGAATGAAAAGAAAAAAAATTCTTTTCAAATAAAAGGAAGAACAGATCCACTAATATTGTGTAATAAAAGTGACTATACCAAAAAAAAAGAAAACCCAATAAAAGGACATAAAAGCCAAAATGTCAAGTGAAAAGAAAAAAAAAATTTCTTTTCAAATAAAAGACAGAATACATCCACTAATAAAAGTGACTATATAAAAAAAAAACTCGATAAAATGATACAAAATCCTGACACACTCAAACATGGCACAGATGGAGATTCTTGTTGATTTTTCTTTCTTTCTTCTTAAATGCACTATCTATCACAAGGGAATTAGCAGCAGCAGCAGCAACAAACTGTAAAGAAAAAACATGAAAACAATGACATACCCTCCCCCCCCCCAAAAAAAAAAAAAAAAAAAATTGGATACTAGCTATGATTCATGTTCAGCCATTCATATGGGAAAACCTTGTCATAATTGATATTGAAACAATACAAATAACACCTACCTCCACTCCCCCCCTCCATCTCATTCCATCCCCAAAGCCAGTAAATTAATATTGTGCTAGCAACAACAACAACAAAAATGAATAACCAAACTAAACTACACCAAAACTGACTATAGCAAAAAAACATCTCACTTGCAGCTGCTGTTTGTGACATAAACAAAAAATCAAAACTGGTGTCAAACGACATATTTAAACAGATACAACAACAACAAACCAAGTAATTCAATTCATAAACTTGTAGTGTAAAGCTCACTCACTCACTCACTCAGTCCCATGTCCCAAAGGACGTAGGGGGGACATGAGAGAAGACGCAACAGAGATCTTTTTCCATGCTTCACGATCCTGTGTGGCTAGTAGGAGGTGTTGCAGGACTAGACTTGAACAAAACATTTTTTTAAACTTTTACCAACAAAAGCAGCCCATGATTTTTTTTTTTTTTTACACTAACTCGCACTTGAGGTTAAAATTACACATTCCAAAAAAATAAACCCAACAAAAACCATAACAAAACAAAACCTAAAACAAAACAACAACAAAAACGAATTTCCTCTACACATCCACACCCCTAAAAAAACAACAACAACAAAAAACCCACCACCCCCACCCCAAAATTACCACCACCATCACCAATATTAACAGTAAATATGTGGCACTCCACCACGAAATGAGTCGCTTAGCACATAACCCACTTTTCCGCTAGGAGCCATTAAAGGCAGGTGGGGTCAAGTTGGCAATTTTGAGATTTTGATAGATTATTAAAGTATAGCCATTATTCTACCTTATAGTGAAATACCAAATCATAATTTTGTTTCCTTTTACCTTTAAACGTGTTTTTTTTTTTTTTTAAGCGCTAATTCTGACCACCTATTAGGATGCTAAACTTGTCAATTTTTCATTTTGTCATTTCCTGCAGTCAAGCATTTCAACTTGCAATAACTTTTCCTAGAATTGTCTGATTTTCAATCTGTTTTTTGTATTGTATCGCCATTTTATTGCAGTTCGATAACATGTCAATACTTAAAAATTGACCTCTGGTGCAATGTGTCTCATTATGTGGTGGAGCATCACATATGCCAAAATGAGAAGGGTTTTTTGTACTCGTAATACTTCAAGCATTAAGCCCAATAAAACAACAAATTCTTAACAAATTGATTTTAAAAAGCATAAAAATGTACAAGGTAAATTTGAATGCCTTTTAACCAGAATTTCAAAAGCATATAAGAAAACTTATGGTGTTCATTTGCGCTTAGTTTGAAGCTGGAATGCTGAATTCTGAGATCTATTAGTATTTATACATTTCTAAAATTGCATGCATGCACAATTCGAAATACTTTTATTAAAGTAAATCTTATCATTTGTCCATCCCATATATATATATACATATAACTTTTTGTACATTTCTAAAATTACATGCATGCTCAATTCGAAATACTTTTAAAGTAAATCTTATCATTTGTCCATCCCATACACACACACACACACACACACACACACACACACACACACACACACACACACACACATATATATATATATATATATATATATATATATATATATATATATATATATATATATATATATATATATATATATACCACACACACACACACAATTTTATTTATATATATATATATATATATATATATATATATATATATATATATATATATATATATATAATAACCCACACACACACACAATTATATATATATATATATATATATATATATATATATATATATATATATATATATATATATATATATATATATATAATTATGTGGGGGGGGGGGGGGGAGGGAGGGGGTAATACTTTGTACAAATGGGGTCTAAACAAAGAAAAAAAATGACAACTTTTTTTTTCTACCTCTTCTTGAATGTGTTGAAATCTTTACCAGAAGACCTCAAATATGATGCAGATTAATGACTTGGAATGTTTAAAAATCTCTCTCTCTCTCTCTCTCTCTCTCTCTCTTGAAGGCTGAATGTAAAAAAGCAATCGTGGCTTATTCTATTACCCTCTTCGAATAAAAAAAAGTTTTCAAGTTCTCTCTCTCTCTCTCTCTCTCTCTCTCTCTCTCTCTCTCTCTCTCTCTCTCTCTCTCTCTCTCTCTTTCACACACACACACACACACACACACACACACACACACACACACACACACACACACACACACACACACACACACACACACACACGATAAATCCTGTTCCACTTTTCGTAAGAGTAGGCCATCCTGTGCCAGTGGGAACAGATGACATTTACAAAACTGCATACACATGAGGACTGGATGTAAAAAAGCACAAGAGTGCTTATTCCATTATCCTCGATATAAAAGAATAAATCAAATCAAATCAAATCAAATCTCTCTCTCTCTCTGTATATATATATCACTATATGTGTGTACATGTATATAAAATGACAAATTTACAATAATTCAGAGATATCAGCATTGATTCAATACCTCACATCAACTGGCAAAAAAAATTCTCACTCAGATCTTACAGATAATTTTTTTTTCCAAAATATACATCTTTTTCTTTTAAAACACAAGATATTTGATTATCTTGAAAACAATGTACATCAAACATGCCACTTCGTGTGCCGAAAATGAGAAGACTGTGGTTTGAATCTCATTTCAAAACTGCTCACCATACTACACTACACCACCCCACACCCCACCCCACTACACCACACCCCACTTCACCACACTACACCACACCTCACCCCACCCCACCACACCCCACCATACACCACCACACCACACCATACCCCACCACACACCACACCACCCCACACCTTACCACCCCCCACCACACCATACCCCAACACCCACCACACCACACCCCACCAAACCCCACCACACCACACCACACCACACACATCACCATAACCCCACCACAGTGCAGCACAAATCCAGCATCACTCAGTAAGGCCTTGTCAAGAGTGCTAAATTTAGCGCGCCCCTTCCTTTGACCTAGTCCAGGTGTGGTCAGCTCCTGCTATCAATAGCACCAGCTGGGCTGGAATGGGATGGGATGGGATAATTAGCAGCTGAGAGGAGCATAAAAGTGGGGGGGGGGGGGGAAACTGACAGCTGTGCCATCCTCCCACCACTCCTCCACTATGAACTAATCACTGTCACAGGCCTTACCACCAAACTTGGCCTCAAAGAGGAACATAAAAGTAGACACCGCACTAGCCAGACTGAAATCGTAGATGGAGTGAAGAGCAAAGGAAGGCTTGAAATCCAGCAAGATCAACAGCTGGACGAAATAACGCACAAACAGATCCTCGGGGAAACTAGCTGTAGCGAAGATGCTCATGGGCAGGAGAGAATCCATGCCTTTGTCGTTGCAGACCTCCTGGGTCTTCTTGCTGAGGAAGTCCACGGATTGCCAGACGGCTCGCATCTTCTCCATCAGTGTAGGAGCGTTCAGGACCTCACGGACTTTCTGGTGGTAAGGTTCCACGAGGGCGTCAAAAACGTTCAGAACCGAAGACACCGTCTGGCTGCTCCGAATTGTCGTTTCTGTCCCAGCTCGGCTTCTTCCAGGCGTGACTTCACTACTTCTCCTGCCAGGATTCGCGGTGGTGGTAGAGGAGGAGGAAGAGGAGGTAACTCCAGATCCTGGACTGCAAGAGGGGCTACTCTGAAAGTCCAGCGCGCCATTTTCGTGGCACATTTCTGCGGTGACGATGACGATACCGCTCTCCACGCTGACGTCGCTCGCTCCGCTTCCGTTAGTGTTTTTTCTTTCCCCGGCGAAGCCTTTCTCCTCTCCGCGGCTTCGGCTTTGGCTCAGTTCTTCGCTGATGCTACGAGCGGAGCCAGGAGACTGTACAGGACTGGAAGACAAGAGGTCTTCGAGGTCAAGCATGTGGCAGTTAGCCTTAGCCCCATCCCTGTTAGCCAGCGCATACAAATCCGTCACCGAGCATCGCTGCAAGTCCAGACTCAGCGCCGAAACCGAATCCTGAGATTTCAGACGACCGATGAAACTGGTCCCTTTCGACGTTTTCCGCGGCTGAACCGGATCCGCCGGAGCAGCCCCGCTGGCCATGAAGAACTTCCGGAAGAAGTGACTGTCCATGATGTCGGCAAGAGCGGCGGAGCTCACTTGCTGGTGGATGTCTCGGGCGGCCGAGGCATGGTAGTGGGTGTAGATTTTCTCGATGGCGTCGCCGGCGGCTTTCCAGAAGTGGGGGTCGTAACACATCCAGGCACGGTTGAGGTGGCGGCTCTCCGGGGAGGCGTCCAGCTTCATGCGGAGAGCGATTTTCTCCGCCACGTCCCACATGTAGGTCGCCGCCTGCCGGCTGACGGCTTTCACCACAGGCGCCCGCCGGCAGGACACGTCTTGGCTGATGTCTGAAAGAAAGAAAAAAAATTTTATTTAAAAGAAAAAGAAAAAGATGAGGTAGGTGAAATCTGTGTTTCTCTGTGTGTGTGTCTGTGTGTGGTGTGTGTGTGTGTGTGTGTGTGTGTGTGTGTGTGTGTGTGTGTGTGTGTGTGTGTGTGTCTGTGTGTGTGTGTGTGTGTGTGTGTGTGTGTGTGTGTGTGTGTGTGGTGTCTGTCTGTCTGTCTGTCTGTCTGTCTGTCTGTCTGTCTGTCTGTCTGTCTGTCTGTCTGTCTGTCTGTCTGTCTGTCTGTCTCTCTCTCTCTCTCTCGGGGTTGGTGAAATCTGTCTTTCTCTGTGTGTGTGTCTCTCTTTCTCTGTGTCTCTGTCTGTCTGTCTGTCTCTCTCTCTCTCTCCCTCTGCCTCTCTGTCTCTGTCTCTCTCTCCTGCACCAACACCAACATCACCAAGATGCCAGTTCACAGAGATTCTTCACCTGGAGTGGACATCAGTACTGACTCCACTCCCCTGAAAATCCTTTGGATAAGACTGTAGTCTAGCATATACCAAGGTCCCATGTGTTGACGCATGCAGAATGTCTTGATCACACACCAAAACCTGATCCACCTATAAACTTTTGGAAGAGTAGGCCATTCTGTGCTAAAGGGAATGGATGACAAAATTGACAAAAGTGCATGTACAAGGGGACTGGATGAAATAAAGCACATGAGGGCTCATTCATTATCCTAGAAATAAAAACATTTTAATTTTCTATAAGAAAAAAAAATCAAATGCATACACATCACGCAAACACGCTCAAACACATACTCTCTACAATCTATTCCTCATTTGCATATCATACATATAACAGGTTTTAAAAACTTTACAAAATTTCAAGACAATTTTCAATGTTTGTCATGAACTCAGTTTATCTCAAGATGGAAAAAAATCTAATTAAAAAGCTGAGCATAACTTGATGAACGTAATACATAAATCTAAAGCTTGGACCAATAACATGTAGTATCTGATTTTACGATGATCTTTCATTGTCTGTAATGATCTGATTAATTAAAAAAAAAAAAGATACAAAATCAATGACCCAAAAAAAGGTTGAAAAAACAAAAAAAGCTTTAAACCCCAACAAAACAAAAAACACCAGCGCTCACCCCCATTGTACCCAGACCGCACGGCCTCTCTAGATACAAAATCAGTGACCCAAAAAAAGGTAAACAAAAATAATAAAAAAAAGTTTTGAACCCCAACAAAAACAAAAAACAACACTCACCCCCATTGTACCCAGACCGCACGGCCTCTCTAGATACAAAATCAGTGACCAAAAAAAAGGTAATAAAAAAAAAGTTTTGAACCCCAACAAAAACAAAAAACACCAGCACTCACCACCATTGTACCCAGACCGCATGGACTCTCTGGTCTGGCTCGTATCCACGCCCATCAGGGAGACCTGGGAGTCACTGATCATGCTCTCCATCACGTCCACGATCATCTGACAGCCCTTCAGGTGCATCTGCTGCAAGTCCCCCCCCTCCTCCGTCATCCACCCATCCACCCGGGCCTGCATCGACTTCCATGACTTCTCCAGCCCCCCACCACCCCCGCCCCCACCCTCGTTGGCTGAGCTGATAGAGAACTCGGTGAAGTCTCCAAACGAAGTGGGGTGCTCTCGCTGAAGGGTCCTCAACGTCGACTCGAAGGCTTCCCGCACCGAGGCGAGGTGTAGCTTCCTGTAGCAGAGTTGTTTCAGGCGGTCTTTGTCGCTGACCAGCTGTTCGTAGACTCGCTGGAAGTTGGTGTGCAAGCTGGCATCTTTCTCGTCGATTTTCGTCCTGTGCTTCTTGCTGCCTTTCTTCTTGGGGACGAACGGCCGGTACAGGTGGTTTCGGATAGCTTCCCGTATGAGCAGCAGTTTCTGCACGGAGCTGTACAGCTCGTCGCGTTCGGATTTCAGTTTTTTTAGCTGGTCCCCGTCCGGATCACTGATTTTCAGGTCGTTGATTTTGGTCTGGAGGAGGTCAAGCTTCATGTTGTTGTTCTGGATGTCTTTGGTCACCTGCACGTAGAACACGCCGACAAAGTCTGTGTTGCAAGCCTGGAGGTAGGATTGCGAGGTCATCTCCCCATGGGACAGGATGACCTCTTTGAGGCGGGCCAGGTATTTGTCGGTGACGTCGATGGTTTTCTTGATGGCCATGATTTCCTGGTTGATGTTTTCGTGCTTGGCCACGATGAGGCGTAAGCACCCTTGCAGAGCGGAAAGGTCGTCCTTCACGAAGGTGACGGCTGGGAACACGTAGCAGTGGAGAATTCTGGCCACCTGGGAGAAATAATCAAAACAAAAAAAATGAAAGATCCATCTTCCTGGGACAAATAAAAAACCCAAAAAAAACCCATCTTTCATATCTGAATAGAAGAATAAAAAATATATACGATGAAGATCCATAAGGAAATCTCAAAGATCCAAACAAATGATTTGTTTCTCACAAATATTACAAAACTTTCATTCCAATTCCATGGATAAAAAATAGTAGTTTTTGTAAAAAAAAAAAAAAAAAATCCAAGTAAAGCACACATGCATGCACACATGAATATGCATCACCTGGATAATATGTGACGCTCCACCACATAAGGAATCGCTTTGCACCAGAGGTAAATTTTTAGTTATTGACAAGTTATTAATTTGCAATAAAATGGCTATACAATACAAAAAACAGATTGAAAATCGGACAACTCTGTGCAAAGTTATTACAAATTGAAATGACAGACTGCAGGATGGGACAAAATGAGAAACGGGCAAGTTTATTTTTGTAACAGGTTGTCAGAATGAGGGCTTGGGTATTTTTAAAACACATTTAAAAGCAAAAGGAATAAAAATTATGCCTTAATATAATTTCATTACAAGGTGGAATAACGTATATAGTTTAATAATCAGTCAAAATCTCAAAATTGACAACTTGACCCCAACCTGCCTTTAATGGCTCCTTGCGCAAAATTGGGTAATGTGCTAAGCAACTCATTTCGTGGTGGAGCGTCACATATACCCATCAGACTACCAGAATATCTCACACTCCCACACATGCCTGATCAAAAGGGAAGTTGCTGCTTATCAAGAATAAGAGTATGACAGTTTTCTACTACTAGCACCAGGATCAAATCCGTTGTTGACTCACAATGATGTGCCTTCTTGTATAGGAGCCCTCTAGCTGCCACCTCTATCTTGATGCCAGAGTGCAATGACATCAATGCAACATTCAAAACAGCTTTAATTAAGTCTGCTATTTTCTTTTTAAAGAGAAAAAGAAAAAAAATGTCAAACATATCAAGTGTAACATAAAGAGATGCAACTGACATAAAAGATACAGGTAAAGATGTCCCATAACCTAGAGGGTCATAGGGAAGCAAGGATTCAGAGACCTCAGCTTCTCAAGGGGCCAGCATATTGAGGGTGGCACCCATCTCCTCTCCCTTGCTGCTTTACCTTCCCTGACCCTAAAGAGGGCAGGAACCCATTAACAGCTGGGTGAACTTGGGGAACTATACAGTATACTGAAGCTAAGGTGCGCAAACGGTCACCCATCCAACTGGTAACCAAGCGTGATGCTGCTTAACTTGACTTGGGGAATGCGAGCACTCTGACCACTGAGCTATCCTGCCCCCTGACATAAGCCCCACACAAAAATCTTAATGTCATGCAAATCGCCAATCATACAAATCACCACAAAATTATATTTTGATTAACAGACACACGCAAACCTATTGAAGAAGACACTGAAAAAAAAACCCCAAAACAATCCATTCAGAAAAAAAACACTACAACCTTAGAACATCACCAGCTACCACTACAACCTTAAAATATCACTGGATATCACTACAACCTTAAAATATCACTGGATATCACTACAACCTTAAAATATCACTGGATACCACTACAACCTTAAAATATCACTGGATACCACTACAACCTTAAAATATCACTGGATACCACTACAACCTTAAAATATCACTGGATACCACTACACCCTTAAAATATCACTGGATACCACTACAACCTTAAAATATCACTGGATACCACTACAACCTTGAAACATCCCCAACTACCTCTAACGACCTTGAAACATCCCCAGCTACCACTAACGACCTTCAAACATCCCCAGCTACCTCTACGACCTTGAAACATCCCCAGCTACCTCTACGACCTTGAAACATCACCAGCTACCAGTACGACCTTGAAACATCACCAGCTACCAGTACGACCTTGAAACATCACCAGCTACCACTACAAGTACAACCTAAAAGCCCTTCGGATGAGACTAAACCGAGGCCCCGTACCGTGTGCGAACGCACGCAGAACATCTTGCGCACACGTTAACTCCTGTTCCGCTTTTCGTAAGAGTAGGCCATCATGTGCCGTGGGAACAGATGACAATATTTACAAAACTGCATACATATGGGGACCGGATGAAAAAAAGCAAATGATTGCTTATTCTGTTATCCTCGATATAAAAGAATAAAATTTTTAAAAAATTATAATAAAATAAAAAACCTAGAAACATCCTCAGCTACCACTATGACCTTGAAACACCCCCACCAGCTACCTCATTGTTGATCTGTCCACTCTCGGTCAGGGCGTCCCACTTCAGACACAACCTCTCCACACGCTCGAACATTTCGTCGATGATGGGGTTGAAGTCCGACATGCCCTGGTGTTCGGAGAACAGCGGTCGTGCAGACGTGGGCATGAACAGGGAGGCTTCGTCCAGTGCTTTCTCCTCATCTTGCGCTGATGTTGTTGGATCATCTGCTGTGTCCACGTGGCAGGATGCTCCGCTTCTTCGAAGCTGCACCTGTTTCGGACATATAAAGGTAAAAAGGTAAAGATGTCCCGTAACATATGTGGTCATAGGGAATTTTTATTTTTTTATACCACTTTATGTCACAGCAGATTTCTCTGCGTGAAATTCGGGCTGCTCTTCCTGGGGAGAGTGCATCGCCACAAGTGCAGCGCCTACGCTTTTTTTTTTTTCTTTTCTCAGGGATGGTGTCTAAACACGATACCTGTGTGCATGCTGTTTTTTTTTATAATTTTGTCATCCGCTCCTACCGGCACACGATGGCCTGCTCTTCCGAAAGGTGGAACAGGGTTTTAAGGTGTGCAC
>CM060345.1:11285141-11287641 GCA_030674155.1 Stramonita haemastoma | reverse complement strand
ATGTGTGTGTGTGTGTGTGTGTGTGTGTGTGTGTGTGTGTGTGTGTGTGTGTGTGTGTCACTCTGTGTGTGTGTGTGTGTGTGTGTGTGTGTGTGTGTGTGTGTGTGTGTGTGTGTGTGTGTGTGTGTTACTCTGTGTGTGTGTGTGTGTGTGTACTGTGCGTGCATGCGCATTTTTTCTCCATTAGACCAACAACACATGATTAATATTAATAATATACTGAGTCATACACGGCCATATCCATGAACAAACAAAAACAAATCCTTCCATCTCTAGTTCAGAATCAAAACAAACAAAACGAAAATGTATCTAAGCATCCTTCATACTTACCGTGTGAACAGTGCTACAATCTGGAATCGTCACAGATTTCAGGCACCACCGGGCATCTCTGGTACTACAATCAATAAACACTGCTTGCATTGGCAACGATTTAAACCAGCAGACAGCATCTATACTACCCGTTGCTGACGATTCTTCTGTTTTTGTAGAATTGTGGATCACTTGTCCGTTGACAATGGGATCGCAATCTTCGCCAATCGAGACATTACTAACCACTTTCACATCCCTGCTTCAGTTCCAAACTTTAAATACAATACATGATTGTCGTAATTTAGGAGATTCTATGGCGCTCGCGCCGTACTTTTCGCTACTAGTTCCGCATCGATGAAAATTTACGTACTATGAGTTTGTAAGTGTGATCCAGGATGGCTTATAACGTCTAAGGATAGCCTGCTACACGGAAATTTGACACAATCAGGAAGTGTCGTTTTAACAGTGGATCACAACAACACGAACCAATCACGTGTTGATGGCCTAGCTCCCATCCTCTTATTTCTCTCCCTTTCCGCGATCTCACGTCTTTATATACAAAAATTAGTAAAAATCTTCCACGGGACTCTTTTACATCTTAAAATTAATTATTTATGAATGCTATATTTAAAAACGAAGAGTTTGCATCATTGCAACTACATGATTGTTTTTATTCGAGTGCATACGCTGGTGAGTATGCAATGCTTTGCCGGCGCGCCCCCGCGCGCGCGCACACACCACACCACACCCCCCACACACACACACACACACTAAAACGGGCATACTCTATAGACTGTTTCTGCCCAGGCCCCATAATAATCTCTATAACTCAAGCCTTTCTTATTGAGAAAGAACATTGTGGAATAATCTACCTCCTTTTACTAAAATCAGCTCCTTCAAAACAAATGTATAAGAAACTTGAAGAAACATCTGATGGACAAATTGTAAGTCCACCTATGTGCCCGGGCTACCTTACGTTTAGTTGTTTTTTGTATTCTTACCCTTGTTGATTTGTATTTTTATTGTTTGTCTGTAAGGACTTGAGCTTATGTTGTACTGTCTTGGGTTTGTTTTATCTTAGTATTGTGAAGTTTTGTTTGAAAGAAAATTCTCTTTTGTCTTTAAAAGATTCATTTTCCCTTGATTTTTTTATTTTTTGTAGGGCAAAATGAAAAAAGCTGTGTAAACTTAATCTTTTACCCTCAATAAACATATTTGATTGACTTCACACACCACACACACACACACACACACACACACACACACACACACACACACACACACACACACACACACAACGGTGCACATCTTACACACACGCATAGGGCAGATTGTTGTTTTTTTATATGTGTTTGGTAAATATCTGGTATAAAGAACAATAAAGTACTCCGTTTGGGGTTCGATTCTTTTAAATCTTTAGGGATAGTAAAAATAATAATTTGGTTCGGCATTTTCTGTAGAAAAGTATGTAATAAATATGCAAATCAGAATTTTGTATTAGCGATAAATCATTAATGTATTTAAGGATCATTATCAATCTTTAGTTGGCATTGTTTTCACTTGGCTCAAAGTTGCCTGATACATAGCTTTAGTTAGGCTAAGGCTATCACAAAACATCGAAACAAGGACTGGGTTGGAGCTTCCCTCTGGAGCCAGATTTTCTGTTTGTGTGTAATTTGTAAGTAGACTAAATGCTTTGAACTGCTCAGTATTTTGTTGTTTATTTCGTTTCCGATATGTTTCTTTTGTTGAAAAGACTCGTGTATACATGCAGACGCCGACAAATCCATAAGTATGCCAGAAGTGAAACAAAAGCTTTGACAAGTACCGAGTACTAGCCTAGACCTAGGCCTACCTCCGCACATGGCAATAATCCCCCCCCCCCCCCCCCCCCCCCCCCCCCGACTTCTTGTTGTTGCCTAGTCTTTGCTGATGTTATTGTTGTTGATACATGCAGTTTGTTATTTCTGTTTGTTGCACGTCCAGTATCGTTGACTTTATTGACTTTTTTTTGGGTTGTTACACGCCAAGTATGGTTGATTTCATAGCTCGGCGATCACAACCACACACACACACAACACACACACACACACACACACACACCACACACACACCACTACATACACACATCACACACCATACAACACACACACACTAACACACACATACATACACACACACCACACTACAC
>CM060345.1:11275141-11280141 GCA_030674155.1 Stramonita haemastoma | reverse complement strand
GCATACACACGGGGACTGGATGAAAAAAAGCACACGAGTGCTTATTCCATTACCCTCGATATAAAAGAACAAATAAATAAATAAATTTACAGCAGAAACTGACCACACATGGACTATAGGCAAAAGAAAAGGGGGTGCCACGCTAAATTTAGCATCCCTTGACCGAATGATGTCGGATTTGTTCACCGTGAAAATGAAAGAAATCGAAATCGATCCTCCACAGGCGCGTCAGGAACAAGCTCAACTGGAGCAGCAACAGTGGCTGCAGATGCAACAGATGCTACAGCAGCAACAACTAGCCTTGCAGCAACAACAACAACAACAACAGCAGCAACAACAACAACCACAGCAGCTGCTGATGCAACAGCCTGTCCCTGTTGTAACCACCTCGGTGTCTGCTGCTACTGCTGCTGCTGCTTCGGCAGTTATACCCACAGGTGACCCAGCGAGCCAGAGTGCCTCGCAGGTGCCTCAGGCTGAAGAGGAGGAGGCAGCCACCACCTGCGTTACCTCAGTGGGTAACATCACCATCCCTCCTTTCCCCAAACCCAGCAACGATGAGGATGACGATTACTCTTGAAAGAGGATGATCGATGGATTGGGTGGTGGTTGTTTGTGGGTTGTGTGTTTAGTGTTTAGTGTGTGTGTGTTGTGTTGTTCGTTTCGTTTTGGTGTGTGTGTGTGTGTGTGTGGTGTGGTGTGTGTTTGTGTGTTGTGTGTGTGTCTGTGTGTGTGTGTGGTTGGGAGGGTTGGGTGTGTGTGTGGGGTGTGGTGGTGGGTGGGGGTTGGTGGGGGGGGGGGGGTTAGTGTGGGGGCGTGGTGTGTGACGGTTGTGTGGGATGGTTGTGTGTGTGTGTGTGTGGTGTGTGTGTGTGGTGTGTGTGTGTGGTGTGTGGGGGGTGGTGGTGGGGTGTGTGTGTGGTGTGTGGTGTGTGGTGTGTGATCGTGTGTGTGGGGTGTGTGTGTGTGTGGTGGTGTGTTTGGTGTGTTTGTTCATGTGTTGTGGGTGTGGTGTGTGGGTGTGTTGATCTGTGTGTGTGTGTGTGTGTGTGTGTTGTGTGTTGTGTGTGTGTTGTGTGCATGGTCACAGTAGGGTGGGGACTTAAAGATGGTTGGGTGGTGTGGGGGGGGGGCTTGTGTATGGGGGTGGTGTGTGTGTGTGTGTGGTGTGTGTGTCACTGTATGTGTGTTTGTCTGTGTGTCACTCTGTGTGTGTTTGTCTGTGTGTGTGTCTGTGTATGTGTGCATGGTCACAGTAGGGTATCTTCGTTGCAAATGTGTCAGTGTGTTTTGTTTTAAAAAATCAATCAAGGAAGAGAGAGAGAGTGATTGATTGATTGATTGATTGATTGATTTCATGATTGCGAGGCTAGGGTATGGATGTCTGACTGTATCAGCAAGGCATGTTTGTTTGTTAGTCATAAAAGGGGGCTAACAGTTTAATTGAAGGTGTTAAAATTGAGGATAAGAGGGACAGTATGATGAAGACTGGGAGAACTCTTACTAATAGATATTGTTTTGGAATGGTAAGGTTATGGTGATAAACAGACCAATAGATTCAGCTGTAGTCAGGTTTCAGTGTACATCTTTTTATATATATTATTTATAATCAAGAAAAACTTGCAGGGGGCTTAGGTAATGATAGAAAATCTAACTCCTAGACAATCTAGCTATCCCTTAGTCTGGCGACCGTGTGGGGCACCCCTGAAGACTTGACAACCAGTTCCCTAGACAATACTGAATACTAGTTTCTAGACAATACTGATTTTAAAACATAGAGCTAGTCTTCTTGCTCCTCACCCCCTTTTTTGTGTTGTTGTTGTTCTAATGCTAAGCTCTCACTTGAAAAACCTAAAATATCTGTCATGGTCGAACAGACTAAATTATCAGGTGTAATTTAAGAAACAACCACACTGAAGCCATTCTTGGGGCAAGTTGAACCTGGCAAAGCCCAGCCCTCTCAAGGCATAGGGTGCATGCTGGGTATGTATATCTGGGTACAAGACATTGTAAAGTATGGTGTATAATGTACTGCATGCATTACACATGAAGGGAATCGAGGCACTGTCAGGTCTGCACTTTAAGTTGACCAGGGAGATGGTAAAAAACCCCAACTTTTAATTCACCAGGCCTGGCTTTCGAGATTCAAACCCATGACTTCATGAACCTGTGTGGTTGAAAGTCAAGAGCTCTGTCTTACTTAGCCAAGGCTGACTTTAATTAATTAACCCTCTTGTCCCTTACCAGGATTTGCTGGGATTGAATAATTGCCCCCCTTGAATCCTGACTTTGCTGGGATTTACACACAGTAGATTTCCATCAAGCTGTGACCATCACTGATTGCTACCACATGCCAAAGCTCTTATCAGGCTAGAGGTAGAAACCTTGCTGAGAGTCTGGAAGTAATTATAGTGCTGGTATGTACTTAGAAGGAGGAAAGGGGTCGAGCCAGCATGTGTGCCTGACCTGATTTCGTGATGGAATGTGAAATCTAGGGGCGGTTTGTGGTTCAGAGAGTCACCGAATGCAAGAGGGTTAAGGGGCAGTGGTTTTCACTGTGGTTAGGCTGCTACTGCTGTTAAACTAATGCTGCTGCATTCTTCTGCATCGTCATTGCTAGTTTTGTGACAATTTATTTATGTGGAAACAAAACTTTTGAATTGCGCGATAAGAAAAACCAGTGGGAAATCTGCTGACTGCTCTGTTGTTATTGATATCAGAACAGTAACTTCAGTGATAATGACTTGAGTAGTTTTTAACCATTTCGAGTAATAGTAATAATGATGAAAGGAAAGGAAGAAAATCAGGTGTTGAATAGTTGTTACATCAGTACTCTGTGTCACCAAGGATGATGATGATAGTTTTAACCATTGTTGCGTTACTCTGTTTTAGATTTGGTGACCATTTATTGAGGTGTATTGTGTTTGTTAGGAGCGGATGACAAAATTATTAAAAAACCAGCATGCACACAGGTGTCGTGTTTAGACACCATCCTTGAGGAAGAATCGGGGAGTTGGGAGTCCCAGGGCGGCTCGGGGCTGTATATCGCAATGTTCTGGTGGCTCCTGTGACGGTACTGGAACCATTCGTATCGGTCACTGCCTTTCCAATGGACCATTCCAGTGGTGTGGAGAGGGGGGAGTCTGCTGCATGGGTAACAGCTTGCCCTCCTTGCATACTTTGCCCAGGCTTTGCGCTCTAAGGTCTAGAGCGCAACTCCAAAGTCTTCCCAGACTGATGGGTGCCTACAGAACATCTTGCGCACACGTTAAAACCCCGTTCCACCTTTCGGAAGAGTAGGCCATCGTGTGCCGGTAGGAGCGGATGACAAAATTATAACAAACCAGCATGCACACAGGTGTCGTGTTTAGACACCATCCCTGAAGAAAAATCGGGGAGTTGGAGTTGGGGATCTTTGCGCCTGGTGGCAGCATGATCTGTGGCTCTGTAGGTCAAATGCAAGCGCTTTGATTTGTCTTTACAAGAGATAGCGCTATACAAATTCCATGTATTAATTAATTACTACTACTAAGCAGACCCCTTTAAGCAGATTCTCTCAGTTGTCTCTTTTTATTTCCAACAACATCTTAAGGATCTGTTTTGACTCAGCATGAATCTCTTTTTTTTTCAAAATTAATGTGGATTCACAACACATTTGCTTACGTTGTCACAAACTGGGAGGGAGGGGGGGGGAATGAAATGCATGATTTATCAAAGATTTGTATAGAATAGCAGATCAAAAACATTAGAATAAGCCATGAAAATTATTTTTCTTTTCTGTTTTTTTTTCCTTTTTTTTTTTTTTTTTTTTTTTTTTTATTTTTTTTTACTTTATCTATCTAATTTAAGAAATCTTGCATGTTTATTGCACATATTATAGTTATGTGTATATTTATGTTTAATGTTTGGCTGTGTGAGGTGTGTGTGCGTGTGTGTGTGTGCGTGAGTGCGCACAGCGCGCAGGAAATGTTTCTGGGAAAGAAAGAAATAGAAATTCTGGAAGAAAAATCAGGTTAAAATGTTACCTACATGAAACTTTTTCTTCTTTTAATCTTGAATTAGGCATTGTAAAAATGTGAACTCTTTGCATCCTTCTTGATCCATTTGTCATTGTCTTGATATAGATAGCTGCCGCTGTAGTCTAGTGGTTAGGGCGTTGGACTTGTAATCTAAAGTTGCGGGTTCGATCCCAGCATTCGGCTATGGCGTTGTACCCTTGGAAAAGGCACTTTACAGCTATTTTATCACCACACCCAGGTGTAAAAGGGGTACCAACCTTGTGTTGGGGGTTAACCCTGCGATGGACTGGCATCCTATCCAGGGGGGAGTCTATGACTCTCAGTCGCTTAACGCCACAGAAACCGGGATAAGCACCAGCCTGATGAGCCTTAGGCTCGGGACTGACTTTAACTTTAACTGATATTAGTTTAGATAATGCTATTTTATCCTTTTTGGTTTAGTCTGATGGGGCGTTGAGGTTGTACATTTAGTGTATGTACAAGAAGTATGTTTTAGTAGAGAAAACAATGCAGTTGTTTACTTAGTTGAAATTAAGATATTTATGAAATGCAGGTTCGAAAGAATCATAGATTTGGAAATGGAAGATCAATTCAAATTCCTATGAACATGAGAATGCCATTCTTTGATCATACAATTTACAAAGCATGCACTGATTCACAGGTTTATTAACAATATAGATTTATTTTTTTGATGAAGTTTTTGATTTGGAGGGGGGGGGGGTGGTTGGAGCTTGTGATGCATGTTATAGGATATTGTACATCAAACATCGCTGTAATTTAAGGAGATTGTTATTTTCAGTCATATCGAGTTGTGTTATTTTGGAGATAAAAGATGCATGATTGAATTAAACTGAGGCAGAAGAGAAAAATATCTTTTTGTGTTTTCTTTTCTCTTGACTTTGTGTGATTGTTTTTGTGTGTGTGTGTGTGTGTGTGTGTGTGTGTGTGTGTGTGTGTGTGTGTGTGTGGTGTGTGTGTGTG
>CM060345.1:11265141-11267641 GCA_030674155.1 Stramonita haemastoma | reverse complement strand
AAACAGGGGCTGAGAGAACGCATCAACCTCTGTCTCTTCTCTCTGTCGCTGGCTGACTCTCTCTACATGCTCCACTCTTTCGTCTACAACATCGATAAAATCTATTCCCAGTTCACTAAAGTTTCAGGGATTGGTGTAGTCTTCGAATTCGTGGTGAAAACCATCTTATGTTTATCCGCGGGTTTAACTGGGTGTCGGGGTTTTTCTCCATGGTGATCGCTTGCGAGAGGTGTCTGTGCGTGTTCAGCCCTCTGCGCTCGCAGACGATTCTGAAAACGAAAACTACAGGCGTGATTTTGGCCGTGGCTGCTGTTTTGCTGCTAGGTATGATGTATATCGGCACGAGTCGCTGGAGCACTGCCTGTGTCTACAACCCTGTGACCAACACCACTTCCAAGACTATCTACCCCAGTACATTCTACCTGCAGAATCAGAAACTCATCGACATCATCACAGGACTCCTAGCCAGCTTACTCATCCCTGGAATCTACATCTCTGTCGTTTCCACCACCACCATCCTGACTTTTATCCGACTGAGAAAAATGGCGGCTTGGAGAGAGCAGACATCCTCCGCTTCCATTTCCTCACGCGAGATCGCCCTTACGCGCATGCTCATTGGTATTTCCGTTCTTT
Organism: Stramonita haemastoma; assembly: GCA_030674155.1. Lineage (NCBI taxonomy): Eukaryota > Metazoa > Mollusca > Gastropoda > Neogastropoda > Muricidae > Stramonita > Stramonita haemastoma. The sequence continues at coordinate 11,267,008 of CM060345.1, read as the reverse complement.
ACGTAGTCTGTTCCTGTCCGGTTCTGGCTCTGGGTGTGTGTTTGTTGTTCGTTCCAGATATGAGTTTGCAAGGTCGGTACTACAACACTTTCAACCTGATGGTGAGTTTCTTCGAGCTGTTCTCGTACTTCAACGCTTCTTTCAACTTCTTCGTCTACTGTTTTCTGGGAAGCAAGTACAAGGACACGTTGAGGGAGCTGTGTTTTCAGTGCTGCTGGTTTGTTGGCAGAGGAATGGAGAAGAAGAGGAAAGAAAGGTGGCAACAGCGAATCCATCGTTGTCAGAAACCCTGACTGTCTGAGGTCTTCCTCTGCATCAGGGTAAGAATCTTGTAGGGGACCAAAACAAAGATGTGGGTTCAAGAAACAATGAAGCTTAACTTTGGCTAGGGCTGTGTGTGTGTATTTTGTATTTTGTATTTTTTGTATTTTGTATTTTATTTTGTACCACTTTATGTCACAGCAGATTTCTCTGCGTGAAATTCGGGCTGCTCTCCCGGGGGAGAGCAGGTTGCCACAAGTGCAGCGCCTACCCATTTCTTTTTGTCAGTGTTGTCACTGTGTGTGGGAGGATGGAGGTGGGGGGGGGCTTTACTGTTGTGGTGTCAATGTGTGTGGGAGGGGGGGGGGGGCTTTATTGTTGTGGTGATGGTGTGGTACAGTTCATGTGGAATCTATCTGGTAATTTTTTTTTTATATATCAGTGAGAAATACCATTCTGTGTTCTTTATCTTTTTCACTGTCTGTCTTTGCTGTCTGTCTGTGTATCTATCTGTGTCTATTTTGTCTCTTTCTCTTTCTCTTTCTGTGTGTGTGTGTGTGTGTGTGTGTGTGTGTGTGTGTGTGTGTGTGTGCGCGCGCGTGTTCTGTCTGTCTGTCTGTTTGTGTGTCTAAGTGTGTCTCTGTGTGTGTGTGTCTGTATGTCAGTGTATGCCCATCAGTGTGTCTGTGTGGGTGTGGTGCTCTGTACACACACTCACCTTTCTTTATCTCATGGGGGGAAAAAAACTTATGAAAATAGATGTCGGTCACTGTCTATGTAGAGAGGAGGGTTCACAGCTTCCATTGGCTTCTCGCAATTCAGTGACTGACAGCACATTTTCAGCTGATCAACCTGCTACTTTTCACACACTGCAAAACTTCTATTTCTTCCAACCATCTTTACTGATTCCAATGTTATCATCATCATCTCCCTTGTGGGGATGGAGGGGGGGAGGGGGTTGTCAGTATGAATAGCATTCCCATCTTCTGAAAGTCCTGTGCTAGGAATTCCCTCTTTTCTATCCCTCCTTGCCTTGGTCCTGTTTTTTTTTTTGTTTTTGTTTTTACCTGTCACCTCTTTCTCTTCTATTTTCTTCTTCTTCTTCTTCTTCTTCTTCTTCTTCTTCTTCTTCTTCTTCTTCTTCGCAATTCTTCTTCATCGCAATTCTTCTTTGCAATTCTTCTTCTTCTTCTTTGCAGTTCTTCTTCTTCTTCTTCTTCTTCTTCTTCTTCTTCTTCTTCTGCTTCTGCTTCCTCCTCCTCTTCCTCCTCCTCCTCCTTCATCTTCACACTCTTGACCCAGGCCAAAAGCTGTGTCAGTTATTGTCAGCTTATTGCCAAAGCCTACACTAAAATTGTTGTCATGTTGTAAATTGTTGTCTTGAGATTGCCTTCAGCCATGACAAGCTCTTAAACATGACAACCTGCACTCTCCTTTAAAGGAGAAACATTCTCTGAAGTCGGAGTATGGCTGCCTATATGCCGGCGAGGTACTTAAAAAAAAAGTCATACACACAAACTCTCATCCAGTGTACTTCCTATCTCACAGTGATTCCCAGGTGGGATGAGTGAGTCAAGAATGCATATTCTGGGTGAACGCACAACAA
>CM060345.1:11236312-11238812 GCA_030674155.1 Stramonita haemastoma | reverse complement strand
GGGACTGAGTAAGGCAAGGCAAGGCAAAGTCTTTTATTCGAGGATAATAGATAAGCACTCGTGTGCTTTTTTACATCCAGTCCCCGCCCTTTTCAGGGAGACATCAAGTTGAAAAGATACTAAACAATAAAACTTTACGCAGTACCAAACAACACACAAGAATAAGGACACTATATATGATCAGGTAATTTAAAAAATGCACTCGTTCAGAAGACAAAAATCTGAAGTCACAATAAAAGATTTTGATTATGGAAGAAAAGAAAAGCGTTAATAGATAAAGAGCTAACAAGAGAACAAAATGAAATAAACAACTCAAAAAAAACATCAATCCACCACCATCTGTCAAAAGTTATACATGTGATATAATTCATACATTTGGATAAATGGGAACATTTTTAAAAACTAATATCCTTATTGGAGGGGGGGGGGGGAGAAATGCTACCAATAAAAAATATAAATAAAATAAAACTTTTTTTTTTGAGTGAGTGAGTGAGTGAGTGACATAAAAAGAGAACTGTGTAACCGATACCCACCCTCTGGCCAGACAGCCCTGTGCAGGCTCCCACGTCCAGGAGACACAGGTGACCTTTGTCCCCAGGGTACAGGCCGTTCATCGTCCTCTCCAGGACATCCAGGGCCCCGTACCCGTGGGTATCCACCGTCTGGGGGACACAGAGAGGGGTACAGGGATGGAGGGAGGTTGGGAGGGAGGTTGGGAGGGGGGAGGGAGGAGGTTGGTGGGGGGGTAGGGAGTTTGGTTGGGGAGGGAGGTTGGGAAGGAGGGAGGGAGGTAGGGAGGTTGGTAGGTGTGTATGTACGTATGTAGGTGTGTAGGTAGGTAGGTGTGTAAGTAGGTAGGTAGGTAGGTAGGTAAGTAGGTAGGTAGGTGTGTAGGTAGGTAGGTAGGTAAGTAGGTAAGTAGGTAGGGAGGGAGGGAGGTAGGGAGGTTGGTAGGGAGGTAGGTAGGTGTGTATGTAGGTAGGTGAGTATGTACGTATGTAGGTGTGTAGGTAGGTAGGTGTGTAGGTAGGTAGGTAGGTAGGTAGGTAGGTAGGTAGGTAGGTAGGTAGGTAGGTAGGTAGGTAGCACGTAGGTAAGTAAGTAGGTAGGTAGGTGAGTAGGTAGGTAGGTAGGTAGGTAGGTAAGTAGGTAAGTAGGTAGGGAGGGAGGGAGGGAGGGAGGTTGGTAGGGAGGTAGGTAGGTGTGTATGTAGGTAGGTGAGTATGTACGTATGTAGGTGTGTAGGTAGGTAGGTAGGTGTGTAGGTAGGTAGGTAGGTAGGTAGGTAGGTAGGTAAGTAGGTAGGTAGGTAAGTAGGTAGGTAGGTAGGTAAGTAGGTAAGCAGGTAGGGAGGGAGGGAGGTAGGGAGGTTGGTAGGGAGGTAGGTAGGTGTGTATGTAGGTAGGTGAGTATGTACGTATGTAGGTGTGTAGGTAGGTAGGTGTGTAGGTAGGTAGGTAGGTAAGTAGGTAGGTATTTGTGTAGGTAGGTAGGTAGGTAGGTAGGTAGGTAGGTAGGTAGGTAGGTAGGTAGGTAAGTAGGTAAGTAGGTAGGGAGGGAGGGAGGTAGGGTGGGTGGTATGAAGATAGATAGATAGATAGATAGATAGATAGATAGATAGATAGATAGATAGATAGATAGATAGATAGATAGATAGATAGATAGATAGATAGATAGATAGATAGATAGATAGATAGATAGATAGACACAGACACAGAGAATATCCCTCAGATTAGACTTTAAACCGAAGCCCCCTGTGAGAACATCTTGTGCACACGTTAAAACCCCTTCTGCCTTTCGGAAATTAGGCCATTTGTGCCAGTTCGTTCTCACGAATGACAGGGTTTTTTTTAAACACACGCGCATACGGATGTCGTGTTTAAACATCTTCACCGTAATCAGAATACGGCTACCTAAATGGCAGCCAAAAAAACAAACCCAGGTTGCATACTCGAAACTTGGATAGCTCAGTGCAGTGGTCAGAGCACTCGCTTTCCCCCAGCCAAGGTTAAGCAGCATCGAGCGTGGTTACCAAGTGGATGGATGACCGTTTACCGCGCCTTGGCTTCAGTACAGTTCCCCCAGTTCACCCAGCTGTAAAATGGATACCTGCCTCTTTAGGGTCGGGAAGGTAAAGCAGCGAGGGAAAGGAGATGGGCGCCACCCCCCTCAAAATGCTGACCCCTAGAAAAGCTGAGGTCTCTGATGCCTCGCTCCTCTACGACCACATAAGTTATGGGACACCTTTACCTTTATACTAAAAAAACCCCAAAAAATTTCACTATTGGTTGTGAAACATTGGAGCGACCTCTATCCGAGGAATCAAAAAAACAAACAAACCAACCAACCAAACAAACAAGCAAGCAAATTACAAGCATGATATATAGTCATGTCATTTTTAATTGTGGACATTTAAAAGCATTTTTTACCTGCTGTACCTAATTTGTCACTGGATCAGATTTTGTCTGAACCATCGTTACTGTCGGACATTGCATTAGCG
>CM060345.1:11218812-11221312 GCA_030674155.1 Stramonita haemastoma | reverse complement strand
CACCTAGGTTACGGGACACCTTTACCTTTTACCTAGAGAAGCTGAGGTATCTGATGCCTCGCTCCCCCTACGACCACCTAGGTTATGGGACACCTTTACCTTTTACCTAGAGAAGCTGAGGTATCTGATGCCTCGCTCCCCTACGACCACCTAGGTTATGGGACACCTTTACCTTTTACCTAGAGAAGCTGAGGTATCTGATGCCTCGCTCCCCCTACGACCACCTAGGTTATGGGACACCTTTACCTTTTACCTAGAGAAGCTGAGGTATCTGATGCTTTCGCTCCCCCTATGACCACACAGGTTATGGGACAACCTTTACTTTTACCTAGAGAAGCTGAGGTATCTGATGCTTCGCTCCCCCTATGACCACACAGGTTATGGGACACCTTACCTTTTACCTAGAGAAGCTGAGGTATCTGATGCTTCGCTCCCCCTATGACCACACAGGTTATGGGACACCTTTACCTTTTACCTAGAGAAGCTGAGGTATCTGATGCTTCGCTCCCCCTATGACCACACAGGTTATGGGACACCTTTACCTTTTACCTAGAGAAGCTGAGGTATCTGATGCTTCGCTCCCCCTATGACCACACAGGTTATGGGACACCTTTACCTTTTACCTAGAGAAGCTGAGGTATCTGATGCTTCGCTCCCCCTATGACCACACAGGTTATGGGACACCTTTACCTTCAACCTTTACTCCACCTCGGGGACTGTGTGTAACCATGACACCATTGTGCTCGCGTAAAAAAAAAATATTGCTACCCATTCCTATTAGCACACAATGGCCTCCTCTTGCAAAAAGCGGAACGGGTTTTAACGAGTGCATAAGACATTCTGCGTGCGTTCGCACACGGGACCTCGGTTTATATAGTCTCATTGAGGTTTCTATGTTCGACCTAAAACAACAGTGTATAACATTAGCTCTTTGAAAAATAATATCAGATCTGATTTTGTCATCCAAATCTGTTATTTTATGTTTCACTTCTTCTAGAAAGGTTCACATAATTATAACTTTCTGTTGGACTTTGTTTGCTTAAGGGTTCCATTAAAGTAAAATCAAAAACAAAACAAAAAACCACGAACAGCAAGAAGGAAAAAACCGCCTTCGTTTAAAAAAAAATATATAGCATAGATGTTAACACAAGTAGTGATTTTAAACATCTCCTTGCATTATAAGAAAGTCTTTCGAATAAGACTACCGTGTGTGAACCACGCAGAACATCTTGCGCACACGTTAAATCCTGTTCCGCTTTTCGTAAGAGTAGGCCATCGAGTGCCGATGGGAACAGATGACATTTACAAAACTGCATACACACGGGGACTAGATGTAAAAAAGCATATGATTGCTTATTCCATTGTCCTCGATATAAAAGAATAAATAAATAAAAATAAATAAATAAGAATGCAGCCATGATTATCAATTTCGCATTTAAAAAACACCACACGCATTATTCCAATACGAGAAAAAGCCAAATAGATAAGAAGAGGTACAGAAAACCAAAATCTTTTATAAAACAGGATTCGATGCTTACCTTTTAACAGTGATAGGTGTCTTGGCTTGCAAGTTTAAAAAATAGATTAATAAATAAAACAAAACACACACACAATAATAGAAGGGAGAGAGAGAGAAAAAAAAAACAACCTACACTTCTTCAAAACCTAAGATAGGGTGAGAAATTAAAAGTCTTTTATCTGAGGTAATAGCGTAACACTCAGTTAGCATACCGCTTGTTAAAACGTAACATACCTATACTGATCTAATCTGACTTGAAGCTTTACCGTTGCGTCGGCAAATGTGTGTGTGTGTGTGTGTGTGTGTGTAGGTGTGTGTGTAGGTGTGTGTGTGTGGTGTGTGTTGTGTGTGTGTGTGTGTGTGTGTGTTGTGTGTGTGTGTGTGTGTGTGTGTTGTGTCGTGGTTGGTGTGTGTAGTGTGTGTCGTGGTGGTGCGTGCGTGCGTGCGTGTGTGTGTGCGTGAAAAATGGTTGTCGCGCAGTCCAGCTGTTTAATTTCGTGATGATTGTAGCACATCAAAATGCTGTGCTTCGCAGTTTCTCTCTCTGGCTGAGAGCTGAAAGGACAGACAGCAATGCAGTTCTAGGATTACAGTGTTTTTTTCATGGATATTTTATTTCTCACTGTTTTAGCATTGCCAATTAATGTTCACTCTTCCTCGCTATGAAACAAATTAGTTAGGTGTCGTTAAAAGGTATTGTCCTCAGTGTTCACCAGTAGTTTTTTAGTCAACCCATTTTTGTTTTAATTGTTCATTGCCATTAATATCAAGGACCTTCCCTTCCCCCCTCCCCCCCCCCACCACCCAACCAAACCTTCATTCTTGACCACTCCCCCCCCCTCCCACAGACACCCACCCACCCACACACACACACATACACCCACACACACACACAGGCACGCACACACAATATCCCAAATTGTGTAGGGACTTAAAATGAACACACACACACACACACACACACGCACGCACGCACGCACG
>CM060345.1:11181312-11213812 GCA_030674155.1 Stramonita haemastoma | reverse complement strand
TATGACATCCATCGCATGGCGAATCATTGCCACAGACTTTGAGTCATTTGGGAACTGTGGCAGAAGAGATCCGATAGTGACCTCAAAGTCACGTGATTGCTGCTTATTAGAATGGAATGCCGCACAGCAGATTGGATCATCAACACTCTGGACCCTTCACTGATCAGTCTACGTGTATTGTTTTGCCATTTTTTTTCATTGTCCATGGCAGTGTTAACAAGTTCACAGTCACTGGTCAGTGTACCCTAATGAGGATCGATCTTTCTTTGCTGTCATCGGGTTCAGCGTTGCATAGGATCCAGGAAGTGGTGGTATCTGTTTGCTAGGAAGATGTAGATCTGGTTGCATTTCTGACTTGTGATGCATGATTCCATCAGATTCTGTTTCCCTGCTTTGGAAGAGCGAAATGCCTGTGCCATGAAAGGCACCGTGAGCAGTTGTTGAGCTTGGGTTGTGGTCTAGATTATCAATAGTAGCTGTGGGGAACAGATTTGTTCACAGGTTAAGGTGGCAGACAGCCCCTTTGGATTCTTACTGCTGGGCTGCTGAAATGGCTATGTCAATGGAAATGTCAAGAACTCTGTCATAAGAAATTATGAGCCCAAGTGGAACAAGGTGTCTACACAAATTCGCTTATGTGTATGTCCATGTATCATCATACCCAGCAGATATATTGGTAAAGGAGTCTCCCTGCTTTTGCTATGGTGTATACCAGTGGACCCTCTCTGTCTTCTCACAGAGCTATTGTATTGCAGTAATTGAGCAATACTCAATGCTGCTTGTCTGGATTCATCACTCTCTTTTCGTAAAATTTGGTCCGTCCAAGATCATGCTAACCAGTGAAACAAGTGACTTGGGCACAGATTCTTTTCGGCAACCCTGTGGGAATGAAGTACCATCAAATTGTCAACAATCTCTGATCATACCTGGTAGAATTAGAGTTGGTGGAATGAATACGTCCAGTTATCTCGACTTCCAACTCTACCAGTCAGTCCCTGTAAAGCTTCACAAGATCTTCCACCTTGAAGACAGGAGGGTGTCTTTTGCATTCATCTTTCTGTCCCCTATGTGTCCCATGAGCTCCACCAAAGCTAAGTGGAGTGAGCAATAAAGTTACAGGTGGGGATCTGGGGCTGCCGTCGGGGTCCACAAACAACATGAGTTTTGTAACATAAATTTGGCCAGTATGCTGCTTTACATGCATTTTATCAACTAAACAATGGTTCCATTAAAATCTGCATGTCTCAAAACATATAAAAAGACTCCTTATTTATGTTCTTGTGTCAACTATTTATAAAGTTATGACAATTTATAGATATTTCATTTCAGATGGCGGCCATCTTGGATTTTTAAGATTTATGGGCTTCTGGGAAAAAATTCAGCTTGGCACTATATCTGAATTTATTTAGTATGTCCTTAACCTTATTTGTGCAAATTTTGGTGCTTTTACCACAAAACCCACAATTGTTTCACATATCTGCAGGGCTACTTAGGCTTAACCTACAGCTGCAACCGACACCTTTCTGTCAACAGATACCTAGTAGACTGGTGATGTAAAGAAGAGAAGGGAGACGTGCACTGGGCATGGAAGCGTTGCATCTTATCCCTCAACTGGTTCTGTGTGGGTTTCGTTACCATGCCTGATAGGCCTATCCTATGTCTGCCTGTTTATGTACACTTGTTCTGTTTCTCATTTTCTGAAGAAGCTGCATAATGTTTTCTTCCCTGCTTGGATATCCTGAGTGTTGTCCACAGCAGTATTTTTCTCTGTGTCAGTCTGCAAGAGTTGTATTCCCGCGGATGGGGTAGATCACCTTGCGTTTTGCCTTTTGCAAAATTAATGGTCTTTCAAGCGCTCTGCGGCCCCGGCTAGCATGAAGAATGTCGCACTGGCAAGCTTCGCAAAACACTTTGCCTGCAGCATCCAGTTTGCAAATGTGCTCGCCAATCGGCACATTTCGATCCCCAGCCTTGACTTCACCATCCACCCACTCCCATTTCCATGCATTTTTGCATCCTCTGTCATCATAAGCATGAGTCCGATTGACATATGCTAGCCATTTTGAAATTTTGCACATAGGCTAGGCTGGCCCTTAGGCCTAGGCCTAATCGGCTTTAGCTACCAAGTCTAGTGAGTGAGAACTGAACCCTTTGACGACACTCGCACCATTTGAGAATTTCATCTAGTTTCGTGGGGTTTTTTTCCCCAGATTTTTTTTTTCCGAGGAAAGTTGGGTTTTTTCCGCGGAAATCCGCGGAAACGCGGAAAATTCTATGTCTACAGCTCCCCCTCCTCCCCCCCCCCCCCCCCCCACCAGCCCCAGATCAGACCACAGAGGGGCTGGCTGCCATGTCAGTCAAATCAAATCAAATTTTTATTTCCAGATGGTACATTGAATACGCATTAATTTGCTTTTGTTCATGAAGCCATCTATCTATAAAAAAAAAAAAAATTTAAGCAGAAAAAACCCTAACAAACAAACAAGCACAAAAAAGGGAACAAAAAAAAATCAACAACATTAATCAACTAACATGATTTCAACTGCCTTAAAAATAAAATATGCCTATACAAGCAACAGTCAGTCGCCTTGTAGCATTTCTAAACCCCACAGTAAAACATGCAACCATGTACACATTCATTAAAACAGGGTGTAAAAACCAGTCGCCTTGTAGCGTTTCTAAACCCCACAGTAAAACATGCAACCATGTACACATTCATTAAAACAGGGTGTAAAAACCAGTTGCCTTGTAGCATTTCTAAACCCCACAGTAAATCATAGCCGCCGCTGTAGTCTAGTGGTTAGAGAGTTGGACTCGTAATCTAAAGGTTGCGGGTTCGATCCCAGCTTTCGGCTATGGCATTGTGCCCTTGGAAAAGGCACTTTACGGCTATTTTCTCACCCCACCCAGGTGTAAAAGGGGTACCAACCTTGTGTTGGGGGTTAACCCTGCGATAGACTGGCGTCCTATCCAGGGGGGGGGGTCTATGACTCTCAGTCGCTTAACGCCACAGAAACCGGGATAAGCACCGGCCTGATGAGCCTTAGGCTCGGGACAGACTTTAACTTAAACGTAAATCATGCAACCATGTACACATTTATTAAAACAGGGTTTAAAAAACCCAACTTTATCGTTGTCATTCCTTTTATCACAGAGCAAAGCGTGTATATACATAATGATCACAGGGAAAATATAATAATAAAATAATAAAAATAATAAAAATAATAATAATAATAATAATAATAATAATAATAATAATAATAATAATAATAATGGAATTTATATAGCGCTATATCATGCAAAAACAAATCAAAGCGCTTGCATTCAACCAATTCTTGCGCATGCAGCCAATAACAATTTAGATTTTTAACGAAGTCAATGTACACACACGCGCACACACACACACACAACATAGAGGTTAAACACTTTGGCAGGGTGGTGGATATTTCCGCTGTTGAGAGCAGGGGCAGAAGATGAAACAGGATAGGAAAAGTCTTGGCTTTGAAATAAGTGTGTCTTGAGGCTGGATTTAAATGTATCATAGGTAGGCTTTTTACGAAGGGAGAGAGGGAGGTTGTTCCAGATCACTGGACCAGAAACAGAGAAAGAGCGACAGCCAACGGTGGATTGATTGAATCTAGGTATTTGTAAGCGCAGGGTATCTGCAGCAGAACGGAGGGAACGAGAAGGAGTGCACCGGTAAAGATATTCACAGAGGTAGGAGGGTGCTGTTTTGTGAAGGCATTTATAACAGAGAGTACTGATCTTATCCTTTACTCTCTGTGGCACAGGCAGCCAATGCAGAGATTGCAAGAGAGGAGTCATGTGCTCAGATTTTTAGGGTGGAGGTGTGATCTAATAAAAAATTTAAAAAATATAAAATAAAAAAAACCCATACAGTTTCATCACTAACACTACATTATATAAAGTTAGCATAGATTTATGAGGTATTATGACCAAAAAAAAAGACATGGGAACAAATGTGAATAATATAGGATAGGGAAGGGGGGGGGGGGGAAGGAGAGAAAGTAAGGTGAGAGAGGGAGAGGGAATGATTGTAACACAACCAAAAGAGGCAAGTCAGTTTGACCAGATTCAAATACTGGGTGTCCCCACACACACATACACACGCAACAAATTTACACTGACTTACAACAGTGGTGTGTGTATCTATCTATCTATCTATCTATCTATCTATCTATCTATCTATCTATCTATCTATCTATCTATCTATCTATCTATCTATCTATCCATCTCTCTCACTCACACACACACACACACACACACCACACCACACCACACACACACACATATAACACACACACACCACACACACACACACATATAACACACACACACACATATAACACACACACACACACACACACCACCACACACACACACACACAACCACACCACACACACACACACACACACACACACACACACACACACACACACACACAGAGTTATATATACAGCTTCTTTCCCAGCCAGCAGGAAAGAAGACTTGACAACCAGCTCCAGGAATGGAGGGAGCTGGCTGTCACACCAAGATAGCACCAGATAAAACTTTTAAGTTTAGTACCAGTTTGATGCTGGCTCTCTAAGTACACCATAAATTATATGATAACTAAAGCTGAATCTTTTTATCTCCCTTTTTTTGTGAGATCAGATTTTGACTAAAGCAGAATCATTTTCCAGTCACGCCATTTTGTCCTATGTATCGACCTTTAAAGTTTCACGACCACACAATCAAAACCATCTATAACAACATGAGATATGATTTTTGTTTTAAAAATTGGACACCCTGTTTAGTTATCACACCAAAAAGATTTTTTAAATAAAAATAAAAAAAGACATACAGCCTAAGTTCAAACATCCCCTTAAACACACACAAAAATAAACTGACCGCAAAAAAAAACAACATTATCTTACACGTGGTTTATTTTAACCCATTTCTGACGGCTACAGTTAACCCTGTATTTTGCAGCCAGCAGCAATACCCCTGGAATACACACTGCAGTACTGTGGACATTCATTACCTGACTGTGGGCGGTTACCCCTGGAATACACACTGCAGTACTGTGGACATTCATTACCTTACTGTGGACATTCATTACCTTACTGTGGACATTCATTACCTTACTGTGGGCATTCATTACCTTACTGTGGACATTCATTACCTTACTGTGGGCATTCATTACCTTACTCTAGGCGGTTACCCCTGGAATACACACTGCAGTACTGTGGACATTCATTACCTTACTGTGGACATTCATTACCTTACTGTGGACATTCATTACCTTACTGTGGACATTCATTACCTTACTGTGGACATTCATTACCTTACTGTGGACATTCATTACCTTATTGTGGACATTCATTACCTTACTGTGGACAGTTACCCCTGGAATACACTGCAGTACTGTGGACATTCATTACCTTACTGCAGTACTGTGGACATTCATTACCTTACTGTGAACATTCATTACCTTACTGCAGTACTGTGGGCATTCATTACCTTACTGCGGGCATTCATTACCTTACTGCAGTACTGTGGGCATTCATTACCTTACTGCGGGCATTCATTACCTTACTGCGGGCATTCATTACCTTACTGTGGGCATTCATGACCTTACTGTGAGCATTCATTACCTTACTGTGGACATTCATTACCTTACTGCGGGCATTCATTACCTTACTGTGGGCATTCATTACCTTACTGTGGACATTCATTACCTTACTGTGGGCGGTTGGAAGCTTCCCCCTCTGGCGCTGTAATTATCCCTGCATCACATGGAACAGTCACAAATCTCATCAACATAACGACAAAAACGCCATCACACAAAATGGAAACAACAAGAAGATTGGGCCTGACAGGTCATGTGTCAGGGGTCTGAGTGTGTGTGTTTGTGAGTGTGAGAATGTGTGTGTGTGAGTGTGTGCGCGCGCGTGCATGCATGCGTGTGTGTGTGTGTTGTGGAAAGGCCGTACACTCTGTGTGTGTGTGTGTGTGTGTGTTAGAGAGAGAGAGAGAATGAGAAAGAGAGACAGAGACAATGACAATGACAATGACAATAGATTATTTGCGATAAGCTTTACGCCCATTCACAAAGGGACAGAGGGATGGGGACTGGGCACAACACACATAAATTGGAAAAAAAGAATACACTGTCAATAACAGCCCAAATGAACAACATGTCATGGGAATCCACAACATGGGTTTGCAATAATTGCATAGTATCAGTAATAACTATACCTGTGATACAAAATATCATCAGATTCTATTCAATTGTTTATGGTTATCCTTATATAAGACAACATCATCTCTCATGAAAATTTCAGACTGTCATCGGTCATCATTGGAGCAACTACGACATATCTCTACAAACAAATTCTTTGTAACAGGTTTTAAAGTTGTTGTCATTTGATTTAGCTTACTCGAAATATTGTCCATTCTATTGTTAAACTTGTCATTGATTTCTTTTAACTGTTCAAAATATCCCTAAACATGGTTTCTTCAGTCTTACATGTCTGCCCTTCAATAGATTCATCATATTCTGCCTCACTCTCCGCACATTCAGAACCAGACACGCTCACTTCTTCCTCACCATCCTCTTTTTCTCTCTCACACATCTCCTCTGCCCTTACTTCTGCACTCATGTCATCATTATCACATTCCTTCCCTCCATTTCCAAATTCACCACACAACTGATCATTTTCTATACTGTCAAAGTTGACTGTCACTGTCTGTCTGTCTGTGTCATGTTGTGTCAAGTCAATTTGCTGACTGTCAAAACAGCTACTTGAAGGAGGGCACGTATTACACATGGACACATCAGCTGGAGCATCAATCTGTGCACGGTTTGCAGCATACAGTAGACTGGGCGGGGTGGGTAAGAATAAACCGGAGGGAGAGAGAGACAGAGAGAGACAGAGAGAGACAGAGAGAGAGTTGTGAGTGTGTGTGTGTGTGAGAGAGACAGACAGACAGACAGACAGAAAGAGAGAGAACCACAGACAGACAGAGAGAGAGAGGCTGGAAGGCCTGCTGGTTGTTATGTAAACATTGTTCTCTGACAGCACACACAGCTGAAGTACCTAAGCCTAGAGATGACTCATGATGTAAAGCAGTGAAGGGAAGTAATCAGCATAGAAAAGTTATTTCCCTTGATTGACTAGTTTTCTGGGTTTCGTTTTTATTCTCATCCTTTTTATAAGAGGGTGTTTTTTTTCTCCACAGATTTCTGCGAATTGAAAGAGATGTACCATGTCAATCTGTCATGCCCTTTTGCTTGATTCAACAGGACTTTAAAGGACTTTTCAGCATTTAAAAGGACCTGGTGATATTTTAAAAGGACCTACTTGCTGAATCAAAGGACTTAAAAGGCCTTTCAACTTAAAGCATATTTGGAAAGACTTAAAAAGCCCCTACAAACCCTGTTTTCACTCCAACCATCAATGTCGCAAAATGCACATTACAAATACTGCTTACATCAATATCCAAAACAACATTAACATTGGTTCAAAAATAGGGTTGCTCTGGAGAGACAAAGACAGCGAATTCTTCCCCCCCCCCTCCCCCCAGCAAACATAATTGATTACAAAAACACTTTACTCTCCATTATTTATAAAACTGCATGCAAGTGATAGTCTGAGCATTGATCCTGCTGAGTTTTGACAGGACCGCTGTATCCTACCTCCACAGAACTTACCCATACATTCTTGGGGGTGGGTTACCTCTTGGGGGTGGGTTACCTCTTGGGGGTGGGTTACCTCTTGGGGGTGGGTTACCTCTTGGGGGTGGGTTACCTCTTGGGGGTGGGTTACCTCTTGGGGGTGGGTTACCTCTTGGGGGTGGGTTACCTCTTGGGGGTGGGTTACCTCTTGGGGGTGGGTTACCTCTTGGGGGTGGGTTACCTCTTGGGGGTGGGTTACCTCTTTGTCCTCTACCATGGGTTGCCATGCAGGGTTGGTTGGTCCACTTGCATCTGATCTGTTTAACAGGCAAAAGAAAAAAAATAAGGTTTCACATTATATTTTTGTTATAGTATTCAATAATTCACATTCATTTTCAGTAAACTACAGAATAGCTTTAAGGGGGGTAGGAGGGGGCACACCAGAGGTTCCAAGAAGCTCTGAAAGATTCATTATCTCCACATCAGCTCAGGCCAAACAAAAGCTGGGTCATTTATTGATAAAATCAGATGGGTGCCAAGGCCTGGTCATTTATTGATAAAATCAGCTAGGTGCCAAGGCCATTTATTGATAAAATCAGCTAGGTGCCAAGGCCTACATTAGACCTTTCTTATGTTGTGAAATGTTGTGTTGAGATTGCCTTCAGCCATGACAAACTCTTAACATGACAACCTGCACTCTTCTTTAAGGGAGAAAAATCCTCTGAAGTCAGAGTATGGCTGACTATACACCAGAGGTTCCATGAAGCTCTGAAAGATTCATTATCTCCACATTGGTTCAGGCCAAAAGCTGGGTCATTTATTGATATTATCAGCTAAGTGCCAAGGCCTACATTAGACCTTTCTTATGTTGCGAAATGTTGTGTTGAGATTGCCTTCAGCCATGACAAGCTCTTAACATGACAACCTGCACTCTCCTTTAAAGGAGAAAAATCTCGACAGTCGGTATGGCTGTCTATATGGCGAGGTACTCTGAAAACAGTCATACACGCAAACTTCTCATTCAGTGTACTTCCTATCTCACAGTGATTCCCAGGTGGGGTGAGTGAGTCAAGAGTGCATATCCTGGGTGCCCCCCCCCCCCCCCCCCCATATCCTGGGTGCCCCCCCCCCCATATCCTGGGTGCCCCCCCCCCTATCCTGGGTGCCCCCCCCATATCCTGGGTGCCCCCCTCCCCCCCATATCCTGGGTGCCCCCCCCATATCCTGGGTGCCCCCCCCATATCCTGGGTGCCCCCCCACCCTATCCTGGGTGCCTGCCCCCCATATCCTGGGTGCCTGCCCCCCCCCCATATCCTGGGTGCCCTCCCCTCTATCCTGGGTGCCCCCCCATATCCTGGGTGCCCCCCCATATCCTGGGTGCCCCCTCCCCCCCATATCCTGGGTGCCCCCCCCCATATCCTGGGTGCCTGCCCCCCCATATCCTGGGTGCCTGCCCCCCCATATCCTGGGTGCCCCCCTCTATCCTGGGTGCCCCTCTATCCTGGGTGCCCCCCTCTATCCTGGGTGCCCCCCCCTCTATCCTGGGTGCCCCTCTATCCTGGGTGCCCCCCTCCTATCCTGGGTGCCCCCCTCTATCCTGGGTGCCCCCCCCTCTATCCTGGGTGCCCCCCTCTATCCTGGGTGCCCCCCCTCTATCCTGGGTGCCCCCCTCTATCCTGGGTGCCCCCCCCTCTATCCTGGGTGCCCCCCCCTCTATCCTGGGTGCCCCCTCTCTATCCTGGGTGCCCCCTCTCTATCCTGGGTGCCCCCCCTCTATCCTGGGTGCCCGCCCTCTATCCTGGGTGCCCCCCCCTCTATCCTGGGTGCCCCCTCTCTATCCTGGGTGCCCCCCCTCTATCCTGGGTGCCCCCTCTCTATCCTGGGTGCCCCCCCCTCTCTATCCTGGGTGCCCCCCCTCTATCCTGGGTGCCCCCCCCCCCTCTATCCTGGGTGCCCCTCTATCCTGGGTGCCCCCTCTCTATCCTGGGTGCCCCCCCTCTCTATCCTGGGTGCCCCCCCTCTCTATCCTGGGTGCCCCCCCTCTCTATCCTGGGTGCCCCCCCTCTCTATCCTGGGTGCCCCCCTCTCTATCCTGGGTGCCCCCCCTCTCTATCCTGGGTGCCCCCCCCTCTCTATCCTGGGTGCCCCCCCCCCCCTCTATCCTGGGTGCCCGCCCCCCCTCTATCCTGGGTGCCCGCCCCCCCTATCCTGGGTGCCCCCCCTCTATCCTGGCCCAAAGATGTAAGTGATTACCTCCACTTGTTTTCGTCCACTACCATTTTTCCAATAACAACACTAGATACCATGCTGAAATAAACCTACCTCTGGGTTCACCAGCCTGGTCATAGAGGAAGGTGACCCTCATCACAGGGCCACACTGGATAAAGAAAGCTTTCAATTCCTCAGGTGTGCAGTAGGCCAACACTGCACCTGTGTACACAACACACACACACACACTACACACACACACACACACACACACACACACACACAGCACGCCACAAAAGTAGTACGTCAACAGTGCTACAAAATAACTTTCTTCAGAAATGCACCTGTGAAATACTGACTCCCTTACTTTGCAGAAATACAGTGTACTTGTAAATACATTCTTTGTAAATACAGCTACTTTGATAGATACAGTGTACTTTGATAAATACAGTGTACTTTGATAAATCAGTACTTGATAGATACAGTACTTGATAAATGATATGTGTACTTTGATAGATACAGTTACTTTGATAAATACAGTGTACTTTGATAGATACAGTATACTTTGATAAATACAGTATACTTTGATAGATACAGTGTACTTTGATAGATACAGTATACTTTGATAGATACAGTGTACTTTGATAGATACAGTGTACTTTGATATAGATACAGTGTACTTTGATAAATACAGTATACTTTGATAGATACAGTGTATTTTGATAGATACAGTGTACTTTGATAGATACAGTGTACTTTGATAGATACAGTGTACTTTGATAAATACAGTGTACTTTGATAGATACAGTGTAGTTTGTTAAATACAGCATACTTTGATAAATACAGTGTACTTTGATAAACACAGTATACTTTGATAAACACAGCATACTTTGATAAACACAGTGTACTTTGATAAATACAGTGTACTTTGATAAACACGCTCCTTTCTTTCAGCAATTGCATGGCTGTATTACTTGTCTGTTATCTCGACACAACCCAGCACAAGTCTGCCATGGAAGCTTTTTTTCTTCTTCTTACAAATGCAGTACTGTATTACTTGTCTGTTATCTCGACACAACCCAGCACAAGTCTGCCATGGAAGCTTTTTTTCTTCTTCTTACAAATGCAGTACTGTATTACTTGTCTGTTATCTCGACACAACCCAGCACAAGTCTGCCATGGAAGCTTTTTTTCTTCTTCTTACAAATGCAGTACTGTATTACTTGTCTGTTATCTCGACACAACCCAGCACAAGTCTGCCATGGAAGCTTTTTTTCTTCTTCTTACAAATGCAGTACTGTATTACTTGTCTGTTATCTCGACACAACCCAGCACAAGTCTGCCATGGAAGCTTTTTTTCTTCTTCTTACAAATGCAGTACTGTATTACTTGTCTGTTATCTCGACACAACCCAGCACAAGTCTGCCATGGAAGCTTTTTTTCTTCTTCTTACAAATGCAGTACTGTATTACTTGTCTGTTATCTCGACACAACCCAGCACAAGTCTGCCATGGAAGCTTTTTTTCTTCTTCTTACAAATGCAGTACTGTATTACTTGTCTGTTATCTCGACACAACCCAGCACAAGTCTGCCATGGAAGCTTTCTTCCTTCTTCTTACAAATGCTGTACTGTATTCCCTTTCTTGTACCTCTCTACAGCTTCAGAACTCAGCAGAGATTGAGAAAAACGCTGAACTCTGCTGGCACTACCTGGAGTTCTTGCCCTTGACAGCGGCAGCGATGGAGACAGGTGAACAATGCCGGCCACTTTGCCAAATGAAGTGAACAATACCGGCCACTTTGCCAAATGAAGTGAACAATACCGGCCACTTTGCCAAATGCAGACACAGTGAACAATACTGGCCACTTTGCCAAATGAAGTGAACAATACCGGCCACTTTGCCAAATGAAGTGAACAATACTGGCCACTTTGCCAAATGCAGACAGAGTGAACAATACTGGCCACTTTACCAAATGAAGTGAACAATACTGGCCACTTTACCAAATGAAGTGAACAATACTGGCCACTTTGCCAAATGAAGTGAACAATACTGGCCAGTTTGCCAAATGGAGTGAACAATACCGGCCACTTTGCCAAATGAAGTGAACAATACTGGCCACTTTGCCAAATGAAGTGAACAATACCGGCCACTTTGCCAAATGGAGTGAACAATACTGGCCACTTTGCCAAATGAAGTGAACAATACTGGCCACTTTGCCAAATGAAGGGAACAATACTGGCCACTTTGCCAAACAAAGTGAATAATACTGGCCACTTTGCCAAGTCAGTGCCACTGTCACAGTATCGGTTATTCTAGCATGGCTGTGGAAGTAAACTCATGTATGCATGTAGTGCAAAATCCTGATGACATTCTTTTCATCCCATGAACCTGATCAGTGTATTACTGACTGTAATCAGTGCAGATCATAAGTCTAACATGCAAAACATCATTTCAGCTCCATGGGATTTTTACAAAGGCTGACATGCTATCCACCTCTCACTCAGTTGTGTCATTACAAACACACACACAATTTTGTACTGAGGAATATATTTTTAAAAATTCTGCTCTTTACTGAGGAATATAAAATCATTTTTTTCTGCTTTTACTGGAGAAAATAAAATTAATTTTTCTTCGTTTTTACTGGGAAATATAAAATTGTTTTTCCTTTTTACTGAGGAATATAAAATCATTTTTCCTGCTTTTTTACTGGAGAATATAAAATCATTTTTCCTGCTTTTTTACTGGGGAATATAAAATCATTTTTCCTGCTTTTTACCAAGGAATATAAAATCATTTTTCTGCTTTTTACCAAGGAATATAAAATAATTTTTCCTCCTTTTTACTATGGAATATAAAATAATTTTTTCCTGCTTTTTACTGGGGAATATAAAATCATTTTTCCTGCTTTTTTACTGGGGAATATAAAATCATTTTTCCTGCTTTTTACCAAGGAATATAAAATCATTTTTCTGCTTTTTACCAAGGAATAAAAAATCATTCTTCCTTTTTACTGGGGAATATAAAATCATTTTTCCTGCATTGTACTGGGGAATATAAAATCATTTTTCCTGCTTTTTACCGAGGAATATACAATCATTTTTTCCTGCTTTGTACTAAGGGATATAAAATCTTTTTTTTCTTCTTTTTACAGAGGAATATAAAATCATTTTTCCTGCTTTTTACAGAGGAATATAAAATCATTTTTCCTGCTTTTTACCGAGGAATATAAAATCATTTTTCCTGCTTTTTACCGAGGAATATAAAATCATTTTTTCCTGCTTTTTACCGAGGAATATAAAATCATTTTTCCTGCTTTTTACCGAGGAATATAAAATCATTTTTTCCTGCTTTGTACTAAGGGATATTAAAATCATTTTTTTCTTCTTTTTACAGAGGAATATAAAATCATTTTTTCCTGCTTTGTACTAAGGGATATAAAATCATTTTTTCCTGCTTTGTACTAAGGGATATAAAATCATTTTTTTCTTCTTTTTACAGAAGAATATAAAATCATTTTTTTCTTCTTTTTACAGAGGAATATAAAATCATTTTTCCTGCTTTTTACCGAGGAATATAAAATCATTTTTCCTGCTTTTTACCGAGGAATATAAAATCATTTTTCCTGCTTTTTACCGAGGAATATAAAATCATTTTTCCTGCTTTTTACCAAGGAATATAATTTTCATTTTTCCTGCTTTTTACCAAGGAATATAATTTTCATTTTTCCTGCTTTTTACCAAGGAATATAATTTTCATTTTTCCTGCTTTTTTACTGGGGAATATAAAATCATTTTTTCTTCTTTTTTACAGAAGAATATAAAATCAATTTTTCTTCTTTTTTACTGGGGAATGTAAAATTGTTTTTCCTGCTTTTTACTGGGAAATATAAAGTTACTTTTTCCTGCCTTAAAATATTTTTTTTTCTGCTTTTTACTGGAGAATATCAAAATCAATTTTTCTTCTTTTTTACTGGGGAATATAAAATCATTTTTCCTGTTTTTTACTGAGGAATATAAAATCATTTTTTCCTGTTTCTTACTGGAGAATATAACAATTTTTCCTGCTTTTTACTGGGGGATATAACAATTTTTCCTGCTTTTTACTGGGGGATATAAAATCATTTTTCCTGCTTTTCACTGGGGAATATAAAATCAATTTTTCTTCTTTTTTACTGGGGAATGTAAAATTGTTTTTCCTGCTTTTTACTGGGAAATATAAAGTTATTTTTTCCTGCCTTAAAATATTTTTTTTTCTGCTTTTTACTGGAGAATATCAAAATCAATTTTTCTTCTTTTTTACTGGGGAATATAAAATCATTTTTCCTGTTTTTTACTGAGGAATATAAAATCATTTTTTCCTGTTTCTTACTGGAGAATATAACAATTTTTCCTGCTTTTTACTGGGGGATATAACAATTTTTCCTGCTTTTTACTGGGGGATATAAAATCATTTTTCCTGCTTTTCACTGGGGAATATAAAATCAATTTTTCTTCTTTTTTACAGAAGAATATAAAATCTTTTTTTTTTCTTTTTTACTGGGGAATGTAAAATTATTTTTTCCTGCTTTTTATTGGGGAATATAAAATCATTTTTTTCTGCTTTTTACTGGAGAAAATAAAATCAATTTTTCTTCTTTTTTACTGGGGAATATAAAATCATTTTTCCTTTTTACAGGGGGGATATAAAGTCATTTTTCCTGCATTTTACTGGGGAATGTAACATTAGGAAATGTGGGAAATGCACAAGGTTACTTACGTTTTTTACAAAAATGGACCTGTAGTCCATTTCAGCCCTTTCTTCCTCTGTGAGGTAGTACGCTGAAATCAAAGAGCAAATAAAATCACAATGTTCAATGCAATCTAAAATCACAAACCTAGACCAGCGAAACACCAAATCATAACAAAACCATTTCATCAATAATATTCATATTGATCTAGACCCCCTGAACACCAAACCATAACAAAACCATTTCATCAATAATATTCATATTGATCTAGACCCCCTGAACACCAAATCACAACAAAACCAATCTTCTGATCTGGCTGACACTGAAGCACAACATTCACTCATCCAAAATGAACCCCTCCTTGAAAAAAAAAAAAAAAAAAGAAACAACAAAAAACAAGAGAGCGAAACACACACAGAGAATTTCTGCAGATCTCTATAACTATGTGCACTCCTGAGCATAGGCAGCCCATTTCATAGGGAACAGAGACAGCGTTAACTCATTTCATAGGGAACCGAGACAGGTTAACTCATTTCATACTAGGGAACAGACAGCGTTAACTCATTTCATACTAAAGAACACAGACAGCATTAACTCATTTCATACTAGGGAACACAGACAGCATTAACTCATTTCATACTAGGGAACAGAGACAGCATTAACTCATTTCATACTAGGGAACAGAGCCAGCGTTAACTCATTTCATAGGGAACAGCGATAACTCATTTCATAGGGAACAGTGTTAACTCATTTCATACTATGGAACACAGACAGCGTTAACTCATTTCATAGGGAACAGAGCCAGTGTTAACTCATTTCATACTATGGAACACAGACAGTGTTAACTCATTTCATAGGGAACAGAGCCAGTGTTAACTCATTTCATACTAGGGAACAGAGCCAGTGTTAACTCATTTCATACTAGGGAACAGAGACAGCGTTAATCATTTCATACTATGGAACACAGACAGTGTTAACTCATTTCATACTAGGGAACAGAGCCAGTGTTAACTCATTTCATACTAGGGAACAGAGACAGCGTTAACTCATTTCATAGAGAAACAGAGACAGCGTTAACTGATTTCATACTAGGGAACAGAGACAGCGTTAACTCATTTCATACTAGGGAACACAGACAGTGTTAACTCATTTCATACTAGGGAACAGAGACAGGGTTAACTCATTTCATACTAGGGAACAGAGACAGGGTTAACTCATTTCATAGGAAATAGAGACAGTGTTAACTCATTCATACTAGGGAACAGAGACAGTGTTAACTCATTTCATACTAGAGAACAGAGACAGCGTTAACTCATTTTATAGGGAACAGAGACAGCGTTAACTCATTTCATAGGGAACTGCGATAACTCATTTCATAGGGAACAGAGACGGCATTAACTCATTTCATACTAGGGAACAGAGACAGCGTTAACTCGTTTCATACTAGGGAACAGAGACAGCGTTAACTCATTTCAAAGGGAACTGCGATAACTCATTTCATAGGGAACAGAGACGGCATTAACTCATTTCATACTAGGGAACAGAGACAGCGTGAACTCATTTCATAGGGAACAGAGACAGCGTTAACTCATTTCATAGGGAACAGAGACAGCGTTAACTCATTTCATAGAGAACAGAGACAGTGTTAACTCATTTCATACTAGGGAACACAGACAGTGTAAACTCATTTCATACTAGGGAACAGAGACAGTGTTAACTCATTTCATAGGGAACAGAGACAGCGTTAACTCATTTCATAGGGAACAAAGACAGCGTTAACTCATTTCATACTAGGGAACAGAGACAGCGTTAACTCATTTCATACTAGGAAACAGAGACAGTGTTAACTCATTTCATACTAGGAAACAGAGACAGTGTTAACTCATTTCATACTAGGGAACAGAGACAGCGTTAACTCATTTCATACTAGGGAACAGAGACAGCATTAACTCACGGGGTACTGTAGCTGGTTGGGCGATAGCTGCAGATGGCTGGTTACTTGCTTCCATCTCCTGCACATTTTCATTTTTTTCTTTTCATTACTTCCAGCACACCATGAGTTAAAGTCTGGTTTACCAGTATTAGGTATTAAAGTATGAGATGGTGCTTGAGAGATTTGTATTATAAACAATGCAAATTACTGAAACTAAAGGCCAAAAGCTTATTTTTTTTAAGAATAGTGTATAAATTAACAATGCAAATTACTGAAAAAAGGCAACAAAAAAACTTTTTCTTTTTTGTGTGTGGTCTATCTATAGCCTATACAAAATCATTTTAGCAAAGTAAACTATATTTTAGATACCAGGCCTTATTTTCATGCAGACATCACTACAAAATGCTTTTTCTATAGCAAGACAGCAAATAGAACTTCTATCTAAGCTTTCATGGTATCAGGCAATGTTCTATTGTCTTTTTGTTGGAATTTTTGTTGTTGTTCTTGTAAAAATGGGATTTTGACTTACAAAATCCTCTATCAATATTTTACAGCAAACAGGTCTCAATTTCCTGTATAAATCCTGATGACATTCTTTTCATCCCATGAACCTGATCAGTGTATTACCAAATGTAATCAGTGCAGATCATAAGTCTAACATGCAAAACATCATTTCAGCTCCATGGGATTTTACATTTCTATGCCCTCCAACTCTGTTTTTGATTAAAATATTTTTCAATATTTGCTATCATGATATAATAGATAGATAGATAGATAGATAGATAGATAGATAGATAGATAGATAGATAGATAGATAGATAGATAGATAGATAGATAGATAGATAGAGATAGATAGATAGATAGATAGATAGATAGATAGATAGATAGATAGATAGATAGATAGATAGATAGTATATGCTGTACGATTCATCATTACAATTTGCATTTGTGACAGTAAATGTTGATTGTTACTCACACTTCCGCCATGGCATTATCTTTCGTAGCATCCATGACAACTGAAATCAAAGTGCAATAAAATCACAATGATGCAATCTAAAATCACAAACACTGAAACAGCCATAATTTGCACAGGGAATCACTACTATAGTGCTAAAGACATCTATATAAAAAAAAAATCCACAAACATGCATGTGCACACATGCCACCGTACATATGCTTGTCTTGTAAAGCCAAGGTCTTGATGTTGGAAGTTGGGCTAAAGTACTAGCACTAGGTGAAGTAATAAATTAACAATGCAAATTACGGAAAAAAAGGCCAAAATAAACATTTGTGTGTGTGTGTGGTCTATCTATAGCCTATTCAAAATTATTTTTGCAAAGTAAACTATATTTTAGATACCAGGCCTTATTTTCATGCAGACATCACTACAAAATGCATTTTCTATAGCAAGACTCCATATATATATATCTATACCTATAACTTCTGTTTAAGCTTATATGGTATCAGTCAATGTTTTATTGTCTTTTTGTTGGGTTTTTGTTTGTTCTTGTAAAAATGGGATTTTGACTTACAAAATCCTCTATCAATATTTTACAGCAAACAGGCCTCAATTTCTTGTATAAATCCTGATGACATTCTTTTCATCCCATGGACCTGATCAGTGTATTACTGACTGTAATCAGATCAGATCATAAGTCTAACATGCAAAACATCATTTCAGCTCCATGGGATTTTACATTTCTATGCCCTCCAACTCTGTTTTTAATTAAAATATTTTTCAACATTTGCTCTCATGATATATATAGATACATTTTTTGCTGTGCAATTCATCATTACAATTTGCATTATTGACAGAAAATGTTGGCTGAACATTATTCACACTTCCGCCATAATCTTTCGTAGCATCCATGACAGCTGAAATCGAAGTGCAATAAAATTAGAATGATGCAATCTAAAATCACAAACACTGAAACAGCCATAATTTGCACAGGGTAATACTACTATAGTACTAAAGACATCTATATAAAAAAAAATCCACAAACATGCATGTGCACACATGCCACTTCACACATGCTTGTCTTGTAAAGCCAAGGTCTTGATGTTGGAAGTTGGGCTAAAGTACTAGCACTAGGTGAAGTAATAAGTTAACAATGCAAATTACTGAAAAAAGGCCCCCAAAAAATTTCTTTTTTTGTGTGGTCTATCTATAGCCTATAGGGATACAAAATTATTTTAGCAAAGTAAACTATATTTTAGATACCAGACCTTATTTTCATGCAGACATCACTACAAAATGCTTTTTCTATAGCAAGACTGCATACCTATAACTTCTGTTTAAGCTTACATGGTACCAGGCAATGTTTTATTGTCTTTTTGTTGCTGTTTTTTTTTTTGGTTTTGTTCTTGTAAAAATGGGATTTTGACTTATAAAATCCTCTATCAATATTTTACAGCAAACAGGTCTCAATTTCTTGTATAAATCCTGATGACATTCTTTTCATCCCATGAACCTGATCAGTGTATTACCGAATGTAATCAATGCAGATCATAAGTCTAACATGCAAAACATCATTTCAGCTCCATGGGATTTTTTAAATCACAAATACTGAAACAGCCATAATTTGCACAGGGTACTACTAAAGACATATATATATATATATATATATATATATATATATATATATATATATATATATATATATATATATACTATATATATATTATATATATATATATATATATATATATATATATATATTTATATATATATATATACATATGATAATGATAATAATGATAATAATGATAATAATAAAAATCCACAAACATGCATGTGCACACATGCCACCACACACATGCTTGTCTTACAATACTTTCCAGATTTTCACATTCTTACAGATACTGAGATAGTAGGACCTATCTCCTGATTGTTTTCCTCTCCAATTTCTTTGACTCTTTTGAATCCGAGTGTTGTCAAATTGGTATTGATTTTTTTTTATTTTGATTTAATTGTATGTGTTTCATTTTCAGAAACTTTGTCCTCCCTTTTTAGCTTGACAAGGTTGTCTTAATGTCTATCTGGTTTCCCAAGTCTTCTTCAATTTCTACTCTAGAAATTAAATTTGGTGTCCTTGGTCAAGGAATCACCTTCTCATCCTAAATTGTGACAGGTGTCACTGTCTTCTTGTTCTTCACATTGCTATATATTTTGTTTTACAGCTCCCCACTGGCCCCAGTCACCGTCTCATCCTAAATTGTGACAGGTGTCACTGTCTTCTTGTTCAAGATTCACATTGCTATATTTTGTTTTACAACTCCCCCACTGGCCCCAGTCCTGGCAAGTCATCTCTTGCCTCTGCTCTGGTCCCTCTCACTCTGTGCCTCCAAAGATTTTGTTTCCTCATGTCTTCCCAATCCTTGACTGGAAAAAATACCATCTCCAGTCCAGTAGTATCCATGTGGGTTGTTATTTGGTAATATGATGAGTGAGACAGAGAGGCAGGTCCATTTTAATGTATTAACAATACATGAATAATAGTAATAATACTTTTTAAGTTATTCATTCTTTAATTCCATGTGATACAAAAAGACCTGTCACTCCAAATGATGATGATTATCAAGAAATCTTCGCACAGCATGGGCATTTCGTAGCCTCTACATCTGGCGACCATAACTTAAGATACGGAAACTACGAAATTTCGTAAACTGCAATATAGCCTAGGCCTAAATCAGCTAACGAGCTAGCCTTTTGTATCAAAGTACAAAAGCAACTCAACCACAAAATATATCAAGTTGGTAACCATTGCCAAATTCGAAATCTGCGATGATGTACCCACATCTTTAAGTACATTTCAAAATTCATGGGTGTTGGCCCATTAGAATTAAATTCGTGTCTCGTGGTGCACAAACTTGTTTCACAGCTAGGCTAGGCCAACTAGGATGGTTTAGGCCTACACCAATATTTCAGCTTGAATACTACAGCGAAATATTTTCGGCATGAAAGCCACAAAAACGATCCTATAAGTTTTGATGATAGGTTTACCTAGGGGAAAATTTGCAACAAATCCTTACCAAACAGTGACACTCTCCTGGAGTTAACATCAGTGCTGACTCCACTCTCCCCAAAAGTCCTTGGATGAGACTAAACCGAGGCCCCCTGTGCGAACGCACGCAGAACATCTTGCGCACACGTTAAATCCTGTTCTGCTTTTCGTAAGAGTAGGCCATCGCGTGCCGGTGGGAACAGATGACAATATTTACAAAACTGCATACACACGGGGACCGGATGAAAAAAAGCACACTATTGCTTATTCTGTTATCCTCAATATAAAATAATAAATAAATAAATAAATAAACTCTCTCGAACGCACGCACACGCGCACACACGCACGCACGCACGCACGCGCGCGCGCGCACGAACGCGCACGCCACACACACACACACACACACACACACACACACACACACACACACAACACACACGTATGCACATGGCTTGATGAAAAAAAGCAAATCGATGCTTACTCAATGTACCATCTGAAAATAAAATTTTGACTTTGACTTTGACAACTGATGATACTGAAACGCACGAGGCCGAGGTGCGTAAAGATGACCATGTGCTCGGCTTCCCAGTAAGATTAGCGGTAACCAGAACCGGAAATCGATCTGGCTACACACCATCTTTAAGAAAACGAACGTTGACCACGCACATACATGTTGTAGTTTTAAATTCTTTTTTAAATCAAACCTTCTGAATATGTGCAAAACCACACGAGTTTTCAGTTGTTGTTGTTGTTGTTATTCCCCAGCTTAACACTCTGGGGGGTCACCCAGAATGTGCACTCTGACTCACTAATCCCACCTGGGCATCACTGTGAGATTGAAATTGCACACTGAATGAGAAGTTTGGTGTATGACTATTTTCAAGTACCTCTCCATATAGGCAGCCATACTCCGACTTCAGAGGAGAGTTTTCAGTCAGAACCTAATGTTTCACAAAAGGGGTTTTCATTTCTGTGAATGCCTTATAATACCTGCATATGCTAATAAGAGTCATATAGACAAACAAAAGGGAACGCTGTAGGAACACCAGCACTCCTTGTTTGATGATCATTCCCAAGTACCTGGTATTACTCTATGTCCTTAATCCAAAAAAAAAACTGCACGATGCATTTTTACATACTTTTAAAAAAAGTAAAAATCTACAGATTTTTTTTTTCCAGAGGCACTCTTTTCAACTACATGACCTGGAAGCTAATACAAGAGTGCAACCAAAAAATAACAACAATTCTGAAGAAACAGTCAGCAGTGCAGACACTATTTCCCCAGAAAGTCTTTCCCCTGGGACTATCAGCCGAGGTTCCCTATGCAAACAAACACAGAACATCTTGCATACACATTAAAATCTTGTCCACTCTTTTGGAAGAGTAGGCCATTGTGTGCTGGGAGATAACAAAATTTAGAAAACTGCATGTACATGGGGACTGAATGTAAGACAGAACATGTGGTTATTCATTATTCAAGGCACTGTTCATGGAGGAAGAAAAAGAGGCAGACCAAGGAAGAGATGGGAGGACAACATCCCCAACGGACAGGCCTAGAACTCAACAAAACCACGAGAAAGGCAGAACAGAGAGAGGAATAGAGGGAGCTGATTGTCAAGTCTTTGGGCGTGCACCCATGGTTGCCAGACTAAAGGATAGGTAGGTAGGTAGGTAGGTAGGTAGTAGGTAGGTAGGTAGGTAGATAGATAGATAGATAGATAGATAGATAGATAGATAGATAGATAGATAGATAGATAGATAGATAGATAGATAGATAGATAGATAGATAGATAGATAGATAGATAGATAGATAGATAGATAGATAGATCTCCTACTGATGCAGTAGCAACCAACTCCAAGAACTTCCAAGCAAGTTACAAAAAAAAACTTTGCCCTTATGGTATGGTGACCAGTGCAGAGAAGATCAAGTTCAAGCTAGTGACACTGCAGTCAGCATTGTTATGAATGGTCAACAATTTGAGGATATTGACTCCTTTAACTATTGTGGCTCTGCACTGACCAAAGATGGCCACTCTGCAGCTGAAATAAAGATCAGACAAGCTTTTACAATCTCGGCCATGGCAAAGTTGATCAGGATTTGCAAAAGCAAGGATATATATAAGCGGGGCTTTGTGGGCTGCTTCACTTGATGTTTTTTAGGAAAGAGTTTTTATGGGATGGCCTTTCAATACATAGAAGGGTTACGGTCCTTAAAAAAGCATATTTATATTACAGTGTTGATATGATGACCTGCCTTGTTTTCTGATGCAGTGAAAGCTTGGATTTTTTTTTATATTAAGGACATAGAGTAATACCAGGTACTTGGGAATGATCATCAAACAAGGAGTGCTAGCGTTCCTACAGCGTTCCCTTTTGTTTGTCTATATGACTCTTATTAGCATATCGCACGTATTGTAAGGCATTCACAGAAATGAAAACCACTTTTGTGAAACATTAGGCTCTGACTGAAAACTCATGTGGTTTTGCACACATTCAGGAGGTTTGAATTTTTTTTTAAATTTTAACTACAATCTGCATGTGCGGGGTCAACGTTCGTTTTCTTAAAGGTGGTGTGTAGCCAGATCGATTTCCGTTTCTGGTTTCCGCTAATCTTGTCAATAAAAGCCAACTCCGAGCCCATGGGCATCACTACCTATCTCCACCTCGTGCGCTGCAGTGTTGTCAGCTGTTGCTCTGTTGTCACTGTACTGTACGCACCTCGGCCTCCTGTTAGGTATTGTCAGCAATTTGCTAGTAGGCCTAGTGACATTGTAAGGTAAGGACTCTAGGTTTTTCCTTAGATAAACACTATCTTCAAAACTTACCTTTAGGATCATTATTGTGGCTTTCATGCAGAAAATATTTTGCTGTTGTATTCAAGCTTAAATATTGTTGTGGGCCTTAACCACCATAGTAGGCCTAGCTGTGAGACAAGTTTGTGGACCAGGAGACACAATTGATTGTCAAATTTAACAGGCCCACATGCTTAAATTTTGAAATGTACTCAAAGATTTGGGTAAATCATTGCAGATTTCGATTTTGGCAATGGCTCCCTACTTGATATATTTTGTGGTTGAGTTGCTATTTTGTACTTTTGAGTTTGATACAGTAGGCTGACTGTTCTAGGCCTAGGCTATTGCAGTTTACCAAACTTCCTAGTGTCCATATCTTAAGTTATGGTCGCCAGATGTAGAGGCTACGAAATGCCCATGCTGTGTGAAGATTTGTTGAAAATCATCATCATTTGGAGAGACAGGTCTTTTTGTATCACATGGAATTAAAGAATGAATAACTTAAAAAGTATTATTACTATAGTATTAATGTATTGTTAATACATTAAAATGGACCTGCCTCTCTCAGTCTCAGCTTATTACCAAATAACAACCCACATGGATACTGCTGGACTGGAGATGGTATTTTCCAGTCAAGGATTGGGAAGACATCAGGAAACAAAATCTTCGGATTTTGAAGGCACAGAGTGAGAAGGACCAGTGCAGAGGCAAGAGAAGACTTACCAAGAC
Organism: Stramonita haemastoma; assembly: GCA_030674155.1. Taxonomy (NCBI): domain Eukaryota; kingdom Metazoa; phylum Mollusca; class Gastropoda; order Neogastropoda; family Muricidae; genus Stramonita; species Stramonita haemastoma. The sequence continues at coordinate 11,189,736 of CM060345.1, read as the reverse complement.
TGGGGCCAGTGGGGGAGTTGTAAAACAAAATATAGCAATGGGAAGAACAAGAAGACAGTGACACATGTCACAATTTAGGATGAGAAGGTGATTCCTTGGATGAGGACACCAAATTTCATTTCCAGAAATAGAAATTGAAGAAGACATGGGAAACCAGATAGGCAACCTTGTCAAGCTAAAAACGGAGGACAAAGTTTCTGAAAGTGAACCGCATAGAATTAAATCCACAAAAAAAAATCAATACCAATTTCATGACTCTCTCAAAGAAATTGGAGAGGAACACAATCAGGAGACAGGTCCCACTATCTGTGAAAATCTGGAAAGTATTTATTTATTTATTCTTTTATATAGAGGATAATAGAATAAGCACTCGTGTGCTTTTTTTCATCCAGTCCCCGTGTGTATGCAGTTGTGTAAATATTGTCATCTGTTCCCACCAGCACACGATGGCCTACTCTTACCAAAAGCGGAACAGGATTTATCATGTGCGCAAGATGTTCTGTATTGTGGAGAGAGAGCATTGCCATTGCAAAGTCAAAAATGACTGAAGAAAAAATAAAGGACAGCTTAGTGGCTAGAGCGTTTCTTCACTTGTGACCTTACGTTACAGCCCCGGGATCGAGCCACCATAGAACAGAAGTGCCTGTTGTAGGGGATTTTTCCCTGGTGACTCCATTTCTCCAAAAGTCCTTTGGATGAGACTATAAACTGAAGCCCCATGTGTGAAACATACAGAACATCTTGCACTTGTAAATAAATGTTAAAACATTTTTCAGTTTGGAAGAGTAAGTCATTTCATGCTGGTAGGAACAGATGACATTTTTAAAAAAAATACATGCACACAGGTATGGTATTGATAAATTTGCCAATTTAGACACCATCCCTGTGAAGTCGGAATACAGCTACCCAGCGGGTAAAAACTGTCAGGTGCAGAATCTCACCATTGCATCGTTGAACCTTGGAGCTCTAGTTGAGGAACAAACAAAGCAACAACAACAAAAAAGTAAGTAAGAGGGAGAATGTGACTTGTGGATAAAAGAAATGTTTGTTGGTATAATCTTACCGAAATACATTTTCCTTATTAGTTTACCTAGTCATAGTGCTAGTACTGTAGCCTAACTTCCAACATCAAGACCTTAGCTTTACAAGACAAGCATGTGTGAGGTGGCATGTGTGCACATGCATGTTTGTGGATTTTTTTTTTTAATAGATGTCTTTAGTAGTATTAGTAGTACCCTGTGCAAATTATGGCTGTTTCAGTGTTTGTGATTTTAGATTGCATCATTGTGATTTTATTGCACTTCGATTTCAGCTGTCATGGACGCTGCGAAAGATTATGGCAGAAGTGTGAATAACAGCCAACATTTTCTGTCAATAATGCAAATTGTAATGATGTATCGCACAGCAAAAAATGTATTATATATATCATGAGAGCAAAGATTGAAAAATATTTTATTTAAAAACAGAGTTGGAGGGCATAGAAATGTAAAATCCCATGGAGCTGAAATGATGTTTTGCATGTTAGACTTATGATCTGATCTGATTACAGTCAGTAATACACTGATCAGGTTCATGGGATGAAAAGAATGTCATCAGGATTTATACAAGAAATTAAGACCTGTTTTGCTGTAAAATATTGATAAGAGGATTTTGTAAGTCAAAATCCCATTTTTACAAGAACAAAAAAAAAGTAACAAAAAGACAGTAAAACATCGCCTGATAACGTGTAAGCTGAAACAGAAGTTATAGGTATTATATATGCAGTCTTGCTATAGAAAAAGCAATTTGTAGTGATGTCTGCATGAAAATAAGGCCTGGTTTCTAAAATATAGTTTACTTTGCTAAAATGATTTTGTATCTATGGCTATAGACCACACCAAAAAGAAAAATAAGTTATTTGGCCTTTAGTTATAGCAATTTGCATTGTTAGTTTAAACACAATTTTTTCAAATAAATAAGCTGTTCGTCTTTAATTTCAGTAATTTGCGTTGTTCATTTATACAAATCTCTCAAGCACCATCTCATACTTTCATACCTAACAACAGTAAACCAGATTTTAACTCGTGCTCTGCTGGAAGTAATGAAAAGAAAAAAATGAAAATGTGCAGAAAATGGAAGCAAGTAACCAGCCATCTGCAGGGATCGCCCAGCCATCTGCATTTCCTCGTGAGTTAACGCCGTCTCTGTTTCCTAGTATGAAATGAGTTAACGCTGTCTCTGTTCCCTAGTATGAAATGAGTTAACACTGTCTCTCAGAAGCTTTTAGACAGCAGGTCTTTTACATCATCATGAAAACAGTGGACAGTAGTCCTTTCCTTTCTTTCCTTTCCTTTCCTTTTCCTTTTCTTTTCCTTTCCTTTCCTTCCTTTCCTTTCCTTTCCTTTCCTTTCCTTTCCTTTCCTTTCCTTTCCTTTCCTTTCCTTTCCTTTCCTTTCCTTTCCTTTCTAGGAGTTTGAAGATTTCTGTCTGGTACTCTTGAATGTTATAAGAAAGAACTTGAGAAATCAGCTGAGTCTCTAACACAGTTACCCACAGATGATTTTACCAGGGAGTTTTATTTAAAAGAAAGACTAGTGGTGATACTTAGTTGTTGATTCAAGGTGTTTGTTTTAGCTTTTTGTTAGGGGACGTTTTTGTTTGTCATTTTCATATATTTGTTGTTGTTGTTGTTTTTAAATCACTGTTTAGGAAGAGGCTTTTTTTTTTTTTTATAACAAAATGAAAACTTTTGAACTGTTTATAAGTTGTTTTGAATTAATGTTCCACGTGCAGTAATCGCTGTATTTTGGTTGGAGTGAGTCTTTGTCAGTGCATCCTTATCTTTTTTAATTTGTGTGTGTGTGTGTTTATGTGCTTATATAATTATGCATGCGCACATGTATATATATGTGTGTGTGCTTTTTCTGGGATTTCTTTAGCAACTAGCATGCACAGATTTTGTGATTGCTGTTTATATTTTGGATTGCATTGAACACTGTGATTTTATTTGCTCTTTGATTTCAGGGTACTATCTGTCAGAGGAAGAGAGGGCTGAAATGGACTACAGGTCCATTTTTGTAAAAAATGTAAGTAACCTTGTGCGTTTCCCACATTTCCTGATGTTAACATTCCCCAGTAAAAAGCAGGAAACATGATTTTATATCCCCCCTGTAAAAAACAGGAAAAAATGATTTCATATTCCCCAGTACAAAGCAGGAAAAAAAAAGATTTTATATTCCCCAGTACAAAGCAGGAAAAAATTATTTAAACTCCCCAGTAAAAAGCAGGAAAAATGATTTTATATTCCTGAGTAAAAGGCAGGAAAAATGATTTTATATTCCTTGGTAAAAAGCAGGAAAAAATTTTTTTTTTAATTTGTTGGGTTTTTTGTGGTTTTTTTTAGGAAAAACGATTTTATATTCCTCAGTAAAGAGCAGATTTTTTTTTTATATATATTACTCAGTACAAAGTTGTGTGTGTGTGTTTGTAATGACACAACTGAGTGACAGGTGGATAGCATGTCAGCCTTTGTAAAAATCCCATGGAGCTGAAATGATGTTTCGCATGTTAGACTTATGATCTGCGCTGATTACAGTCAGTAATACACTGATCAGGTTCATGGGATGAAAAGAATGTCATCAGGATGTTGCACTACATGCATACATGAGTTTACTTCCACAGCCATGCTAGAATAACCGATACTGTAACAGAGGCACTGACTTGGCAAAGTTGCCAGTATTGTTCACTGTGTCTCCATTTGGAAAAGTGGCCGGTATTATTCACTTCATTTGGCAAAGTGGGCAGTATTGTTCACTGTGTCTCCATTTGGAAAAGTGGCCGGTATTATTCACTTCATTTGGCAAAGTGGGCAGTATTGTTCACTTCATTTGGCAAAGTGGCCGTATTGTTCACTTCATTTGGCAAAGTGGCCAGTATTGTTCACTTCATTTGGCAAAGTGGCCAGTATTGTTCACTTCATTTGGCAAAGTGGCCGGTATTGTTCACTTCATTTGGCAAAGTGGCCAGTATTGTTCACTTCATTTGGCAAAGTGGCCAGTATTGTTCACTTCATTTGGCAAAGTGGCCAGTATTGTTCACTTCATTTGGCAAAGTGGCCAGTATTGTTCACTTCATTTGGCAAAGTGGGCAGTATTGTTCACTTCATTTGGCAAAGTGGGCAGTATTGTTCACTTCATTTGGCAAAGTGGCAGTATTGTTCACTTCATTTGGCAAAGTGGGCAGTATTGTTCACTTCATTTGGCAAAGTGGCCAGTATTGTTCACTTCATTTGGCAAAGTGGCCAGTATTGTTCACTCCATTTGGCAAAGTGGCCAGTATTGTTCACTTCATTTGGCAAAGTGGCCAGTATTGTTCACTCCATTTGGCAAAGTGGCCAGTATTGTTCACCTGTCTCCATCGCTGCGGCTGTCAAGGGCAAGGACTCTAGGTAGTGCCAGCAGGGTTCAGTGTCTTTCTCAATCTCTGCTGAGTTCTGAGGCTGTAGAGAGGTACAAGAAAGGGAATACACTACTGCATTTGTAAGAAGAAGAAAAAGAAAAAGCTTCCATAACAGACTTGTACCGTGGTTGTGTTAACAGAAAAGTGAAACAGTACAGCATTTGTAAGGAAAAGAAAAAAACTTTCCATGGCAGACTTGTGCTGTGGGTGTGTTGAGATAACAGACAAGTAATACAGTACAGCATTTGTAAGAAGAAGAAGAAGAAGCTTACATAAGTCTTGTGCCCTGGTTGTGTTGAGATAACAGACAAGTAATACTGTACAGCATTTGTAAGAAGAAGAAAACCTTCCATGGCAGACTTGTGCCCTGGTTGTATTGAGATAACAAAGTAATACAGCCATGCAATTGCTGAAAGAAAGGAGTGTGTTTATAAATCAAAGTACAGTGTATCTATCAAAGTACACTGTATCTATCAAAATACACTGTATCTATCAAAGTACACTGTATCTATCAAAGTACACTGTATTTATCAAAGTACACTGTATCTACCAAAGTACACTGTATCTATCAAAATACACTGTATCTATCAAAATACACTGTATCTATCAAAGTACACTATCAAAGTACACTGTATCTATCAAAGTGTACTGTATCTATCACAGTACACTGTATCTATCAAAGTACACTGTATCTATCAGAGTACACTATCAAAGTACACTGTATCTATCAAAGTACACTGTATCTATCAAAGTGTACTGTATCTATCAAAGTACACTGTATCTATCAAAGTACACTATCAAAGTACACTGTATCTATCAAAGTGTACTGTATCTATCAAAGTACACTGTATTTATCAAAGTATACTGTATTTATCAAAGTACACTGTATCTATCAAAATACACTGTATCTATCAAAGTACACTGTATCTATCAAAGTACACTGTATTTATCATAGTACACTGTATTTATCAAAGTACACTATCAAAGTACACTGTATTTATCAAAGTACACTGTATTTATCAAAGTACACTGTATCTATCAAAGTACATTGTATCTATCAAAGTACACTGTATCTATCAAAGTACACTGTATTTCGGATGAGACTCGAAACCGAGGCCCTGTGTGCGAATGCACGCAGAACATCTTGCGCACACATTAAAACCCCGTTCCACCTTTCGGAAGAGTAGGCCATCGTGTGCCGGTAGGAGCGGATGACAAAATTAGAACAAACCAGCATGCACACAGGTGTCGTGTTTAGACACCATCCCTGAGGAAAAATCGGGGAGTTGGAGTTGGGGATCTTTGCGCCTGGTGGCAGCATGATCTGTGGCTCTGTAGGTCAAATGCAAGCGCTTTGATTTGTCTTTACAAGAGATAGCGCTATACAAATTCCATGTATTATTATTATTATTTATCAAAGTACACTATCAAAGTACACTGTATCTATCAAAGTACACTGTATTTATCAAAGTACACTGTATCTATCAAAATACACTGTATCTATCAAAGTACACTGTATCTATCAAAGTACAATGTATCTATCAAAGTACAATGTATCTATCAAAGTACACTGTATCTATCAAAGTACACTATCAAAGTACACTGTATCTATCAAAGTGTACTGTATCTATCAAAGTACACTGTATTTATCAAAGTACACTGTATCTATCAAAGTGTACTGTATCTATCAAAAGTACACTATCTATCAAAGTACACTGTATCTATCAAAGTACACTGTATCTATCAAAGTACACTGTATCAATCAAAGTACACTGTATCTATCAAAGTACAAAGTACACTATCAAAGTACACTGTATCTATCAAAGTACACTGTATCTATCAAAGTACACTATATCTATCACAGTACACTGTATTTATCAAAGTACACTGTATCTATCAAAGTACACTGTATTTATCAAAGTACATATACAAGTAATACAGTGGTGCATTTGCTGAAAGAAGGGAGTGTATTTATCAAAGTATGCTGTATCTATCAAAGTACACTGTATTTATCAAAGTATACTGTCTTTATCAAAGTACACTGTATCTATCAAAGTATGCTGTATCTATCAAAGTACACTGTATTTATCAAAGTACACTGTATTTATCAAAGTACACTGTATTTATCAAAGTATGCTGTATCTATCAAAGTACACTGTATTTATCAAAGTACAGATACCAGTAATACTGTGGTGCATTTGCTGAAAGAAGGGAGTGTGTTTATCAAAGTACACTGTATTGATTAAGCGCTTTGATTTGTTTTTTTACAAGAGATAGCGCTATACAAATTCCATGTATTATTATTATTATTATTTATCAAAGTGCACTGTATTTATCAAAGTACAGATACACAAGTAATACAGTGGTGCATTTGCTGAAAGAAGGGAGTGTATTTTTTCAAAGCACATGCTCTGACGTAACTAACTCTTGTGGCGTGTGTGTGTCTGTGTGTGCATGTGTGTGTGTGTGTGTGCGTGTGGGTGTGTGTGTGTGTATGTGTGCGTGTGTGTGTGTACAGGTACAATATTACTGCACCCCTGATGAGGTGAAGGAGTTTTTCAGTCAATGTGGCCCTGTTATGAGGGTCACATTCTTATACAACCAGGCTCGTCAACCCAGAGGGTAAGTTTTGTTTTTGGCATGGTATCTAGTGTTGTTATTGGAAAAATAGTTGTGGACGAAAACAAATAGATGTAACCAGTTACATCTTTGTCATTTTGAGGATTCATTCCTTGGTTGGTGCTTTGAGATTCACTCATGGTGAGATTTTGCCTAGGCGACCATTTTTGCTTACCCCTAGTAGCCATATTTCATCTTGAGGGAGGATGTTTAAGCACAGCACCTTTGTGCATGCCGCCGCCGTAGTCTAGTGGTTAGGGCGTTGGACTCGTAATCTAAAGGTTGCGGGTTCGATCCCAGCTTTCGGCTATGGCGTTGTGCCCTTGGAAAAGGCACTTTACGGCTATTTTCTCACCCCACCCAGGTGTAAAAGGGGTACCAACCTTGTGTTGGGGGTTAACCCTGCGATTGACTGGCGTCCTATCCAGGGGGGAGTCTATGACTCTCAGTTGCTTAACGCCACAGAAACCGGGATAAGCACCGGCCTGATGAGCCTTAGGCTCGGGACAGACTTTAACTTTTAACTTTAACCTTTGTGCATGTTGAGGAAAGACAAGTGCAGGTACCAACTTCTCAATCATTTTGAAAATGACTTATCAAAGATTCAAATAAAAAAAAAATTGAAATGAAAATAAATTCTAGAGAACAATATCCTTCAGTGGCAGCATTGTAGGCATTTCTGAGTAAGAACTATGCCTTTGGCCTGACCTGACTCGAGTTTCGGCTCCTGGATGAGCCCTCATCAGAGGTCCCGGCGGTGATTGAAACTCCACCTCCTGTGGTACCTTACAGCAAGACACTTTTCAGAATTTAAAAGTGTCAATTGCATTCAAAGGAACCTTTGTGCATGTGTGGTTTTTTTGTTGGTTTTTTTTTTTAATATTGTCATTCATTCTTACCGACATGTAGTGAATGGCCTACGCTTCTACAAAGGGGAACAGGTTTTTGTGTGTGTGTAAGGCATTCTGCATGCGTTTGCCTACAAGACATCAGTTTATGTAGACTTGTAGATGGGTGACCGTTTGCACGCCTTGGCTTCAGTACAGTTTACCCAGCTGTAAATGGGTTAGGGTTAGGGGGTCAGGGAAGGTGAAAGAGGGAGAGGAGATGGGCGCCGCCCTCAACATGCTGGCCCCTAGAGAAGCTGAGGTCTCTGACACCTCGCTCCCCTACGAGCACACAGATTATGGGACTCTTTTACCTTTACCTTTTAGGAACAGGCATCACCAGAATTTTTGTTCAACACTGAGGTGTATTGTTGACTCAATATTTAGGCAGACTAGGCGTTATATAATCTGTGCTCTGAATCCTGTGAATCACCAAACTAGTGTGTGTTCTTCTGTTCCAGCTTGGCTTATGGGGGGGGTT
>CM060345.1:11161312-11176312 GCA_030674155.1 Stramonita haemastoma | reverse complement strand
GGATTGTTGAAGTGGAAAAGGCATTTTTATATTGTGAGGTCCATAAAAGTTGGGGCTTTTTTTTTTTTTTTTTAAAGAGTGAGGTCCTTTAAAGTTCTGATTTCTTTTTTTTTTTAAAGAGAAAGGTCTTTAAAAGTTTTTTTTTTAAGAGAGTGAGGGCCTTAAAAGTGCTGATTTTGTTGTGTGTGTGTTTTTGTTGTTGTTTTTTAAAGAGAATGAGATCCTTAAAAGTTCTGTTTTTGCTTTTTTTTTAAAAGAGAGTTAGGTCCTTAAAAGTGCTGATTTTGTTTTATGGTTTTGGGTTGTTGGTTTTTTTTTAGAGTTCCCAATTTTTGTTTTGGGGTTGTTGTTTTTTATTTAAAGAGAATGAGGTCCTTAAAAGTTCTGATTTTGTTGTTGGGTTTTGTTTTTTAACAAGAGAGGTGTCCTTAAAAGTTCTGATTTTGTTGTTGGGTTGTTTTTTTAACGAGAGAGAGGGTCCTTAAAAGTTCTGATTTTGTTGTTTGGTTGGTTTTTAACAAGAGAGCATCCTTAGAAGTTCTGATTTTGTTTGTTTTTTTAACGAGAGAGGTGTCCTTAAAAGTTCTGATTTTGTTTGTTTTTTTAACGAGAGAGGTGTCCTTAAAAGTTCTGATTTTGTTTGTTTTTTTTAACGAGAGAGGTGTCCTTAAAAGTTCTGATTTTGTTTGTTTTTTTTTAACGAGAGAGGTGTCCTTAAAAGTTCTGATTTTGTTTGTTTTTTTAACGAGAGAGGTGTCCTTAAAAGTTTTGATTTTGTTTGTTTTTTTAACGAGAGAGGTGTCCTTAAAAAGTTCTGATTTTGTTGTTGTAGGAGCATGACCTGTCAGGACCACAGGCCCAATCCTCTTGTTGTTTCCATTTTGTGTGATGGCGTTTTTGTCGTTATGTTGATGAGATTTGTGACTGTTCCATGTGATGCAGGGATAATTTCAGTGCCGGAGGGGGAAGTTTCCAACCGCCCACAGTAAGGTAATGAATGCCCACAGTAAGGTAATGAATGCCCACAGTAAGGTAATGAATGTCCACAGTAAGGTAATGAATGCCCACAGTAAGGTAATGAATGTCCACAGTAAGGTAATGAATGTCCACAGTAAGGTAATGAATGTCCACAGTAAGGTAATGAATGCCCACAGTAAGGTAATGAATGCCCACAGTAAGGTAATGAATGTCCACAGTAAGGTAATGAATGTCCACAGTAAGGTAATGAATGTCCACAGTACTGCAGTGTGTATTCCAGGGGTATTGCTGCTGGCTGCAAAATACAGGGTTCACTATAGCCTTCAGAAGTGGGTTAGAATAAACCATTATAAGCTAATGGGGTTTTTATGGGGTAGGTTTTTTTTGTGTGTGTGTTTAAGGGGATGTTTTAAACTTAGGCTGTATTTCTTTTTTTAATTAAAAAAAAATCTTTTTGGTGTGATAACTTAATAGGGGTGTCCCTTTTTTTTTTTTAAAAGTCTGATGTCGTCATAGATGGTTTTGATTGCGTATTCGTGAAATTTTAAAGGTCGATACATAGGACAAAATGGCATGACTGGAAAATGATTCAGCTTTAGTCAAATTCTGATCTCACAAAAAAAAAGGGGGGGGGGGGGTGGAAGATTCAGCTTTAGTTATCATACAATTTATGGTGTACTTAGAGAGCTAGCATCAAACTGGGACTAAACTTGATAGTTTTATCTGGTGTTGTCTTGGTGTGACAGCCAGCTCCCTCCATTCCTGGAGCTGGTTGTCAAGTCTTCCTTCCTGCCGGCTGGGAAAGAAGCTGTGTATAGAACTCTCTGTGTGTGTGTGTGTGTGTGTGTGTGTTGTGTGTGTGTGTGTGTGTGGTGTGTGTGTGTGTGTGTGTGTGTGTGAGTTGATTGATAGATAGATAGATAGATAGATAGATAGATAGATAGATAGATAGATAGATAGATAGATAGATAGATACACACAGCACTGTTGTAAGTCAGTGTAAATGTGTGTGTGTGTGTGTGTGGGGGGGGGGGGGGGGGGGGATATATACCCAGTATTTGAATCTGGTCAAACTGACTTGTCTCTTTGGTTGTGTAACGATCATTTCCTCTCCCTCTCTCCCTTACTTTCTCTCCCCCCCACCCCCCTATCCTGTGTTATTCACATTTGTTCCCATGTCTTCTTTTTTTTTTTCTCATAATACCTCATTGATCTGTGCTAACTTTATTATTGTATGTCAGTAATGGAAACTCTATGTTGGTTGTGTTCAGAGTTGCTGCTAATTGTCACTATGTTGTTGTTGTTGTTGTATGTTGGTTGTGTTCAGAGTTGCTGCTAATCCTCACTATGTTGTTGTTGTTGTTGTATGTTGGTTGTGTTCAGAGTTGCTGCTAATTCTCACTATGTTGTTGTTGTATGTTGTTGTGTTCAGAGTTGCTGCTAATCCTCACTATGTTGTTGTTGTTGTTGTATGTTGGTTGTGTTCAGAGTTGCTGCTAATCCTATGTTGTTGTTGTTGTATGTTGGTTGTGTTCAGAGTTGCTGCTAATCCTATGTTGTTGTTGTTGTTGTATGTTGGTTGTGTTCAGAGTTGCTGCTAATCCTCACTATTGTTGTTGTTGTTGTATGTTGGTTGTGTTCAGAGTTGCTGCTAATCCTCACTATGTTGTTGTTGTTGTTGTTGTTGTATGTTGGTTGTGTTCAGAGTTGCTGCTAATCCTCACTATGTTGTTGTTGTTGTTGTATGTTGGTTGTGTTCAGAGTTGCTGCTAATCCTCACTATGTTGTTGTTGTTTGTTGTTGTATGTTGGTTGTGTTCAGAGTTGCTGCTAATCCCTATGTTGTTGTTGTTGTTGTATGTTGGTTGTGTTCAGAGTTGCTGCTAATCCTCACTATGTTGTTGTTGTTGTGCTGAGTGTTGAGTGTGTGCAGGATTAATCAATCAATCCGTTTTTCTGACCCTTGGTTTGGACAGGACACCTGCTGCACCTGCTACTACTGTCTTCCTCAGGTGATCTGATGCCAGGTGTGGAGGTTTAACTAACCCTCTTATCTCTCAGGAGGCCTCGTGATGCGAACGCTGCAGAACATTTGCGCAACGTTATTAATACCTTTGCGATTTTCAAGAAGAACTGGCATTGTGATGCCTTGTGGGCACTTATATGACAAAGTTTACAAAACAGCATACACATGGGGACTTGATGTAAAAAAAAACATATGAGTGCTTATTCCATAATCCTCAATATAAAAGAGTAAATAGGTAAATAAACACACACACACACACACACACACACACACACACACACACACACACACACACACACACACACACACACATACATACACACAGTTTATGGTTTTAAGTGTGTTTTTTTGTTGTTGTTGTGTTCCTTTTTTGTATTATATTTTTTGCTAGATAGATGGCTTGATGAAGAAAAGCAAATTTATTGCTTACTCAATGTACCATCTGAAAATAAAATTTTGACATGACTTGACCACACACTCACACACGCACACACACTCACACACCACACACACACACACACACACACACACACACACACACACACACACACACACACACACACACACACACACACACACTATGTATTGACTACACTCATAACAATGGCAATCAGGCAAGTACTTCAGAGACGTGTGAAAACTGTCCATGTTATTGTGAATTTAGAATTCAGATGGCTGCTGGCACAAAAGAATTTCTTCTTAACTCTGCCAGTTCTTCTGAGTGCAACTGACTTTTTCACTTGTCATGGTCACTGAATTAGGGTATTGCCTTTAAAAAAGATTTCAAAAAAAAAAACACTATCTGACAGAATGACTTAAAATCCCCCCCCCCCCCCCCCCCCCCCCCCCCCTCCAAATTTGTGAATAATTGAAATTGAAGTTTTAAGTCTTGTTTTAAAGCTTATGTGGAAATTGTTGTTTTGGTATTTTTTACCTGGATATTAGTCAACCTTGACCTACCTCAAAAAACACCTTAGTGTTTGTAAAATAGGGCTCAGAGACTTGCAACACCCATCAGTACCATACTACTGACAGTTTTGCAGCCAGAGAGAGAGAGAGTGAATGAGAGAGAGAAAGAGAGAGAGAGAGAGATGTGTGTGTGTGTGTGTGTGTGTGTGTGTGGTGTGTGTGTGTGTGTGTGTGTGTGTGTGTGAGAGAGAGAGAGAGAGATAGGTGGAGGGAGAGACAAAGAGAAACGGGTGGAGACAGAGAAAGAGGGGGAGAGAGAGAGCAAGTGCAAGCTCAATGTGAGCAGGATCTAACTAGTGAAATGAGAGAGGGGGGGTGGGGGTGGAGAGATGTGAGCAGAGACTAACCCCTACATTTTAAAAGGGTTAGAGGTCACACCTCTGCCCTAAAGTCATCTCCCCTGTGTAATATTTTCCCTGTGATCATTATGTATATATATACACGCTTTGCTCTGTGATAACAGGAATGATTGTACCTTAATGATTACAGTTATGATGTTTTAAAACCTGTAGGTTTTTAACCCTGTAATGAATGTACAGGTTGCATGTTTTACTGTGTGGTTTAGAACGCCTACAAGGCAACTGGTTTTTTAAACCCTATTTTAATGAATGTGTACATGGTTGCATGTTTTACTGTGTGGTTTAGAAATGCTACCCTGTGTTAATGAATGTGTATAGCGTTGCATGTTTTACTGTGGGGTTTAGAAATGCTACAAGGCGACTGGTTTTTAAACCCCATTTTAAAGAATGTGTATATGGTTGCATGTTTTACTGTGGGGTTTAGAAATGCTACAAGGCGACTGACTGACTGACATGGCAGCCAGCCCCCTGTGGCCTGATCTGGGGGGGGAGGGGGGGGCTGTAGACAAAACGATGGGAATGGCTGCTTAGCTTTGTTGTTCATCTTCATGTGGATTGGTGTTCTTCAGGTCTCTCTGTGCAGCAGAGACTGGCAGCTATGTACCATTCAGTATTACCATCTTTTTTGTGTGTGTGTGTGAAAAATCACCTGATTCCATTGAGATCTCATTGTGCAGAGACTGGCAGGTATGTACTGTTCAGTATTACCATCTTTTTTGTGTGTGTGTGTGAAAAATCACCTGATTCCATTGAGATCTCATTTTGTGCAGACTGACAGCAATGTACCATTCAGTATTACCATCTTTTTGTTTTGTTTTTTTGAAAATCACATAATGCAATTGAGATCTGAGTTGACAATAAAAAAACAAACAAACTATTTTTGCATTATGTTTTTGATTATTTTTTACTCTGTCTCTGTCTGTCTGTCTGTCTTGTCTATCTCTATCTCTCTCTCCGTCTCTCTCTCTATCTCTCTCTCCGTCTCTCTCTCTCTCTCTCTCTCTCTCTCTCTCTCTCTCTCTCTCTCTCCTCTCTCTCTCTCTCTCTCCTCTATCTCTCTCTCTCTCTCTCTCTTATCTATCTATCTATCTATCTGTCTCTCTCCGTCTCTGTCTCCTCTCTCTCTCTCTCTCTCTCTCCTCTCTCTCTCTCTCTCTCTCTCTCTCTCTCTCCTCTCTCTCTCTCTCTCTCCTCTCTCTCTCTCTCTCTCTCCTCTCCTCTCTTCTCTCTCTCTCTCTCTCTCTCTCTCTCTCTCTCTCTCTCTCTCTCTCTCTCCTCTCTCTCTCCTCTCTCTCTCTCTCTCTCTCTCTCTCTCTCTCTCTCTCTCTCTCTCTCTCTGTTCCCTTACCAGGTGAGGTGCACAGTGCCTAGTCTTCTCCAATGCTTATGTCACTTTGCAGGAGGTCTGCCTGCTGGCCTCGGCCCAAAACATTCCAACTTCAGTGCAGCTTGTTCAATATTATCACAGGTTGCAATCTGGATATGTTCATGTTTCTCTAACCCACTGAGTGCTGACATAAATTACAGGGTCTTCAACTTGCAGAATTGATCTCCTGCATGCGTGTATATGTACATAAAGGGACTTGAGGCATTTGCAGGTCAGATCAAGGATCTGATTCCAATCTTTGATTCAGGAAGGAAGGTGGCAGGATGGCTAAGATGTTCGCCTGCCAACAAGTAAACCCTGAGATTCTGGGTTCGGTTCCCAGCCTCGCCTTTTAAATAATAATGATAATGATACATGGAATTTATATAGCGCAATATCATGCATAAAAAACTAAGCGCTTGCATTCGATGTATAAAACGCACAAGCAACCAATATCAATTAATAATTTTTTTTAAATTTGAATATACACGCATCCCAGTTTGACAAAAAAATCAAACTGAATGTCAAAGCCCATTGGTATGACACTTACTATAACCAAGGCCATGTGTGCGAACATACACAGAACACATTGCACACATGTTAAAAACCTGTTCCACCCCTCGTAAGAATAGTCCTTTGTGTGACAGTAGGAATAGATGATGGGGGAAAAAAAGAAAACCAGCATGCACTCAGGTGTGGTGTTTAGACACCACCCCAGAAGTTGAAATGCAGCTACCTAAATGGGGAGGGGGGTTGGGGGACAGACTGGCACACAAAAATCTCACCATCGACGAACCATGGAGCTCTAGCTGAGGAACACCAAAAAAAAAGCTGTGGTTATGCTGTTAATCATTCATTATGTATCGCACTGTGGAATGTTGTGTCAAAAAAACAAAATTTGGCTGGATAAGTCCACAATGCAGTAGTAGGCCTACTTGATAGTACAACAGCGGCTGAACAGGTCCTTGAAAGAGGGGCCAGACCAAAGATGCACGCAAGACAGTCCTGGTAAGCAGGGGAGAGCTGAGACAAGAGGCCAAGATACAGTGTCTCGATCTTGAGGTCCTGATGGAATGACATCGATAGAAACAGTGATCAGAACAGGCACACAGTAAGTAAGTGCACAGCCACTTGAGAAAGCAATATAAGGAACTTCCACTCGTGCAGTGCTGCAGTGCTGGTGTGGGCCATTTTCTCTTGTTGCTTCAACAGAACTGTTCTATTTTTGGGGGGTGGCCCGAGGCGCTGAAGTGGGAGACCTTCTGACTTCTGTCTACAACAGTCCCTAAATCAGAGTACGTGGGCTGGGACTACAATATAATTTCAACAAGAAGAAAGCAAAGGCAAACTACTTGCTGCAATCACTTGTTGAGATCTGCATGGAAATGACAGGGAAAGAAAGATGAAAACATCCCAGTTCTGGTTTCACTAGGATGACCAGGAAAGAGCAGCTCTATTGCCACTGGGGAAGGGGGGTTCCACTGCTGTGAAAAGCTGTGATGAGGGTTCATCACTTCACCTGAAGGTTCTTACCTGACTGGGGGGGGGGGGGGTGTTCCACTGCTGTGAAAAGCTGTGATGACGGTTCATCACTTCACCTGAAGGTTCTTACCTGACTGGGGGGGGGGGGGGGGGTTCCACTGCTGTGAAAAGAAGCTGGGATGACAGTTCTTCAATTCACCTGAAGGTCTTTACCTGAAGCAAACGTGTCCAGACTCCTCCAAAAAGAGTCAAAGGAGGAAACCAAGTCAGAATAACACCTTCAGAATTGGTGTATGGAATGTCAAGACTCTGAGAAATGGGGAAACATGTCTTTAGGTAAAGGAGTCAAAGGAATAGGCTAATCATAGGTAAAGGAATAGGCATCATAGGTAAAGGAATAGGCTTTCATAGGTAAAGGAATAGGCTATCATAGGTAAGGGAGTCAAAGGAATAGGCTATCATAGGTAAAGGAATAGGCTATCATAGGTAAGGGAGTCAAAGGAATAGGCTATCATAGGTGAAGGAATAGGCTATCATAGGTAAAGGAATAGGCTATCATAGGTAAGGGAGTCAAAGGAATAGGCTATCATAGGTGAAGGAATAGGCTATCATAGGTAAAGGAATAGGCTATCATAGGTAAGGGAGTCAAAGGAATAGGCTATCATAGGTGAAGGAATAGGCTTTCATAGGTAAAGGAATAGGCTATCATAGGTAAGGGAGTCAAAGGAATAGGCTATCATAGGTGAAGGAATAGGCTTTCATAGGTAAAGATTAAAAGGAATAGGCTATCATAGGTAAAGAAATAGGTTATCATAGGTAAAAGAGTCAAAGGTATAGGCTATTATAGGTAAGAGAGTCTACGGAATAGGCTTTCATGGGTAAAGGAATAGGCTATCATAGGTAAATGAGTCAAAGGAATAAAATTTCATAGGTAAAGGAATAGGCTATCAAAGGTAAAGGAATAGGTTATTACAGGTAAAGGAGTCAAAGGAATAGGCTATCATAGGTAAAGAATTTAAGGGAATATGCTATCAATCCCTGCATCAGAATCTTGCTACCTTGGTGGGCAAAAATGGTGGCCTACACGAAATCTGGCCATTGGTGAACCCTGGAGCTCTAGCTAGGGAACAACTACAAACAAACAAGAACAAAACAAAAAACTACAAACAAACAAAAATAAAGTAGCATCACTCAAGTCAAATGAGAGTGGAGAGGGTATACACTTTTCCACCATGGCCACATAATTATCTACAGTGGTAATGAAATGGGTGGATCCAATCTCCTTCTTCTCCGAACCCTCAGTCGCCAACTTCTGCCGTTTGTGGTATGAGCAAAAATACACTGCACTGCTTTTAAGCAGGGGATGATGGATAGCCTAGTGGTCAGAACATTGCGCTGGCAATTTGACGACCTGGGTTCGAGTCTGGTCAAGGAGATTTTTCTCCTGGAGCTAACATCAGTGCTGACTCCACTCTCCCCAAAAGTCCTTTGGATGAGACTTTAAACCGAGGCCCCGTGTGCGAACCCACGCAGAACGTCTTGGCACACGTTAAATCCTGTTCCGCTTTTCGTAAGAGTAGGCCATCATATGCCTGTGGGAACAGATGACAATATTTACAAAACTATATACACACGGGAACGATTTAAAAAAAAAGCACATGATTGCTTATATTCTGTTATCCTCGATGTAAAAGAATAAATATAAAAGAATAAATAAATAAATAAGCTAAGTGGCTAACAAGTCAAACCCAGCACATCTGACTTTGGTAGGGGAGAGAATCCTTATCTTTGAAGTCTTTCTGGGAAAAAAGGTCTAAAGAATGGACCAAAAAGGCAGAAAATAGACCAGATGGAGGTGACAGGAGAAAAAAGAAAAAAAGAACGAGGCCGGAACAAAGAGAGGGACAGAAAAGAGGGAATTCCAAGCACCTAATGTCCAGAAAGTGGGGATCCCCCTCTACCCCTCCCCATCCCATCCCCCCTCCCTCCCCCTGCCCCTCCCTCCCCCCCTCTCCCTCAAACCCCCCACCCATTCTCCCACCCACCCAACCCCCTCCCCACACCCCATCCCCCTCCTCTCCCCTCCCCTCCCCCCACCCTCTCCCCCATCCTCCCTCCTCCTCCCTACCGCCTCCTCCCCCCCTCTACCCCTCCCCCTCCCCAGGCCTCTGGCATTCCCATGGGGAAGTTGCAGTTGTACTAGACAAGGAACAGGCAGCATTACAAAGCTGCCTAGCAATCACATTCTTTATTTGAAACTTAACATTTTGGATGGATACCAAACATGGTACACGGTACAGGTACAGGCATCAACATCCACTGGATGTAAAAAAATAATAATAAAAAAAAATTTAAAAGCCCAATAGTGCTTATTCCATTATCCTCAATATTAAAAAAAATATCAAATCAAAATCTCTCCCTACCTCACACACACACCCCTCCCCCCCCTCACACACCCTCCTCTCCCCCCACCCTCTCCCCCACCCTCCTCCCCCCCACCCTCTCCCCCACCCTCCTCCTCCCCCCCACCCCTCCTCCCCCCCCCACCCTCCCCCACCCACCCTCCTCCTCCCCCCACCCTCCCCCACCCACCCTCCTCCCCCCCCACCTCCCCCCACCCACCCTCCTCCTCCCCCCCACCCTCTCCCCCACCCTCCTCCCCTCTGTACCCCTCCTCCCTCCCCCCCTCCCTCCTCCTCCTCCTCCTCCTCTCCCTCCCCCCCTCCCCTCCTCCTCCTCCCTCCCACCCCTCCCTCCATAATACCATTTTATTCTCCACTACAAAGAAGGGTTACAAGATGCTTTACACATTTTGGATACTTACTCTTCTCATTAGAAACTTGTAAATCTAGTGAAAACCAAAATTCGGTCACAGATCTCGTAATAATTATGTACAATAACAGAAAAGCCTAATAATTAGGCTACGTAAAATAGCAGAAAATCCCTTGGACTTCATAACAGTTTTAAATATTTAGGAATCAACTTCAGTAGCAGTGGTAGTTTCGCAAAATGCAAGACAAATGCTTATGATAAAGCTACTTAAGTCAGGTTTAATTGATAGGGACTGCATGGCAAAAAGAACTACATACACATAAAATGGTTGCATGTGTTTTCTTGCATTTATGTGAAATTATGGGCATATGAAAATGTAATGCATGAAAAATGCTTTTGATAAAGCTGCTAAAGTTATGTTTAGCTTGATAAGGACTGCACAGCAAATAGAACTACATACACATGTGGCACTTGATTTATTCCATAAAGTTTTTGTACTTGTTGTATGGATGTGAAATTTGGGGGTATGGAAATATAGCAATAATTTCATCAGTTTCAGTCAAAGGTTTTAAACTCTGAACACAAACTGCCCCTAGGTTTCCCATTCCATCACGAAATCAGGTCAGGCACACATGCTTGCAAGCTTTTTCCTCCTTTTAAGTACATACCAGCGGCTACAATTACTTCCAGATTTTCAGCAGGGCTTCTACCTCTAGCCTGATAGAGCTTTGACATGTGGTAGCAATTAGTGATGGTCACAGCCTGGTGGAAATCTACTGTGTGTAAATCCCAGCAAATCAGGATTCAAAGGGAGCAATTATTCAATCCCGGCAAATCCCTGGTTCCGAACTAAGAGGGTTAGTATACGGAGAAACTGGCAGATATCCCTTGTCGAGTTTGGTCTCTGTTCCAATGGTGCATTTCTGGTTGCAGCTGCTCCATCTCCAGTGTGAAAAGCTTCCATCCAGTGTTTACCAGATGATGAAAGATCTACTTGACAAATACTTGATTCAATCAGCATGGCTAAATATGATTTTTAAAAATATCTGAGTACAAAGCAGATTTGACTTTGTGGAGAGACAGTTATGTTCAAGCATTGATATTCTTCAAGTATTTAAAAGTTCACAAAGTTAAGTTAAAATTTCACATATCAAAGCCTTCTTAATAGAAAATTTTTTGCTAATGAATGGAGGAGTGAGCTGTGGGATAATAGAAGACGCCTTTATTATAGAAATTTGAAGATCGATTTTGGTAAGGAAAAATATATAACTTGTCTACAAGATATGTATGTTTACGCTTTTATAAAAAATTTCGTTGTAGTTGTTACAAGCTTCCAATTGAGGGTGGACATTTCCATAACATACCACAGGAATAAAGAATGTGCTAAAAATACAATATATCTGCTTTAGGGGATGAATTTTATTTTATGATGGATCGCCCCCACTTTATAAATTTACAACAAGATTTTAATCATCAGCATTTTCTTCAACCCTTGTCCAGTTATAAATTTTGATGGCTGATGAAATGTCAATCTCGAAAATTTCTCCTGTCTCTCAAAATTCATAAGATGTGCATGTCTTACTTGAAAATTCATTTGTTGTCAATCACATGTGTACATTGTATATTTTAAAGAAATTGACATAGTTAAAACTGTTTTGAGATTTTAATGGTATTTGTTTGTCATCAAGTGATGAACTCGTTTTGTGGTGGCGCCATTGGAGGATGCAATTTCTGTCTTTTTTGCCTAGTGGTTATAAACATACACTTTGTTTTGTTTGAAATAAGAGACATAGATTGAGTTCTGTTTATTCAATAAGTTTATCACATCTCTGCCTGCATATCACTCACAAGCTGGTTTGGACCACTGCTGTTACATTGAATTGATGTATCATCAACAAATATTTGACACAAACAATGAATATACAGAGGTAGGTTGTTATTATTAGAGATAGAGAAAAGAAGAGGCCCTATCCATATTTCTCAGGTAATAAGGTGGATCTCCTAGGCCCAATTTCAACAAGCTGTTGATGATTACTGAGAAATGGGTGTAAAATCTTAATGCTTGGTTGGAAATATTATGGCATTTTAATTTTTGAATGAAAAGATAAAGTTAAGTTATAGTGTGGATGAACGTTGCTCAACTGTATTTAGAATTTTTAACACATTGTATGTGCCTGATAAAACATTTTTAAGGCAATATTACCTCCCCTTCAAAGGTTGCTATAAAGAGTGAGATTCCTTTCTATTATTTGAAATCACTAAGAATTCCAGAGAAAATTCTGTATGTAATGGAAATGAAGCATGAGTTCTTAGGTAAAATTGTAGACTGTGCTGTTTAGCTATCTGAAATGAGGGTGTGTGGTGGAGCAAAATGTTTGAAAGTAAGGTTTTATTTCGAAATTGTGAAGAGATCTAGAAAAAGACACCTTTAAATTGTGGAATGGATAGTGTAATATATAGTTTTTAAAACTGTGAAGACAAGGGGGGGAGGGGGGTGGGGGATGGGGGGGTGGGGGAGGGGGGAGGGGAGAGGGGTAGGGGTAGGGGGAGAGGGAGGGGGTGGGGGGGGGGTGGAGGGGGGGAGGGGAGGGGGGTGGGGGGGGGGTGGAGGGGGGAGAGGGAGGGGGGGGGGGGGGGGGGGGGGGGATGAGGGAGGGAGGGAGGGATGGGGGGTGGGGCGGGGTGGAGGGGGGTGAGGGAGGGGGGTGGGGGAGGGGATGGGAGGAGGGGGAGGGATGGGGGTAGGGGATGAGGGGGGTAGGGGGGGATGGGGGTAGGGGAGAGGGTGGGGGTAGGGGGAGAGGGGGTGGGGAGGGGGAGGGTAATACTTTTTTTTTAAATGCAAGAACAAAAAAAAGCACACACACACACATACACACATGGATAGACCATAACACCACCTCTTTTATGCTTTAGATTATTTTCTGGCCCTATCTTGTTTTATATACTGTTATGTCATGCCTTGTCATTTTGTTTTCTTCACCATTTTTCTGTCTGAATCAAGCATATCATTCTGTCTTCTTTTCCATTATATTGTGAGCAATAATTTTTCTCTGTTTCGTTTACTTTTTTATGCTATCTTATTTGTACCTAGATGAAGACATGTTGTTTTTGTATCCTTTTTTGGCGTGTTTTTATATCTATTAAAAAAAATGTGTGAGGGGAAAATGGAAACTATTGTGAAAGCTTAATGTTTTACCCTCAGTGAATGTCTTTTTGAATTACACACACACACACACACACACACACACACACACACACACACACACACACACACACACACACACACACACACACACACACACACCCTGGTATACTACTACCCTGGATGTGTCTGTTTGCACCTGCAATGTGGCTTCTGCTACTCCTTTTGTTTTCTCTTCCTCCTGGGTTTCTCACACAGGTTTTATTCATTACTTTCACTCTTTCTGTGACTGTAGCAAGAGTCACAAACGATGTGGACTTTGGATCATCCCATTTATAGCTATATAATGGTCAGCAAAGAAAACTTAGGCCTAGGCCTATCTCTGATTAATTTGCAGAGGGGTCTGACCCTGAAACTGCCAGTGACACCAAAACGAGGCTGGGTGTGTGACTGAAACTCCCAGCTGCTGGGGACAGAAAGTAGTTCGACATAAAAAGTGTTTTTACATAAAATCCCCTCACAAAAACTTTTATCAAAACCAGTGGAATGTAATGGGGAGGGTCAATTTACTAGTTTGTGTAGTCAGAAATTTTGAAGCAATTACTTTGCACCAAAAATAAAATTTTCTTGGACTAAGAATACAGAAGAATTGGTTGAATTTTAGTGTCAAATGTTTTGAAAACATTTTCCTGTACATAGTATGATATTGTTTTAATACTTTGATAATATTGAATAATGCTCTTTTGCCCTTTTTGGCAAGCTGTTTAGCACTTTCATTCGAACTCATGGTGGTTGTAAAGGTAAAGCCTAGATACACATATTTGTTCACCACTTCATGAGGAACACCCTCAATAAACCACTTCTCATTCCTACCTAGAAATCCCTCTTTTCTGAAAGCCATAACTTTTGTCTTATCTTTTTTTAATTTTTAGACGCAGATCAGTACATACTTTCAGCATACAGTCAATCTGGTTTTGTATTCCATTTGGTGCGCAAGACAATCTGCAAAAAATAAAATGAATAGTTCAGATAAACCTGGTAAACGCTGTATTCCACGTTTCCCTTGATCATCTAAACAGCCCACTTTGTACATGCCAGGTATAAACGGTAGGTAGCAGAGCACAGCAGCAGTGCCCAGGTTATGGGAGACTGAGGCAGAAGAGGACAAAGCTTCCCACTACTTGCTATCAACCTACACAAGATACCACAAGAAAGATCTTTATTCACTTCAACAACAACATTTTACAATTATCAAAGCCATTTTCGCAGAAGACCTGAAGCAGAGACGAAGGCAGCCGGAATGACAGAGGCCCAGCTGAAGAGGATCTCCCAGAACTGAGTCCGTTGGAAGAGTGTTGTTGCGGCCCTTTGTTCCCACGGGAATTCACAGGCACAAGTCAAAAGCCGTTTTCCCTATTCAGCAAGTCCTCCGGATGAGGCTATAAACCGAGGCCCCGTGTGCAAACACAAATAGAACATCTGGCCCACAGGTTCAAAACCTGTAGCGCCTTTTGGAAGAGGAGGTCGGTAGGAACGGATGACAACCCGCCCCTCCCCCCAAAAAAACCAACCAACCAAACAACAACAACAAACAAAAACAAAAAAACACCAAAAACAAACAACAAAAACACACAAAAAAACGTGTACATAGGTGTCATGTCAAGACACCATCCCCGAAGTCGGAATGCGACTACCTAAATGGTGGTGGTGGTGGTGGTGGTGGTGGTGGTGGTGGTGTGTGTGTGTGTGTGTGTGTGTGTGTGTGTGTGTGTGTGTGTGTGTGTGTGTGTGTGTGTGTGTGTGTGGTTAGCATTATGATTGGTTTTTTTATATTTTTTATCTTACTTGTATTTTTAGGATAATGGACCTCGCGTGCTTTAAAATTTTTTTTTTTTTAATAACTT
>CM060345.1:11138812-11156312 GCA_030674155.1 Stramonita haemastoma | reverse complement strand
AGTGCTTATTCCATTATCCTCGATATAAAAGAATAAGTCAAATCAAAATCAGAGATGTTATGAATTTTTTTGAGTCCGTTATGTAAATTTGTGTAAGCTGGTTGATCGGTGATGTTATGAATTTGTTTTTTAGTCCGTTATGTAAATTTGAGGGTAAGCAACAATGGTCTGCTGTACTACGGCGAGGTGCTGAGGGTAAGCTGGTTGATTAGTGATGTTATGAATTTTTTT
Source organism: Stramonita haemastoma (assembly GCA_030674155.1). NCBI lineage: Eukaryota > Metazoa > Mollusca > Gastropoda > Neogastropoda > Muricidae > Stramonita > Stramonita haemastoma. Next base: position 11,156,081 of record CM060345.1, on the reverse strand, counting down.
TTTTGAGTTATGTAAATTTGTGTAAGCTGGTTGATTAATTAAAGTCTGTCCCGAGCCTAAGGCTCATCAGGCCGGTGCTTATCCCGGTTTCTGTGGCGTTAAGCGACTGAGAGTTATAGACACCCCCCTGGATAGGACGCCAGTCTATTGCAGGGTTAACCCCCAACACAAGGTTGGTACCCCTTTGACACCTGGGTGGGGTGAGAAAATAGCCGTAAAGTGCCTTTTCCAAGGGCACAATGCCATAGCCGAAAGCTGGGATCGAACCCGCAACCTTTAGATTACGAGTCCAATGCCCTAACCACTAGGCTACAGTGGCTGCTAAGCTGTTTGATTAGTGATGTTACAAATTTTTTTTGGAGTCCGTTATGTAAATTTTTGTAAGCTGGTTGATCAGAGATGTTGTGAATTTTTTTGAGTAAGTTCACGGCGCACAAATCCAACATCACTCAGTCCAGAGTGCTTAATTTAGCACGCCCCTTCCTTTTACCTAGTACGAGTGTGGTCAGTTCCTGCTATGACTACAATTTTTTATTTATCTATTCATTTTATTGAAAGTAATGCCTTGGTGTTTCCCCTGTCATATTTTTCCTGACTATAATTATAAATGACATAGTTTTCTTCTCTAGGTGTGAAAGACTGTCTATTGTGATTGTGGTAATTCATGTATGAGTTTGTTGGGTGTTTTTGTTTGTTTTGTTTTTGTTAGCATTGAGTTCATTAGGTTTTTTTTTAATTTTTAAAATGGAGTTATGTTTACACAGGTTGAAGAAGCGAATGACCGGTGCCAGATCAAGTTTGAAGAGGGAATGACGTTATTCGCACTTTTCAAAGACATTCATAAAGGTGATGTTTTGATTCTTGTAGCAGGCAGTTTCTTTTCAAAGTAAAAACTAAATTCAGAATCAGTGGCCTATGGTTTTCCAGCAAACTGACCTGTTTGGTAATCTGTGGAAAGTATTCTTGTTTATGCTTATGTTAAACATGCAAACAAGCAAGTATGCCAATTTTCTTTTGGTTCTTTTTGAGTAAAAAGTAAATTCTTTTTACATCTTACAAGTTTTGATTTTAATGCGTTTGAATTTTTTGTTTTCTGGTTTTCCTTTCCTGTTTTCAGGCCCAAATATGACCAGCAGTAGTGAAAACTGTTACACAATTTTTAATGAATCAATTAGTTTTAATCTTTTTTTAAAGCTATTTTTATTCAAGTTCATTATGTCACACATTTTTATTATGCATTACATGACAGTACAATATTCTTGATTTAATGTTAATCGTATACTTAATTGGTAATAAAGATAGGTGGTCCGGAGGTAATTTACCTATCTAGAAAGCAGCAAGTTGCATATTTGATCCTGACGCTTCCCCCTCATCTACTGGACCTTGAATTGATTTGATTTGATTTGATTTATTCTTTTATATTGAGGATAATGGAATAAGCACTCTTGTGCTTTTTTACATTCAGTCCCCATGTGTGGCGGTCTGGGTGCTAGTCTTTCAGGACTGTGACTTGTTTTCAGCACATGAATGAAGCAGTGTTTATTGTCTACAGCTCCGGGATACGGGGAGGCGAGCTGCTGTGTATGTAATGGAGAGTCGTCTGATCGCTCCAACTCTATTGTCATCTGTGATAGCTGTGCTCTGGGTGAGGTTTTGCAACACTGCTCTGTCTGTCTGTCTGTCTCTTTCTCTGACATGTTAAAGCACACGTTAAATTCTGTTCCACTTTTCCTAAGAGAAGGCCATTTTGTGCCAGTGGGAACAGATGACAAGATTTACAAAACTGCATGCACACAGGGACTGGATGTAAAAAAGCACATGAGTGTTTATTCCATTATCCTCAAAATAAAAGAATAAAAGAATAACTCTCTTTTTTTCTCTCTCTGTGTCTCCATCTCTGTGTCTGTCTCTCTGATCTTGTCTCAGTCACTCTCTCCATGTTTGTTTACATTTATGTATTTATTCTTTTATATCGAGGATAATGGAATAAGCACTCATGTGCTTTTTTACATGCGGTTCCTGTGTGTATGCAGTTTTCGTAAATCATGTCATCTGTTTCCACTGGCACACAATGGCCTACTCTTGCAAAAAGCAGAACAGGATTTAACGTGTGTGCAAGATGTTCTGCATGCGTTTGCACACGGGGCCTGGGTAGGGGTTAGCCAAAGTGGTAATGCTGAAAATCTCAAAAAACGTATGCTGTGAGTAGGATCCAACTGTTTCTTCTGAGTCAGTATGCTAATCACAGTGCATAAGATTTTTCTCCCTATCAGTGTATATTTCTGATTTAATATGAGTATAGGCATAATTTTATACTTTTTCTTCGGGATAGCAAGTGGTCAGAGCACTCGCTTTCCCAAGGTCAAGTCAAGCAGCGTCGAACATGGTTACCAGATGGATGGGTGACAGTTTGGGCGCCTTGGCTTCAGCACAGTCCCCCAAGTTCACCCAGCTGTAAATGGATACCTGCCCTCTTTAGGGTCAGGGAAGGTAAAGCTGCAAGGGAGAGGAGATGAGTGCTGCCCTCAACATGCTGGCCCCTAGAGAAGCTGAGGTCTCTGATACCTCGCTCCCCTATGACCGCCTAGGTTATGGGACACCTTCACCTTTACCTTCTTTCTCTAGAGGGTTCGATAGATATAAAAAGAATGTACTTACCCTGTTACCCTTTTAAAAAGACTTTTTTTTTGTTCATAGGCTACTGGTTATTATTGTAATATGAGTAAAGAATGGGAAGCAACGGTGTTAGGTCAGTTGTTTTCACAATTGTGACAATCACCTTGGACAGTCAGATCATTTGAAAGCTCTGTTTTGTCTGTCCCTGTGTTATCCAGGATACCATCAGTGCTGTCACAATCCACCCATTTTGACATCTGTCGTACAATCTCGTGGAAAGTTTTTCTGCAAGTTGTGCACATTTGCCGCTAGTGTCAAGGTAAGTGATATAATAATAATAATAATAATACATGGAATTTGTATAGCGCTATATCTTGTAAAAACAAATCAAAGTGCTTGCATACGACTTATACAACACACAATCAATAACAATTTACAGTTTCAACAAATTCGAATGTAATGTACACGCGCGCGCGCGCGCGCACACACAACACACACACACACACACACACACACACACACACACACACACACACACACACACACACACACACACAGAGTATATGTATAGTCTATTGCATCATTCAGTCGATTAGTGTTTGTCGTTTGTAAGTACTGTATCCATTGAACAGCTGCCAACCTTTCCACTTTCAGAGGAATTCGTTTGATGTGGTTGCTGTTTATCCTGCTTTTCTGCTTTCTAAAGTAATGTCGCTGTGTAGCATAAACAAAGACAAATATCTCCCAAAGCCAACAAAACTAAAACAAAACAAACCAACCTGGTTTTTCCACTGTTTTGAGGTCTGTATAGCTGCTGTGCCATTAGCTATGGTATGAAAATAAACAGCTTATTCTTCAATGGTTTTTTCCGATAACCCCTGTCAAGGGAGAGTTTGAGCACAGAGCAATGATAGTTTAAAATTTTTTTTTTTTTTTATTGATTGTGGGTGTGTGCTTTCTCGAGGTAAGGCTTTTACCACAATTTTGCCAGGGACAAATCTTAATTAAATTAAAAATTTTTTTTTTATAGATGCTAAATACTTTTTGTACGTGGCATCTTGATTTATTTGCTTATCTGAGAGACAGACACTCAGCCTACAAGATGTTATTTTCTTATCTGAGAAACAGCACTCGATCTACAAGATATTTGCTTATCTGAGAGACAGACACTCAGCCTACAAGATGTTATTTTCTTATCTGAGTAACAGGCACTCAGAGTACCATGCAAGGTTATGTGGAATGGGGTAAAACCTGGCTTCTGATCAGAATTGAACTAAAGACCTTTGACTTCTAGGACAAGAGGTTTTTTAAAATTTTTATATTGAATAGCTACCAAACTACACAGAGCATTTAGTTAAACATCCTTTGCATTCTGATATCAGCTTGATCCTGATTTATACATGTATCTATGATGTTGTGTTCTTTTCTTTCATTGTATGATTTTTTCTCCTAAATGGAATGTATGATTGATAAAAAAAAAGCCTTTTTCATTTTCAGCTTGATGGTAACCCAAGGTTCAACAATTCTTTGGCAGGTATTTACTTTGTTGTATACATTGTTGTTTGTATAATTTCTCCTCACGAGGATGCCTGAAGCTTTTCAGGATATGTATATAGCATTCCCACCTTCTGGAAATTCTGTGCTAAGAATTCTGCCTTTTCTATCCCTCTCTTTGTTTCTGCCTCATTCCTTTTCTGCCCCTCACCTCGTCTATTTTTTCCTCCTACTTGGTCTATTCTCTTGCCATCTTTCCAAGAAAGACTTAATTTAAATACAACAGTTCTCTTCACGTGCTAAAGTTGGATAAGCTGGGCCTGACTTGTCAGGTGCTTAACGGCAGTGCAGTGCATTTTCGTTTATATGACAGGTCAAAACAGTTGCTGTTTGAGCATTGGACGAAAAAGAAGTTTGTATTGAACCCCAGCAAAAGGGGATTTTTTAAACCTTTTTTTGGGTCAGAGCAGACTTAGCTTTGTGTGTTTATGTTTGGGGGGGGGGGGGGTTGAGTACATGAAAAATGGAGAGGAATACAAAGGGAGACCTGAGTACCCTCTGTTTTCATCTGTATTTGAAAAAAAAGAGAGGAATATTTGGAAATATAAATTTATTCATCAAAATTAGGGTGACAGAATATCTGATTATCTTGTAGTTAGAGCGTTGTTTTTGTGATCTGATAGCCAGGGATAAGTTACACCAAAGCTCTGTTTTAGGGAATTTTACCCTGGAGTTAAAATCAGTACTGACTCCACTCCTCCCCTAAAGTTCCTCAAACGCAGGTAGAACATCTTGCGAGTATGTGAAAACCTGTTTTGCCTTTCGGAAGAGTAGGCCATTTTGTATCAGTCAGAAAAGATGACAAAAATTAGAAAAAACGCATGCACACAGGAGTTGTGTTTAGACTCCATCCCTGAAGTTGGAATGCTGCTACCTTAATGATGGGTGAAACCGGTTGCATATGTCAAGTCTCCCTTCTGGTGTACTTAGGAGCTCTCGCCCAGCAACAAAAAAGTATTTTATACATATTTAAAAATGGAGTGTTGTGTAGGTATTGTAAATATCTTTAAGGGAACTATTATATTGTGTACATTTTGTAAATACTCTTTCGTTGATATTAACTCATTGGAGTTGCTGCAAAGTTGATGTGATAGCTATTCTGTGGCATATTATTTTGGCCATTAAAAAAAATATATATATATCAAACATAATAATTAAATTGATAGAACCACCCATATTCTGTTTTAATTTAAAAGTGTTTTGTGTATACTTTTGATGCATGTATACAAAGCATTTTTTCCATATAAGTATATGTCTTTATGTAGTTTGTTTGAATCAAGTCACTGAATGGTAAAAAACTAAAAGTTTTGACACTCACATGGCTATCTTGACAAGATTTAAGTACGGTAACAGCTAAACCACTAAAAAGAATGACTGATTTTATGTACAGTTATGTTTCCTCAGCCTCAGGCTTGAAGTTAAAAGTTTTCATATTCACTGCATTGTTCAAAATATCCATTTTTTAAAACATGGCACTACCAATCAGTTAGCTCGTAAAGGGAAGCAACTCCATGCCAAGGGAAATAGTTGATCTAGACATCAAGGCTTCTGTATCTAGAGCTACAGCACGACTCCAATGAGTTAATGCCATCTGGATATTTAAGAAAACATTGGAAACTTAACCATATTCATGAATGTTTTTCTTTTTTCTTTGCAGCTAATGATGATCTCAGACAGATTTTACCTTATAAGGTAAGTTGACATTTCATCAGTTGTTTTGGTAGATCTGCTTGAAAGCCCTTTTTTTTTTTTTTTCCATGATCATCGTCACTATTCTGATTTACTTTACATCCTTTTTTTCTGCTGTGGTAAAGAATTTTTGTACCTTTTGTGCCAGTTTGTATTGCATCCAGGAGACAGAAAGTATTTTCTTGATGTTGTATGAGCAGAAATTTCAAGATTTTAAAGACAAGCTTGTTGAACTGAGCCAAAAAAAAAAAAAAAAAAAAAAGCTTTGTGTGTGTATATCACTTACAGTTATGACAATTTTTTCTATGTGAAGTTCGAGCCTCTGTTCTCAGGGAGAAAGCCTATTCAGGATTGCAGACTCAAGGAAGCTTTTTCTCATGTGTGTTTGTGAGGATGGCTTTTGTATTTCTTGAAAAATATAGAATTTTGCCAGGGACAACTCTTCAGATTGTGGGTCCCCCCCCCCCCAAATGCATAACATAGGAAAGATCGCAGCATCACTTACTACTACTACTAATAATAATACATGGAATTTGTATAGCGCTATCTCTTGTAAAGACAAATCAAAGCGCTTGCATTTGACCTACAGAGCCACAGATCATGCTGCCACCAGGCGCAAAGATCCCCAACTCCAACTCCCCGATTTTTCTTCAGGGATGGTGTCTAAACACGACACCTGTGTGCATGCTGGTTTGTTACTTACTAGCGGAAAATATTGAAATGCTTTGAATGGCTCGTCATGTGGGGGTGAACTCTTGACACAGATGATGGAAAAAAATGAATCAAAGCAACTGAGATGCGGTTAATTTCTAAGGCTGCTCAGGGCCAGTTGGACAGATAGAACAAATGAAAGCACACCACACACTGTTCTGCTTTTCGCAAGAGTAGGCCATTGTGTGCCGGTGGGAACAGATGACAATATTTACAAAAACTACATACACATGCCGACGGGGACTGGATGTAAAAAAGCATATGAGTGCTTATCCCATTACCCTCGATAGAAATGAATAAAATAAAAAGTGTTTGTCTTGTCCAAAAGGCAAGCATCCAGACTTCCACTCATGATTTAGATGGGGGGAGGGGGCACTTCAGATGGAATTGAACCCACAACTTGTCACATTTTAGCTGTGTGCGTTACCGCCACACCACCAACCCATTGCAATCTTAGACGCTTGAAAATTCACATCCCATGGGGTTTTTTGTGTGTTTTTTTGTTCCTAGGCAAGTGCTCCAAGGTTCACGAGAGGTGAGACTTATGTGTATGCAACTTTATTTTTATCCCCATCACTTAAGTAGCTGCATTCTGACTTCAGGGAAGATCCCATAGGTGATTTCCCTTCTGTTTTAAATGGAAATCACATATATCGGGTATGCCATTCTGTCGTAGGGGGCGGGATAGCTAAGTGGTCAGAGCACTTGCTTTCCCCAAGTCAAGTTAAGCAGCATCGAGCGTGGTTACTAGTTGAATGGGAGACAGTTTGCGCGCCTTGGCTTCATTACAGTCCCCCCCGTTCACCCAGCTATAAATGGGTACCTGCCCTCTTTAGGGTCAGGGAAGGTAAAGCAGCGAAGGAGAGGAGAGGGGCGCCGTCCTCAATATGCTGGCCCCCTAGAGAAGCTGAGGTCTCGGATGCCTCACTCTCCTATGACAACCTAGGTTATAGGACACCACCTAACCATTGTGTCATTTGATACGGTTGTGTTTTCTTTTGCTGCAGATGAACCTGTTAACCTGGGATGCTCAACACCGAACCAATGTGGAGCAGTGCTACTGCTACTGTGGAGGACCTGGGGAGTAAGTGCTGTTTTTTTTGTTTTGTTTTTTTTAATTTATTTTTTTTTAGGACCTGTGTGGAGTAAGTGCTGTTTTTGTGTTTTAAAAAAAATTTTTTTTGTGGACCTGGGGAGTAAGTGCTGTTTTTTTTTCAATTGATTTTTTTTTGTGGACCTGGGGAGTAAGTGCTGTTTTTTTAAAAAAATTAATTATTTTTTTTTATACATTTCTACATCTTTAGTTCGTACCACACTGCAATACACTTAAGTGCTGTTGTTGCTTTGTGCATGTCAGTGTGGCCTCAGAATGGATGGATTTGGTGCTTGAGTTTAATTAATTTAACCCTTACAGTACTGAATATCTGCTGACAATTACTTCCCCTTTCCTGAATTTCTGCCCCGGCACTCTCCCCTTCAGTCCTGTCAGCCGATTTTTTCCCGGCGATAACAATACCAGAGGAGGGTTTGTTTATAGTGATCTGTCATGCGGCTAACTGGCATCGACGGACTCTGGAAAACAGTTTTGACACAGCAAACACTACTCCTTTCCCACAAGAGTGTTCATAAAGCTTTTAGTGTGTGTGCGTAAAATTTACCTAGGTACCTGTTTTGCACTCTTCTGCACCTCAGAAACCCAGGAGTTGAAGGAAAATTCAGTTGCGCTGGTTTTCCTCCTTAAAGGACTGAAGGGTAGCAGAAAGCTGAGCCGGAAAACAGGCTTACTGTACTGAAAGGATTAACAAAAAAAAATGGTGTGTACTGTATTATAAAAAAAATTAGAAGCATGTGGTGACTGGGATGGTTTTGTGTGACTATTAATGTGAAAGTGTTGGTATTTTTGGTTTTGTTACTTTTTGCTTTATTCATGATTGGTTGCTGTTTGAATTTTTTTTTTTTACCACTTTCTTTCTTTTGTGTTTTATGATTGATTTTTCATCTAGTTATTTGTATTTAGTTTGCATACCAGCGTTTCAATTTTGTTGCATGATTGAATGTAATACCCCCTTTTCCCATTTTTGTTTAGTATAGATATTAAATTTGGGGGGGTGGGGGGGGGGTGAGGTGGAAGGTGTTGCTCCCTTGTCCTTTGTTTTTTATTTCATATTGTTATGGTCCCATCTACCATGAAGGGCTGTCACCTCATTCCATTTATTTCAGAAATAACTCTAATAATTTTCACCTCCTGTTCAAAACCAATGCCATCTAATCCTATTAAATATCCAGCACCAACAACCTGAACCCCCCCCCCCCCCCCCCCCCCCCTCCCAAAAAAAACCCAAACAACCCCCAAACCCTCCCATTAACTCTCTTAGTCCCGATCCAGGATTTGCAGGGATTGAATAATTACCCCCTCTAAGTCTCAATCTGGGATTTGCCGGGATTTACATACAGATTTCCATCATGCTGTGACCATCACTAATTGCTACAACATGTCAAAGCTCTATCAGGCCAGAAGGAGAAACCCTTTGTTTATTTTATTGTGTTTGTTTTTTGATGGAAGTGATATCAGAGGTATAGTGTCATCATGTGTCAGAGAGGAATGATGTTTTGCTTTGTTTATTTTGTTGGTTTTTTGATGGAACTAGTGATAAGGTGCAATCATGTGTCAGAGGGGAATGACGTGTGTTGTGCTTTGCAGTTGGCACAGTAAAATGCTGCAGTGTTGTCGCTGTCGTCAGTGGTTCCATGAAGGTGAGATACTGTTTGTTTGTTCATTGTTGGTGTTGTTGAATTGGTGAGATACTTTGTCATGTCTCTGATTGCTTGTTTGTATCACCTTTTTTTTTATTTAAAATTTTTTTTTTTTTTAGTGAACTTCAGTTTTGGCTACAGTAAATAATGCAAATGCTTTCGGGGTTATCAGATCAAACTGTGTGTGTGTTTCCTTCTTAATGGTGATGCATGATTTGTTCTTCCTCTCTTCCAGTTTTTTTTGCTTTTGGTTTTTTTTGTAACTGTTTCGGATTTGAATTCTCCAGCCAAGTGGATTAAACTGGCAAGGCTTTGAGATACCAGTTTGAGGGGATTTTTCCCCTGGAGTTTACATCAATACTGACTCCACTCCCTGAAAATCCTTTGTATGAGACTGTAAAACGAGGTGCTATGCACACAGAACATCTTGAAATCTGCTCCGCTTTTTGGAAGAGTAGGCCATTGCGTGCTGGTAGGAATGGGTGACAAATTAAAATCAAACAAAAACAAAATAAAAACAGTGCTTGCATGCACTCTGATATGTCAAGGCGCTGTCCCATAAGTTTGAATGCTGCTACCTTTGACGAGTAAATGGTTGCATATATGTGTGTGTGCAAGATCTCACCATTGATGGACCTTGGGGAACTATAACTTAAAGAATAAAGTTAAAGTCTGTCCCGAGCCATAAGGCTCATCAGGCCGGTGCTTATCCCGGTTTCTGTGGCGTTAAGCGACTGAGAGTCATAGACTCCCCCCTGGATAGGACGCCAGTCTATCGCAGGGTTAACCCCCAACACAAGGTTGGTACCCCTTTTACACCTGGGTGGGGTGAGAAAATAGCCGTAAAGTGCCTTTTCCAAGGGCACAACGCCATAGCGGAATAGCTGGGATCGAACCCGCAACCTTTAGATTACGAGTACAACGCCCTAACCACTAGGCCACAGCGGCGGCAACTTAAAGAATGCAAAAGAAAAAAAAAGTGTCATTAAGAACTTTGACTTGTTGTCACAAGATGTAGCTCTGTATAGATTCCATGTATTATTGTCATTTTTAAAAATTATTTACAATAATTATTTTATTTTATTATCATCATTATTATTTTATGATTATTATTATTATCATCATCCATCATCATCATTATCATCGTCATTATTATTATTACCACCGTCATTATTATTATTATTATTATTATCATCATCATCATTATCACCGTCATTATTATTATTATTACTATTATCATTATTAGAAAATTTAAAAATTATTATTTAAAATTTAAAAAATCATTTTTATTATTATCATCATTATCATTCCTGTGGTGATTCGTGTGTTTCAGCCTGCATACAGTGTTTACAGCACCCTCTGCTGTTTGGCGACTGTTTCTTCATGTTCGTCTGCTCCCATTGCAACCAGGGGCAGGAGTACATCAAACGCCTCTCCTTCAGATGGTGAGGCTTCTTTCCTCATTCTCCTTTACTGTTACTTTGTCAGATCTCTCCTCCCAACCACCCCCCCCCTCCACCCTCCACCACCTCAGGTTCCAGTAGCACATGCACAGAAGTAGTCAGAATCTCTTTTTGAGTGTTCAAGGTGGACAAAAATGTTACAGCAGTTCTGTCAATGTATGTATACATGTAGTTTTCTATGGCATACAGCTGTACTTTGAAATCTGCATTAATATAACTGTCTTAGCCCCATAACGGCCACAGCCGACTGTAGCAGCACCTGCTGCTAGATTTAAAGCCGGCCGTTGGCCCTGACCACATAGGCAGTACTTTTCCGTGATCCTGTGATCACATCCTGTGGTTCTCGCACAGTGTGTCTGAAATTTGGTGGGGCGATGCAGGGAGTGTTTGAGAAGGTGCCAGTCCTCATCTGTTGTGTGTATGTGCGTGTGTGTGTGTGTGTGTTTTTATTTATTTATTTATTCTTTTATATCGAGGATAATGGAATAAGCACTCATGTGCTTTTTTTCATCCAGTCCCTGTGTGTATGCAGTTTTGTAAATCTTGTCATCTGTTCCCACCGGCTTACAATGGCCTACTCTTACAAAAAGTGGAACAGGATTTAACATGTGCGCAAGATGTTCTGCGTGCGTGCGTTCACACACGGGGCCTTGGTTTACAGTCTCTTCTGAAGGACTTTTGGGGAGAGTGGAGTCAGCACTGAAGTTAACTCCAGGGGAAAATCTCCTCAAACGGGAATTGAACTCAGATCGTCAAATTGCGAGTGCAATGTTCTGACCATTGTGTGTGTGTGTGTTCAGGGTGGATGTTGCCCAGTTGGCCCTGTTCAACCTGACCCTGAACTACCGACACAAGTATTACGATTTGGATGGAATCCTGATGCCCTGGATCATTGAGAACCAGCACAACCTCGCTCTGGATAATTTATTGGAGGTCAGTGTGTTGTTGTGGTGTTTTGTTGGGGTTTTATTGTTGGGGTTTTTTGTGGTTTTTTTTTGTGTGGGTTTTTGTTGTTGGGGTTTTTCTGGGTTTTTTGGTGAGGTTTTTGTGTGTGTGTGCGTGTTTGTTTTTTTTTTTTTTGGGCTTGCTCGTGTTGACCGAAATTGAGTCAGGATCTCGTTCTGATTTTGCTGCCTTTTTTTTTTTTTTATTTTTATTTTTTTATTTTTTTTTTTTTTACTATTAGTGTGTGTTGTTTGTGTGTGTATGTATGTATGTGTGTGTGTGGGGGGGGGGGGGGGGCTGTGTGTGTGTTGTGGTGTTTTGTTGTTTGCTTTTTGACTTGCTTGTGTTGACAAAATCGAGTCATGGTCTCATCCTGATTCTGTTGCCTCTCTTTTTTTTTTTAGTGTTAGTGTGTGTGTTTGTGTGTGTGTGTGTGTGTGTGCGCATGCGCGTGCGTGCGTGTACCTTCGTGCACATGCGTGTGTGTGTTGGTCAACTTCGACACTGATTTTACCAGAAATTTATCCTTCAAAACTTGGAAAAATTACAGTTCTTTGAATATTTTTCATGTATGGCTATGCTCATTTGAAACATCTGAGACAATGAAAGGATCAAGAAGGCAATAACTGGATAATGGGAGGTAACCTCTGTCAGCTACATTTACAATGGGAGATAATTTGTTATACTGAAATAATGGAATTTCTGTTATTCATATTGATCAATGTTATGGGTTTTATCATGCTGTTTTTGCATTTTGTATCAATAGTAAAGAAGCGTAAACTTAAATGGTACCGGCATGTCACAAGATCAAAAGGACTTGCAAAAACAATACTGCAAGGCACTGTCCAGGGAGGAAGAAAAAGAGGCAGACCAAAGAAGAGATGGGAAGACAACATCGGCAAATGGACAGGCCTAGAACTCAGCCAAAGTTTGAGAAAGGCAGAACAGAGAGAGGAATGGAGGGAACTGGTTGTCAAGTCTTCAAGGGTGCCCCCACGGTCGCCAGACTAAGGGATAGATAGATAGATAGAAGTGTGATCTTTTCTAATAACTGTAGATTGGTAGGTAAGCTGTCACCACTTAGATTGGGAGATTATTTATGTTACTTGTTTCAAGAGTTAGGACTCTCATTGTGTATTATTTAGTCTTTATTAGTGTATTACCTTTTGGGGACAAGGTAGCTCAGTGGTCAGAGTACTCGCTCTCTCCAAGCTAAGGTTTGGCAGTTTTCAGCATGATTACCAAGTGAATGAGTGACTGTTTGCATGTCTTGGCTTCAGTACAGTCCCTCAGTTCACCCAGCTGTAAATGGGTACCTGCCCTCTTTAGGGTCAGGGACGGTTAAGCATCAAGGGAGAGGAGATGGGTGCCGCCCTCAATATGCTGGCCCCTAGAGAAGCTGAGGTCTCTGATGCCTCGCTCCCCTACGACCAAATAGGTTTTGGGAACACTGTTCCCTGTTTTATTTAGGAAAGTGTGCCATACAATCTTTCTGAAATGGGTCAGCAGACTGCTGTGGTGAAATGTTCACATTTTTAAGCGTGTGTGTGTATGTATCTGTGTGTGTGTCTGCGTGTGTGTGTGTGTGCGCGCGTGCAGGGCAAGTCTATAAAAAGTCGGGAGATACGCAACAAAGTGGAGGCAGCCCTGTCTGGTCATCGGTCCAAGTACGTTTTAAAATTTGTTTATTTATTTATTTTATTTATTTATTTATTTTATTTATTTATTTATTTCTTTGTTTTATTAATAATCTTTGATGGTGTACATCCTCTACAGTGACTGTTTTTGCTGTAAACGTTGCTGTCTTGTGTGTTGAGAAATGTGTGAGAGAGATGATGAAGAAAACACAGAGTAGGTGTCTAGCATCTTTTTGTTGCCGTTTCTTCATTTTTAGTTTTTGCATGGATAGAGATTTTTGTTTGGTGTTGAGAATTGTTTTTGTTAGAAAAGTTTTGAAGAAACACATGAAAGGAAATGGTTTGTGACCTGAAAACTTGCTTTTTTTTTTTTTTTTTTTTTTTTTTTTTACTGTATAAGGACAGGGTTAAAACTGGATGACAGCTATTTTTCACCATTTGTCAGTCAGTTGTTGTGTCAGCATTTCTCTCTATCAAGAATCTTCCCCACCCTCACCATTTTGTAATGATATTTAGATTTGTTTTTTTGGTAGTTTTTCTTCTTTTTTTTTTTAAAAACCTGCATTTGTTTGAAAATGACATTTATCTGTCTTCAATATTGAGACTTCTTTTTAATTTTGGTTTTAAAAAAATGTTTTGGAAATATTGGCCTGGCAAAGGGCTACTGTTGCCTCGTGGATACTTGTCTTTGAGTTGACAGATTTCTCGGAAGTTACACTAGAGCTTAAGTGTCCCACTGGTCATGGATACGTGTAAACCTATGCAATTTTTGGTGTTTAGATTGACACAGTCACCAGCCATATGAATGAATTCTTAAAATCCCCTCCCAACCAAACCTGATCTATTTTTTTCTTTTTTTAAAAAATCTATCCTTTTATTTTGACGATAAAGAAATAAGCGCTCATGTGCTTTTTTACATCCAGTCCCCGTGTGTATGCAGTTTTGTCAATCTTGTCATCTGTTCCCACCGGCACACAATGGCCTACTCTTATGAAGAGCGGAACAGGATTTAACGTGTGCGCAAGATGTTCAGCGTGCGTTCGTACACGGGTTCTCGGTTTATAGTCTCATCCGAAGGACTTTTGGGGAGAGTGGAGTCAGCGCTGATGTTAACTCCAGGGGAAAAATCCCCTTGAACGGGAATCGAACCCGGGTCATCAAATTGTGAGTGCAATGTTCTGACCACTAAGCTATCCCGTCCGTCTATCCATGAATGACTTACTTGACTTATGCCTGTGAATTCCTGTGGGAACAAAGGGCCTCAACAACACCCCTCTAACGAACTTGGTTGTGGGAGATCCTCTTCAGCTTGGCCCATGTCATTCCGGCTGCCTTCGTCTCTGTTTCAATGCTATCTATGAATGTGTGGGGTTTATTTTTGTTTTGTTTTTTTAATCTATGCACGTGTTGCCTGTGCCGACAGGTTCATGTCGGGGCGGGAGGTGAAGAAGCGACTCACGCTGTGGGGTTTGATTCTGCGTGTGCCCCCCAACGCCCCGTCGGTGGTGGTCCCCCTGTCGGGCCCCATCAACAGCGACGTCCTCAGCAACCCCACCATCAAGGGCCGCAAGACCAAACACATCCTGCCCATCCAGTGGTGAGGCCCCGCGCGGGGAGAGGGGTTAGGGGATTTTGTTGGTTTTTTTTTTAGTTTGGTGGAAATGTTTTTGTGGGTTTGATGTTGGTAAGGTATACAGTGTTCAAAATAGACATGAAAACATAGGTGTTTTTTTTGAGCTATTTGCTATTTCTCGATCGTTAACACTAAAGACCAAAAGGACCTTAACAACTGAGTGTCACATGTGCAGGATGTTGGTGTTTTTGGACTGGTGTAAAAACTTTTGTCAAAATATGGTTATTTTTGACAATTGTTAAGAACATTACAAACTGCAATATTATAAAAAAAAGAAGTAGGAATTAAACAGTGCATAAGAGAGGTTGTTTCTTGTTCCTTGAGTTCTGAAATCAATCTGAATTATATTAAACAGTGCATAAGAAAAAACAAACAAACCAACAAACAAAAAAACTGCAAGTGTCATATCTATTTGTGACTGGTCGGTTGGCATGCATTTATGTACCAGTTGAATATAAGCGCTTTGATTGGTTCTCACAAGACATAGCACTGTATAGATTCCATATATTATTATGGTTCTCACAAGACATAGCACTGTGTAGATTCCATATATTATTATCATTTATTATAATGTAATTGTGTGTGTGTGGTTTCTCCCACAATGCAGTGCCCATCCTGGGTTGACCCTTAGGGTTGGTCTGGGTGTTGATACATGTAGCGACAGTAGAGTTGGTTTTATACCCTGTTTTAATCTGTATATAGTTGTACAGTTTTATTCTGAGATTTAACATTTTTACACGGTGACAGTGGATCGGTGGTCTAGTAGGTAATGCGCCTGCCTAGAAAGTGAAAAGTCCAGGTTGGAGTGTGCGGTGGTTGGGCCCAAACTTACCCCCCCATCCATTGGGCCATGAGTGGTGGTCTTGGTGCTAGTCTTTTGGATGAGACAATAAAGTGAGGTCCTGTGTGTTACACACCTTTATTTAGTGCATGTAAAAGAGCCCACAGTAACAAGGGGGTTGTCCCTGGCAAAATTCTGTAGAAAAAAGCCACTCTGATAGGGGAACAGTTGCAGACAGGAAAAAGAAAAAAATAATGGGTAGGTGCTGCACTTTTGGCGACGCGCTCTCCCTGGTGAGAGCAGCCCGAATTTCACGGAGAGAAATCTTACGTGACATAAAGTGGTATAAAATGAAAAATTAAAAAAAAATAATAAAGACATTCCCGATATGGCCTCTGTGGTTGGCGGGGCTATAAACATCAAGATTGGATTAGTAAGGGTTGGATTGGTAAAGATTGGACTGGTAAAGATTGGACTGGTAAAGATTGGATTGGCAAGGATAAGATTGGTAAGGATTGGATTGGCAAGGATAAGATTGGTAAGGATTGGATTGGTAAGGATTGGATTGGCAAGGATAAGATTGGTAAGGATTGGATTGGTAAGGATTGGATTGGCAAGGATTGGATTGGCAAGGATTGGATTGGCAAGGATAAGATTGGTAAGGATTGGATTGGCAAGGATAAGATGGGTAAGGATTGGATTGGCAAGGATAAGATGGGTAAGGATTGGATTGGCAAGGATAAGATTGGTAAGGATTGGATTGGCAAGGATTGGATTGGTAAGGATTGGATTGGCAAGGATTGGATTGGTAAGGATTGGATTGGCAAGGATTGGATTGGCAAGGATAAGATTGGTAAGGATTGGAATGGTAAGGATTGGAATGGTAAGGATTGGAATGGTAAGGATTGTATTAGTAAGGAGTGCATTGGTAAGGGTTGGATGGGTAAGGATTGGACTGGTAAGCATTGAATTGGCAAGGAGTGGACTGGTAAGGATTCGACTGGTAAGGACTGGATGGCTAAGGATCGGATTGCTAAAGATTGGAGCATATTGAATTAGCAAGGAATGGATTGGTAGGGCCCAGGATGGATCGGATTGGTAAGGATTGGATTGGTGAGGGTTGTATTAGTAAGGAGTGCATTGGTAAGGGTTGGATGGGTAAGGATTGGGTTGGTAAGCATTGGACTGGATTGTGTGTGTGTGTGCAGCCAGTCCCCAGTGCCGCTGAGGTACCTGAGTCACTGCGGTCCAGACGCCCATCAGTCCATCATGTTCCGCAACACCATCACGGGAAAACTCTTTCCTGAGGCCAACAACAATGTGAGTAGTAGTTTACTGATGGTTTAAAACCTCTCTGGTGTGTGTGTGGTAAATGTGGAGAATGTCAGGGGGTTTTGGTGGGGGTGGGGGGTGTGTGTGGTGTGTGTGGTTGGTGTGTGTGCGTTAGTGTGTGTGTGTGCGCGTGTGTGTGTGTGGTGCATGCATG